>JARQZJ010000067.1:2195000-3395000 GCA_030704895.1 Henosepilachna vigintioctopunctata
TATATATATATATATATATATATATATATATATATATATATATATATATATAAAGTATAGAATGAAAGAATTGTTAGATATCAATTGAAGTTACATCTCAAAGTGGAGACCTCGGTAGTAGTTTATCGGTCAAAAGCAGTCGGACGTGAACCTGAAGACCTGGGTTCGAATAACAGTCGAATTCGAAAACTTCTGAAATATAATTTCAATTCTCAATTTTAGAAATAATTAAATAGTATCGGTATATAATAAAAAGGATGATGACTGAATGATTTTTAAATCAAGGTCAAACAGAGATAAATAATAAAAAAAAAATTCTCAATTTTCACTATAAAAATAATAATACATTCTTTATGTCCGCACGTGGTTGGTTAACACCAAAGATGACTATTATATTTATCGTTGTTCCTTAAGGAAAAATTGATGCATCTGGGAGGATGGGAAGGTGTTCACTCACTTTCACCTGCAGTTTCAAAGACGACAATCCGAACTTCGAATAACTAGATTGACGAAGAGTAGCTTAGGGGTCAAAAGGAGTTGGGCTTAAAAAGACCTGGGTTTGAATCCCAGTCGAGTTCGAGAACTTTTGAAATGTTATTTCAATTTTCAATGTTCACTATAAAAATAATAATACATTCTTTATATCCGTACGTGGTTAGTTGAACACGAAAATTATTACTATATATATATATATATAGATATATATATATATATATATATATATATATATATATATATATATATATATATATATATATATATATATATATATAAATATATATATAGAAATGAAATTTTGAATAAAAGTGTCCTTTGAAGTCCCTATTCTCTGTTATTTGATGCTCTATAACTTGGTTTCTATGTCCATTTTCAAAATGTCAAAATTTTCTAATTTTGTGACATCTACTTCATCTAGATCGAGTGTTGGTATTTAAACATGAAAGCATCCAGGAAAAATGTTAAAAAACCCGACCCATTTGCAGATACTCTTCACGTACGTCAAATAAGTACTACTTATACTGATGTAAACTCTGTCGATCAACACAAAGGAAATGATGGTAGAAAACTGAAGAATAATGTGAATAGATACCCTTTTTACGGCCGTACAGATCGAGGTCCTCGATTGAACGAAACAGGACTACAATGCTTCATGCCTGAAACAAACAAACAAAAAACAATGTATCATGATTATGGTAAAATACGAATCCATGGGCAGCTGAAGAAAGCATCCATCGGGTCCTCAATCAAAATGATCTCCGTGGATATGCCTCGATTTGGAAGAGGTGAGGCAGTTGTGAAATCCAGGATGGATATCGATACTGATTATAATGCCAGTGAAGAAATTCTACCATACAATGAAACATCCGTTAAACAATCAGAAGGTGTAGTGAAAACCATGCCCAAAAATGTACTAGAAGAAGCACAAAAAGAAATTGATATTTCACAAAACCAGTTACACCAGATACATAGTATACTTAAGAATAAGAAAACAGATGAAATCATTGAGCAACCTAAATGGAATCCACCTCCAATCAGAATCAAGGAAAAGAGGGACAGCAAAGAACGAGTTGTAGCTTCATTATCAACACTTAACAAAAAACTCAGTGATATGCAGGAGAAATATTTCAGCCAAAAAAAACCTATTTTTAAATCTATAGATGACATTCCCAGCAAATTGAGTACTCAAAGTAGCTCTGACTTCGAAATGGTTGACTCTAATAGTGATAATGTTGTACAGATGAACGACAGAGGTGAAATTTATAGAAAATTAGGTCTTTTAGAAATACAAGAAAATTTACCTGTGAATCAAAATGGTTCGTTGCAACAATTCACGTCTGCTGCCGAAGAAAACAGGAAAAATATGGCTGTGAAAAGAAGAAACAATTCAGACCGTCATTTAATGCTTGAAAATGATTATTCAGATGAGTTAAATTTTATCTACTGCTCTTCTCAAGATTTATTAGGCAAGAACATAGAAAATGAAAGGAATGTTGGAGTCGATGAAGCTTTTAATAGATCTGATTTGAGCGATGAAGATAGGAAACGGATTCTAGAACAATTTTATTCAAGTCAAATCGGAAAAATACAAGACACTTCCTACAAAAGAAAAACTGGCAATTCCTATCGTGGAAATCTAACCACCAAATGCTTTGATATCGATCAGGACTACCCTTCAAGCATCTCTGACGTTCTGACGAAAGATGAACGCCCAAGTGACATAAGTATGAACATACCTGGTGAAACATTCCCTGAAAAAATTGGGTCATCAACCGATTCATCTTACATGAAGATTGGTAGTGATTCAAAGGGCGACATAAATGAAGTATTCTGCGATGCAAATACTTTGCTCGAAGAAAAATACAAGAGAATAGAACAAATACAAGAAACATTACTGAAAGAAGACGAAAAAAGTAACATGAAAAGGCGAAATTTGAAGAAATCACCTAAAATAATGGACACATCGAAAAATGAACTGATATCTAAAAATACGGAAAATTTGAAACTGGTCAATTCAAAAACTTCAAACACTGATTACTACGACTGTCATTCCAAATTACAGAATTTGTATGTTCCATCTGGGCCAAATAAAAAAATATTTTACGATAATTTCGGACGTTATTCGAGCAAATTAGAAGATGAGTATCAAAAATACAAACGCGAAACGAACAAAACATCAAATATGTTGAATATCCCATCATCAATGAAAGAAACGAAATCAACAGTTTTTGATGACACCGATCTTCAAGAATCCGTGTTGAAGTCCGAATATTTAACGAAAACGTGTATTTTGAAACCTTCAAAGCCCCTTGGTGAAAAGAGAGAAACAGAAATATCCCAAAAAACGAATGAGGAATTTTTCAAGGGTGTCTTGAATATGAGCGAATCACAAACAAAAACTACTAAAAATATAAAGAATATGTACTCGGCTCTAACAAAAGCACTCAGTAATTCTTTTTATACAATAGCGCCACAAAACTAATTATGATATTTTTATACCAATCTTATTTTTGTATGTGATATGTATTTAGGAAATTTTTACTCAATTAAATTGTACTTGACACTCGGCTTTCAGATTCGACTTATTGACCTAGACAATTATTAGGTGAATGAAACACGTTTTTCAGATTGTTTAAGTAATGTTGTGTGAGTGAACTTTTGAGATTTTTTTGTATGTTTTATGAACACTAGGTATAAATTTATCTTGCCATCTACGCCATCTTGAGGCTATTCGGAGAAGGCTCTTGAAATTCTTAGTTTTGAGGGAGGATAAAGTTTATCCACAGAGAGGAGACAATCATAACGAATTATTGAGTCGATTTAGTTTAATTTCATTGCAAAGCAGGAGAGACTCTTTATCACTCAAATTTTTGTACGAATTACTGCACAATAGTATTGATTGTCCTCCTCTCTTGTCCGCTTTGAAATTTCATGTTCCTAGACAAAATTCTCGTAATACCGAATTATTCCACCTAGAGACTCCGAGGACCAACTACTAATACAATCCCCCATTTGGTTTATGAAGTCTACATTCAATAGAGCTACCAATAATTGTGACATTCACTTTGATTCCATAGAATTTATTATCAGGAGTTATGTGAACAAAGAAAATTGAATAAAACAATTGTTAAACTGATTTACATATATATTAAAAATAATACTGCATGACGTACGTTTCGATGAGATTCACCTTTTCAAATGCTACGTGCAGACTGAAGCATTTGAAAAAGGTGAATCTCATCGAAACGTACGTCATGTAGTATTATTTTTAATATATGTGTGAATCAGTTTAACAATTGTTTTATTATGTTTATCGATTTACATCAAGTATCGGCCTCATCAATTATTAAAAGAAAATTGACTTAAATGAATTGATTCAGATTGAGTTCTTTGTAATATTTCATTGAATGCTATAACGTAGTTATAAGTTACTATTTTTTTTAAATTTAGATTGAGCTCTTTGTTATATATTTTTCATTTTAATCATTTAGTTATGTATTCAACATTGTCATTATTTTCTGTAATTGGATGTTATACCTGTTGAGAATAAAGAACTTATTATTATTATTATTAAAATAAATTATACTCTAGGCTTAATGTTTCACGATTTATTTAAAATATGAATAGTCAACATGTTTCGAGCGTTAGCTCATTTTCAAGACTAAACTACTATAAGGAACGTACAACAAATTTATATCTACACAATGAATGTGAGTAGGGAGGAAAATTGAAAATCTACTTGTTCATTTACAATTTCTTCTTTTCTCTTCCAAGAACTGCTTATTTCAATTGCCTCCAAAAGGTCTAAACGTTTCCCTTTATTACCTGCGTAATAAAGGGAAATGCCTACCTGCGTAGGCATTAAGTTTTATCATAATCTCTGAAGTGATTAGAGTTAATGCAATGTTCTGAAAATCCGGTTTTATTAACATTATACAAAATCGACCTTTTATGTTCGTCAACACGAGATTTTATTTTTCTACCTGTTTGGCCGATATAAAATGCTGGAAATTCATTACAAAAAATCTTATAAATCCCGCTTTTGTCTTCAACATTTGTCTTTTCTTTATTATTTACTAAAAGTGACTTAATATTTTTTTTGTTGGTACAAATGGTTTTTATTTCTCTCTTCTTCAATCTTTCGCAAATTTTTTCACTCAGATGAGGTATGAAATTAATAAAATGATATTTTTGTTTGTTTTTCATAATTTGAGTTGGATGAATTGAATTTAAAAGAATTTTCCGTTGCTTTTTTTTTATAACAAAAAAATATATATATAAGAAAAAAGCAACGGAAAATTCTTTTAAATTCAATTTAACCATCTCAAATTATGAAAAACAAACAAAAATATCATTTTATTAATCTCATACCGCATCTGAGTGAAAAAATTTGCGAAAGATTAAAGAAGACAGAAATAAAAACCATTTATACCAACAAAAGAAATATTGAGTCACTTTTAGTAAATAATAAAGAAAAGACAAATGTTGAAGACAAAAGCGTGATTTATAAGATTTTTTGTAATGAATGTCCAGCGTTTTATATCGGCCAAACAGGTAGAAAAATAAAAACTCGGGTTGACGAACATAAAAGGTCGATATAATGTTATTAAAACCGGATTCTCAGAACATTGCATTAACTCTAATCACTTCATAGATTTTGATAAAACTAAATGCCTACACGCAGGTAATAAAGGGAAACGTTTAGAACTTTTGGAGGCAATTGAAATAAGCAGTTCTTGGAAGAGAAAAATATTCAATTATGTTTCACTTACAATCTCAGAATAATATTGGCGTTTACTTGATGTAAATCCATTATAATTGAATATAAACATCTGAAGAAGAAGTCGTTTGTATGACGCGTTCGACGAAATCTGAAGAAGTCGTTTGTAACGACGGAACGTCATGCTATGTAGTCAATAAAGTGTAAATCATAAGTTCAAGTGTTTGAATTTAAGATATATTCAATTACAATGGATTTACATCAAGTAAACTCCAACACTATTAAATATTTACACTTTATTGACTACATAGCATGATGCGTTTCGTCGTTACAAACGACTTCTTCAGATGCTTACAGCATTATTCTGTAAGCATCTGAAGAAGTCGTTTGTAGCGACGAAACGCGTCATGCTTTGTCATCAATGAAGTGTAAATCATAAGTTCAAGTGTTTGAATTTAAGTTTATATTCTATTATTTATATTATTATTAGTTTATTCGAATCTATTCATTCTTGTTTGGCATAAGATGACATGTCCAAATAGGATTCATTTTCTATATTATTCAAGAGTACGAGATGAACATAATAATATTCTTCTGTGAAATCGACAGACGAAAAAATATCCAATTCAGTATCTACATAAAATTCATTGAGGAAATCAATAAAGATTGTCTCATACGGATTTTCACTCAGTTGAAAGCGGAAAAATACTAGTGAATCTCGCTTTGTGAATATTCATGAGAATTTAAAGGGACGAAGCAATAATGGAAATGGAAAAGAATATGAGGAGATTGTACAAGCAAACAGTCAACTGTTTTGATTGACGAATATGTCAATACACAACGGTTAAGCCTGATTATTTTGAGTATGTGTATTTGTTGATGGTTGAAACATGTTGATTGTCGACGAGTACACACTATATTTCATACTATTGTGTACATAACCATCAAAAATATTTGGCTAAACATGATAATTTGGCAAATTGATTGTTTGATTCTTTAGTTTGATTAATATATTCCAAGATTACCAAGAGTATATGAGTTTTATGTTCCTTCTAACTGTGCTCTATTGAGTATATTTATTACAAAAAACCTTGTTAATTAAAGTCTGTTGAGGTTCTTTTAATATCAATGTAAGTTAATTACCCTACTCAACTCATTCTAATTATTGGTTTAATTATGTACAGCCTAGTTTAGCTCGTTCTGAAGAATGATAGAATTAGTATCCAAAATATAGACTTAACAAACAAATCGCTTATGTCTCACCTAATAGTGGTCATTTATCCCTTCAAGAGATAAATGACCACTATTAGAATTTTGGAGATATTAAAATCCGTACCTACATTTATTGGAAGGGTAATGGAGACATTAAATGTTTCACATAGACAGTCGGCTATAATATTCCTTTCAATAATTCGTAAAAATTGTCGAAAGAAAATAAAGTATACTTTCGATATTGAATACTTTAACAAGAGCGATGATATTAACACGATAACCATAGAATTAATTTTCTTATCGTAGATTTCTTCCTGCTCTTAGTAGCCTTGATGGCAACCTCTAGAAAGGTAAAACCAAGCGTTCCTAATATCGGAGACTAGGTGGCATTAGTTCATCGAATTATATGTAATTGTTCATAAACTAGAGTTTAATGAACATTTAACTAGAAGCGAAAGTAATCTATGAACTAATGAATGAAAGGTACTTATTTTAATTTTTTGCGACTGACAACGTGAGTTGTGTATTAATATGTCTGAATGAGTTGGCTTTCTGTAAATGTCAAAAACTAGAGCATGAAGGGAACGACTTATATGTAAATCCAAAAAGGTAATAGCTTGTTTGATTTTTTGAATTTCAAACAGGAAGTTAATTGCTTATCCGTTCCAGTCCATATACAAAATATATCGTCAACATATCTCCTCCAGAAAAATACATGATTGGTTGGTGAACAATTGTCTGAATTGAATGAGGTGTTTTCAAAATGCGTCGTGAAAATCTCGCTCAGTAATAGTGATAACGGAAAATCCATCTGGTGAACCGTCTGTCTGTTGATAGATCTTTCAATTGAATTTGAAATAACCTCGTTTGATGTATAAATTTACGGTAACATGGTTTCATCTATGTAAGTAGAATAGGGAATGGTTCAAAAGTAAAAGTTCTTTGACTATTCTTTTTAGTTCATGTGAAGGAATGCATGCGAACAAATTCACTACATCGAATGAAATCAATTTAGCATTCAATAGAATTTTATTATTTTGTAAAAGTTTAGTCGGTCTATGGATTTTTCACAGAATATTTAGGGTTATGTCAAATAAAGCTTTGTAGAGTATCCCTCTACCAACTTTATTATATAAACTCAATAAAATATAAACCCAAATTATAGACTAATTGAATCTTTGATGTGGGGTTTGTTAGGAAGTTTTTTTCATTTTTACAAGGGCTCACTCAACAGACAGTTTAAAACTGTCCTATAATAGAGGAGCACATATTACAAACGTTAGTTACCTATAAACTATGTTTGTATAAACTATATATCTAATATGTATAATTGCATATCTTATAACTATATATCTTATTATTCATCGAAATGAAGTTTTCGATGCATTGAGTTGAATCTTGTCATTTACAAAGAAAATACCTTATTCTACTGAAAAAGATTAGATAAATACTTTATGAAGAGTAACTCTTTAAAAACTTTAAAAATCAGTATTGTACGATTTATTACTACATGTGTAGAACAATTTAAGTTTATAAGGGTTATACATGCATCAGAATGTACTCGTATTAAGCCATTGAGTGATTTGTTGGGGAAATATATCAAAGTGCCCATTTCTCAAACTCAAACATTCCAACCTCCATGAATCCATGACGCTACCTGTTAAAACCGAAATTGAGAGCATTGGGAAACTGTCGTTGAACATTTTCTAATCTTCTCTAATCTACTCTAACTTGGATCTTACAATAGAAGTATACAAGGCAATAACAGACTCAATTCGTCCAAAAGACCTAGTTATTCGTAAAATGAAACCCAGATTTCTGCGAGCCTGTTGGATGATTCCTCCAATATGCAATTCAAAAGGTTTCTTATCAAGCTTAACACTCAAAACAATCACTGAACTGACTTCAGTCAAACATTGACCTGACAATGTGAAATTGGAAGAGATAGGATTTTTACTTCTAGAGAAAAGAATATGATGGCATTTGTTCAAGTTTAGCTGCAACTTCTTGATGAAGATATTGAAACATTGAGATTTCACTCACTTCAAATGAACAATTTTATAGACCTACTCGTAATATATTTTGATAACTCAAACTGTAATATATTATATTATAAATAATGTTTAAACATGAACTACTCTTCAGTACTGGATGAAATGGAATACTGTAATTCTAAGTTCACATGCTTCACTTTGAATGGAAGTATTCGACTGATCCTAACTCCATCTACATCCATCAAAGCCAGCTGCATGCTATAAAAGATTTCGACCGCGCAAAGTGTCTGGCTGCCTAATAAAATTGATAGTTGTTGCTCATTCAGCGAAGTTTCGAAACTGCGAAGTTTAACAAGTTCGAAAATTCGTCTAGTTAGAAGTTAGCTGACGAAAAAATTCAAGACTGTACTAATGGATATAAACAGACATCATCACCTCAACTCCATTTATACTTCACTTGGATAACTGAACTTTCTGCAAGTACATACAAAAAACTTCGAATTAGATATGAACTTTTTTTACTCATCATTTAAAATTGATTTGAACATTCACTGTTAATCGAAAAATACTCTCATGGAATTTGCTACACGAGTCTCACCAATAATATATACCTATTCACATATCCCCATTAATTGAAATGAAAGAAAACCATCAGCAAAGTTCACCATTTGTTTCTGCTTTTTTTTAAATCCATATGACATCTTTCACCGGTCTTTGGTGGTATCCATTCTTCAATGAAATATGGCGACTAGTAAAATAGATGTTTTCAATTTGGATGTGGATTTGGGATATAAGAATCACCTGGCTAACCATGAGTTTTTCAGAGGTTTCCTCATGGTGAAGAAGATTAAAACTTCCGAAGCGAATGCTAAGCCAGAAATATTCCCCTGATACTAAAAATCAATATGTGAAAATACAGAAAAACTAATTTGATTTTTTAAAAGAATAAGACATTTTGATATTTTCATAAAATTCAATTATTCATTAGTTTTGACAAAGTTGAGATATACAATGAAACGTCAACGAAAATAAAGTTTCTCACATTAAAATAAGCCTGTTATTGCTAAAAACATTCAATATATATATATATATATATATATATATATATATATATATATATATCCTGAAAGTTCTTCCTTTTTTACCCTTCTGATTTTTGTAAAAAGAATTTGATAAGTATGACAATCTTTTCTTTCTCAAAAGATCTGATTTGAAATGTTTGTAGTAGTCCTGTTTTTTTATATGGGTTTTTAATTTTCTGTAAGATTCAGATAATTGTTCAATAAGTATTTCAGAATAAATAAGTTTCTTTTCAACAATATTCGGCACCTTCGTGTTTTTTAGGAGTAAATCTACTTTAGCCTCTGGTGATGTTTTATATTGTTTATTTCTCATGCCCTTTTTTCTATATTTCTCTGTTCTTTTAACTTATTCTTTCAATTTCTTTTCTAATTATATATATATGTTGACGTATAATATTGCATTAAGTTTCCTTAACAAACTCCGCCGTCGAGTAACAAGTGTATCTCTATTAATAGCGTTGTTTTGAGGAGCAGGTTCTACAAATGCTACTGGCCTATCAGGTGGTGTTCACTCATTAATATGGACAATTTTTTACATAATTTTCTTTCTTTTTTCTATGAACTCAACTATTTATTCTCCATTGCTTTTTTTGCCGTTTTTTTCTAGAATTCATATTACTTACAGGCTTTAATTAAACTTTCTCTTTTTTTCTTCAGATATTTCACTCTCTCTTTTTTTGAAGCGTTTCTAAAGTTCGAGGATCACTTTCAATTTTTTCTCTTCTTTTCCTGTCGTATTCATTTTTCTTTAATTTAATCTTAATTTAATTCTTCTTCTGCTTCTGTGACTTTCTTTTTTCGTACCATATCTTTCTTATATCGCTCTAAAAAAACATATGAAGCCGTGAATTTCCCGAATTCATTGAAATATATATGATTCCTCACACAACCGTCATTTCCTCACCAACAAATAGTATGAGGGAATGACTGTGAGGGAATGACGAAATAAAACGTTAAAAGTAAAAAAGCTCTGAACATAACCTTATTTTTCTATGGCAATGCATACTAATCAAATAGGCTCAAAAACACATACGATACGTAGTTTATAATGAATAAACAAATTCTTATCTTTAACACAGTGCCTTACCTCACACTTAACACAGTGTGAGGGAATGAATGACGGAAAATGTAAATTAGAATAATTATTCCTTTGAAGTAATTTTAACGATACTGTTAGTCAGTGTCATTCGAGCTCGCCAAATTTTTTTTATAACAGTGTTACCACATTACTAAAAATATAACGCTTCGATCAGTTTGATTTAAAATTTCGTTCTCATTTCACTGCCATAAAAACTATG
The DNA here is from genome assembly GCA_030704895.1 of Henosepilachna vigintioctopunctata. NCBI lineage: Eukaryota > Metazoa > Arthropoda > Insecta > Coleoptera > Coccinellidae > Henosepilachna > Henosepilachna vigintioctopunctata. The sequence continues at coordinate 2,205,805 of JARQZJ010000067.1, forward strand.
AGGGAATGATTCGCCTTTTAAGGACACATAAAAAAATGTAATTTGTGTTTCTCTCTTAGTGTTTTTTGCTAACAAATATGCATTTTTAAAAAGATAATATTATCATTGATGAATAAAACATAAACTATTTAATTTTGTTTCAGAAAAATTACCAAAAATATTCGAAAATATTTTGAAGTTCGGTAGTTGGGACACAATGAGGAAATGATTTTTGAGGTCTATATTTAAGAATATGTTTTTAATTTATATCAATGGAAACAAAGTTGATTCATAATTTAGTGCATTTTGTGATGAAGTTTCATGAGAGAATATTCTTAATTTTAACTTTCGATCCCATTTTGTAGAAATCAGAAGAATTTTTTTTGTAGAATCCCTATTTTTCAGAAATGACAAGAATTTCGATTTTATTTGAGAATCAGCCATAATGTGATATAATTCATAATAATATTATACCTATTTATGTTTAATCCGTAATAATTCAATGTAAAATATATAATGAACATAATATCATTATGTTAAACAAATATCAGTTAGGTATTACTGACATTTCGAAATTTTTTTTCAAATTTACCGCAGAATTCGAAATGAATCGACATAATATAAAAACAGTATACGCAGTTCAGAGAAAATAACATTTTCCTCATAATGAATAACTGATGCAGTGCATCGTTACCGCATGATGAAAACAGTTTTTATTATATTTGGTTCAATAATAACCGTGCGTTTTGATTGCAATTTCGATCGCTGGGTAATCAACAGGCACATTTTCAGAACTGGGAATACATAAAGTTTTAACTGAAAATAGTTATTAATCTACACATTCGTGTAAAAATTATATCGTACCCCCGACTGGATATGTACGACAATAACCTGTGTCAATAAAAGAATTTGCATTATTTGTGGTTTATTTATACGTATAAAAGTTGGAATTTTTTAAGTAATATTAAAAATGAAATTCAATCAAGAATTTGACAGGTTAATAAAAGATTTAATATCTCTTACTTTATTTGGTTTGTTGCTGAATACATTATAAACGATATTATTATAAATATTTGTGAAGCTATATTTGTGCTGCTATCACTGCTTTTCTGCTATAAAGCTGGCTGTATAAGTCAAGTAGAGGACAGACTTGAAGAATGTGAATATTAAACTGAATAATAATGAACTGAAGCCCCTGACAAGAAGCATTGACAATAGCATACATAAATTTCAAGAAAATCAAATATGGACGAATGATGTTAGCCTGTTCGTTTAGCAAGATGTTACCATTGCATGTATAATGATTGAGAGCGAATAATCCACTTTCTGTATAATTTCTCTCAGATATTTGTGCATAATAATTCCACAGCCTCTTTATGTGCAAGAGTAGTGAATTCTGCGGATATATATATATATATATATATATATATATATATATATATATATATATATATTTCTTGAAATTGATTTATTGCCTGTTTAAGATATTTTATTTTGAAAGTTTTTAGCAATAACAGGCTTTTTTGGATATGAAAAAGTTTATTTTTGTTGACGTTTCGTTGTTATATTACAAAAGTTTTGACGAAGTTGTAATATAACAACGAAACGTCAACAAAAATAAACTTTTTCATATCCAAAAAAAGCCTGTTATTGCTAAAAACTTTCAAAATAAAATAATATATATATATATATATATATATATATATATATATATATATATATATATATATATATATATATATATATATATATATATATATATATATATATTGTTATATATATATATTGTTATGGTAAAATTTAATGCATTCTTTATAATGATACTAGCTGACCCGGCGAATTTTGTACGCCTAGTTATTTCTCTCTGAATATTTCTCAAAATATCGGAAATACATGTTTTACTATTTGAGCTACACTATCTTGTTTTCAATATTTATCCCTTATGGAACCAGGGACTCACTCACTTACGAAGTTACAGCAATACGTCCTGTTATTTAAAATCGGTCGAAAAATCAAAAAAATCCTATATTAACTCGTTTGATGTATTGAAAGTGATTAACCTGTCCGTTCTATAGTTGAACGGTATGTTCCTAATTTCGTAGCAAGTACTTGTCCCATATATCTCATCGTTAATTATATGAGATATTTGCTGGATTTAAGTCCGAAACAATTTCAGAATTTAGTTCATTACCGGAAACCAATGAATATAGTGGCTCTGAGGACTGTACAAATAGCGTCTATTTGAATTGACTCTTTGCGCAATATTTTGTCGCATCATTAGTAGTATTTTCTTATCAATAACAATGAAACTTTGCCTTGCAATATTGACAGACAACGTTCATTGGTCCAATAGCAACGATTTGCTGTGAACTGTAATCTATTTCAACGTTACAATTGAATGCAGATCGATAGGAGTTAAACGCACCCTTTCATATTGGTAATTTCGATTCCATCTATTCCGTTCAACTTCATTTCGGGCTTCGCGTTGCTCGTCAGTTTGACTTGCCCTTTTATATCTTTGACTTGCTGCATTGCAAGTTCTACGATTTAAGTTTGTACTTCTAATAGCTAGTATAAACGAAATTACAACTCTAAATCAAAGAAAACTATGTATTCTTCTTTACAATCAAAAATATCAGGTGCTATGTTATTAACGTGTATGTTAGTCTATTCAAACTTACCAAAACTTTTAATTTAATATTAGTCGTGATTGCTCTGAACTAACCGTGATGTGTGAAAACATATTCAGTTTTTTTACATCCTCTTTTTGAGAATTAATAATTATTTCTTAAATATATTATTAAGTATTTTTAAATTTTCTAATTTTACACGCAATTTTTCAACTTTTTTCCCTGACAATAACAAACACAACAAAAATATATAGTGAAATCGGTCGGGCCGTTTACGCGTGATGGCGTGACCAAGGAAAATAGGGATTCATTTTTATATTATATAGATAAATTAGAAATAATATTATATTTTATGGCTGCTAAGTATTCTTAAATAAGCATTCTTGAATTTTCTAATTTTCCGCGCAATATTTCAAATTTTTTCATTCATTTTATTTTTTTCAAGAACTTTCTCCAGAAAAATCCAACAAAAAATAGTGAGTGGCTTGACAGGAGTGATATGAACTTTATTGAATAGCAATTAAGTTCATATTGACTCTACATTTTACTTAGAAAACGTTTTCATGGGATAAGGCAAAGGGCTGTTTTTAGGGTTTTCCCGGCAATTATTTGAATTCTTCGCGTCGTAAAAACCATACCTCGACTTCAGCGAACAATTGAAAAAAAGAATTGGTAAAATTGGTCAAGGCGTTGTTAAGTTATGCGCTTACCAACACATTTTGTGATTCATTTTTATATTATAGATAGAAATACACAAAGTTCAATTTTTCTCAAAGTGATGCTTCTAAGCTTTTAAACTGATTGTTTCGACAAATTCATATTTCATGCATTTTATTTTATGAAATTTTTAACATACATACAGTTTTGAAGATATAATTAATTCCATTTGAAAATGAAATCTAAACATATCTAAATGTAGTTAAATTTGTTTCAAAAGTTGGTGAATTTAAGTTTTTGTTATTCAATGTTCAAAACGAACACAGTTAATGGCATCATTTGTATGTAGTTAAATATGTAATGCTCATTTATTATGATTCTTTAAAATTATGTATTTTTTTAAGAGCATTTCTTGTCATATAATAGCATTCATATAATGTATTTGTAGAACGTATTTCCAAAATGTGATCATGAAATCGATTTGATTTTCAAATCAATAATAAAGAACAGTTAACTTGGAACAGTAAATGGAAATTCAAAAATTCCTATAAAATAAACATATTTCAAATGTATTCCACCTTACCAAATAATATAATTTTATATTATGTAATGTTCAAATATTGTATCTACACGTTTTCATTTATGAGTATGGAATTGTTTACTTAATTAATTTATTTTAATGTGAGAAGTTTTTTACATTAAAATAAGCTTGTTATTGCTCAAAACATTGAAAATAAATTATCTTAAACAGGCAATAATTCAATTTAAAAAAAATATATAAGTAAATATATTTAAATCGAAAATTGATGAGTTCTCGGCAAATAATAGGGCCACTTCAATTGATACACAACCAATTTGTTACCCTGGTCTGTATATCCAATATGGTTATATTCTTAATCAGTAGTCTACAAAATACAAATGTTAAATGAAATGCGAGGAAAAATGTATTATATTTTACGGTTAATTAGGCTAAATAATTGGCCAAACTTTACACACTGTAATAAGCAGTGTGTACAGTTGGAACAAACATATAATAATGCACAAAACCAAATGCTAACAATAAAATGTGATTATAATAAATCAATTGTTAAACTGATTTACACATATGTTAAAAATAATACTGCATGAATTTGAAAAAGGTGAATCTCATCGAAACGTACGTCATGCAGTATTATTTTCAATATATGTGTAAATCAGTTTAACAATTGTTTTATTATGTTTATCGATTTACGTCAAGTATCGGCCTCATCAATTATTAAAAATGTGATTATTTTGAGCCAAAAAATGACATTTTCATCACATTTTATTTAGCATCCGTATTTTGTAGGTACCTGATGAAGAATATAGCCATATATTGTAGATGAATTGATCTCAATAGGTTTTTAAATGAAATTTTAGTTTAATATTTATATCTGTAATATAAGCTCCAATTTTATAGGAGAGTTTTAAACTGCCTGTTGAGGGAGCTCTTGTATTTAAAAAATGTGATTATTTGACTCAAAAATATACATGTACAAATGAATTACATTTGAAAAACAAATTTCTTGCTATGACCATATTACCTGTAGTAAAAACATTTGATCTTTAACGTTTAGCCAATGAGGGATTAGGAAGGGAGGGGGTAATTTGTGTTCTATGGTTTGCAAGCAGGTAAATTGAATATAAGAACTCAGTATTGGAATAATAAGTCATTTGAGTTAAAGACTATTTAAAGTGAACAGTGTTCTTATACATTATATTTAACAACAAAAAGTTTTTCAAGATGTCCGAAATATCACAACGAAACTTCGATGAAATGTCGCATTCAAAACGATCGTCTTCTAATCGTGAAATACGACAAGCTTTCAGGGTGTTAGCTACGAACAGCAATTTCTACAAACATAGAGAGATTTCGGAGAACCCAACTGATATGTTAACTAGGAAATTTCAACCTTCAAGTGATAAGGAGAACGTTTATGATAAAGTATTGCAAAATATCCCAACAAATGATCATAAACCGAACAAAACTGTGAAATTGGAAGAGAAATGTGGTGCACCTGAATGTCAGGACCCTAATAATAATCACATTACACCGGATAATTTAAGAAGAAAAGAAAAAACTGATGGTAACCGGACGACAAACGGAGTATCGAATGATTCGAAACACATAATCAGAGTGACATTCACTAATATCAGATACAACCCTTTCACAGGTGATGAGGCTGAAGAAGCGGTGTATTGTTTTTTGTCTAATTATGGCTACATTCGTGGGTTTTCGTATAAATATGGACTTAAACCAGAAGCTTTTGTAGATTATCAATACAGGAGCGCTGCTGAATTTGCGATAGACAAGGAATCGAAATATCAGAATAAATATATAAAACTGGAATGGGAAAATGGACCACCACCTGCCAGCGATGATGATCCAGCGGATGGCCTCAATTTATTAATGTTCTCACTACTAGGTTGAGAAATTTGAAACTTTATTTTTTGTTTTGTATTCAAACTCGTTCAGAATAAGCATGTTGTATTTCTTGGATGTTTTAATTTTATATTATATGTAGAGTATTGTAAATGTAATATGTGTATATTGTAAAATACGAATAAAGACAGTTTGCCAATAGAGTCTTGTGAAATATTTGATTTAGATTCGAAACTTGATATTTTCTTTTGTGTTCGAATGAGTTCAGAATAATCATGTTGTATTTCTCGAATGTTTTAATTTTATATTATATATTAATGTTTATCGTAAATGTAATGTGTGTATATTGTAAAATACCAATAAATACAGATTTTAAATGAAATATTTGATTTTTATATAAGTGTATAATTATATATTTCTTTCTTTTTTGAAAGTTTTTCTGTATGTCAATATTCAAATTCTGAATTTATGTTGTGGGCAAACAATGAACTGTAATTTGGAAATACTCATTTATATTTGTGTTTCAGCTTTGTTGTAACTTAGAGATATAAAAATACAATAAGAAATTGAATTATTCGGTTTTATATTCTGATGCAAATTATTCATTTCAAAATTTGGACAAAAAAAAATCGTGGCAAAAGTTTTATTTGAATTTATGAAAGATAGAAATTTTCAGACTGTTATTTAGTGAAAATAAAATTCTTAGTTTTCAGTGAATAGATATATGATTATATTAATCATCTTTATTTAAGGTTCTTGTGATACAATTATATAGGTGAAATAAAAGTATTCAATTTTAAAATTTACCTTGTCAATGTTGTTGCTTAAAAAAGATAATACATTTTCTCACAAAGGTCGTAGTCTGTGTTGAGTAATATATATATATATAAATTCAAAAGTTTTATACAGGTATGAGAATAGAAATGAAGAGATTTACGGTATTTACCTGGCGTAGTTCGAGTTAGTAGATGTTCAAACTTGGATGTTGATTAAAAAACACAGAACGAAATAAAACACAAAATTTCACCTGAGGAATCGACATATTTGTGGTTTAAATTGAGTATTGGTGTTCTGTTCGACTGTGGTTATTGTCGGTACAAAATTTCTAGAAGGTATAGATATCGTATCACAGGTAGACATTGATCCAGTCTTCAAAACAGAGTCGAATAAAACTCCAATCAATGATACTCAATTTGAACCACAAATATGTCGATTCCTCACGTGGAATTTTGTGTTTTGTTTTTTCTTTGTTTTTTAATCAATATCCAAGTTGGAGCATCTGATAACTTGAACTACGCCGTTCTGATGATAGGCAATTAGCTTGAGAGATATGTAAACGGCTGTCTAAAAACAAACAACACAAATTGCAGGTAAATACCGTAAATTGCTTCATTTCTATTTTCATACCTGTATGAAACTTTTGAATTAATCCTATTGTAGGTACAAAATTTTTAAACGGCATGAATAACGAATCACAGGTAGACATTAACCCAGTCTTCAAAACAGAGTCGAATAGAACTCCAATAAAAGATACTCAATTTAAAACACAAAGATGTCGATTCCTCACGTAGAATTTTGTGTTTTGTTTCGTTCTGTGTTTTTTAATCAACATCCAAGTTTGAATATCTAATAACTTGAACTACGCCGTTCTGATGATAGCCAATCAGCTTGAAACGTATGTAAACGGCTGTCACAAAAACAAACAACATAAATTGCAGGTAAATACCGTAAATTTCATCATTTATATAAATTTTCAGAAAGAAATTATTGAATTTTCTGGTTCTAAAAAATATTTATTAAACATCTTCATCACATTTTTCTTGTTTATAAGAAAAATCACGCCATACCTCTATGGGAATTAAAGTCTTGATAACTGAATCTGTTTTTCTCAAAATATTTTCCAAATCTTGAATATTGTGTACAGTATCCGCAATCAATACGTTCAGGGTTTTATGATAAAATGAATTCAAGATGTTTTTGAATTTCTGTCTGTGGTTAACAGAATTGAAGTAGATATTATCGGTGTTCTTACGTAAAAACTTCAGAACAACATTTTTGCATCTGCATCTCAGGAGATATATTCTACGGTTTCGCTGGTTAGCCAGCTTGTGATTAACATTTGCAAATCTCTTCATTTCGGAGACGACAGTGTAACCATATTGATTTCTAACATAAAGATAAATGCGCATTTTTCCACCCTTGCATATGTATATTCATATTCATTGCTATCTTGAACTATTTAATTTATATTTTCAGAAAGAAATTATTGAGGTTTCTGGTTCTCAAAAATATTTATTAAACATCTTCATCAAATTTTTCTTCTTTATAAGAAAAAAGATAGTGATAACTATGGATTATATATATATATATATATATATATATATATATATATATATATTATTTTGAAAGTTTTTAGCAATAACAGGCTTTTTTTGATATGAAAAAGTTTATTTTTGTTTACGTTTCGTTGTTATATTACAACTTTGTCAAAACTAATGAATAATTGAATTTATGAGTTACTATAGATATCAAATGTCAAACTTATTTTTTAGAAAAATAAAATTAGTTCTTTTGTATCTTCACTCATTGATTTTCATTATCAGAGGAATATTTCTGGCTTAGCATTCGCTTCGTAAGTTTTAGTCTTCTTCACCATCAGGAAACCTCTGAAAAACTCATGATAAGCCAGGTGTTCTAATAAGTGTGATTCATATTTACATATATGTATATAATTACATATAGTTTTTTATATACTTATCCAGAATATGTATATTGTTGGTTTATGTGTGTGAAACTGAAGATAGATCTGGAAAAAATGAGTTTTGAGATATGATGTTTGGTGATTGTCGTGTCTTCATTTTACGAGTGCTATTTGTGAGGTTTATTAAGTTGTTGTAGATAGAATTTAAATGTTTAATGTCTAACAATTAATTTAATCGTCTAAAAATTGCAATAAAAGCTATATCGGACAAACAGCACAAAATCTCGACGAAAGAATCAAAGCGCATAAATACGCAGAAACTCAAATCACAGCCTTACATAAACGTAAAATAACAGAAAAACAAGATTTTGATTACAAAAATACGAAAATTTTGGCAACTGAAAGGAAAAAAAAAGTAGAGAAATTTTAGAAATGTTACACATTCGTAAAAATTTAGAAAACACAGTAAATAAAAGAACAGACATTAAACATCTAAATTCTATCTACAACAACTTAATAAACCTCACAAATAACACTCGTAAAATAAACACACGACAATCACCAAACATCACATCTCAAAACTCATTTTTTCCAGATCTACCTGCAGTTTCACACACATAAATCAACAATATACATATTCTGGATAAATATATAAAAAACTATATGTAATTATATATATGTAAATATGAAACACACTTATTAGAACACCTGGCTTACCATGAGTTTTTCAGAGGTTTCCTCATGGTGAAGAAGACTAAAACTTCCGAAGCGAATGCTAAGCCAGAAATATCCTTCTGATAATGAAAATCAATGAGTGAAGATACAAAAAAACTAATTTGGTTTTTCTAAAAAATAAGTTTGACATTTGATATCTATAGTAACTCATAAATTCAATTATTCATTAGTTTTGACAAAGTTGTAATATAACAACGAAACGTAAACAAAAATAAACTTTTTCATATCAAAAAAAGCCTGTTATTGCTAAAAACTTTCAAAATAAAATATCTTAAACAGGCAATAAATCAATTTCAAGAAATATATATATATATATATATATATATATATATATATATATATATATATATATATATATATATATAATACATTTCAAGTATAAAATTCAGATTCAGTGACGCGATGCTTAAATGCAAAGAGTTTTATCTTTTATGTTTATCTCCACTCTGAAGAGAATGAAAAAGCGAACTGTCTCACAGGGGCCTTTCAACGATGTAGATACAAAGTGAGCGTACCTATAGGAATAAAGCTTTGAAGATGATACATTGGACGGACGAGTTTTTAGACTACATGTTTACAGTTTTTCAAGCGGTGTGATATCTTGACCTTCTTGAGTATTACTATTCATCACATAACCGATTTAGTTCAGTTTATAGAATTATCCATTCTCCCTCCATTCCAAATAACGAATTAATAGTATACAATCAATTTAATACAAAACAAACTTTATCGAATTATTTTTTATAATGAGTTGCATTAATTACTGAGGTTAGGTGTTAGATATTAGTATGGCGAATTCAATATTATAATCACTACCTGTTGTGATATACATTCATTGTTTATAACACTTACTACCGGAGCTAAAACTTGTATTAAAATTGCAAAAACCGAAATGATTTTCAAGGTAGAGAAACGTACATCATAATTCTGATAGATCCAAGTGTTTACCCAATAAGGAGAAAAATGATAATGCCAAAGCAGTCATAAGCGAAAGAAGATACTGCACTTAAAATAACTTTTCGAACTAGTTTCATTAAACTCTTGATAACGCATCAGTAACCCGAAACACGTCAAATATATTGAAAAAGTTTTGGGAAATTAAGTTTGTATAATTTGAATTATACAATTCTATTCAAAATACACGCGATCACACATTGAGGTCTTATGTAAAAAATTGAATAACTCATTTTTTGCAATCTCTAGAATCAAGAACATCGTGCCTAGAAACTGTGTTATAATGTGTATTACAGTCTTGTATATAGTCATCTAAATTATAATATTCTGCTGTGGGGTTGCTCTACAGAAATAAATAGGGTGTTTATTACACAGAAGCGAATACTTCGATTAATATTCAATATTCATCAGCGAACATCTTGTAAACCTATCTTCATTAATAATTACATACTAACCTTACCGTGTTTATATATTTATAGATGTTTGTTATATGTTAAAGAAAATGAAGATAGGTTTATTAAATTGAATAGTAATCATGAGTATTCAACAAGAAACAGGGATGTGCTACTTATTCCTATGCATAAAACAGCTAAATTTGAGCACTCTCTCTATTGTCAGAGCATTAAAATTTTCAACCACTTACCATCGAATTTGAAAGTACTGAAAGCTCATTTGTTTAAGGGGAGAGTTAAATCTCTGCTCTTAACAAAGGCATACTATAGTGTGTCAGAGTACTTCGATGATTCGGATGTAGGCAATAATGTTTGAATCAATTTTTTATATCATATATTTGTATATTTTTTTAACACTAATGTTCTTCACCATGTGAAATTGTCTCAAATGTTTAATATCTCTGAGGAAATTTTTATTTTCTTTTTTTTCAATCAAAATTGTATATTATTGTAAATATGAATTTAACCAAGATTTTTGTTTGAACCAATATTTTTGCTAGAGGGCTGGATGGAAGATCAGACTCCAAACTGAATTCGGTCCCTTTGAGAGCATTTCTCTTAGTTGTAATTATTTATCAGTTGAAATGAATGTAATTTTACTATGTAAGGAATGTTTCTCAATAAAATTATATTATTATTATTATTAGAAAAAATAGCACACTGGGGTGCCAAATATTTGAATAATTATTTACACACGTCATAATAATGTCACTTTCGATCATCATACATGATTCATCATTTCTTATTTTTAATATGAAGGCGTAAAGAGATTTTCGCTCTGGTACTCCATCACGTGAGTAACAACTGTTAATTTTATTATGCCAGTAGACTTTTTGTGCGGTTAAGCCTTTTATGGACTATTAGTTGTTCATGATTGATGATCCTTTGACAGTATGTGATGGATTCGATTCGAGGACAGGGAATTTTCGATTCGTCATCCGTTATTGATTGGTTATCTCTGTGGGTGACGACGGTAACTATCCATCTAATTCTCATCTCCTTCAACTTTTTGTAATAATGTTTTTTGAGGACTTTATCTGCTTGAACTATATTCAACTAGAGATATAGTTTGTTTGTTTGAAGGTTTTCCACGATGCAATTTCATTTGATGATTTTCAGACTTCTGTTGGTCATATATTTTTGTATCTGATGAATACAATTGGGAAAAATTGAACATTCAACAAAATATAGAGTAGAAACGAAAAATTATCAGAAATAATGCAACAAGATTATGCACCAATTGAATAGGAATGTTAATCTGGAAATCAACACGATTTCGCTTAATGAACACGAAAAAATTAATTGAGAGCTTGCTTACCTAATTCACGACGTTTCGGTAAGCTGTGAATTTTCAACAGAAGTATTTATTCGGAATCTATCAGAGATACTCAATTAACCAAAATATTCGATATTTATATTGAAAATTTACAATATATACGTTTTGAACGCAAATATTGTAATTATTATTTTTAATGTAATTATACATTTAGTAAATACAAGTGAAGCTTACGAATTTGTTAAGCAAAAAAATTGAAAAAATCAATGCTTGCTTCTATGAATAGATGACCATTTTAGATGACTTTTGCGTGCAGAAAAGTGATACAGAATGAACAAAAGAGTATTTTTTGATACATTCTGTTAAGAAATTCCTAATTTTAAACTTGATTTGTCATTAGAATAATATAATAATAATAAAAATATAATTTTATTGAGAAACATTCCTTACATAGTAAAATTACATTCATTTCAATTGATAAATAATTACAACTAAGAGAAATGCTCTCAAAAGGACCGAATTCAGTTTGGAATCTGATCTTCCATTCAGCCCTCGAGCAAAAATATTGGTTCAAAACAAAAATCTTGGTTAAATTCATATTTACAATAATATACAATTTTGATTGAAAAGAAAAGAAAATAAAAATTTCCTCAGAGATATTAAACATTTGAGACAATTTCACATGGTGAAGAACATTAGTGTTAAAAAAATATACAAATATATGATATGAAAAATTGATTCGAACATTATTGCCTATATCCGAATCATCGAAGTACTCTGACACACTATAGTATGCCTTTGTTAAGAGCAGAGATTTAACTCTCCTCTTAAACAAATGAGCTTTCAATACTTTCAAATTCGATGGTAAATGGTTGAAAATTTTAATGCTCTGACAATAGAGAGAGTGCTCAAATTTAGCTGTTTTATGCATAGGAATAAGTAGCACATCCCTGTTTCTTGTTGAATACTCATGATTACTATTCAATTTAATAAACCTATCTTCATTTTCTTTAACATATAACAAACATCTATAAACACGGTAAGGTGAGTATGTAATTATTAATGAAGATAGGTTTCCAAGATGTTCGCTGATGGATATTGAATATTAATCGGAGTATTCGCTTCTGTGTAATAAACACCCTATTTATTTCTGTAGAGCAACCCCACAGCAGAATATTGTAATTTAGATGACTATATACAAGACTGTAATACAAATTCATAACACAGTTTCTAGGTACGATGTTCTTGATTCTAGAGATTGCAAAAAATGAGTTACTCAATTTTTTACATGAAACATCAACGTGTGATGTCCATTTCAAATTTCTGTCTACATATATTCCAAGAAACTTCGTTGATTGGGATGATGATGTAGTGTTGTCCCCATATTTAACATCCAAGGTACTAATAAATGACGAATTATGTGTATCAATTAATTATACCATAATATTATTCGATGATTTCTAATATTCACTTCCAAGGCTTCTAAAAATTAATACAAAGAAATGCCAGATTCTGCCCCACTGCGCGTATTTTGATGTGATATGCTTGAACAATTTTGTGAATAATCAGCTAAAAGTTGGAAGATTAATCTGCACCTATGTATATTTAGCACGTGTGAGAAAAAAGGTCATTGATTATTGAATTAAGAGGGCACAATGCTTTTTAGTTACGGTACAATTATATTACTACATTCATTTTATCTCTACAAGCAATATCTCAAACTTTTCATTCAAAGTGCAATTTACTTCTGAATGTGTATGAATGGAATGCGTTTCTTTTCCTATCGCAGCTTATTTTTAATCTCAGACAGTCTGAGTTCGGAGTTTTCGCATTTTGACAAGTTATTTGATAACTCATTTTCACTATTTTTGTGGCGAATGCCATATTGAATTGTAAATATTTTCGATTCATTTTCACAATTCATTTATTTATTTAATAGTGTTGGCGTTTACTTGATGTTAATCCATTATAATTGAATATAAACTTGAATTCAAAAACTTGAACTTATGATTTACACATTTTGAAAAACACAGGTATAAGTGTCAAGAAATTTGGGATTCTATGACTTCGGGTTTTACCAAAGACATTCCATTCTGAAATATAATTTCTATTACCTGAAAAGGTTTAACAAGGGTGAGCTGTTTAATTCTAATTGTTCGTTGAGCAAATTTCCAGAATTTTTAAGCCGATTTATTTCCACTATTTCCCACTAATCTAATTGACTACTTCTCTCTATATTGTGTAGAATTTTGAAATTCGTATCAAAAGTATGGTTTTCTGTTAATAAATAATTAGTTATTCGCATAATTCGAAATACTTTCATTATGCGCGAAGCTATATTTATGTTCCTGTATTCTAGTACCGAAATTTCTACTAGTTTTACCTATATATATACCGGGACATGTTCCACAATTTAATTGGTAAACACCTGATTTGTCTTCTCTTTTAATTTTGTCTTTATTGTTCTTCATGTGTCTCGATAAATCATTGTTCGTTTTAAATGAAATATTAAAATTATGTGTACTTAAAGAGGTTTTGACTTTTTGACTGACGTTTCCAAAGTATGTAAACTATTATATTTACGATTTCTATCCGGCTGATAAGGAAATACTAATCGTATCGTTTTCCGAAAGATTTCTTTGTGAAGAATTTTTGACAATACTTTTAGACACTTGGGAATTAGTGGAAATAAATTGGCTTGAAAATTTCGGAAATTTGCTCAATGAACAGATAGAATTGAACAATTCACCCTTGTTAAACCTTTTCAGGTAATAGAAATTATATTTCAGAATGAAATAGTCATAAAATCCCAAATTCCCTGATATTTGTACCTTTGTTTTTCAAAATGTTGTTATTATTCTCTTTGCATCTCAAGAAGTCGTTTGTAACGACGAAACGCGTCATGCATGTAGTCAATAAAGTGTAAATATAAGTTCAAATGTTTGAATTCAAGTTTATATTCAATTGACAATTGTTTTAATTTTTTTCAGTATCAATTCATTTGAAATTTTTCCATCGAATAGTGCTATTTGTGAATCAAAAGTTCAAGTTTGAATTTCAGTTTTTATTCAATAAATTTTTTTTTTCAGATATAAAAATTTACAGGAGAAGAAAGACGTAAGGTCATGGTGAGATTCATTCGAACATTATGTGTTCTTTTCAAAATGATGGTTAGAACTGTGAATGAACTGTAAATATCAATATTAAAAAAATTTAATTTATACTTTCTCTTTCATCTTTTTGCAAATCTATAGCAATCGAACATATTTATCGACATAATTGTGAATTTATCTGAACAATCTATTTCTAAGAGTAATCCATCAGTAACATACGATTGAATTGATTGTACATCAACAGAAATGGGCTTCAAATTAATTTCACCCATTGATTCTTGAATTCCAAAGCAGCTCTTACGCGTTATTCTGATAATTGAAACCAACATCATTGCATTTTGCCATTAATTTAGCAGTTACCGATTGCCCTTTTCATATTCAACAACCAAATTCACTTCAGTTACAAATTATAGCTCTGTTTTTTCATTATTGAAAAACATGAAACAAACGTTTTTGAAACACTTTAACAAAAAAAAAGAGTTGAATGAAAACAGCAAATCGACTTTTTGATTATTCATTTTAAAATGATTAAAAATTTGAAAATACTAACCGAAATGTCATGCAGATAAAATTTGAGATTTATTAGTGGTAAGAACTGATCATTTCGTCCTAAATTTAATTTTTTTATTTTCATTGAAATAATTCGTTCACTTCTTGTTTTCATTTCGGTTTTCGTACTCAGAATTTTGACAATTTGATTAATTTATCAGTTTTATTTTTAATTTTTTTTATGTAATTGTAAATTTATTTCGTTTCACGTTCTCAACTTATGACGTATAAACCAATTCGTTTAATGTGAATTGAACTACCATTTTTATTCAACATGATTGAATATTTTGATTTATTTTATGGAAAAAATGAATACTTATGTTTGTATATAGTGATCAAGAAAATAGATTACAAAGAAAATCACAAATTTTTATTGAGCTGTGTAACTTCTAAAACAGTTACAGTAACAATAAGTACTTAGTTTTAGAGTTTTATTTCCAATACTGTGCATCTACGATTATGAAGAAAGTGAACACGAATTCGTAATGAAAAACCTGAAGATAGATGAAATTGCAGAACCAACTTACAGGTTAGTAATAAGAAGAATGGTTATTATAATAATTCTGATTAATTTTAGTGAACGATAAATTGATGGCACATGACATTTTAATAACACTTGGTAAACAAAGTGATGGGTTTAAGTAATCTACTAGATGTTTATTCTAAATTTTTCAATTATTCGACTTAAGAAGAACAACAATTGAAAAAAAGTATTGGCAAAATTGGTCAAGGCGTTGTTGAGTTATGCGCTTACATATTTACAACACAACACATTTTGCGATTCATTTTTATATTATAGATAGAAATAAACAAAGTTCAATTTTTCTAAAGGTGATGCTTCTAAGCTTTTAAAATGATTGTTTTGACAAAGTAATATTTCATGCATTATATTTTGTAAAATGTTAAACTACAAACAGTTTTGAAGATATAATTAATTCCATTTGATAATATATAAATGTATTTAAATTTGTTTCAAAAGTTGGTTAATCTAAGTTTTTGTTATTCACCGTTCAAAACTAAGACAGATAATGGCATCACTTGTATGTAGTTGAATATGTAATGCTCATTTATTATGATTCTTTACAATTATGTATTTTTTATATAACTCATTTCCTGTCATATAATAGTATTCATATAATGTATTCGTAAAAACCATTTCCAAAATCTGATCATTAAATCGGTCTAATTTTCAAATCAATAATAATAAAGAAAAGTTAACTTGGAACAGTAACCTGGAAATTCAAATGAACATATTTGAAATGCATTATACCTTACCAAATAATATAATTTTATATTAATGTTTCTTCGAAATGTTCAAATTTTGTATACCTACATATTTTCCATTTATGAGTATGGAATTGTTTACTTAATTGATTTATTTCAGTGTGAAAAGTTTATTACATTAAAATAAGCCTGTTTTGCTAAAAACATTGAAAATATATCTCAAACAGGAAATAAATCAATTCAAAAACAAATATATATATATATATATATATATATATATATATATATATATATATATATATATATATATATATATATATATATATATATATATATATATATATATATATATATATATATATATATATATATATTTGAATCGGAAATTGATGAGTTCTCGGCAAATAATAGGGCTACTTCAATTGATACACAACTAATTTGTTACCCTGGTCTGCATATCCAATATGGTTAAATTCTTAATCAGGACTCTACAAAATACAAATGTTAAATGAAATGTGAGGAAAAATGTATTACATCTTACATTTAACTAGGCTGAATATTTGACCAAACTTTACACACTGTAAGAAGCAGTATGTACAGTTGGAACAAACATATAATAATGTACAAAACCAAATGCTACCAATAAAATATGATTATTTTAAGTGAAAAGATGGAATACATTTTTCATCACAATTTATTTAGCATGCGTATTTTATAGAGTCCTGATGAAGAATATTACCATATATTATAGATATATTATAGATTAATTTATATCTGTAATATATGCTCAAATTTTATAGGAGAGTTTTAAACTGCCTTCTGAGGGAGCTCTTGTATTAAAAATAATGTGATAGCTTCACTCAAAAATATACATGTACAAATAAATTATATTTCGAAAAACAAATTTCTTGATATTACCATATTACCCGTAGTAAAAACATTGGATCTTTAACGTATAGCCAATGAAGGATCAGGAGGGGAGGGGCTAATTTGTATTATATGGTCTGCAAGCAGGTAAATTTAATATAAGAACTTAGTATTGGAATAATAAGTCATTTGAGTTAAAGACTATTTAAAGTGAACAGTGTTGTTATACGTTATATTTAACCACAAGAAGTTTTTCAAGATGTCCGAAATATCGCAACGAAACTTCGATGAAATTTCGAATTTACAACGATCGTCTTCTAATCGTGAAATACGACAAGCTTTCAGGGTGTTAGCTACGAACAGCAATTTCTACAAACATAGAGAGATTTCGGAAAACCCAACTGATATGTTAACTAGGAAATTTCAACCTTCAAGTGATAAGGAAAATGTTTATGATAAATTATTGCAAAATATCTCAACAAATGATCATAAACCGAACGAAACTGTGAAATTGGAAGAGAAATGTGGTGCACCTGAATGTCAGTACACTAATAATAATCACATTACACCGGATAATTTAAGAAGAAAAGAAAAAACTGATGGTAATCAGACGACAAACGGAGTATTGAATGATTCGAAACACAGAATCAGAGTGACATACACTAATATCAGATACAACCCCTTTACAGGTGATGAGGCTGAAGAAGCGGTGTATTGTTTTTTGTCTAATTATGGCTACATTCGTGGGTTTTCGTATAAATATGGACTTAAACCAGAAGCTATTGTAGATTATCAATACAGGAGCGCTGCTGAATTTGCGATAGACAAGGAATCGAAATATCAGAATAAATATATAAAACTGGAATGGGAGAATGGACCACCACCTGCCAGCGATGATCCAGTGGATGGCCTCAATTTATTAATGTTCTCACTACTAGGTTGAGAAATTTGAAACTTTATTTTTTG
This sequence comes from Henosepilachna vigintioctopunctata, assembly GCA_030704895.1. Taxonomy (NCBI): domain Eukaryota; kingdom Metazoa; phylum Arthropoda; class Insecta; order Coleoptera; family Coccinellidae; genus Henosepilachna; species Henosepilachna vigintioctopunctata. The sequence goes on from JARQZJ010000067.1 coordinate 2,224,309, forward strand.
TTTTGTATTCAAACTTGTTCAGAATAAGCATGTTGTTTTTTTTTGAATGTTTTAATTTTATATTATATGTAGAATATTGTGAATGTAATATGTGTATATTGTAAAATACGAATAAAGACAGATTGCCAATAGAGTCTTGTGAAATATTTGATTTAGATATAAGTGTATATATATTTCTCTGTGTTTGAAAGTTTTTCTGTATGTCAATATTTAAATTCTGAATTTCTGAAATGTTGTCGGCAAATAATGAACTGTGAATTGGAAATACACATTTATATTTGTGTTTCAGCTTTGTAATGACTCAGAGATATAAATATTCAATAAAAGATTAAATTATTTGGTTTTGTATTCTGATGAAAATTGTTCATTTCGAAATTGGACAAAAAAAAATTGTGGCGAAAATTTTATTTGAATTTATAAAAATAGAAATTTTTAGACTGCGATTCAGTAAAAATAAAATTTCTTAGTATCCATTATTTTTATTTTCATTAAAATCATTCATTCATTGCTGTTTTTGTACTCAGAATTTTGACAGCTTGATTCATTCAGCAGTTTAAATTTAAAATTTTTTATGTAATTGTAAATTTATTTCGTTTCACATTCTCAACTTATGACGTATATACCAACTGAACTACTATTTTTATTCAACATGATTGAATATTTTGATTCATTTTATGGAAAGAATGAATACTTATGTATGCATATAGTGATCAAGAAAATAGATTACAAGAAAATCACAAATTTTTATTGAGCTGTGTAACTTCGAAAACAGTTGAAACAGGAACAAGAAGTACTTAGTTTTAGATTTTTATTTTTTAATTCGTATTGAAAAACCTGAAGATAGTTAAAATTGCACAATTAACTTACAGGTTAGTAATAAGGAGAATGGTTATTATAATAATTCTGATTAATTTTAGTGAAAGATAAATTGATGGCACATGACATTTTAATGACACTTGGTACACAAAGTGAGGGGTTTAAGTAATCTACTAGATCAGGGTAGGCGAACCTTTATGCATCAATGTGCCATTTTTTAAAAAAAATGTTTAATGGGGTCATTGCCGTACCATCAAATAATTTTGACTTTCAGATTATTTGGAAAATAATAATAATAAATGCTATCTTAACTCATTATGCAATAAAGTAAACAAAAGAGTTACATTTTGGAATGTTTAATACCTACTTAACACATTTTTTACACATGTTTTATGATCGACGACGTGCCTAAAATATTGTGTCGCGTGCCATCAATGGCACGCGTGCCATTGGTTCGCCTTCCCTGTACTAGATGTTTATTCTGAATTTTTCAATTATTTGACTTAAGAAGAACCGGAAGAGGATGAGCATTATAGTAATAACAAGATGCGCCAGTCCTGAAAATTTCCGAAATTTTTCAATTATAGGACCATACGTCAAGAAGTGAAAGCCCGTTAGCTTCATCTATACACACGAATAGGAGAGGAGAAAATGTCCAAATAAAGGAATAACTCTGATGAACATTATGATACTCTTCATCAGTTTGTTGGTCTGTATATTCATTTAAGAGTTGTCAAATAAATTGACAATGGAACGTTTGGGAATGAAATATGAAGGAACACTCTGAAATTCTACACGAAACTTCTTGTCAAGTTGCAAAACAATTTTTTTCGATGCAAGAGTCATTTAAAATCTGAGTTTCATCACTTGCTTCCACTTTCTGCTTAGAAAAAAATTAAATTTTGATCCTAAAATAAGCGTGATGATATAAGCGTGACGGTAACATCACAGATCTGCAGTACTTTTGCTACGAAAATTACGAGTCAAATATTCACCAAATATTAGCCTTGATAATTTCTGATTATATTTGTAATATATGAGTATAATGCACTATGTAATGAATTACCGATTTCCTAGAGAACCAAAGATATAAGTGATCATTTGTACGAATTCATCAAATTCAATATCACCCTGGAAACAAAATACAAGACATCAAAACTCCCGGTAACGAAAATACGGGACTAGCTTTCTAGTCTATTTATGTGAATTTGAGGAAGATGGAAATAAATCAGTAATAGCTTTGATACCGGAAAAATTGAGATGCATTTGCTATACAATTTATGAAAGCGTCAAATTATCTTCTACATATCTGTCTTCTAAATTGTGAAGTCTTTCTGCAATTGAATAAATATTTCCAATAATTTTCAATGTAGAGAAAAGAAATTTCTTACAAATGGTAGGAGTTTGACGAATCATTCTTCCACTCCTCCAGAAATAAAATGAACATGAATTAGAGAATAATGCTAAATAATAGATACAAAATCGAACTAAGACGAAACTAATGAGAAGTCTAATAGGTATAAACTCCGTAAACTTAGTGATTAATTCTCCATAAAACTTAAAAAAAAACAAATTTTTGTGATGAAATTTGTTTAAATACTGAAATAAATGAAATTTGTTCAATACTGAAATGTATATTTGAAGTAAACATTCCGATGAATATCGTGAACCCGTGGAAGTTTCAAAAATAATATCTGCAGGATTGCAATTAGATAAGTCTCAATTCTCATTCTGAAATATTGAAGTGTTGTATATTTCTCAAAACTTATTGATCAAATAAACAACATCAATTTAGTTTATTTAATGTGAATCAATAATTTTAGTGATGTAAATATATACCTTAATGTTTATTGGCAGTCCTTATTGCTATATAATATACACTACTCGCAATAATTGCTAGTATTCCCTGGGAATGTTATTCCTATGTCGGTTATGCGGATGGTTCCTCCGGGATAATAGCTGCCATTATTGACTCTTGGTATAATCAACTATTAAATTGGAAAGCTCTTGTACCTGCAGGGATGTTTGGATAACGTTGCAATAGAAATTTTATTTACGTTTATGTACACAGAAAAAGGTACTTTGAGAAAAAGCAAACGATTTAATTTCAACTATATGTATTTTCACAAAATTGAGAGAGAATTTTTATCTTTTAACAACTTGAATTAGAAGAATATTACACCAGATATACAAACATGAGTGTCTGATACTGGTCTACAATTTATTTGATACAGATCGAAATAATTTTCTTCTTCTTCTTTTACGTATCAACTCTTTACGAGATAACAGCAGTTAGCATGCAAGTATGACCGAACAAGTTTCATCTTGATTTTGAATATAAATTCCAAAGTTAAACTTTTTTGTACATAATTATTTATTCAACTGATAATAGATATGAAACATAACAAAATTTTCATAATGGGTGTTCACCTCTTGTGATCAAAAATATATCGCAATGCCTTAAATTGAACCTTGAAAGTTCAAATCAAAGGTTGAACACCTGTAATCAACCTATATAATAACCTATATATTTCTGAATGTGTCATAATAATTGCATGGAAAATAAGAAGTTCTACTGCATGCTCGGAGAGTTTAAAGCTCTACCTGAATATCCCATTCTTTTCGAAAATTTTGAAATTACTCATTTTGTATGATTTCTGAAAAATTCTGAAAGTCATAGTTTCATGTTACCCCTAAATATTTAATGTACTCGCTTTATGCTTACATCATTATTTTTTACATCCTATTGAGTAATGATATTCACCAAGAAGTATTTTGTTCCAGGAATAATGCACTCGTTATAGTTTATGCATGAATCATCACCTCAGTGAACCAAAGAAATACTACCATTATCAACCACATCTACAATATCAACAATGTAAAATAAGAAAAGTAAAGGCCCCAAAACAGTTTCTTGAAGAATACCATAACCATTTCTGATATGAAGTGAATCAAAGTTATTATATTTAACATTCTGCTTTCTATTGGAATAGTCCAAGTTTTTCCACTTCCTTCAAATGGTATTATATTTATTTATTTATTGTCCTGAACGCTCCACAAAAGTCTATGAAAACTACTAGCACATATTTGCCACCAATAAAAAATGAAAATATTACCACATACTTGCCTAAAACAAATTTATACTTATCACAAAAAATTCACATTGATATTTTCGTCTGAAAATTGATTGATTTGTAATCAATCAGTACAAAGCAATTCTATTTGTTCAAATCACAATATTTGGCCAGCTGATTTTTGATAACCAGTTCCAATATCTTCTCATAAGAAATTCGGTTGATTTTGGCAATTTGGATCGAATATTAAATTAAATTAAACTCTTGGCTTAATGTTTCACGCTTATATTTATCAACATGAATTTGTCAATATGTTTCGAGCGTGAGCTTTCGATTTTCGAGACTGCAAATGAGATCACGCTCGCAACATGTTGACAAATTCATGTTGTTAAATATAATCGTGAAACATTGAGCCAATAGTTTAATTTAATTTAATATTCAATTATGTTTCATCAAGAGTTAAGCGAGAATTCAATCTCAGTAATTTGGATCAAGTTGTAATGAAAGTTTCATCAACATGTAAATAGATATCCTGGAAACAAATCATCTCATAAAACACAATTCTCTGTACTCTTGGATAGATATGAAATATTATTTATCCACTTACGAACACTTTTCACCTACGATTTTTTCGGATTCGATTTTATATCTGAAGTCTATCAATATTAATTGAAAAGTCGGTATAAATTTTGGTTTTATTGTAAATATAGACGTTCTAAAAAATAAATGGAAATTCCAAACCGTACGGATTTCAAATCGTATATTTTATTGTGTTACCTGAACACTGAATGCATAAAAACAAGTGAATATGAGAGAATTTTATTTGAAATTCAAAAGAGCTGGTAGACCTCGTTTAGAATCTAGATATTCTGATTTCGATCCGATAAGCTATTTTTGTTCGTATTTATCGTATAAATTAAGCTGATAATACTGTTGTTGAATTGTTCGACATTTTTTAAGAACAATTAATATAATAGCACAAGAGCCCACGACATCCAGACCATTGTTATTTTATAAAAGCAGAAAGTTTCTCTGTAATTCCCCAAGACAGATAAGAAAAACCGCCGATGATAGAGTATGGGTTGTGGTTAATTGCGCAGGTAACAGGTAATAAGAGTGTATAAAATAATGACTTAAATTCGCTGAAATATAAAGTTCAATTTTTTTATATTTTCTTTGGGATAACTTTCGAAATCACCTCATTGATTTCCGGATACTTATTGCAGTTTCTATTCCCTGCCAGACATTCCAAATTTTAATGAATTTTAATTATACTTTCGTCATGGTATAAAAGCTAAATTTTATATATGTTACTTGGGGACCTATAACAAGATGTTTCCTCAATAGCCGGACAGTTTTAATGGTTTTCACATCATGCCAGACATATTGAGAGTCCACTATAGGCGTGAGCGCGATCAAATCAAATCAAAAATCAAATCAAAAAACGTTTATTAAACTTAATTGATATTTCACATTTCATGAAATTTACAAAAGATAACAGTGGGAAGTTTTAAGGCCTCGCGACTTTCCTCAACCCTAGATATATGACATAGTATGTAAAAAAAAAAAAAAAAAAAAAAAAAACCGGTATTTGTATAGAATACAATAGGTTTGCGTCTGTGGCCGACTTATTCATTACGTGCCATTTGGTTAAATGTCCGATTTTCAATTCGTCGAACATTTAATGGTAAAGGAAACCACAGAAAACTTTACCCACGTAAGATATGTGAGCGCGAGGCAACAGCAGGTCAAGTGGGTGCGAGTGAGATAGGGCGTTTCGTCTAGTGCTATCTTTCACTACGCACAATCTGTCGTTTATGGAGGCATTGGGCGATTATGCGAACAAACAACATTTTATAAAATAATTGATATTTGTGCAGTTCTTTATAAAATAAAATTGTAATAATCTCATTCGCAACCGCTTGATCGGCTGGTACCTCGCGCTAGGGTCTACAGCGTTCTCTCAATGTTTCTGGCAAGATGTAAAAACCATCAAAATTGTCCGGCTATTGAGGTAACATCTTCTTATAGGTCCCCAAGTAACATACATAAAATTAAACTTTTATATTTTAACGAAAGTATAATTATAATTTATTAAAGTTTAGTGGTGTCTGGCAGGGGTAAGCAACTGTAATAACTGACCGGCAATGGATGATTTCGAAAGTTATCCCGAAAAAAATATGAAGAAATTGAGCTTTATACTTTAACGCAGCGATTCCCAACCTTTTTAGTTGGTGGAATCACCTATTTTGAAAATTAAACTTTCAGGCCCACTTACTAAACACACAAGAAAAATAAATAAAAACTGTAACGAACAAGGAGAATATATATTATAACCAATACATCCTAACTATCACCTATGACGTATATAGTTGAATATGTATATGTATTATATTTGTTTGTTTTTTTATTATTCTTTTGACTAGAACCAGCAGCCCAGTACCACAGGTTAGGAACCGCTGTTTTAACGAATTTGAGGTTCTACTTTATACACCTTTAGTATCTATTACGTGCGCAAGTAACCTCAACCCTAACACTTTAGTCGCTGATCTTTCTTACCTTTGTGTTTGGGACGTTTGGGTGAGAAAGTTTCAGCTTTTATGAAATAGCGGAAGTCTAGATGTCGTTGGCTCTTGCTCTCTAAAAAAATGTTAGTAGAGAAAACACACACTTTTATTCGATAATTAATACGTACTTTTCTTCACCACAATGGCTTCTTTGTATCAATAGGGAAAATATTAATTCTCATAATTTTTTCCGCTTGAAGCAATGGGCAAATACTCCTCTGCTTTTTCAGATTTTTTCCTCTTATTCGACAATATTTTCGAATGTTGAAATCTCAGAAATACACAGACGGCTGTGTATTCAAAGCTAACAAAGTTGTATACTTTCTATATCTAAAAAACCATATACTATGACGCATTTAATGCTTTCAATAATTTAGTAGGTGTCGAAATCTATTACTAATAATGAGATATCGAAGCGTGAACTGAAAAAGGAATATTTCAAATAATGAGGTAGGTGTGTAGATCAAAATTGACCTCTAAAAATATATAAGGTTTTTTATAGATTTAGCTAAATAAATATTATTATTATTTAGAAAAAATTACAAATATCGATTGAGTATAAATTCAAATATATTTCCGTATTTCTCACGATGCAGTACTAGACAAGAGATATAATCTCGAGGTTTACCAACAGACCACTTAGTGGTTAGTTTCCTAAAATCCCTAAGAGTCGCTGACCAGAGAAATAACTTACCGTAAAGTCGTAACGTGCCCTCAACCCGTCCGAGGGAGTTTGTGGACACGCAGTTGTAAGTTCCGATATCGGAGGGAGAGAAGGATCTGATGACCAGCCACATAAACACCTTGTATCCGCTCCGTTCCTCCCTTATCGTGTATTTGCTCCTGAAACAGAAGGTGTACCGCATCAATCACGGGTTTAATGGTTTAACGATTGCAGATCAAAGTGAATTTTTCGGTCTCTTACATTACATCGCCGTTTTATTCGGCTGCGGAAGCAATTACTGGGACAATTTCCGCTTTGTTTGAATGGTCATGGCAACGCTGCGATTTCTCTACGCTATTTTGATTATACTTTATTCGAGAGGCGAAACATGCCGACTTCGATAGGAGAGTAGACGGAATTAGGGGATGGTTGACGAAATTCATTTATATTGTTGAGTGTCTTTGACGTTATACGTTGAGAATTCTATTCATTTTGCATGAGTACAAAAATATTGTACAAAAGTATTGATAGCTTTCAAGTTGAGTTTGCCGAATTGTAATCGTTTTATTTTATATACTTTGTTTACGTAGATTGTTAAATGAGAATCTAGGCAATCAATAGTGAGAGACGGCAATGTGAAAGAGTCGATTTTAGTCAATTAATAGAATAAATTCACGTTCTCAGCGGAAAAATGGAGAAATATATGAATTTCAGTAAAATTTACTAGGTTTTTATTTATATTGCGAATATTGAAAATATGAGGATTCTTCTTTCAATTATATTTAAGTTTCACAAAATTTTTTTGGAATTATGTATTTCTGTGCTCAAATGTTGTACAATGTATGTGAAATACAGGTAAGTTTCTTCAAAACATCGTAAAGGTCTGTCTAATCCGTTTTAGGATATTTATAAGATTTATACAGGAAGAGAATTAGACTTTATATTTATGGAGAAAAGTGATTGAACTCTTAACTAATGACATAACACTTGAAAGTAATGAATTTAAAGGTAAAATGCAAAAAACCCTAAGGAAATATTTCGTGTGAACAAAAATGAATTAAGAAGAATACTTAAATTGTTTAAAACGGTTTTATGAAAAATGATACAATTTTGTTATGAAGACTATTACTCAAAGATGAAAATATTTTGAGGAAAGTGAATTTTTGTCTCGTTCAATTATGTACGTTTAAGACATTTAATTATCAACGATCTATGTTTAACAATTATCCATTATCCAATTACCAAGTATCGAAGAGATTTTCGTGAAATAAAGAAGGCAATATGTGAATATTCAAATATTGCATTTGAAAGCTTTATAATGATTACAAACTGTGTTTGGATAACTCACAATAAAAGTTTCCCTAAAAAATCAGAATCAGATCAGAAAATGGGATCGAATGCTTTAATCTTCTTGAGGAATGTTTCCAAAAATAGAATAATCTTGGCCTGAAAAGGGGTTCACTAAGGTGATAATTATCTTAGTCAAATTACATTTTCAACTATGAATATTACAAAATCGAAATAAGGGTCTTCTCTAACAGATACATCACTTGGCGCGTACTTCACCTGTCAAAATTGATATTAAAGTTGACATTCTGACCGATTTATGAAAATGGAATGAAATCTTAAAACAAAGATACATCCATGTCTTTGTTTGTTTGTATTTATAATTGTAATGGGTGTTTTTTTGTAATTTTTGTAATGGGAGGTATAGAACTTCAAGTTGGCATTACTGTTCAAGATGGCGACCGATTTAACAGCAGAGAAATGATTTATTCTCAGTTCAGTTTGACAATTCATCATGAATAGACTCACGCCTAAACAACGTTTGCAAATAGTGCCAATTTATTTCGAAAATAGTGGTTCTGTGCGGATTACGTATCGTGATTTTCATAAGCGAATTTTGTTTAGCGATGAAGCGCACTTCTGGTTGAATGGCTACGTCAACAAACAAAACTGCCGCATTTGGAGTGAAGATAATCCACAAGTGTATGTCAAAACACCGTTACATCCAGAAAAACTGAGTGTTTGGTGCGCTTTATGGGCTGGTGGAATCATTGGTCCGTACTTCTTCAAAAACGATGATGGCCGGAACGTTACAGTCAATGGTGATCGGTATAGAGCCATGATTGCTAACTTTTTCATTCCTGAATTGAACAACCATGATGTCTAGGAGCTGTGGTTTCAACAGGACGGCGCAAAATGTCACACAGCTCGTACCACAATCGATTTATTGAAAGACACGTTTGGTGACCGCCTAATTTCACGTTTTGGACCTGTGAATTGGCCTCCAATATCTTGTGATTTAACAATGCTAGACTTCTGTCTGTGAGGCTATGTAAAGTTATTGGTCTACGCGAATAAGCCACAAACGACCATTTGGAAGACACTATTTGCCGTGTTATTGCCGATATACGCCCAAAAATGTTGGAAAAAGTCATCCCAAAATTGGACGTCAAGATAGGACTACATCCGAGCCAGCCGTGGCGGTCATGTGCCAGAAATCATATTTAAAATATAATGCCACAAGATTATCTTCCTAATAAAAAATTATTCTTGTCAATCGAATGATCCATCGTTGTTTTATTGCAATTTAAAGTTCTATACCTCTAAAAAAACACCCTATGCATACCTTCATCAACAAAAAGGCGAATGCGCTGGAACAACAGAATGTAGTGGCTGAGGAGAAAAAAATCGAAAAATTTCAATCTATATGGATTCGTTTAGTTATTTTTCTACAAGGTTTTTATGTCCTTGATATAATTGCATTCTTAAATGATAAATATGAGATAGAAGTAGCATTTTTATGTGTTAACTAACGGTAGTACTGGTTTCATATGTCTCACCCGAATATGGAATCCAGATTTCCTAAAGGGCAAGTTTCCAGTCTCACCTTTAGGCCTTTAGACTGGTTGTAATGAAATGCGAAAAAACTTGCTAGAAAATTGATATGAAGAAAGTGCAAATAGCTTAATTATCTCAATCTATATTTTCTATTTTTAATGCTTCTTTTATGGTACATTTGATAATATTTTCCTAGACAACTGAGTAATTTCGGCCTTTACAGCAATAGTGAATAATATAGATTTGATTCTATAACATTACCCAATGCTTTTTACAAAATCTGAACAGATTTTTCCTTTTCGATTGTGTATGAACAGAGGTTAGATATTTTTATAGAGAAATACTTTTTTCTTTCAAAGTATTCTAATAGTTCTTTTACTGTTCCATTTTATCATTCTTAATCGCGCGTAGTGCAGATAAATCCTACGACCTTCTTACAATGAAGAAGTTTTTTTCCTGGAAGACAACGAAATATATTTCATTAATGTAACCCATTACACGGTTATGACTCCTACAAACTATACAATACTGGTTCATTCTTCGAGTGGGTGTCTTTGAATCAATTTGCCCGGAGAGCTTTTCTCGTCGACTAATGGAACTGTTGAGAAACTCGATATGAAAAACAATTCACACAAAGGATATCCGTTATTCTGGGTTTTATTTCTATTGCCAATTCGAAATGTGGCAAGGATGCAAGGCGGTGATTATGGTTTTTTATGATAAACCAAGAAGGTTTCTCGAGGAATTAATAATGAAATTGTGGATGAAACTAAAATATGGAGCACATCGCATAAGTTATATTGGACGAACTGTTTATTTCACGAGGTGAAAGTTATATCTGACCATTTAGTTCGCTCGATGTGACATCACTGGATTGATTATCTGGAAATATATGAAATTGGAGAATGTACTCATCAACACACCACAAAAAATCGAGCGTTGGAGACAAATATTCGACTCATTAGCAACGTAAACACCCTGATTAACATAAATATTCATTGAAATCTCGAAACAACTGAATTTCTTAAAATATACAACTGGTTTTGCTCATTGAGACATTAACAAGTATCAATAGAAAATTGAAAAAAAACAAAGAAAATAAGGAGTGCCTGGTAATATAAAATTTTTGTTCTTGTTTTTGTGCGAAAATAGTGGTACTTAATATATGAGTTATAATATATAATTATAACAACGATGTATACATATGTTCGATTTTTTTTCGTCTTATTATTATAATATACATTGAGTAATGTCGATTGCTTGATCTATAACTTGTCCTCAAGAAGTGTACGATTGATTGTAAGATTTTCTGTGACTGTGGATTTCCATTGTTTTCTGGAAAATCAGTTTTTGACTATTATTGTTGATAAGAGAAAACGGTGTTATAAAATTTGAGCAACCTTCACGCAAAAAAGAAAAGAACGGAAAAATTGTATGACAATTCTCTTCTTGTTTACTTCTCTGTATTCTGAAAACTATGAAATGAGCTCTCTGTTTCCGTAAATTCAAACATAATAGTGCTGTAATTGGTGAAACCAGTTGAATATTTCAATGAAGAGTTTATTTCATTATCAATTCGTTAAAAATGAACTTACATGCGGTGGACAATTCATGTATTAGTCTTACCCTGATTAACTACAATAATAAGTAAAAATTCGATCTGCAGATTTGACATCAATTTCAAAAGAGATTCGCTTTGTGAAACATAAATTTCGAGTTTTTTTCTCTGAAAGACGTCTCTGGGTGATCATCAGCGAGGAATGTTTTTGAATGTATTACAGCTTCATTGACAGCATATAAATAGTTGACTATACTGCTACAATTCTCAATTCATTAATGAAATAATATAAATTGAATTGGTTTGAAAGCTACCTGATTTATCACCACCATTTCCAAAAGAAGTTACAGTTTTAATGATTAACTTAGAAAAATAGCAAGGGTTTTTACTGATTTAGATACTTTATGAAAGAAACGATCAATTAGAAACCATCCAAACTGAAATATAACGAAACTTTCCGTTATTTTCAGAACAAAAATAGTCCCTTTAATTATAAATATAGCAATACAATATATCTTATGACAAGGCAAACATTGTTTCCGACCAGTTCAGAAAAGAAAAGTCTTGCTGAGTCATAAAATGAAATGTCTCGAAAGTATGGACATCGATCGTTACTTTCATGTAGCCACACAATAGAAAATGAAATGATACAATGATACTACCAAGAAAGTTTATTACTTTATAGACATATAAAATGTGCTTTCCTTTGTTTACTTTCCAGAATAGTTGAATTATGAATTATACGCTTCAGTTTATTCATTTACCTTATATCGGACAAAATATGTCGAAACGAAAAGACAAATGAAGATAATGTGACTTGATATAAACTAAACAATAATATATGACCATTTCAATGAAAAACTCAATTAGATTTCCAGTTCCATAATAATACTTTGAATAATCACTAGTGAAATGTAAATATTCAATAGTGTTGGCGTTTACTTGATGTAAATCCATTATAATTGAATATAAACTGAAATTCAAACACGTGAAATTTTGATTTACACTTTATTGACAACACAGCATGACGCGTTTCGTTGTTAGTATTCTGTTACCATCTGAAGAAGTCGTTTGTAACGACTAGACGCGTATGCTATGCTGTCAATAAAGTGTAAGTCAAAAAATTAAGTAATTGAATTTTAGTTTATATTCAACGAGATGTTTATATTTAATTACCACAAAACGTTAACTATATACATCTTTTTCAACTAATATATAGTAAATAAGTAAAAACCAATTAAATTTTGCAGTAAAATAAACAAGTACGAACTAGAACAAATGAATAATACAATGTCAAATGAAATATTTATTAGATTAAGCTAGTTCAAGATACACCTTCTCATGTCAGTATACGCCTTCATGAAAATACTTTGTAAATAAAATTTTGATGACACTACATTTAATGATTTCAGCTAACTGATGCTAGTAGGTTCGATTCCCGAAAATTTAAGTGTTTTTGGGCAGTTCGGAAAAGGCGTTGAACTGTAGGTTTGACATCCAGACAAGCAGATCTTTTGAAAGAGTAACCAGCACTCATACGCAATTCATATTATTATATATATTCATAATTTAAGAAAAAAATAGTAAAATAACGATATATCGGCTCATATAGAACCTGAGCAATAAGTCATCCACTCTTTTTGATGGGTTCTCTCATTCGTAAATTGAAAGAGGATGTGATTGAACATTTGGCATCACTTAAGTAAAGAAGTGAGCTCATCAAAAAGAATTGATTGAATATTTGAGACAAAAATGTCAGTTCTTGAATTCCTACTACACTTACCCATTAATGAGCATTTCTCCTCTATTCTTGATCCAGTAATTAATTGTGTTAGGAAATGCCTCTACGTAACATTCTAACTGTACATCGGTATTAAGTGGAGCACCAAGAAGTTGGTTTGGAACTTTGATTAGTGGAGCAACTGCAAATCAATAAAATACATCTCAAACGTTAAGTCAGTAATAATAATAATAATAATTTCGATAATACGAGGGCAGTTTGATAAGTCAGTGACTTTTTGAATTTCCCGCGCAGTTATTTCAAATGCAACAGTGCTGCCGTCAGCTGTAATCTATTAGTGGGCAACTGTCAAATTTTGAGCAAGCTACGTCATGCAGTTGGTGTTTGATAGCCATTCAAAGCAGACAACCTCGTGAAGTTTTACGAAAATGGCAAAAAGTGAATTTCGTGTGCTGATTAAGCATTACTTTTTACGTGAAAAAACCATCACTGAAACTGAGGAAAAGCTTGATAAATACTACGGGGACTCGGCACCATCAATTTCAATGGTAAAGAAGTGGTTTACAGAGTTCCGTTGTGGTCGTACCAGCACTAGTGACGCCGAACGTTCAGGTCGCCCAAAAGAAGTGATCAAGCTGGAAATCGTCGATAAAATCCATGAAACGATATTGGATGATCGGAGAATGAAAGTACGTGAATTGGCTCATGCTGTAGATATCTCAACTGAACGGGTGCATCATATTTTACACGAATATTTGGACATGCGAAAACTCTCCGCGAGATGGGTGCCGCGATTGCTCACACTCGACCATAAGCGTAATCGTGTGACAACTTCAAAAGAGTGTTTAGCGATGTTCAGCCGTAATAAGGACGAACTTTTGAGCAATTTTGTTACTGTGGACGAAACATGGATCCATCACAACACGCCAGAGACCAAGGAACAATCGAAACAGTGGGTCGCTCGGGGTGAACGTGGACCAAAGAAGGCCAAACAGAGTCTGTCAGCCACAAAGGTCATGGCGACAGTTTTTTGGGATGCACGCGGTGTCATTCACATTGATTACCTCGAGAAAGGTTAAAACAATCACCGGCGCATATTATTCAAAGCTTTTGGACAGAAGCAAAAACGGCCGTATTTGGCAAAGAAGAAAGTACTGTTTCATCAAGACAATGCACGTGTGCGCACTTGTTTAGTCACGATGGCCATAATCCGCAAATTGAGATACGAACTGCTACCCCATCCAGCATATTCTCCAAATTTAGCCTCCTGTGACTATTATCTGTTTCCAAACCTAAAGAAATGGCTGGGTGGTAAGAGATTTGAGTCTAATGAAGAAGTCAGTACAAACACGTATTTTGAGAGCATTGAGAAAACCTATTATTTAGAGGGTATGAAAAAATTAGAAAAACGCTGGACTAAATGTATCGAGCTGAAAGGTGATTATGTAGAAAAATAAAATGTTTATTTTCCGCAAAAAAAATTTTTTATTCAAAAAGTCACGGACTTATCAAACCGCCTTCGTAATAATAATAAAAATTTGTAATTGTGAGATTTGAGAATCCCCCAATCCGGAGAGAACAAATGCGGTAGCCTGAAATGTTGCGACTTCCTTCAGAGGTTGTTTGTATTTCTTTGTTTATCTTTTTGTGTTTCAACCTACAGGTTCGTATAACTAGGACTTGGCTATGCCGTTCTGAGAAGAGCCAATAAGGTCGAAACACGTGTCAACGGCTGCTACCAATCTGCGGGATATACTGACAATTTTCATTTTCATTTTCATTTAAATTTTCTTCCACATCAAATATAATTTAGATATATATATATATATATATATATATATATATATATATATATATATATATATATAAGCTTTTTTTAACGGTCTTATTAATATACATAAATTCAATATAAGGGTTGTTTAGACCTTATGGGCTATAAGTACAAACTCTTTCTTATTAAGCCAAGCTTTCGAATTTATTCAATTCATCATCAGGGCAATCTACAAATAAAAGCATCTTACAATGCTTTCTTATATTGAATTTATATATATATATATATATATATATATATATATATATATATTATATATATATATATATTGATAAGACCGTTAAAAAAAGCTTGTATAATTGAACATGGGTTTCTTTCAAGAAATAACAACTAACTATGGCAAAGGCATCACAGACAGCCTTAACAAGAGGATTAAACTTAACATCAAGGTTGGTAGTCTCGTGAACAGACGAGTTTTTCTGTTGCAATACGAGCGAGGACAGTTGACACCTAATCATATGATTCAACACATAAAGAGTCAATATAATGTCTTCAAAAATAACAACAATGGCATTATGTATGAAGTAGACAAACTGAACAAAAGTCAGATACTGATAAACTCAGCACAATTTATGCTTACTGGATTACAGAAAACCGGAGAACAACCAACAGAGAAGAAGAGTGAAATAAAAGTAGGGTTAAACGTTTGACATAAAATTGTTTAAAACCGCGAAAATGATAATTAGTAATATGTATCAAAACATATCTAAATCAATCGTTTATAAACTGGAAAATTATATTGAAATATTGTGTTATATGGTTTTGCTATGTGTTGGGATAGGAGGATTCAAAGGTCGATGTAGATTTACCATTTATTTTAACTCGATTTATGTATGTAAATTGTCAATTCAGGAATTTAGGTTGTGATTGTAAGACGCATTTGATGCATAAGAGTTTGTACTTATAGCTCATAAGGTCTAAACAACCCTTATATTGAATTTATATATATATATATATATATATATATATATATATATATATATATATATATATATATATATATATATAGATAAATATATAGATAGATAAATATATTTCATCCGAAGTGATTAACAATTACATTACATTCTACCATTATTTTAATTAACAAAAGAAAGTGATTCATAAGGATGAATAAACAAAAATAGCACACCTAGCTAACTGAATAGCTGTATGTGTACATTACATTCGACAAATCTAATTATTTTTATTCTACACGTTATTATATTTATAGATTCAAGCTAAATAACAAGGATGCATGGAATTTTTCTCTCTCTCTCCCTTTCAATGCAAAAACAACAATTTTCATAAAAACCAATCAAGTCGTAATAAATTCAAACCTATCTAAATTCTGATGTATAAAGCATCGAAAACATTTACTGAACTTTTTTTTATTCTTGATCTTCCTAATTTCTAATGATATGTTATTATAACACTTTGCTGCCAAGTATTTAAAAGATCGAAGGCTAATATTTTTTTTACTAGGAATCTTCACATGCATGTTTGCAACTCCTCTCGTAGAATAATTATGTTCTATATGATTTTTCCTGTCTTCATATATATATATATATATATATATATATATATATATATATATATATATATATATATATATATATATATATATTTCGAAACAATTTGATCTGAAGGTACTGTTCCTAACTTCCGAATGTCGTAAAATGTAAATACTCATAACAATTTCCGCCCTAAAAGAAAACCACACAGATACGTTCTGACGGAATTTGCAACTAAAATGAATTCGTATTCTGAAAAGTTTCTTGTTTTACGTCGGTATTGTATTATATCAAAGGCGAGCAAATTTGTCATTGAAGAGCTGCTGCAAATAATACCCCTTCTAAATTATAGCTCTCGCTCGGGGAATCGAAACATGAAAACAAAAGCTTGTGAGAAGGCGGCAGATGTTGCAAATAAATGATGGACTTTGCATAGGCTGAGAATAGAGACGATGTTGTTGCAGACTTGTATGTTTAAGTGACTATGATACTGTTTATAAATAGAATGAAAGCTTGGGAATTATTTTATTGAAAAGTCAGATCAGGGCCGATAATTTTGAAACCAAAAAATATTAGAGTGGGATGAATTCTATTGGAAAAGGAATAACAAAAAAGTAAGAAAAATAGTTGACGGGTGATCAGAGTTCGGGAGTCGGAAATGGAAGGGGTTAAGAGTTTAAGGGTAAAAATTACAATTCCTATGGAAAAAGGTGAATGACAAAGTTGTAAGTGATTGAAGGATCTACAACTATTGTTTTCAGATTTTTTACATATCCTCAAAGTTCATGTGAAAAATTCAAATAACCTAGTTTTCCATTTTTAATTTTTTTCTTCACGGAAAAAAATTTTTAACTTCGACTTCCCGACCTCAGTTCATCTGTAAATTTTTTCCTTTCAATTTTGATATATTTTATTTCTTTTCTAATGGGTACTATACGACCATCATTTTCTTTCATTTTTACCACCTTCGAAGGCTTCAGCGTTGGTCAATGTAAAATTGCTTGATTTGAAAATTGAAGATTCACGTCATCTCAATTTTAAAAGAAGAGAAGAAGAAGTATTACTTTGATATATGTTCTTTAAAATCATAGAAGCGAATCATCAATACTATTTCATCAATACTATTACAACTAAATTTCGATAAATCGACTGAATTATTAACTGAGTTTTTGATACAAAAATTTAAATAACCTACAATTGACTACATAAATGGTTATGTCTCAGTTGGAGGTTTCTTGGTTAGAAAGATAATTAAAAGAACTATTCAATAATTTATTGTCATTCCTGTTATTTCCTAAACTTTTGCAAGGCTTTACAATGAACATAAAAATTATACTGAAGAAATATAGTGAACTAAATGAATTAGAAAAATATGAGTATGAATAAAAAAGTAATTGCCAATTTTGAATGTAATAACATTGAGTTGAAAACTAAACTTATTACACATACACGTACGTTATTTTTCAACTATCTGGTATTGATTGCCATTTTCAGCCTGGATTGAATTTTAAAACTTTAGAAGATCTGCAAAATGGCACCAAAACAACACTTCCGACGATTTGATTCGAAGTTGAAAAACAGGTGTAATCAGAAAAAGATAAAATTTTTGGTTCACATCATTTTTCATTTTATTGTATTATTATTATTGCTCTTAATATTTATTGAAGAGTTGGGAATAAGTTTAGAAAATACACAAACTAACGATGGATTTTCAGATCCACTGCCAATTTAATTTCAATAACACAACATTTTTTGTTCACCGTATGAAAAATCGGACGATCAATAAAGAAAAACTTGTGAATACGTTGGGAAGTGTTAAAATAGCCATTGGACTTAATTGTGAGACACATAACATTCACCAAAATATCACCCATTTTCACAAGAACGAATTAGAAAAAAGAATTCCCTATGAAACTGTTCGAATAAGTTTTCTAGAGAAAGAATTATATGTCATAAAACAGAAAAAGGCGATGGCAACGAAACTTTAGGATTCAGGCTTTGCCTCTTTTATTTGGAAAAAGAGTTTATTTGGAAACGCTGAGAAATAAGGGTTGAATACGGCTCTTATCGTATCTCTTCTGTTAACTCGGACTAAAGCTCAACAATTATCAAGTGTGCGTTATTTTTGTTTCGTTAGTACAGTTTTATAGCATTATATATTTAAACAAGAAAATGAGAATGATTTCAGGTACTCTTATATGTTCTTCATTCTTCTCGTGTAAAAAGTGGAATTTATTTGAAATATTTCGATATTTCGATTGAGAGTCTCAGTTTTTACTGGTATTGAATGATTTGTGAACTTTGAAACTATATATATATATATATATATATATATATATATATATATATATATATATCTTGAAATTGATTTATTGCCTCTTTAAGATATTTTATTTCGAAAGTTTTTAGCAATAACAGGCTTTTTTTGATATGAAAAAGTTTATTTTTGTTGACGTTTCGTTGTTATATTACAACTTTGTCAAAACTAAAAAATAATTGAATTCATGAGTTACTATAGATATCAAATGTCAAACTCATTTTTTAGAAAAATAAAAATAGTTTTTTTGTATCTTCACTTATTGATTTTCATTATCAGAGGAATAATAATAGGCAACTGAAATGGACAAAAAAAGTAGAGAAATTTTAGAAATGTTACACATTCGTAAAAATTTAGAAAACACAGTAAATGAAAGAACAGACATTAAACATCTTAATTCGATTTACAACAACTTAATAAACCTCACAAATAACACTCGTAAAATAAACACACAACAATCACCAAACATCACATCTCAACATTCATTTTTTCCAGATCTACCTTCAGTTTCACACACATCAACCAACAATTTACATATTCTGGATAAGTATATATAAAAACTATATGTAATTATAAAATGTAAATATGAATCACACTTATTAGAATCACCTGGCTTACCATGAGTTTTTCAGAGGTTTCCTCATGGTGAAGAAGACTAAAACTTCCGAAGCGAATGCTAAGCCAGAAATATTCCTCTGATAATGAAAATCAATAAGTGAAGATACAAAAAAACTAATTCGATTTTTCTAAAAAATGAGTTTGACATTTGATATCTATAGTAACTCATAAATTCAATTATTCATTAGTTTTGACAAAGTTGTAATATAACAACGAAACGTCAACAAAAATAAACTTTTTCATAAAAAAAAGGCTGTTATTGATAAAAACTTTCGAAATAAATATATATATATATATATATATATATATATATATATATATATATATATATATATATAAGTAAGGTTGTACACAGGTATATCTCAAACCATCGATTTATTCTAAAAGAAAAATCAATTTAAATTCCTTAAATCCTATACAATCTTAACATAATCTATTTCT
The DNA here is from genome assembly GCA_030704895.1 of Henosepilachna vigintioctopunctata. NCBI lineage: Eukaryota > Metazoa > Arthropoda > Insecta > Coleoptera > Coccinellidae > Henosepilachna > Henosepilachna vigintioctopunctata. Next base: position 2,244,273 of record JARQZJ010000067.1, read on the forward strand.
GTTATTTTACAAATACGTCTTATCTATATCTCCCTCAGTTTTAAAAGGAATCTCTTCACTTCTGTCTGTTGAAATGAAGTTTCTTTCTTCCTCTTGAAAGATACCCATTCACTGATATAATTCTTATTTTTCTTAACAGTAACTATATACAACTATAATATAACTATATACAAATGATAAAAGGACTCTCTTATCGTTTCCACACACACACACACACACACGCACACACACACACACACACACACACACATATATATATATATATATATATATATATATATATATATATATATATATATATATATATATATATATATATATTTATATCTGTATCAAAAGACAAATACGATAACGGAAGAAATCAGAAAACGACGAGCAAAGTTCTATGCACATGTCTACAGAATGAAACAGTCCAGAATACCGAAGAAACTACTCAATATAATTATGAATAGTAAATGCGGAACAGAGTGGCTAAAAAAGTTCCAAGAGGATCTACAACAGATCAATATAAAAAATCTCGAAGATCGTACTGAATGCCGCTATAAAATCGCACATATAAAGTTTGAGCAAAAAGTAAATCGTCAACCTGGAGTAAAGTGGACAGATGAACGGAAGAAAGAGCATTCAGAGAGGATGAAGCGTTTTTGGGAGGCAAAAAAGATGAAGCAATATTCCTAATGATTGCGAATTCAAGTTCAGTCGCTCTCCTCATGGGGAACAATCGAAATAATAATAATAATAATATATATTTATATATGATGAAATAATGTGTTCAAGTAAACGTTGTGTATCCAGTTACAGTTTCACTGCATCTATATGGGAAGAATGAATCATTCTCATTGTTTATGTGTAAAAGCAACTTGGGTCCAGACCAATTCCATTCGTAATCCTCTCCGTAATTAATGACAATTGGACAACTACGCACATAGGAAGCCAGATAGTTTTTTAAACGAACTTAACAAGCTAGGACAATTCCACACAGGGTAATTATTCCAACTGTATTTCCAAGCAACTAACCGAAGAAGTCCTAATTGAAACTGAGTGTCATTTGAAGCGTATGTAACGTGAAACAGTAAAACTGCAAAGTATACAACCAATTTAGGCTTTTACGAAGACCAATTTCATAATAGATATTTTCAAGTTATTCATAATATATATGTTTTCATTCTATTGTGTAATTGTGACAATTTCTACGATTTCCATAATATCAAATATTTTGATAGGAACACACTCAAGTTTTTTGATTTCTGGATCTGATATTTCTGTGCACATTTCGCAGAAAACTTCAGTTTATCCAGTTTCAAAAATCAATTCGGATTCTTTGCGCACTATTCTAACAATCTTAGTCTTTCATAACTTGTTCAGCATTTTTTTAATGTATTGTGAAATATTTTTGATACAATTAGAGCATCTTGAAAATGAAACTATGTGTAGTTGGTTGATGAGCGAATAAATTTTTTAAAAATATTTCATATGGTATGTTTTTGTGAGTCCAAGTGGAATACCGTCAAGTAATGAATACTTCACAATTCCATCTATAGGAATCAATAGAAAATACATCTCAGATCATAGACACACCAAGCATCGAACGTTCACATATTTTCTACCTCGTAGGTATAGAAGAGATGTTTTATTGTATGAACTGAGAGATGTTTTCTATTGATTCCTATATATGGAATTGTGAAGTATTCACTACTTGACGGCATTACAGTTGGAGTCATAAGAAAATGCTTGTGGATTGAAATCGTTGCCTCACTTCGATGGCCGCGGTGCGACTGACGAGTTCCTTGCATAACGAAACAGCTGTCTCGCACTTCCATCAGGTGTAACATTGATTTAAATTTTTCTCTAACACTTATCCCTTGTCGGTTAGTGAAGGAAACACATCGTACACGTTCACATATGTGACGTGGAAGTGAAAGAACGCCTTTGACAAACGCAACGTTAATCAACCTCATTTTCGCAATTTGTTTATTTTCTTGTTTCTATGAACTTTGTATTGACCCGCGACGAATGTGGATTAGAATATTGGATTATCAATCTCCGTAGAAGTGTAGTGTTTGTGGCCATTTTCAAGGACGAGCCGTTTGAGGAAATAGCCCCCCTACGAGAGTACTCCCCACGACCGACTGCTCAATCCATCGAGTAAGTAGATTTAGTGCACTCAAAATTGTCTTAAATAAAATCATATATTTTTCAAGCCCTATTGAAATTACAGTCCACTTTTCTCTCATCTGTAGGGCTTACCGCAACATTTTGGTTCAACAAATGTTGCAATGGCGTTCTTTCACTTCTATTATAACATTATTTTGATTAATTTGAATTTTTCGAATGAGTCTTCTAGTTTCAGCTCAATTTTTAAGGTTATCAAACAGTCATCGATTCATTGAAAAAATTCAACAATTTTGAACCATTTGAAACTCATTTTGAGAAAAACTTTTCAAAGCTCACAAATTATTCAATCCTCTTAAGTCATTATATAAGATTCTGACAATATATTGCAAAAAGTAATAATGTAATTGAATAGTATCAATTTACCAATAGAACGTAATAATAGATTTTTGATATAATGCACTTCCTATGTCATAACGCCAATGAAGGCACGGAGCCATGAATTGGCTTTAAACAAATGTTTATAAAAGTTTATAAGTCGCATAAGACTTATTTTTTGAATGTTCTCTCATTTTGGCTATACAATAAGAGTTCTTTATGTAACTTTAAAGACTGTCGACTTTTGTTTCGAAAGCTGTGTTTATGAGGAAAAGTTTTGAAGCAGAATAATAAAATTTAACTCTCTTGAGTTTAACGGATATGATCTGCTGAAAAGGAAGGCCCTTCGGGCAAACTACACAAATTGAAGTCCTTATTTCCTCATCAAGAACGAGAAAACTCTAAATTTCAATGTATTCATGATATTTTACACTAATAATCTCGTTGGATTGAAGTCCATAAGCTTGGCTTAGTCGGGTAAATACTCGACTAAGCCACGGGTTCGAGCCTTGGTGACGGTATGGGTGTATGTGTTTGTCTATGATTGATGTTAATGATGACAATTGTTGGGTAATGTACATTGGTTGGGTAGAAGCCCATTGGCCGTTCGCAACCCGCGTTAAACTGTAGCTCAACTGAATAAAAATAATCTTCTGGAATGAATTGTTACTGTGGCGACTAGTCACATCCGGCACCTCCAGAGAGGGCAATAAAATCTCTTCTCTTTCTGTCAATGAACTGTCAAACGACAAACATCGTTCTATTCTTCTAAAGTTAGTATATTATAAATAGTTATAGTAAATAAAGTTGTTCATATTGAACAGAGTTTGGGTATTCGTCTAAATAAACCTCGACATTGGTGACCTGATTGACGCAATGACCAACTATTGTACAGAGGTTAGTTATAGTACAGAGCATAGTTGTCATTTTTATATTGAAATACTCAAAAAAAAATTTTAAAAGAATCAAACCAACGCCTTTCATGATTAAAGTCCATTTTCCAAGATAGCCTTTATGATAAAACCACAGAGAATTTTTTCAATTTCTGATATAACGGACCCAAAAGCATATGGAGCGAACAAACGGACTGAGGATGCTGATAAAGCAAAACTAACAGCTCACAAAATGTAAAATATATACGAGTAAGAAATTATATATGCCCCAAATACATCACTTTTTTGGCCTAAAATCTCGGCCTACGTTTACCAATGTGAACAGTTTCTACTATCATACCCAGTTTCAATGGATGACCAAAAATATTGTTCCTGATTGAGCCGAAAGGCTTCTAGGCATATGCTAAATTTTAAATCTGTCATCCAACTAGCTCCTATATCAAAAACTCCAGCTGCACACCTGTAATAATCCAATCAAGAGAACACAAAGCCATCCTGACCAAGCATCATAGGCGCCTTGCTATAGTAGTTCCTCTACCTCCTTCAGAATATACAAGTTATTATTTGACAATGACAGATGAATTGATACAATGGCTGTTCTAATTACACGGCAGATACAATTGCTACAAAATTCTACGATAATCGGAGAACCTTCGCGATTCACAACGAATCCAGGACGGCAGTTCAAAAGTAATTTCTCATAGCAGTAAGCTCATCCACAAGGAGTTCGAAAGTATGGACCACTCCTCACTGTCCACAATCGAACGGCCTCATCGAAAAAATTAGCCTTAATTGCATCAAATATTGGACTAACTTGCCAATGGTGATTAGATTTTCATGAAGTATACAGGAAGGGTAGTACGTTTCCCACATGTTATGCTAACCATGTCCGACACTGCGAAGGGAGTATGCGGCGACTAGTCCCATTGTGATACCTCAAGAAAAGGTAACAAGATCTCTTCCCTTTCTGTCAAACGACAGTCAATCGATAAACATCGTTCTATTCTTCTAAAGTTGGTACGTTGTGAATAGTTATATTGAATAAAGTTGTTCATACTGAACAAAGTATTTCTTTCGAGAAATTTCCAACTTCCAAATGAATTATCAATAATTTTTAAATCTATTTCAAAGAAATGATAACTGTTTGTCAAACCCTGAATATTGGCAAAGCTTGGACGAACATTTTGTTACACTCCACTGATGTCCAAATGTTCATCCTGATATATCTCGATGATTTACATTGACATGGAAACTTATATAGGAATAAACATAATAACCATAATAACTGTCATCTTATCTCATTGATTCACATGAAGGTTACTTTCTAATGATAGGTTTTAATCTTAATTATGTTGAATTATTACTGTACATTAGGTAAAGTGAAATATGAAATTTTGAAGAAATATAACACAAAAATTATCAAATTTATGATTGAATTTTCATCAAATTCTTCAGGTCGAAGGTGAACCCTAAAAGTCTATATTCTCGACACATATTTTTTTGATATTTCGATTATCATTCTGTGGACTGAGTGAACGAAAACCGGAAAATTATTTCCGTCGTCGAAATTTCATGTCACGTCAAATTCACCTCTCTAATAATATCCTTGGCTTAGTAGAAAATTCAATACGGCAATAGGGAAAATTTTAATTACACTTTCGCGCATTTCAAATCAAATTTAATTATAAAGATACTTCTATTTATCGAGTTACTACATTTTCGCTATTCCCATGAAATAAAGACAAAAAGACGACTGCTGAAATCCGCAACTATTTCATCAGAGTGGAATAAATTTGTACATTTAATGCCGAAGTTATAGAGTTACTAGAATTTGTGGGAAATAGAAGTGGAAGGTTTGAATGTGCTGTCAAGTGGTTGAATATCCAACACTGTGGTATGTATAGAATTCTCTATTTGTTGGTATTACATACGTTTTATCCCTTCGATGGATGTTTTAGTGTTTTTGGTAAGTGCAGGAAGATAGGGCAGGATAGATCACAGGGCAGGTGTAAATAAATTTCCTCCCTTAAAAGTTCAAATAGGAAAATTTTAGCAAAAGGCACTAATGTTATATTATTTAAACATCAGAATCTTGACCTTTATAGTGAGAAATATATCCATTGTTTGTAAATTAAGTATGCTTTGAGCCATCATTTAACAGATATATTTGTGTTTTTTGGTCTAAATTGTTTTCAAAATCGATTGTCAGTGTCTTGTTTTCATTTTAGTGTTGATTCATTGTAAGGCTTTAAGTATATATTTATGAAATTCATCAATAAATAATTTTCTCATGAAAATGGTTCATGAGGAACACTTTTCTTCGTCTCGATATCAATTGACCTCTTTTTGTTTGTCTAACATCTAAACATTTTGAGAATGTTTGATAAATCTTACATTTTCAAGAAGTTCAGTATAGTTGGAACACTCGTTTGAATGCAATGAGTTTCTTTGATACACTGACATGTGTTTAAGGCTACTAAGACAATATTCACAATTATTTGAAAACAATCTGTTTCAAAGAGTAATGTTTATAATTATAATAATAACTTTAATTCTATGGTTAAACTTATAATCTTAAATTCTGTGATTCGATGCATAGAATTTAATAATCCGCAGTTAACCATAGAATATGTCACTGTTTGAATAGATAATTTCGGTAATATAGGTTATATGTTAATATAGCTCACATAAATTTCACTTCAAAGCATTCTGATGAATGAAAGTTATTCTTTCAGAAGCACTATGAGCTTGTTCGAAAGTTGAACCTATACTTAAACGTCGATTAGGAACGGCCCAATTATTTTTGCGAACTTGCTTTTATAAACATACTTTTCAAAAAAAATTGAATTCGAAGGAAATATCGAATATAAACTTAAATTCAAACACTTGAATTTATGATTTACACTTTATTGACTGCACAGCATGACGCGTTTCGTCGTTACAAACGACTTCTTCAGCTGCAAAGAGAATAATGACAACAAATTTGAAAAAAGAGGTATACATATGAAATCAATTTGAGATTTTATGAATTTGGGTTTTACCTAAGATTCTGAAATCTAATTTTTATTACCTGAAAAGGTTTAACAAGGGTGAATTGTTTAATTCTATCTGTTCATTGAGCAAATTTTGAGAATTTTTATACCTTGTAATTTTTATAGAAACTGTGTTATGAATGTGTATTACAGTTTTGTATATAGTCATCTAAATTATAATATCAAGCCGTGGGGCTGCTCTACAGAAATAAATAGGGTGTTTATTACACAGAAGCGAATATTTCGATTAATATTCAATATTCATCAACGAAAATCTTGTAAACCTATCTTCATTGATAAATACATACTTACCTTACCGTGTTTATATATTTATAGATGTTTGATATATGTTAAAGAAAATGAAGATAGGTTTATTAAATTGAATAGTAATCATGAGTGTTCAACAAGGAACAGGGATGTACTACTTATTCCTATGGATAAAACAGCTAAATTTGAGCACTCTCTCTATTATCAGAGTATCAAAATGTTCATATAAATATCAAGCTCATTTGTTTAAGAGGAGAATTAAGTCTTTGGTCTTAACAAAGGCCTACTATAGTGTGGCAGGGTATTTCGATGATTCGTATGTAGGCAATAATGTATGAATCAATTTTTTTGTATCATATGTTTGTGTTTTTTTTAACATAAATGCCCTTCACCATGTGAAATTGTATCAAATGTTCAATGGTTCTGATGTAATTTTTTCTCACTTTTCAAATAGAGTTGTGTATTATTTTGGAGTATAAATTTAACCAATATTTTTTTTCGAGGACTTAATGGAAGATCAGACTCAAAACTGAATTCATTTCTTTTGATAGTATTCTTCTTAGTTATAATTATTGTATCAATGAAATGAATGTAATTTTACAATGTAAGAAATGCTTCTCAATAAATTTTACTTTATTTATATGTTATTATATATGTAAAGTTTTTGAATGGTTTATGCTGAATAAAATATTTGTCGTGTTCAGTTGCATGGAACATTTCCAATGGCAAACCGGAAATAATTCTAACATTCTGATATCACTTCACAATAATTCTGATATGTTGGCACGTGTACATATCATCACATAAGACAAGATGTTAACATATTAAATCTTCGATAGTTCATCCCGCAAATTTGGCCATAAATTCACAACCTTCTATCAAGAAGGAACCACACGAAACGTGTACATCCAAGTGTATCACGCGTAAAGTAACTTTTGTTCCGAATAAGTTAGTAATTAGTTTAGGCGTCGTGTGTTCACGTTCCCACGGATGATGGTTTCAAGGACCAAATTTGCTCGGGATCTCATTTGCTCGGATGTGTTCGTATTATTGACTATCTATCGCACACAATGTAGGTCCCCGATAATCGGGTCGATTCTCATTTCGGTGTGGGGAAAATACGCGGCAGAGTTATCTTATATACTCAATGCACGTTCTTCGGGACTCTATTGAAATAGAATTCGGTATTACATACCAATTCTTTTGGTGAATAACATAAATTGGCAGTTTTATAGCGATAGTAATGAAAAACAAGTTAGCATACCAACAGGTCTTGAGTTGTTTTGGCTTATTGACGAATACATGCAATGAATAAGAGCCATGTCTCTCCTGGAAGATGTCATCTTTGGTTGAGAAGTAAAGAAAGGAATAACCACAAAATATTTCTAGTGGTTTTAATATCATCAACATTAACATTGTCCTCTAGTACAACTCTTGATGGACAATTGTTGGAAAGTACAAGAAAACGGGAATACATCTAATACACACGGAATTTTTTCTTGAGAAACTACTGCTGGTAGCAACGGATGGTAAATCTGAAGGGTGGAAAAAGGTGATTTTTTAGGTTGGCGGCACTGGTTGGTAATGGCATACAAACGTCATCTGTCAAAGTGAAATTTTTTTAGTATACTCTACCATTTCATGACGGAAAGACTTAAAAACGAGCAACAATTGAAAATTGTCAACATTTTCTATGAAAACTCGTGCTCTGTGAAAAATGTATATCTTTTGTTACGACCATATTATGGTCGTCATAATCGTCCTGGTGAATCAAAAATTCGTGCTGTTATCACCAAGTTTTGCACCAAGTTTACTTTGTTCGACATTAAACCATTGTCTCGCATGCGTACAGTGCGTACTGAAGAGAATATTGCATCCGTAGCGTACAGTGTTGATGAGGATCCTGAAATGTCAATTCGTCGCCGTTCTCAGCAATTCGGCATGTGTTATTCAACCACATGGAAAATTTTACGTGTTGATTTGGGTTTGAAAGCCTATAAAATTCAACTTCTACAACAATTAAAGCCGAATGACCTACCACAACGTCTAATTTTTGGTGAATGGGCCTTTCAACAGCTTAATGAAAATCCGCTGTTTTATCGAAGAATTGTGTTCAGCGATGAGTCTCATTCTTGGCTTAACGGCTATGTAAATAAACAGAACTGTCGCATCTGGAGTGATAAACAGCCACATGCCATACAATAATTACCGATGCATACTGAAAGAACGACAGTTTGGTATGGTTTATGGGTTAGTGGCTTCATCGGTCCATTTTTCCTCAGAGACGACCGTGGAAGAAACGTTACTGTGAACGGCGAACGATATCGAGCAATGATACTCAACTTTGTTTTGCCCCAGTTGGCCGAGTTGAACTTTGTTGACATGTGGTTTCATCAAGACTGTGCCACATGCCACACAGCTCGTGAAACAGTGGACATGTTGAAGTGTAAATTTGGTGAGCAGTTTATCTCTCGAAATGGCCCTGTGAATTGGTAGCCAAATCATGCGATTTGACGCCTCTGGATGATTTCTTGTGGAGTTATGTAAAGTCGTTAGTGTATGTGGACAAGCTGAACATGATTGAAGTCTTTGAGGATAATAACACGCGTAATTCGTGGAATACATTCCGAAATGCTCGAAAAAGTGAAGAAGTAACCATTTGATATAAAGCCGCGGACAACAGTTTCATGAGTTATCTTCAAAATGTAAATGGCAGAGTCCAAGTTATCAATTTCAATAAAAATTTTGAATATATGATGCAAATTGAGTGTTTTATTCGATTTAAAAAAAAACGCTCAAAAAATCACCCATTAGTATGCCCGAAAGATCTCGTTAGCAGTATATAGATACCACTGTCTTCTTATAGTCAGATAAATGTCAAATAGTTTCTTACATGTCATTTAACCGAAAATATTTATGTTTGAAACTTGGTTCATTATTGAACTACTACAAAAAGCCCTAGTAAAAAAGCCCTATCAACGGCAGCCTTAGTGAAAGCAAATACTCTGCTCTAAGTATGGTTTCCAAGGGTTTATTGACAAAGGATACTGATGACTCTTTTGTTGTGCAACTGTACATGCTGCTCACTACTGCGAGTTAGCGAACAATGTGAAGAATGCATAACTATATTTCAATAAAATATCAATCTGAAAACTGCACATATTGAAAAATAATTGTGGTATTTGTAAAATGAAACAGAAGATTTTTTCTCATCTCAACTAAGAAACCGAATATAAATTGATTTTATCCGAATGTGAAGCCCATCTGGTATTGCAGAAAACTCAAACAATTATCAGGTGAACTTTCATTGAGTCTGAATCCCTTATTTCGAATTCTTTTCACATACACGTCTGCAGTAATCAAATTAGCTCTTCTCGTATGTTGTGATATCGTATCAAGATAGAATTATTTCTGACATTCTCTCCACGTTTTCTTCTTATATATTGGGTTACGTCTAGAATAGACTTTTTTACGTCTTTCATATCGAAGAACCTAAGGAACTGACACTGAATCATTCAAACTGCCAATTCAGTAATTTTAAGAAATCATTTACAGGCTAATCAGTGTTGATTCTAATAAATTAACTGAAGAATAGAGGGATAGTTCATCGATAGAATGTCTACTGAAGAAAATGAAATATCTTCGTATTACTCAAATCTGAAAAATTATTACTCAAAATTAATTATTCTTCATAGAATAGAGAATGATTTAAAACCACGGTAATATATGTTATTATCAATTTTTGAAGTCCGTCTGATTTGTTTCCAATGTTTTTACCAGAACTACAAAGTTTCCTTTTTTTTCAGTGGAAATAACAAAATATTTATTGGTCAAACATTGAGTATGATTTTCCATCGTAGAAAATGTTCTTTCTTGGAAAAAGCAATTGAATTTTACACAATTGCCAATTGGTTGAAAGGAATATTATAAGTATGAGTATCAGTTGAAATATTTCAGTAATTACAAGTTCATAACGAAGACGAAAAGCAGTTTCTGAAATATATGTGGTATATACATACTTATATCTGGTTTATGTGAACTGAAGTTTTTTTGATTGTGATCTTATTTACAATATCGACATTTTTTGAAATCATTATTATCATTATTGATTGAAGAAATACACAAAATCAATACAAAAATTCATGGTCTAGAAAAGTCGAGACCTCTGAGAATTTCATTAGTATCCTTGTTTGAGAAAAAAGCCCAAGGACTTGAAGAAAGAAATGCCCAATTAAAAAAATTGTGACAAAAGTATTCGAAATAATTTCAAGAAAATTACTTAGAGTGAGAAAACATTTTTTATAAAAAAAATATTTCGGATCATACTTAAGATTGAATTATAAATTTAAAATAATATAATGCGATTATTATATAAAACAAAATTATGGTAGGATTTTAATTATGGTCACGTTTGGTCCATTTTGCTTTCCGTGCCGAATAAATAATAATAATAACTGAGATAAAAAATTAAATCAAAATCTTGGCTCAATTTTTCAGAAATATTTTATTATCCTGAATAATTGTGAAATATTAAAGCAAGAGTTTGATTAAAATTTCAGAATAATAATAATGATAATAATAATAAAAATGAAAATAATAATAATAATAATAATAATAATAATAATAATAATAATAATAATAATAATAATAATAATAATAATAATAATAATAATAATAATAATAATAATAATAATAATAATAATAATAATAATAATAATAATAATAATAATAATAATAATAATAATAATAATAATAATAATAATAATAATAATAATAATAATAATAATAATAATAATAATAATAATAATAATAATAATAATAATAATAATAATAATAATAATAATAATAATAATAATAATTAGCGAAATATAAGTGAAGATATGAAAACTTACAATTATGATTTGTTTAATTTTTCGGATGTGAAAAAATACGAGCTTACTTTCAATTACGTACCAGTTCGATTGTGAGCATCAAGAGGGAGCTGAAATAAGTCTGAAAAGATTGTTCCTTCATAATATTTTTGCTTTAGTACGCAAATAAATTTCCAGTAGATTTATAGATGTTTGTTATATGTTGAATACTATGAAGATAGGTTTATTAAATTGAATAGAAATCATAATTATTCAACAAGGAACAGTGATGTGTTACTTATTCCTAAGCATAAAACAGCTAAATTTGAGTACTCTCTCTATTATCAGATTATTGAAATCTTCAACCATTTACCATAGAATTTGAAAGTACTGAAAGCTTATTTGTGTAAGAGGAGAGTTAAATCTCTGCTCCTAACAAAGACATACTCTAGTGTAGCAGAGTACTTCGATGATTTGAATGTAGGCAATAATGTATGAATTCGTTTTTTGTATCACATGTTTGTATTTTTTTTCAAACAAATGTTCTTCACCATCTGAAATGGTCTCAAATGTTAGATATTTCTGAGGTAATTTTTTCCTTTTCTATCAAACAAAGTTGTATGTTATTGTAAATATAAATAAAACCAATATTTCTGTTTGCACCAATATTTTTGTTGGAGGGCTGAATGGAAGATCAGACTCAAAACTGAATTCAGTTCTTTGGAGAGCATTCTTCCTAGTTGTAATTATTGCATCAATTGAAATGAATGTAATTTTACAATGTAAGTCACGGTTGAACTAGTGTTGTTCTGGTTCAGGTCTAAGGACCGTCGTCGGTTGGAATTTCTTCCTAACGTTTCGCTAGCACGAGTGGCGAGTTTCTTCAAAGGCCGTTCCATTTCTGATTCTGGAAGTTAGAAATTCCAACCGACGACGGTCCTTAGACCCGAACCAGCACAACACTAGTTCAACGACTGGCCGCGAAAGCCTCAACCAATAAGGAATGGTTCTCAATAAATTTCATTTTATTCATTATATTTATTTAGATCTTATCTTTATTCACAAGATATTAGCGTTCAAATCCAACTAGTTATATTCTAAGTTTAACTAATTGCACTGAAATCAAAACTTTAATTTATTTTAATGTGAGTTAAGGCATCCAAAGAGACCATATGTATAATTTAAATATACGCAAAGACTGAAATTCATATAGTTAATTCAAGTTTTAACACTTTGGGTATTCATTTCGCTACCAGAAGTTTCAGTTGAAGCTCAGACACACAGATTTAGGTAAATGTAGGTAAATTGTTAGAGTGAAGGTCGAAAAAATTCAATTCAGTGGTGTTAATTGATAATTAATATATTTTTCCATAAGAACAACGAAAGCTCCAAATTATAATAAAAACGTTATGTTGCTCTTTTATTCGAAAAATTGTCTCTTTATTTTCGAGTGAAATGAAAATTTATCCCATTCTCAGTGAGACAAATAAATACTCTACAAAATATTGTTTTTGTCAATTAGGTAATTTCAAGAAATTTGGATAAAGGAACAAAGTGCCATAATTATTCTACGCAACATGTTAGTTATTCTGAAATCATTTCAATGTTAATCGATTCTAAATTAGATTGTAATTTTGTAAATACATCCATTTTATTATGATTTCCTATTCTTAAATTCAGTTTGGCAATAAAACCTATCAGGAATAATTGCAAGCAAGTCATTATCAAAGAAGAGAACTATTAGTGACTTAGAGACAGTGGGCCAAAAGTATTTGGAGAAGATTTTACAGTTTGATAACAATAATGACATTTACTTGAGTGCATTAACATTCAAGTGGTAATAGTAAACAAACAGAAAAGTTATATTTCATTCACCCCACTTCAATGAACCTATTATTGCATCAATTCAAGTATCAGAATAATGTGAAGATGAAAAAACAAAAAAAAGAACCATGCATCAAAATGAATTAGATATCAACAAGGAAAATAATGAATTATACAAAATATCTTGACATGGTAATAAATGTTAAATAAAAATCCTTTTTTTACGAATTGGTATTCTGGATTTTTGGGTACATGACTGTAGCTCGAATTTTTGAATAGTTTATCCAGGTCCCACTGAAATAAGTAGTGTATTTTTCTACGAATAATGGTTCATGAAAGAAACCATCTTGATAATGAGCAAAAATTCAGTAAGTGACTGATAAATCTCATCCTACTGTTAAACTTGCGTAGAATATTCGAACAAGCGATATTCCCTACTGGTCCGATCATAGAAAAAAATATAAAATATTTTCTTGTATGTTTCATGTCATAAAATTGATTTTGAGCACTGTATTTACAAATCATTTTTTCAAGAATGATATCAGTAAATATATTAATAAATCTGAATGTATCAACTGCATTGTAAACGAAAAATTATGATTATATATAATGAATATTTTATTATATATATACTCGTATGATTGGTTTTTTCTGACAATATGTTTTTTAAGAACCTGATTTAAATTTCTCAAAATCCAATCGCAATTTCAAAATGATTGATATATCTACACATAAAATAAAAATGTAATGGATTGCTGTCTGTACATGGAAGATATATGACAAAAATATTATTGGAACTTTATCAACACAATAGCAGCCAAAACAATAACTTTTGGAACTCTTGTCTGTTTTTGTCTGCGTTTGTGCACTCTCATCTAAGAAACAACTCATATGATTCAGATGTATTTTGCAATTATATATTACGCTTAGCTTCAGTTAACATCTACTGATTGATTCATGCTAATCGGTTCATAAATAGAAAACTTATGCTTTTTCAAAGATTCACATCGAAATTTGTCAAATTATCTATATTTCTTTTTTCTCTATTCAGTAGCATTGACTGAAGCTCTACTAAACTTCATAATAATGGTCTATATTAAATTATATAGACCTATTTAGTACCAGACTATATATTAGATTATAAAGATATAACTACTACACCTCTATAGAAATATATTAGAGGAAGATCTGATCTGGAGTGGCGAAGAAACAAAAAATAAGAAACAAAAATTTTTGATGAAAGGCTCTGGAGATAGTAGATTGATGACTCATCTTTGATAATCGTGGCACCGTGAGAGTAGTAGTCTTTTCTTCTTCGAACTATATCTGTATATTCAGAAGAAGGGCATGTTATTTATACAAATGTTATGATTAGAAGATTGTATTCATTTCCTTGTGGTAATTAGAATCTTCAATTGAGTTTAACTGAAAGGTATCACTCCGTTCATGGACCATTGGAAGTTGGGAGTTACGAAGATCGGTGGTTCAGCGAGTATAAAATGAATTCAAACTTCAACTGAAAGCCTGAAGATTTCGAAAAAAATTGAAGCGTAATTTTAAATCCTTCGAGATGACGTTGATTTTGTTAGAACGATAGAAAATAATAAAATATTAGTTATATATATTAGTTGATTTCATTCTGTAATCTATATACATATGCATATATAATATTTTCGATGTATAAAGAACTGAAATTTTCGAAATTATACATAATTCATATTTCAATATTGAATTATATGTGAATATTGAAGATATAAGAAAAAGAAATTCACCATTTGGAATCGAAGCTAACTATAAAGACTTTTTTTCCCAACCCGACACTCAGTACGGCAGGCTCATAAGTCTTTTTTCCCTATCTAGATGGAAAATTATTCGTCTTTTCCCGAAATCATTTCAAACTTATGTCCTCACAATTCCCTTTCTCTGATGGCAGGGCAAGAAAAACTAACCCCACGGAAGCTCGAAATTGAAACCATCAAACATATGAACGCAAATTGATAGAAAATAGCTTGTCGATATTTCTTATACTCACAGTTGACATTCAGGGCTATACGCTTGCTCACAGCTGGAGGAACATCATTACTTGCAATGCACAAGTAAGCCCCCATTTGTTTTCTGTCCAACTTCCAGAAGAATAAACTGCTTCCATTGTAAGTTTCAACTGGAATGAAAAGTAGTAGTGTAGAGAAAAATGTGTAGGAATTACAAAGGAATGGAACACTGAAGAAGTAATTTGTTCAGAACGTCAATAAGAATAATTATTTTACATTTGAAATGCCACGACATCAGAAGAGTTACTGTTTGAAAAACTTACTGGTACAAAAAATTGGGCTCATTTATAAATATTTTCAACTACCATTTATGTATTATAAATCGAGCAATATTTTTGTGCTTTTTGCAATATATACCATAAAATATTTCCTTAGGAAATAATGATTAGGGATCAAAAGTCATTATTCGTTCGAGAATTATAGTAACAAAATTTCTCCAACTTACACCCTCATACCTACCAAACGATAGCACCAAATTGGATGCTAATTTTCTTTTTATGTTCGTTATTTTCAGGACTAGGTATGAACATACATTCTCGAAAATTGAAGAGAAAATCTTTGAATGTATCAAGTGAGTAGATGAATGACACAATTGAATATTTTGACAATACTGTTGAATTTTTTTGAATAAAAGATTGGCCATCATAATTCAGTGGATCTGGTAAATTATATGAAAACAGAAGCAATCGAAGCAAACATTTTGCAACGAAGTATAAAATTTTTAGGCCAATGGAAGAAACGTGATTGAATAAAAGTTTATAGATCTCTAAGTTGTAGAGCGATAATAAAAAGGCTACATTGAAAGCATTATCGTTTTCTGTATATTCTCTAGTAGTATTATGCATTAATGTCTGTAATTGCTACAGAATAGTACTAAGTGATCTATGTTGCCAATTTCTCCACAAATGCACAAATTATCTTGTTTCAAATGACTGAGTCTTCTCAGAAATTCTGAGTCTACTTACTGTCTTGCTATAAGCTCTTCCATACTGGGCGTCTTTTAATCAAACTTTGGTTAACGGATTAGGCTGTATAGACTTGTAAAATTTGACTTTATCTAATGATTGAAATTCATCTGCCCAAAATTTCTAATTATAGAGATGAAAATCTTGAATATATTGAGAAAACATTGAGTAATTAATATAGGTTCTTAGACATCAGTTGATACCTTCTAAAACATCGATAGTATGGATGTGTTAACATTATTTCATATTCAATTACCGATTTTTAGAAACAGCAAATCGGTATTTTCTCTGTGTTGAAAATATATAGAGTTTCGTATTATTTATTTTCATTGATGAGAAAATGTCATGATGTGCTAAAATATTTTGTGCGTCAAGTGTTAATTATTAGGAGGAACACATTTTTAAAAATTTAGAAAAAATTTCATATATTGTGAAGGTTTTTTTCTTCCACCTTCTTTTTTCATCCACCTGATGAGGGTATTGTATAGCGAAACAATATTTAGTTCACAACATATGAAATCTTTAGGAATAATTTTTAGTATTGAACTGTACGCTAATGAATGTCTGAAATTAATAAAATGCATGGAATAATAAATGGTGGGGAAGTGCGTAGGTTAATGTCATATAATATATATTTATATAAATTCAATGGACGATGAATCTACTCTGTGATAGTTCATATTTAAATGAGAGGTAATAATAAAAACTTGTCTAAAAATCACTGACTGAACAATTCTTTATTCGACTAGTTTCGCCTTTTACAGCATTATCAAGAATGAATACATATTACAAAGACAACCTATAAATATTTTGCAGATCTGTTCGGACCACCTTGAATTTCGTCATAGAGGGGCAGGTTTCCAAATTATCAGAGATTTAACAGCGGGAAATGGTTTAGGTCTAACTGGTCATTAAGAAGATCGTATTTATCGGATTTTTGAAGTTTATTTATTTCCATGGCTTCCAGGTAGTTCATTTTGATTCCTTTTTCACAGAAATGAAGTATCTTAGGTTTGAAAGAACTTGAGATCTTATGTCCTGTCAACTCTAGATGTTCCAGAAAAGCAGATTGTCCGTTTTTTACTTGTTCTTTCAGCCTAGTTTCAAAACATCTTCCAGTCTGGCCATTATATGACGACTTACATTCTTCACAGTCCAATCTATAAATTCCAGACTTATTCATTGGCTCGGATTCGGACAATTTGTTATTAAAGATCATTCTATCCAATCTGCTCTGACTTGAAAATGCTATATTTAAATTATTATTTTTGGAGAACTTGATGATTTTTGAAGAAGGAACGTGTGTATAAGTTATGCTCACATATCTTAATTCATTTCTGTCATTGTTACTATTGAAGTAGTGTGGCCTATATAAAAGTCTATTGATGAAGCGTTATTATAAAGAAATAGAAACGCTTCATCAATAGACTTTTATATAGGCCACACTACATCAATAATGACAGAAATGAATTAAGATATGTGAGCATCCCTTATACACACGTTCCCTCTTCAAAAATCATTAAGTTCTTAAAAATAATAATTTAAACATAGCATTTTCAAGTCACAGCAGATTGGATAGAATGATCTTTAATAACAAATGGTCCGAATCCGAGCCAATGAAGAAGTCTGGAATTTATAGATTGGACTGAATAAGATTGGGATGAATATAAGTCATTATATGTAGGCCAGACCGGAAGATGTTTTGAAACTAGGCTAGAAAAACACGTAAAAAACGGACAATCTGCTTTTCGGGAACATCTAGAGTCGACAGGACATAAGATCTCAAGTTGTTTTAAACCTAAGATACTTCATTACTGTGAAAATGGAATTAAAATGAACTACCTGGAAGCCATGGAAATAAATAAACTTCAAAAATCCGATAAATACGATCTTCTTAATGACCAGTTAGACCTAAACCATTCCCCGCTGTTAAATCTCTGATAATTTGGAAACCCCCACCTCTATGACGAAATTCAAGGTGGTCCGAACAGATCTACAAAATATTTATAGGTTGTCTTTGTAATATGTATTCATTCTTGATAATGCTGTAAAAGGCGAAACTAGTCGAATAAAGAATTGTTCAGTCAGTGATTTTTAGACAAGTTTTTATTATTACCTCTCATTTATATATTTATATATATCCGATATTGTTTCACTCCCTTTATTATATGTTAATAGTCATCGTAAAACAATGGAGCTTCCTTTATTCGTGTGTACTTTGTGAGTTGAATTAGGTTATTAACTCCTATTTTATGAAATAGAAACTTCTTCGTATGCCAGAGTTTCGATGAAAACGTAGTATACATTTGCGGAGAACAAAGATTCTATTGATGACTGAAGTTCAGATGGAGTAAATGGATGAAAGCTGAGTAGTTCAAACAAATTTCTTATTCAGCATTGAAATATTCAGAGCTCAGCTTTACCGTAAAGCCAATTCACACACAATTCTCTTGGAGACTCTTGAATATTAATATCAAAGTTGAACCACGATATAAACTATTATAAGACTTGGGTGAGAAACATAATGAGATGGTATTAATTTAACTGACAAATAAGCGGCTTTAATATAATTTCCAAGTCTTCATTTCAAACAGATTTTCATATCAATTAATCGTTATTAATAGTACTGTTTTGAACGTTAGATTTCGAGTGAAAATATTTTCATTTAAGGAATTTCCATTGAATGAATTCACAACATGCATTATATATGGAGATAATAACTCCATTAACTGCCTTATAACGTTATAATTTTGTTAATTCTCATATATTTTCGTCAGAAAGGGTGAGAGGAGTGAGTTTAGTTCTGTTAGGTTATGTTGGTACTCTTTCGTCCTACTGTTAAGTAGGTCTGATTGTCATGTTGTGATAGTTGTAAGACGATGGAAGTTAACCTGACTGAAAAAAAAAGTTGGCTGGTATTTTTTTTTCGGGAAAAATGATCAAATATTAATTATCATTAAGATAGGAGACGTGTTGAGACGTTCATCAATTATATCTTTTGTGGAATTTAGCTTTGTTTGAAAATAATCCAGTATTTGGGATAATTTGATGATCGTTAAATTCTTCTGGCATTGTTAGTTATTTGGAAATTGTGAGCAGAAGAAGTACCCTTCAGGGGATCAAAGCAAGTGTTCTTGATAGACAGTAAACCGCACATTACATCTTTGCGTAAGTCCAGGTATTTTCAGCTTAGTTTTGATTATTTGTTTGATGGAGGCTTTTGTTTCAGGGTTTTGTTTTCATTTTAATTCTTGCGTTTTCTTTTGGATTTCTTCGTTTTGTTTTGAGTACTGGAATTATTGAGTATCACCATTTGGAGAAGGTTTGGCAGAAGATCTTTGAGCCTAAAGCTGGAAGTTTGAGTACGCTTGGTGTGGAGAGAGTATTCCAGTACATTGTTTGGAAGAGACATCTAATATTCGATTTTATTTTTATTTCGTTAACCTTGATTTACTTTCATTTTGTTTTACTGTTTAATTACCATGCTGAGGATTCCTTTTTATTTAAACGTTATTAATTTATCTTTTATTTGTTCAAATTTTGTTTGCATTTCAATTATTAATTTTCTTTTATATTTAATGTTAGGGAGAACTAAGATTAAGAACTGTTACTGGTGGAGTTGTTGTTTGAGGTTAATCGCAGGTATATATCTTGTGTGTGTGAGATCGAATTATATATAGGTACGAATCTATAACTAGATAGCAAAAGTAGGTTATAGCCTAATACTTGGAGTGGATTTTGATTGTTGATTAATCATTTGATGAATTCAATAATACTTAAATTTGATATTTTTCAACGATTTTAAAGAATATTGTATTGGAATTTACTTTGTGCAGCATAAATTAGGGGTTTATCAGTTAAATTGTGAAACATGTTCAGGTATACGTATATAGAGATGGAACAAGTACGAATTTCGGTACAAAAATTGAAGAAATTACAAATACAGATATTCTGATTATTTAAACATTCGATTCAAACTTCAAAATTTCACACAATATCATAAAAATAGACACAAAAATGCTGAGAATTTGTTTAAAGGGCAAAACGACGTTTGAAAAACTCGGATATACCGACAAAACACTTCACGCTAAGTGTTTGAATCATCCAATTAGGATTTCAAAGAAGTGCTTTAGTTTTCTCCTGTGTATTTGTATACTACAATTATCATTAGGTTCATGAATTTTCTCAATATGGTTAACACAAATCCTAATTTTTGTTGAAAAATTTGCTTTTATCAATAACTGAAAGTTTTTGATCTTTTTCTTCGATATCTTGTGTTCAATAGGTTGGATTGTTATGATTGTTTCAAGGTTTGGTAATTATAATTTTTATAAACATAATTTATAATATGAAATGAACAGATATTTCAAAACTACTTGACTATATGAAGTGTTTTGATCTTTCAGATGAAAACAAAGTCTTCACTAAATCTGAAATATATAACCAGATACTCTGAAGTTGAATTAGCAATATACGATCAAATTGATATGGTTTAAATTCGAATGAATATCAAAATATATAAACTCAAGTATGACAGAATAACTTGAAAATGAAAACAAAAACAAAAAGAGCAATAGTACAGTAAATATTAGCAATATTTAGAAAATATACAATTTATAATAATTATATATAGATAGCAATAAGCCGCATCGATATAATTTCCCATTATACATCTCAAACAGATTTTCATATCAATGAAGTTGAAATATTTCCTCCAGATAATTTCTTTTCGAAATATTTCGGAGAAATCATGATTGCAATTTTCAATATATTATATATATATATATATATATATATATATATATATATATATATATATATATATATATATATATATATATATATATATAATATATATATATATATATATATATATATATATATATATTATATAATAATATATATATATATATATATATATATATATATATATATATATATATATATATATATATATATATATATATATATATATATATTTCATAAACATATGGAAAATGAAAGACATTATAAAGAATTTAATAGTGTTGGCGTTTACTTGATGTAAATCCATTATAATTGAATATAACTTAAATTCAAACACAGAATTATTCTATAAGCATCTGAAGAAGTCGTTTGTAACGACGAAACGCATCATGCTATGTAGTCAATAAAGTGTAAATCATAAGTTCAAGTGTTTGAATTTAAGTTATATTCATTATAAAGAAAGTGAAAAAGAATTCAACTGTCTACTTCATCACTAAGTGAAACAAAAAACTTGAATATTAGCACGTTTTCGAAATTGAAAATAACGTAAGAATATAATTCTATAAATACAGCACCATCAAACGTTTACATAAGATTTATTTCAAAAAGAAATACACGAATGGATAAAATTGAGTTATGACATTATAAACATAAAATAAAAACAACAATCACAAAAAAGGTATATAAAACGAAAAGTTGGGACAGTTCGGAAGATCGCTAGTTGGAGGCGGTGGACTATTCTCCCCAACTGATTTGAGAAGTTCATTTGGCGATATTGACTGCATATACGAGGGTGGGGTGAAAAGTTTCTGGCCTGACCAAGAAAAACGATGTTTTAAAATTTGTTTTTTGCTTTATTCTTCAACATAATCTCCAACAACACTGATACATTTCTCATAACGGTGTTTAACTATCGACAAATGTAACCAAAACTCGATAAGGAACAATTGCTTTGGAATTATAATCATGGAATAGGTTGTTTTCAGTGTCAATATATTTAACTCTAATAATACGTTTTGAACAAAACCTTCATTGATTGAATTTTCTAGTGCGGTATTATTATTATCATTACTCGTCTGGGCTTCATGTTCTAATCGTTTTGACAAGTTCACATGATCGTTCTGACCAGTAGCAACTTTTTGATGATTTTGTAATATTTCATCATGACAATTTTCAAATTTATCGGCATTTGAAACTGTAGCATTCCTTGATACCAGGTGTAATTCTGCTGCTCTATTCAAATTCTTGTGTTTGTTTGTAATTTGTAAAGATGCCAGTCCGAAGCTTTCTTCTCATAAGCTTTTTGTACTTCATGCTTAGAACAAGAATGGTTCACTACTTCATCACACATTTTCATTTGCTCGTTTACTAGAACTTGAAATAATACAACTAGCAACACTGTATAACATTAGAAAAAGTTTCGAATTCAAATGATTTTTTTCATGATGGAACAGTGATGTTTTATATTGAAGAACAAATTTGGACGGTAGAGATCAAAGAAGAATTTTAAAGGTATTTGTATAGGTAATAAAATTTTTGAGTCAAAAAATCACAGGTATAGTGAAATGAAGAACCAGATTCATGATAAAAATTCAACAGAATATGCGAAAAAAATTAACTCTTCCCTTTTTGTATTCTTATGTTAATTTTACTTATAACACCAACTGGCCATTTTGCTAATTTATTTTTAAATTGGAGTATAACTTCAGGAGAAACGTCTATTCAATTTTTTCAGAATTTTTGAAACACTAATTTAATAATGGACATATCTCTAGAATTATTTTAGAATAGAATATCTGTGGAACTCTAAATATATTAGCTAGATTTTTTGTGCATTTTGTTATGTTTGAATCATATAATTTCGATACCTGAAATACTAAGGAACTATTTGGGAATTATGTTTTTGGAAGATTGGATTTTCTGTTGAAATTGTCCTCTTCTTCTTTCTTTCATAAAATTCCGTGTTACGAGACTACCTTGTCGAAATACGCAAGATAAAAATATAAATTTTTTATCCATCTCTCGCTCGTAGTAATGATATGATTTTTTCACCAATTCATAAAATTTGTGGTGTCTCAAAGTCACCATATTGACGAGATCTCGCCTAGCCTCGTTTTTCTAGGTTAGATATGAGCTTGAATATAAGTTGTTTTGATATTAGTTTTTCGTTTGGCTTTGTGCATCAAGTTTCAAAGTTTGTAGTTTAATTCTACAAAAGTTATAAATTTTAAAGATTTTTTAACACTCTGTGGTGTATTTATAAGTAAATATGTTTAAATTTTTCACTTTTATAAAGAATGATGAATATCATAGATTTCTGCACTACCTTTGTGAGTTGTATATTTATTATTACGTTTAATTCTGTGATAATGTAAATATATGTCATCTACATAGATAATGTTGATGAAAAAAAATTAATTCTGAAAGGAATTAATGCCAATTATCGATATAGTTTAATCTCTCTGATCACGTGTTGGATCAGATGGCTCCTCAAATTATTTGGGTCAGTTATTCCAAACGGAGAGTCAAATATCTAAATAAACAATGCCGCGTAAAATTGCCTGAGAGATATGGAAGGGTGAGCATTTCATGGTCGATTAACCAATATCTGTGCAATCGACTGATTTCTTACATCTGGTGCGAAAATCGACCGAACAGGCGCTGATGCGATGTTTGAAATTGGGGGGCAAATTGACCATTTCAGAAGTTTGATATTATATGGTCGATTGGAATTCCGAAAGTTGAAAATTACATTATTGATATGAAGTGCTGAAATCTGTTGGATGATCATGAAGAGCAAATGAATATAATTCATTTTGTGAAAAGTCTATTTTCCTTAGAACCTAGAAAAATGAAAACAAATTTTTCCTATTGTCTTTTTAAACCATGCACATATTTATTTAATTATTATAATGAGACACTAATTTGAATTTCTTCGTTCAATAATAATTATTATAGAAATAAAACTCTTGATTTTTGAAATCATTGATATAAGGGGTGTTTTTTTAGAGGTATAAAACTTTAAGTTGGCATTATTGTTGAAGATGACGACCGATTTAACAGCTGAGAAGTGATTTATTCTGATTTTGGCTTGGCAATTCATCATGAGTAGACTTACGCCTGAACAACGCTTGCAAGTAGTGCAATTTCTTTGCGAAAATAATGATCCTCTGCGGAATACGTATCGCGCACTACGTCCATTTTATCGTCGACAAACTTCTGGTTGAATGGCTACGTCAACAAACAAAACTGCCGCATGTGGAGTGAAAATAATCCTCAAGTGTATGTCAAAACACCATTACATCCAGAAAAACTGACTGTTTGATGCGTTTTATGGGCTGGTGGAATCATTGGTCCGTACTTCTTCAAAAACGATGATGGCCAGAACGTTACAGTCAATGGTGATCGGTATAGAGTCATGATTACTAACTTTTTCATTCCTGAATTGAACAACCATGATGTCCAGGAGCTGTGGTTACAACAAGACGGCGCAACATGTCACACAGCTCGTGCCACAATCGATTTATTGAAAGACACGTTTGGTGACCACCTAATTTCACGTTTTGGACCTGTGAATTAGCCTCCAAGATCTTGTGATTCAATACCGCTAGACTACTTTCTGTGGGGCTATGTAAAGTCATTGGTCTATGCGGATAAGCCACAAACGCTTGACCATTTGGAAGGCAATATTCGCCGTGCTATTGCCGATATACGGCCACAAATGTTGGAGTAAGTCATCGAATATTGGACGTCCAGATTGGACTACATTTGAGCCAGCCGTGACGGTCATATGCCAGAAATCATATTCAAAATGTAATGCCACAAGATTATTTCTCGAATAAAAAAATATTCTTGTCAATCGAATGATCCATCGTTGTTTTATTGCAATTTAAAGTTCTTTACCCAAAAAAACACCCTATACAAAAGAAAAGAGAAATCTTCAAAAACAAGCTGAAACTATATACTACCTAAATCCTAACAATATTATTCACTAAAATCGATATTCGAGAAATTCGTTTATCGTTTAAGGTTCAATGTTTACCAGCATTTTGCTTACTTCCAGTTTAATTCTTTTTCAATCTAAAATAATAACATAAAATTTGTGTGAAGTATTATGAAGTTTTATGCTTATATATTTTGTATTATTTCCGTTAATGCCAGGGCATGCTTCGGAAAGTTGAATGAAATATTACGTTTTATTTCTGTTCGACATGTCATCAGAATAATGATTATTTCTTCTTACAAAGAGTAAACACTCTAAAATATATAAACCCGGTTATACTCAGAATGTTCTAAAGTGGCTTCTGCACGATTCTCTACCTCTCAAACTCATTATATTCTCAATGCATATTTTTGAAGAACCAAAATTTTATCACTAACCGAACCACCACCCCAATTGATGAGTCCGTGTCTCAATAAGGATTCGAAATTTGCATAGTACTATGCTGTTGTAATTAATTGGGACAAATGATAAAAAACATTGTTTTCGTAAAATCTTACCTTTTAATGAAGTAAATACATACAAAATAGCGTAAATCCTCCTTTCGCAGAAATAACTTCTTCAACTTGTCTAGGCATCGTTTCCAGTAGCGTAGCGCAGATTTTCTTCAATTCGTCATCATGAAACCACACCTGATTTGAATTTATAATCATTTTTTCTTTTGTAGTGCAATCCATTTTTGCCAGTCGTTTCTTTGATATATTCCATAAATTCTCAATGGGATTGAGATCAGGTGAATTCCTCGGCCAATTGAGTACTTTCGTTTCATTCTCACGCATAAACTTCTGCACTTGTGGCAGGGAGCCAGGTCGTGCTGAAATGTTTCATCAAACGTTTCCATGAATAAGACAATTCTGACGCGCAAATATTTCCATATATTTCACTGAATTCATCATCCTTGTTATAGGAGCTAATCGTCCAGTGCCATTGGTTGTGAAAAACCCCCTAAATATGTGTTTCCTAAGATGTTTTACTGTTTGCTGGATGTGATGAGGCCGAAAAGTTGCCTCCTCACTCCGTCTAACAACTTGATTTGAACCCTTGAACAAACAAATGTGTCTCATCACTAAAAACCATATTCTTCCAGTCGTCCACAGTCCACGCACTTTACTTTTAGGCCCATGCCAAACGTTTCTTCATCATTTTCTGGGTGAGCAGTTGCTTTCTTCTTGGTCTTTTTGCCTTATGGCCAACCTCCAGCAGGTGTTTTCGCACAGATGAGGTGCTCACCTTCACACCAGAAACCCTTCGAAGATCCATGCTTGACTTTCTCGGATTAATTTTACTATTTCTTATCAACAATTTGTCTGTTCTTGGAGTAGTTTTGCGTTTGCGGCCACAGTTCTCTCTTCTTTTTGGAGACGATGAGCCACTTTCTTCAAATGTTTTTAAAATTCTCGAAACGTTGGACTTTCCCACACCAACTACTTCAGCTATATCTCTTACAGTTATTGATGTGTGTTCATTAAGTGCGATAATTTTGGAACGCTTGGTTGGAGTGATATCCATCATTGGACAAGACAATACAGCACTTATCAAAATTGAAACCACCAATTGTCGCACCGGTAGGCTCACAACTGAAATGCTGGCGAGATAAAACCGTTCATAATGTGAATGATGGTCAAGGTCGAACCCTCACGTCACCTCAAGTTGTAAACAAGCAGGTGTGAGGGTGTTTGGGCCACCCTGACACTCACATACTTACTACAGTAACTCAAACGAAGAAAAAAATGTTTGTCCCAATAAATTCGAACAGCATAGTAGAAAGACAGTTTCAAGAGCTCCCTATCCACCTGCCTAGATAACATTCTGATCATATACACAGCCGTATTGAGTTTCTTCTTGAGTTGATTCATATATTCACCCAAATTTGAGTTCGAATCAATTACAACTTCCATAAATTTTGCGTAGATATACCATAGATGTCTCAACTTGCGCATTATTTAAATTTATTGTCGAAGGATATTTATGTTAAGAATGGTTGCTTCTAAAAAACATACATTTGGTCTTTCTAACATTCAGGTCTAGATCATTCTGGTAGCACCAATTTTCGATCAATTCAAATATTGATCGCGTTCTTTCAATACCGGATTCAATATATTTACTCCTTACCAGGACAGTTGTGTCATATATATTAAATATACAAAAATAAAATAAAATAAAATTTCAAAATAAAAGTTCTTCTTATGCTGAATTTACATAATATTACAGAAACAGATGTTTATACGTATTCTAACGTGACAGAATATAGATTGACAAAGAAAAAGAATAAACCGAAATTGAGCAGAGAAACCAGGTACTTAAGGGCAGGTATAAAAATAAAAATCACACTAGAAGATAGAAAGCAAGATACAGGCAGGTATAAAATTGAAATCAGACTACAACATATAAAACAAGATAATTAAGAGTAGGTATAAAAACTAAGGGGGTTTTAATTCTTTCGACCTGCTACTCGAATTCTATGAAATTTTATGAAAATATTGCGTAAAGGGTCCAAATCTAGGATTACAGAAAGCCTTCTTAGGGAAATGACATTTAATTGATTATTAATGGAAAGTCCTGAAATTCTGAATTTATTGATTTGTAATGATACTAGAAAATTCTGCTTTAAACCTTTGATCTCTCTGTTTAATTATTTAGACTTGGAACAAAATATATGACTCACCATTATCAAGTGGTTGGAATATTAAGAATCGGTAATGTTCTTTTCAAAACTTCGTTTATGTTCAATTATTTTTATTTGGAATTTTTTATTGTTTCGATACGCGCGTTATGCTCATTATTTATAATATGAGAAAATTTTCATTAGTGTTTCATTGGGAATATTGATTTTCTCAAAGTATCTCTTCAATCATTGATTTAAATTATTGAAAGTTATTTATTCATGAATTTCCAGCTATAATATCGATCGTCCGAACTTTCAAATTCACTGAATTCTCAAAAATTTTGATTGTGATTTTATACGAAATAAAATGTGTTTCATATAAGGAGGAAAGAAATCTAATATAGAAAAAATAGAATTTGAGAAGAACATGTCGGAAAAATTTTGAACATTGAAGTATTTCGAGGAAGATTTCATGAGCCAAAACATTAGAATATAAAGATTACGAAATGAAGGTTTTTTTTTTCCATTTATTAAAAACCATATTCCCAAGAAACAAATCTTCACGAGACAAAACGTTAGAATATAAAGATTATGAAATGATGGTTTTTCTTTTTCATTTATTAAAAACCATATTCCCAAGAAACAATGGAAGGAGGGACCAAATTAATAGACCTTAAGTAGACGTAGAATCTTTTATGTATATCGTATATTTTGTTTTATTTGCGTTTTCTTCACGGACACAAAAAGATGAAGCATAAAATATATCAATGCCATATCTCATCCAAAATGTCACCATAGTTATATACAAATGCATAGTCTTATACAAATGACAGTGAGTGACTACTAATAAAAATTTTCAAACAAATAACAAAATATTTCCTGATCGTTTTTCATATTCATTTGAATTTCAGATTTGACAAAATTGCAATTAGCAACGGAAGATCTTTTAATCAAAAAGGTATAAAGACAAAATTAAAACCAATATATTTTTGGATATATACATACCAGTTAATGTCGTTTAAAGAGAAATATGTTCTACAATACAATTTAAGTAGTTTTAAGAATCCATTACTTATAATTCAGGGTAAATGCTGAATAAATGTGACAAATTCAAGAAACGAATATTAAGCGGATGAGTCATTATATCAAAGGACCTGCTACTCGAATTCTATGAAATTTTATGGAAATATTGCGTTAAGGGTCCAAATCTAGGATTACAAAAAGCCTTCTTAGGGAATTGAGATTTAATTGATTATTAATGGAATATCCTGAATTTCTGAATTTATTGATTTGTAATGATACTAGAAAATTCTGCTTCAAACCTTTAATCTCTCTATTTAATTATTTAAACTTGGAACAAAATGTATGACTCACCACTATCAAGTGGTTGGAATATTAAAAATCGGTAATGTTCTTTTCAAAACTTCGTTTATGTTCAATTATTTTAATTTGGAATTTTTCATTGTTTCGATACGCGCGTCATGCTTATTATTTATAATATGAGAGAATTTTCATTAGTGTTTCATTGAGAATATTGATTTTCTCAAAGTATCTCTTCAATCAGTAATTCAAATTATTGAAGGTTATTTATACATGAATTTCCAGAAATAATTTCGATCTTCGGAACTTTCAAATATTAGTTATTGATGAATTTGAAAAAATTTTGATTGTGATTTGATTCGAAATAAAATGTGTTTCATATAAGGAGGAGAGAAATCTAATATAAAAAAAAGGAATTTGAGAAGAACATGTCAGAAATATTTTGAACATTACAGTATTTCTACATGAGCCGAAACGTTAGAATATAAAGATTACGAAATGATGGTTTTTCTTTTTCATTTATTAAAAACCATATTCCAAGGAAACAAGGGAAGTAGGGACTAAATTAATAGACCTCAATTAGTCGTAGAATCTTTTATGTATATTTTGTTTTATTTGCTTTTTCTTCACGGACACAAAAAGATAAAGCATAAAATATATCAATGCTATATCTCATCCAAAATGTCACCATAGTTCTTATACAAATGACAGTGAGTGACTACTAATGAAAATTTTTCAACACATAACAAAATATTTCCTGATCGTTTTTATATTTGTTTGAATTTCAGATTTGACAAAGTTGCAATTAGCAACGAAAGATCTTTTAATGAAAGAAGTCTAAAGACAAAATTAAAACCAATATATCTTTGGATATAGGTATGCATACCGGATAATATCGTTGAAATTGAAATATGTTCTACAATACAATTTAAGAAGTTTTAAGAATCTATTACTTATAATTCAGGGTAAATGCTAAATAAAAATGTGACAATTTCAGGAAACGAATATTATAAGCGGATGAGTCATTATATTACTGAATGCAAAAATATCCATTACCTGTTGATAAATATATTTATTTGAATTCATGTTAATCCTCGAAGATGTTCAATTTACCTGGAAGACATTCTAAACGTAATTCTCTTATCGTAGGTTTTTCCATAAGTCTTAAGCCTTTTCAACCAGGCATTCGAAAGCTTTTACTAATTATATGCCAATAGTTATTAATGCTTAAAAAATTTGGTCACAATTTACTTTGATTCGCTAAATCAATATCAAAATTGAAAAAAAAAATTGTAGTTCAAACAGAATCCACAACAGTTTTGCTAAAAAATAAATGATGTTTCAATTCTAAGCGATATTTTTTTTCTCGACTGTTCAATTGTCGATGGACCTATTGATTTCATTATTTTAGGTATTTATCTCATTGTTACATTTCCTTTATCTAGAGTAAAAATATTTCTGTCATTTAATGATAATTTTTCATTTCAAATAGATATAAATTTTTCAAATATTAGTTCCGTTGTTTTCTACGATAATATATATATATATATATATATATATATATATATATATATATATATATATATATATATATATATATATATATATATATATATATATATATATATATATAAATATTTGTATGTTATTTAAGAGTCTGTAGTATACTATTTATAATAATTTTTAAGGGTTTATTGACTCAATATTTTCAGTGGTACTCTTTTCTCTTTACCAAGCTTTCGCAATTTGCTTTATTGCTTCTTCAGGGTTCTAAAATTTATAAAAAACCAACAATATTAATTAATATCTACAAACTCAATATACAATGTTTGCTTACATGAGAGTTGAGGTTATGTTATTGCTGTTGAATAGTTTAATGATTGTAACCTCAACATTATTCTACTATTATCTACTATTTATCTACTATTTTTTTATTGCACAAAAAAAAATTTGACATTTTTTCATACAACGAAACGTCAACGAAAATAAAGGTTTTCACATTAAAATAAGCTTGTTATTGCTGAAAACATAATCTGAAAAAATATCTTAAACAGTCAATAAATCAATTTCAATAGTATATGTATATATTTATATATATATATATATATATATATATATATATATATATATATATATATATATATATATATATATATATATATATATATATTATTGTGCGTGTATGCGCGTGTGTGTGTGTGTGAGTGAGTGTGTGTTCTTGGAATTATACGCAATAAAAATGAAATTTTTCTCCTTTCTGTGGGTAATGTGAAAATTTAATGTTTTCTGTGATAATAATTCTAGTCCCGCACGGAACAGAATATTTTATCTTACTACATCACCCATAAAAAACTTCTTATAATTCCGTATAAAATTCACTCGTCCCGGATGGTGCCGGAAAAGCGACAAACAAAAAATGTAGTATGCTATTAGCATTTGTGTGGTCTTAAGGCGTCATAAATCCAACCTACCTCGGAAAACCTCCTTGCCAGGTCGCCGGATGAGTATGGGCTGTCCGTCTTCCTTCCTCCACGCGATGCGTGGTTCAGGATGTCCGGTCGCCTTGCACCAGAGTGTAGCATTTTCACCTTCCGAAACGGACAAATCTCCGCTGGTATCGTCGTTGATGATGTCCGGAGGCACTGCAATGAGATGAAATTGTTTACGAACATTTTGAGACATATTACGCATTAAGGAAAAACAAGAATGCAGCTCTTGAGAAAAACATTTATTCTAGGTGGTTTTCTGTTATAGTGAATCGCACCCTAATTAGCAAACCTCTTAACTCCAAAACACCCAACTTTTCCGGATCTCAAAAAAACTTTTGTATAATTTTATATGATCCTAAATATTCTTTAAAATATCATAAATTTATATTTTTTATTCAGTTCTAACGTTTTTAAAGAAAAAGAAACATTTTTTAATAACACGAATATTCTTCATGGAGTTAAGTGTTTTTCTCGATTTGTATATTGGAGATACGAGTTTGTCTATAAAAGTTACTACAACATATCTAATTAGTAAATTGGGTTTAATAATAACTAAACAACAATTTTTATAGGATCCATATTATGGACAATTTTTATAGGTCCAAATAGTCTGGGTATAATGATCGATAAACATTTAAACTTCACAGCACATATAGATGTTATTGCGAATTATCATAAATTTAAATAAAACTAAGTAGTTTTTTGATTTTCACTTATTTAGTCAAGCATTACAATACTGTTTCGTCAAAACGGTGACTTCATCAGATGTAGAACTGATCAGATCATAAACTATATATTCAACTGAATATATTTCAACAGTAGAAAATGGTTTTACAGTTGGCAAGAAAAAATGGATGACCTACGAAAGAAAAATACAATTCAACAAAAAACATTTTCAGTTTATCATCTACATCTGATGAAGCCACTGTGTTGGAGAAACATTATCGTTATGTTTGACTAAAATATAGTGAAAAACTAAAAACTTCTCAGTTTTATTTAAATGATATATTTAGATTTTCATCAAGTATCGGCCCAATCATTATTGGACATTGTTATTGGTTAAATCACTAGCTCTTACAAACGTTGAATATTGTTCTTTACACTTGGCCAATATGCTAAAACATTGTATTGATAGTTTGCTAAAGATCCTGAATTGAGGTATGGATTCTGAAATATAGGAAACGAACAACAATCAAAATAACGTCGGACGTTTTAAGCTAATAAGTGTTAATCAGATACTTATGTTCTGGACATTAAGCTATAAATTCTAAATTAATAAGTTAACTAATAATTTGAAAGTTATAACATGGCATCCCAAACATATTTGCTCTCTGACGCCCTTGAGATTTGGCTATCAATTCTTCCTTCATATTTTTATGTTTTTCTTCGTCAAAATGTCGATTCATAATGATATGTATTGTTCTTTAAAATGTTGACAAAATAAGATAAAATTGATGTGTTGTTCTGTAATAAAAGAAACGACATTTAAAGTTAATTTTGCAATGTAATAATAATTTTTCTATAGATCTGTCAGTAGATTTCAATTTCTTGACAACTGGTATTGCCGATATTCAAATTAGCTGAAGAAAATAATTATATTGCCATTACATATTTAAGCAGACATAAAAGAAAATTTTACTTATTCAAACTCTCCAAGATAATTGTATTTGTCATTCTATCCTCAACAAGATTAAAAAGAAATTTCTAATCACAGATGCTAATTAAGTAGAAAAAACCATTTCTTACTTTAGACAAACTTATTTTGTGAGTTTTTAAAAACATACATACATATGTAGAAAAGAATCATCAATCAGTCAATTATTCTTCTAGAGCGATCAAGTGGCAAAAATTCTACACAAAAAATTTTATCAGAAAGCATTGCAATTGGTATTTCCTTAACAGTCGGATAGAAATCGGAAATATAAGAGTTCTGCATACTTTGGAACACCAAGTCAGAAAGTTAAAACCTTTTCGCAGAAACATAATTTCAATTATGTCAAAAACAATAAAAGCAAAATGAAAAGAGAAGATAAATCTAGTGTTTACCAATTGAATTGTGGCACATGTTCCGGTATTTATATATATATATATATATATATATATATATATATATATATATATATATATATATATATATATATATATATATATATATCGGATATTTTTCTCCGTATTTAGTTTCTTTCGAGAGACATTTGAAAAATAGTTTATTTAGAGGACGATATATAATTATCAATTTCTGTAGATTTATTCTTTCATGATCTATTCCTTTCATCTTCTTTGGTAGACTTAGAATTTTGTGTTGTAGATCCAATAATCTCAAGAGTCTTAAAATTAAAATTTTAGTTTATAATTCTGTTATCTTATCGGAAAATTTTAAACTCTTGAGTTTGTTCTGTTATGTGAAAAAGTGTAATTGTTTGACTCGAAAATAAACCTGTACAAATAAATTACATTTCGCGAAACAAATTTCTTGCAATTGCCAAATTAGTAAAAACATTAGATCTTTACCGTATAGCCAATGAAGAATTAGAAAGGGAGGGGATAATTTGTCATTCTATGGTTTGCAAGCAGGTAAATTGAATATTAGACCTTAGTATTCCATAAACAAGGCATTAGAGTTTGAAAGTATTTCAAGTGATACAGTGAACAGTGTAACACATCATATTCAACCCCAAAAAGTTTTTCATGATGTTCGATATATCACAACGAAACTTTGTGGAAATTTTGGAATTGAAACGATCGACTTCTAAGCTTGAAATTCAACAAACTTTTAAGGTGTTAGCTACGAGCTGCAGTTTCCACAAACATACAGAGATTTTAGAAAATCCAACAGACTTTGACATGTTAAATAGAAAATTCAAGCTTCGAGCGACAAGGAAGTTGTTAATGATCCAGATTTTTATGATGAATTATTGCGAAATCTCCTAAGAAAAGATCATAAACCGAAAAAACTTGTGAAATTGGAAGAGAAATGTGGTGCTCTCAAGGTCAGTACACCAATAATAATCACATCACACCTGGTAATTTAAGAAAAAAAGAAAAAACTGATGGTAACCGGACGACAACCGGAGTATCGAATGATTCAAAACACAGAATCAGAGTGACATTAACTGATATCAGATACAATCCTTTCCGAGGTTGTTTGGCCAAAAAAAGGCTATATTGTTTTTTGACTAATTATGGTTATATTCGTGGATTGTCGTTCAATTATGGAACTAAACAAGAAGCTCTTGTCGATTATCAATACAGGAGCGCTGCCGAATTGGCGATAAATATGGAATCCAAATATCAAAATAAATTTATGAAACTGGAATGGGAGAATGAACCACCACCTCCCAGCGATGATCCGGCGGATGGGCCCAATTTCTCAATGTATATGCCTTTTTATGAATGTGTTCATTACTATGTTGAGAGAGTTGAAACATGATATTTTACTTTTGTCTTCAAATGAGTTCAGAATAATCATGTTGTTGGTATTTCGCGATATGTTTTGATTTTATATTATGTATATGTAAAAAATTGTAAATGTAATGTTTGTATATTGTAAAATAAAGACAAATTTTCAATGGAATCTTTGTGAAATATTTGATTTAGAAATATGTTAATGTATACTTCTTTCTTCTCGAAAGTTATCTGGTATGTGGATATTGAAATTGTCTGTTGATAGCAGACACTTTACCGTGAAGAGGAAATATTCATTTATATTTGAGGTTTCAAGTGAGTTTTGTTAAAACTTAGAGATATAAATATACATTAAATGCCTAAATTATTAGGTTTTATATTTTGATAAAAATGATTCATTTTATAATTCTGACAAAGTTAGAATTCTAGGCGAACCGTGGATTAGAATATATGAATAATATGAATTTCCACACCCTACAGTTATTTGCTGAAAATATAAGAATCCTTAGTATCATTATAATCTAGGACAAGAAAATAAGTTAGATACCTCTTTAGTATTCTGTACTTAAAGTTTTTGAAAGAGTTTATTTTCTTTTTCAGGGCTAAAATTTTACAATTTAACAGTTGATATAACAAGGCACAATTGAAAATTTTTTCTTACAATTACTGTGAAGTTAGTCCGTATGTACATTTGTTTTTTGAATTTTAAAATTTTTCGATAGCTTTTTGAAAATACTGAAGAGGTCAGTTATTTTACACTGAACACTGAAAATACTTATATACAGTCGTGAAACATTCAATCAAAATATATATATATATATATATATATATATATATATATATATATATATATATATTATAATTTATGAGAGTTTATTGACTCAGTATTTGCAGCAATCTACATTATTGTTTCATCAGGGTTCTAAAATTTTCGATATATTTATATTTAATATATTTATATTGTATTTCTTTTCTTGCTCCATATCCACTAAGTAGTCACTTGGTAAAGAGAAAAGAGTACCACTGCGAATACTGAGTCAATAAACCCATACAAATTATTATAAATAGTATCCTACAGATTCCTGAATAACATACAAATAAAAGAGAAATGGGTTTTTTTGAAGATATGGAATGCAAATATGGATTGGAAATAACACAAAATCTAAGGAAATGGAGATCAAATAACGCCAAACTGGCGACAGGAAGAAACAGACGCATATTAGCTACTTACTAGATATCGAACAAGAAAGGAAACAAGACAAAAAAAAAGAAGAAAGAAAACAACTGGGATCAAATGATACGTGATAAGAATATAGACCTTTAACCTAAAATAATATATTAAAATTAAATATTGAGATTAAATTGTAAATGTTGGATGAATTCACGCTTATGTTATTGTTGTTAAATAGTTTAGTGATTGCAACAAGAACTCTTATGTGAGCAAACAGTGTATATTGTGTTGTAGTTGTTGGTTAAGGTTGTTTTATATATTTTAGAACCCTGAAGAAGCAATAAAGTAGATTGCGAAAGCTTGGTAAAGAGAAAAGGGTACCACTGCAAATACTGAATCAATAAACCCTTACAATGTATATACATATAGATATATATATATATATATATATATATATATATATATATATATATATATATATATATATATATATATATATATATATATATATATATATATATATATATATATATATATATATATATATATATATATATATATATATATATATATGGATATATATATATATATATATATATATATATATATATTACTTACTACGTCTTTGTGAGAACGAAACCCAATATAAATGGGTATTTTCATTATTTAAGTCCATTAATTTGACAATAAGTCCATTATTTGCAAACAAGAGAATGCAGAATTTAATATTGAAATACAGGAAAACTTTCAAGAAGACAGAAATATATCTACTTATATTTCTAAATACTTATATCTTAAACTCATATCTAAATCAAATATTTCACAAGATTTCATTGAAAATCTGTCTTTATTTGTATTTTACAATATACACATATTACATTTAAAATATTCTACATATAATATAAAATTAAAACATCCAAGAAATACAACATGATCATTCTGAACAAATTTGAATAAAAAACAATAAATAAAGTTTCAAATTTATCAACCTAGTAGTGAGAACATTAATAAATTGAGGCCATCCGCTTGATCATCGCTGGCAGGTGGTGGTCCATTCTCCCATTCTAGTTTTATATATTCATTCTGATATTTCGATACCTTGTCTATCGCAAATTCAGCAGCGCTCCTGTATTGATAATCTACAATAGCTTCAGGTTTAAGTCCATATTTATACGAAAACCCACGAATGTAGCCATAATTAGACAAAAAACAATACACCGTTTCTTCGGCCTCATCACCTGTGAAAGGGTTGTGTCTGATATTAGTGAATGTCACTCTGATTCTGTGTTTCGAATCATTCGATACTCCGTTTGTCGTCCGGTTTCCATGCGTTTTGTCTTTTTTTCTCGAACTATCCAGTTTAATGTGATTATTATTAGTGTACTGACCTTCAGGTGCACCATATTTCTCTTCCAATTTCACAGTTCTGTTCGGTTTATGATCATTTGTTAGGATATATTGCAATAATTCATCATAAACATTTTCCTTGTCGTTTGAGGGTTGAAATTTCTTACTCAACATATCTGTTGGGTTTTCCGAAATCTTTCTATGTTTGTAGAAATTGCTGTTTGTAGCTAACACCCTGAATGCTTGTCGTATTTCACCATTAGAAGACGATCGTTTCAAATGCGGAATATCATCGAAATTTCGTTGTGATATTTCGGACATCTTGAAAAACTTTTTGTGGTTAAATATAATGTATAAGAACACTGTTCACTTGAGATAGTTTTTGATTCGAATGACTTATTTTTCGATTACCAAGTTCTTATATTCAATTTACCTGCCTGCAAACCATAGAATACAAATCACCCCCTCCCCTTCTAATCCTTCATTGGCTATACGTTGAAGACATAATGTATTTCCTAATGTGGTAATACCAAGAAATTCGTTTTCAAAATGTAATTAATTTATACATGTATATTTTTGATACAAACAGTCACATTTTTTTACATACGAGTGCTCCTTCAACAGATAGTTTAAAACTCTTCTATAAAATAGGAGCATTTATTACAGATGTCAATTATAAATTAAAGTTTGATTTCAAAAAGCATTCAGAGCATTTAATCTACAAACAAAATACTGACGTATACTGAAAAAGAATGAAGAAATGCATCATTAAAAGATGATTCTACATAAATTGATAATTATATCATCCTCTAAATGAGATATTTTTGAGTTCTCGACAAATAATAGGCCATTTCAATTGATACAAAACCAATTAATGACCCTGCTCTATATTTCGAAAATGGTTATATCCTTCATCAGGACTCTACAAAATATGGATGCTAAATAAAATGCGATGAAAAATGTATTAGATCTTTTAGCTTAAAATAATAATATTTCATTGTTATCATTTTGTTTTGTGCATTATTATATTTTTGTTCCAACTGTACACACTGCTTTTTACAGTGTGTACAGTTTTGTCAAACATTTAGCCTAGTTAGCCTCAAGACGTAATACAGTTTTCATAACATTTCTTTTAACATCTGTATTTCCTAGAGTCCTGATTAAGTATATAACTTTATTCGAAATATAGAATAGGGTAACAAATCGGTTGTGTATCGATTGAAGTAGCCCTATTATTTGCCGAGATATCATCAATTTTTGATTTATATATATATATATATATATATATATATATATATATAACATATTTAATATTTTTCATATATATTTAATATGAAAAACTTTATTCTTGTTGTATATCACAACTTTGTCAAAACTAATGAATAATCGAATTTTATGAATTACTATAGATATCAAAATGTCAAACTCATTTTTTAGAAAAATCAAATTAGTTTTTCGTATTTTCATATTTTCACATATTGATTTTTAGATATCAGAGTGAAACAGTAACTCTGAAAAAAACTCATACGGTTTATAATATACCATGTAATAATTGAAGTATATGCTATATACGACAAACATCATAAAATCTCGAAGAAAGAACCAAAACGCATAAATGCGCCTTACATAAACAAGAAATAACAGAAAAAAACGATTTAGATTATAACAATACAAAGATTATATCAATTGAAAGAGAAAAAATGTAGAGAAATTTCAGAAATGTTACACATTCGTAAAAATTTGGAAAACACACTAAATGAAGGAACAGACATTAAACATCTTAATTCAATTTATAACGATTTAATAAACCTCACAAATAACACTCTCAAAATGAATACAAAACAATCACCAAACAGCACATCTCAAAACTAATTTTTTCCAGATCTACCTTCAATTTCACACTCATAAACCAAATAATATACATATTCTGGATAAGTATAAAACTCAGCTATATGTAATTATATATATATATATATATATATATATATATATATATATATATATATATATATATATATATATATATATATCAATCTGGATATTTTCTTACCGAATCTACATTCAAGAGATATTTCAAACATAGTTTATTCAGAGGATGATATAATTATCAATTTATGTAGAATTATCCTTTTCATCATGTATTTCTTCAATCTTTTTCAGTAGACGTCAGTATTTTGTGTTGTACATTAAATGAACTCAATAGTTTTCGAAATTGAACGAACAATATATTATCGAGACACATTGAGAACAATAAAAACAAAATTAAAAGAGAACACAAATCAGGTGTTTACCAATTGAATTGTGGAACATGTCCCGGTATACATATATATATATATATATATATATATATATATATATATATATATATATATATATATATATATATATATATATATATATATATATATATATATATATATATAGGTAAAACTAGTAGAAATTTCGGAATTAGCATACAGGAACATAAACATAGCTTCGCCCATGATAAAAGTAATTCGAATTATGCTAACCATTTATTAACAGAAAACCATACTTTCGATACAAATTTCAAAATTTAACACAATATAGAGAGAAGTAGTCAATTAGATTATTGGGAAATAGTGGGAATAAATCGGATTAAAAATTCTGGAAATTTGCTCAATGAACAGATAGAATTGAACAATTCACCCTTGTTAAACCTTTTCAGGTAATAGAAATTATTTTTCCTAATGGAATATCTTAGGTAAAACCAAAACCATAGTATCCCAAAATTCCCTGATATTTATACCTCTGTTTTTCAAAATGTTGTTATTATTCTGTAAGCATCTGAAGAAGTATTTTGTAACGACGGAACGCGTCATGCTATATAGTCAATAAAGTGTTCAATCCTAAGTTCAAGTGTTTGAAGTAATGTTCATATTCAATTGTAAAATATGCTCCTATTTTATAGAGTTTTAAACTGTCTGTTGAGGGAGCGCTTGTTCGTAACAAAATGTGATTGTTTCACTCAAAAATTAACATGTGCAAATAAATTGCATTTCGAAGAACAAATTTCCTGGTATTACCACATTAATAAAAACATTAGATCTTCAACGTTAGCCAACGAAGCATTAGAAAGGAAGGGGTAATTTGTATTCTATGGTTTGAAAGCAGGTAAATTGAATATAAGAACTTAGTATTCGAAAAATAAATCATTTGAGTTGAAAGCTAGTTCAAGTTATACAGTGAACATTGTTGTTATACATTATATTCAACCACAATAAGTTTTTCGAGATGTCCGAAATATCACAAGAAAACTTCGATGAAATTTTGGATTTGAAACGATCGTCTTCTAATCGTGAAATTCAACAAGCTTTCAAGGTGCTAGCTACGAACTGCAATTTCGACAAACATACAGAGATTTCGGAAAAACCAACAGACTTCGACATGTTAACTAGGAAAATTCAAGCTTCGAGCGACAAGGAAGTTGTTTACGATTCAGATTTTTATGATGATTTATTGCGAAATCTCTTAACAAATGATCAGAAACTGGATAAACCTGTGAAATTGAAAGGAAAGTGTGGTGCACCTCAAGATCAGTACACCAAGAACAATCACATCACACCGGATAATTCAAGAAACAAAGGAAACATTAATGGTAACCGGACGACAATCGGGGTATCCAATCATACAGAGATTTCGGAAGAACCAATAGACTTCGACATGTTAACTAGAAAAATTCGAGCATCGAGCGACAAGGAAGTTGTTTATGATTCAGATTTTTATGATGATTTATTGCGAAATTTCTTAACAAATGATCAGAAACCGGAAAAACCTGTGAAATTGGAAGAAAAATGTTGTGCACCACCATGTCAGTGCACTGATAGCAATCACATAACACCCGATAATATAAGAAAAAAAGGGAACACTGATTGTAACCGGACGACATTCGGGGTATCCACTCATTCAAAACACAGAATCAGAGTGACATTCACTGATACCACACACAATCCTTTCCGTGGTTGTTTGGGCAAAAAAAGGCTATACTGTTTTTTGACTAATTATGGTTATATTCGTGGATTGTCGTTCAATTATGGAACTAAACGAGAAGCTCTTGTCGATTACGAATACAGGAGCGCTGCCGAATTGGCGATAAATATGGAATCGAAGTATCAAAATAAATTTATGAAACTGGAATGGGAGAATGGACCACCACCTCCCAGCGATGATCCGGTGGATGAGCCCAATTTCTCAATGTATGTGCCTTTTTATGAATGTGTTCATTACTATGTTGAGAAAGTTGAAACTTGATATTTCACTTCAGTATTTAAATGAGTTCATAATAATCATGTTGTATTTCTTGAATGTATTGATTTGTTTCTTATGTGGAAATTTGTAAATGTAATATGTGTACATTGTAAAATAAAGACAGATTTTCAATGGAATCTTGTGAAATATTTGATTAAGACAAATGTCTATGTTTACTTCTTTCTTTTTGAAAGTTTTCTGGTATGTCAATATTGAAAGTTTTTGTTGATAGCAGGCGTTTACCTGGAAGAGGGAATACTTATTTATATTTGAAGTTGTACTACGAATTGAAGCTTTGGTAAAACTTAGAGATGTAGATATACATTGAATGATCGGATTATTAGTTTTAATATTTCGAAGAAAATTATTCATTTCATAATTCTCAAAAAGATACAAATCTAGGCAAACTGTCGATTAGAATATATGAATAATTTAAATTTTTACAGCCTGTTATTTGCTCAAAATATGAGATATATATATATATATATATATATATATATATATATATATATATATATATATATATATATATATACATATATATATATATATATATCAATATTTATATAATTTATAAGTGTTTATTGACTCAGTATTTGCAGTAGTACTCTTTTCTCTTTACCAAGCTTTCGAAATCTACTTTATTGCTTCATCAGGGTTCTAAAATATATGAAACAACCTTAACGAATATTTATAACAAAATATACACTCTTTGCTTACATGAGAGTTGGAGTTACAATCATTGAATGATTGAACAGCAACACCATAAACGTAATCTGCTAAATTCAAAAAATATTAACATTTTTATTTTAATTTTTAATATCTTATTTGAGGTTAAATGTTTATATTATTTTACTTATCATCTGATCTCATTTTTTTTGTCGTGTTCTACTACTCCATATCCAGTTTTTAGCTATATATGTTACTCAAGTTTTGTGTGTCATTTTTTCTATTTATAAAATGATCATCGTTTCTTATTTCTATCATCTCATGTTTCCTTAAATAGGAAATTATTTTATTAACATATAGCATTATTATATAATACAATACATTATATAATAATGAAGGAATAGGAAGGGAGGGGGTAATTTGTATTCTATGGTAAATTGAATATAAGAACTTAGTATTGGAAAAATAAGTCATTTGATTTAAAAACTATTTCAAGTGAACAGTGTTGTTATACATTATATTTAACCACAAAAAGTTTTTCAAGATGTCCGAAATATCACAACGAAACTTTGATGAATTTCCGCATTTGAAACGATCGTCTTCTAATGGTGAAATACGACAAGCATTCAGGGTGTTAGCTACAAACAGCAATTTCTACAAACATAGAAAGATTTCGGAAAACCCAACAGATATGTTGAGTACGAAATTTCAACCCTCAAACGACAAGGAAAATGTTTATGATAAATTATTGCAATATATCCCAACAAATAATCATAAACCGAACAGAACTGTGAAAGTGGAAGAAAAATGTGGTGCACCTGAAGGCCAGTACAGTAATAATAATCACATTACACCTGATAATTTAAGAAAAAAAGACAAAACTCATGGTAACCAGACGACAAACGGAGTATTGAAAGATTCAAAACACAGAATCAGAGTGACATTCACTAATATCAGATACAACCCTTTCACAGGTGATGAGGCTGAAGAAGCGGTGTATTGTTTTTTGTCTAATTATGGCTACATTCGTGGGTTGTCATATAATTATGGACTTAAACCAGAAGCTATTGTAGATTATCAATACAGGAGCGCTGCTGAATTTGCGATAGACAAGGAATCGAAATATCAGAATGAATATATAAAACTGGAATGGGAGAATGGACCACCACCTGCCAGCGATGATCCAGCGGATGGCCTCAATTTATTAATGTTCTCACTACTAGGTTGAGAAATTTGAAACTTTATATTTTCTTTTGTTTTCAAATGCGTTCAGAATAATCATGTTGTATTTTTGGTTGTTTTCATTTTTTATTATATGTAGAATATTGTAAATGTAATATGTGTATATTGTAAAATACGAATAAAGACAAATTTTCAATGCAATATTGTGGAATATTTCATTTAGATATAAGTTGATAGATATAAGTTTAAGATATAAGTATTTAGAAATTTAATTAGACAAATTTTTTTTTCTTGAAAGTTTTGCTGTATTTAAATATTAAATTCTGCATTTCTGTTGTTGGCCAGTAATGGACTGTGAATTCACAGCTTAGTTATAACTTAGATATATAAATATACTATA
Organism: Henosepilachna vigintioctopunctata; assembly: GCA_030704895.1. Lineage (NCBI taxonomy): Eukaryota > Metazoa > Arthropoda > Insecta > Coleoptera > Coccinellidae > Henosepilachna > Henosepilachna vigintioctopunctata. The sequence continues at coordinate 2,288,245 of JARQZJ010000067.1, forward strand.
AACGATTAAAGTATTACTTTTCATCTTGTATCTGGTGTACCTGAATTATTCATTTCAATATTTTGACGAAGAAAAAAGATCGTGTCAAAAATTTCATTTGAATTTTATGAATAATAGAAATTTTCAGACTGTTGGGACAGAACATAACAGAAAATGAAAATTCTTATTGTCCAATGCATAGATATATAATAATATTAATAATCTTCATTTCATGTTCTCGTGATACAATAATATAGGTAAAATAATCTTATTCAATATTGAAATTTACTTTGTCAATGTTGTTGCCTAAAGAAAATAATACAATATCTCACAAAGACGTAGTAAGTTATATATATATATATATATATATATATATATATATATATATATATATATATATATATATATATATATATATATATATTGTAAGGGTTTATTGATTGATTGAGTATTTGCAATGGTACTCTTTACCAATCTTTCGCAATCTAATTTATTGCTTCTTCATTGTTCTAAAATATATAATACAACCTTATATAGATATAAGTATTTAGAAGTATAAGTAGTAATATTTCTTTTCTTCTTGAAAGCTTTCCTGTACGTCAATATTAAATTCTGCATTTCGGTAGTTGGCAAATAATGCACTGAAAATTAGAAACACCCATTTATATTAGGGTTTCAGCTTTGTTATAACTTAGGGATATAAATATACAATAAAAGACTAAATTATTAGGTTTTATCTTTCTGATGTACCTTAATTATTTATTCAAAAATTCTGACGTAAAAAAAAGATCGTGGCGAATATTTTTTTGAATTTTATAAATAATAGAAATGTTTAGACTGTTATTCACAAAAAATGAAAATTCTTAGTATCCAATGAATAGATATATAATATCATTAATAAGCTTTATTCAAAGTTCTCGTTATTCAATTGTATAGGTGAAATAATAGTATTCAATTTCAAAAATTTTTTGGTCAATGTTTTTGCCTAAAGAAATATAAATATATATATATATATATATATATATATATATATATATATATATATATATATATATATATATATATATGTATATGGTATGTACAATATTTAATGAATTTTCATGTAATTCATTCAAATTTTCTAGCATCCGAATTAAGATTCGCATGTGAATCGAAATATGGATGAGATGATACTTAGTTTGTGAATTATTGCCCAGATTTTTGCCTAGTACCCAACTGCTACTTATAAATTCTCAAATAATTTGCCAACACTTCCTAATTCTTTTATGTATTATAACAAACATAAACGAGAGAAACGCGAGAAAAAAAAACGAAGAGAATTGATGAGAAAATATCATAATATACAAACAGAGATTACTTACCACATTGAAACTCTCTCCATGAATTGAAGAATTTAGAAATAATCTAAAAATATTCCACAAAAAACATGACAAAAAGAAACACAGTAAAAAAATTTCAAAATGTTCGTTACTTTCATAGATACGTCAGGTTTCTGTTTCGGTCAGAAACTGTCTGTTAAATCACCTGTTCCTCCTGGTTAATTATGTGCTTAAGATGTTATATTTTTTACGAAGGCCCTCGATATCTGTTGTTATTTTTTTTATTTATGAATATTATTTCATGAAACTCACACCTTGAAACCAAAAGTATGATACCTTACACTCCGAATATGTATAAAGTAAATATAAATTTGTTGCAGTCAAATAAAATTTGATCCGAGTGCAATTTCCAGTCCGATTTTAGTTATTGAATATGAATGTAGTTGTCTTCTAAGTACTAGTGTTTTTCGAATCTTATTTATGGCTTACAGATACTAAAGGACGAGTTAAATATACGAAAAAGTACATAATACGAATAAAGTACACCATTCGATTAAAAACACTCGAGAATTCCTTCAAATTTGATATCCATAATATCTATATGGAACGAAGTTCGAGTGTTTTCCAGAGCCTGCTATTAGTAAGACCAGGAGAACTCTGTTCTCTTTCAGTGCAAAGGGTTTAAATGAAATTAGAGTTATTGGATTACGAGACTAGTTGAAATTCAAAAGTAGAATGGAATAGACGGGGATAGATTTAGTTTCAAGAATTAGGCAACCGGAATAATGAGGTATAAAATACATGAGAAATGAAGATTTAGTTTTCTTTATTCAGGTTTTCCACGAAACTGTGTATGTATATATATTTTCTTTGAAATATATACATAAATATTAATAATAATAATTTGAATAAATTTAATATGAAAGTTATCTACAAGAAATATTTGGCAAATATCTTATATAAGATATTTTCATTGTTCTATGATGAGCTTGAAGCATTAAGTGTGGAGTTCTGAGAATTAACTCGAGGTTAGAGTAAAAAGAAAAAACTCTGTAAATGATCACCCCAGAATTTCTAACATATCATCTATCATCATTAACGTACAACAAATTTTAATATCGTTGTTAATTTTCTATCTGAATATATTAACTTCATTGTTTGAAATGAATACTGTGATAAAGATCTTTGTGCAGATAATCTCAAAATATCGAAGCAGATAAAATTCTTCAACGATTATTCTCTTTTACAGTCCGATCTTGATGCATTCTCTGGCTAGTTCAACCTCAATAAGTTGCAGCTAATAAAGTCTACTGTACACTCAACGATAAACTGAAAATTAATAGTATCACTTCAAAAAAAAAAAAAAATTTTCAAAAATCTTTATGATATATAATACGAAAATTTTTGTGAGAACATAAAAATGGCACAAAAATGAATTAAAACATTCCATTACATTTGAAAATACAAAAAAAAAAAAAAAAAAAACGTGAGTTTTATTTACCTAAAGCAGCTAAACTTGAACAAATGCCACCATATTCTTATCTCCAGAAGTTAAAATCCTATCTCTTCCAATTTGATATTGTCAGATCGGGCGCATACAAGTTCGACTGATTAGTCTCTTTTAATCCCTTCACCACAACTTTTCGTACCTAACAAACATGTACCTAGCACAACAGGTACTTACCTTAGGGATTGGACCTTTTAAATTCCTTTTCGTGCAATAAATTACTTAGAGATAACTAATAAAATACATTAACAGGAACATTACATGTGAATAACAATAGTCTTAACAATTTGCTCAAAGCCTATAATGACTTCTTCTGGTCTAAAATCCAATCCAGCTTCTTACACTTATTTGTTAAAGAGCTAGAGCACCTTTCATATGTCTCCGTTTTCTTGTCTTTGAGCAAGCTAAATGCTAATGGGATATAGTGCCCATTGTACAATCCGAGTATGGTCAATAATTTTAAAAAATATTTTTTTACTTGAACAATACTTGAACGTCTCATCCATAAAAATCCTAGAGCATCTACACAAGTGCTGTAGGTTTGTTTGGCAAGAAAATATTACCAAATTTGACTGACCGTCATTCACCAATAACATGTGGTTTTTACGTGCGATTGACCCTTGTCGGTTAATGCCGCTACCGGCTCTAATCGGCCGAAAATGATATTTGATAATGATTTTGATAAAGATTGACAATCCTTGTCAAAATTGCGATTCTGTATATATAGGTCAAACATCCCAAAATCTTCACTCAAGGATCATTTCTCATAAAAGTGATTGCCGAAATACCAACAAGACGAATTCCTCTGCATTAACCCAACACGTACAAGCCACTAGTCATAATATGAATTACAATGCCACAAAAATTTTAGATCACGCAAATAATTACAACAAACGCCTTTTCCTAGAAATGGTTCATATCAAAAAGACAGGAAATTGTATTAACAAAAAATCTGATACAGATAATTTAAGCAATATATATATATATATATATATATATATATATATATATATATATATATAAATCTCATAGGTTCTTCTGATTAATGGCTCATATTCTGATATCCTATCCACCGAAAAATCCATTCTAAATACATTAAACAAATTCATTCTCTTTTCGTTAGTCATAAAACTTCGGTCAACGTTATGCATTTTAAGAAACGCCCTTAAAAACATCTGGGAACACTCCACTTGAAAAGCGAAATTGAGAAATACAGTCATTGTCGTCGCTTCCTTCGACTACCTAACACGTAGAATGCAGTAATATTTCAACCCAATGCATTTGGGAACACTTGTACTTATTTTAAAAATTCAAAAAACTAATGTACTTTCGGACTAACTTCACAGTAATTGTGAGAAAAAACTTTTTATAGTGCCTTGCTATATAAATTGTTAATTTTTGTACTATTTTAGGCCTGAAGAACTTTTCGAAAGCTTGGAAAATACTGAAGAGGTAACTGATTTTCCTGTCCTAGACTGCAATCCCAATTAAACACTGAAAAATATATATATATATATATATATATATATATATATATATATATATATATATATATATATATATAAATATATATATATATACTATATAGGTATAATATAACTGTTTACCTTAAAACTTAAGGTAAAATTTATGAGCGAAGGAAGAGATCCCTTTGAAATCAAAACCGGTGTGCAGCAGGGGGACGGACTTTCGCCGATCCTTTCAATGTTGTTTCAGAAAAGATCATTAGGCAATGGGAAGTGGGTATCAAAAAAGAAAATAGAATACATGAAGATATTGCTATCATCACTGACAACAGAACTGAAGCCATTCTCGCCGTAAAACAACTACGTGAAATTGCGCAGAAAACCGGGTTACAAATTTCTTATGATACAGTCCTCAGGTTTGAACCGAATTGCTTATGAACGGAGAATTACCAAGCTCCAAAGAACCTACAAACTAACATAGACTCATAGCATGGGCTTACTATAACAAAGAGTGCATTTAGAGATACGTCAAATTGAGGCATTATAACACAACGATTCTTCTAGAAGCAATCTACGCAGCTGAAACAATGGTTATTGACGAACATTCAAGAATTAGAGAAATAGAAAAACAAGAACGAAAAATTCTCAGAAAGATTTACGGGCCAATCAATAGAAACGGCATTTGGATAAAAAGGCCTCAAAATGAACTACATCAAAAGACAAATACGGTAACGGAAGAAATCAGAAAACGACGAGGAAAGTTCTATGCACATGTCTACAAAATGAAACAGTCCAGAATACCGAAGAAACTACTCGATATCAACTCGAAACAGATCAATATGAAAAATCTCGAAGAGCGTACTGAATTCGCTAGAAAATCGCACATGTGAAGTTTGAGCAAAAGTCAAATCGTCAAGCTTGGGTGAAATGGACACATGAACGGAAGAAAGAACATTCTGCATTCTGGAAGAAAGAATATTTTGCACATGTGAAGTTTGAGCAAAAGTCAAACTGTCAACATGGAGTGAAACGGACAGATGAACGGAAGAAAGAGCATTCAGACAGGATGAAGCGTTTTTGGGAGGCAAGAAAAATGAAGCAAAATTCTAATAATTGCGAATTCAAGTTCACTCGCTCTCCTCATGGGGAACAATTGTAATAATAATGATAATAATATATTTATATAATCCAATACTTAATCGAATGTTTTGACTGATTGCAAATCTCAACGAAATGTCAACTGAAATAAATTAAATCGTTCTTTCAATTAAAAAAGCTTGCTATTACGGAAAGTTTCCTCTCGCCTCATTGTCCTTTGTGGAAATTTATTTTACATATTTTGTCTATTTAAATGATGGTTAAAAACTTTTAGTGATATTTAGAAATATTGAGTAGGTGAAAATTTGGGTACGGTACGAGAACGGATGAAAATTGGCGGAGGCTGTTTTTAAATATCATGAATACACCAGTCCAGAAAAGTAATTTGAAGAGAGCACTAAATTTTTATCCGGCTCTGCTGGGCACCGCTCATGGCACTTTTATGAGATTTTTTATCGCAGAAGGTTGAATATTGAACGGTTTAGTCAATTATCGTTGGTCTACTACCTGCCATATAACTAGCACAAATGAAATAATTTCAAAAGAATAGACATCGACTTGATTGCCTCAATTAAATTTTTCGTTAAAAAACCTGCCGTTACAAAATTTATGTTACCACAAAAACTGTTCTGCAGTTTTATTAAGCTTGGTTTTGCTGGCAATGAAAAGAATAAAATGGCGTATTTCCGAAACGAACTCTAATAAAATTGAGGCGTGCAAACACTTAATTTAAAGCACAGAACATTACATCGGCTGCTCTGCCCGGTCGAACAGCTATTACATGTACAATCTCAAATAAAGAGCAAAAAGTGTGATGCTCAGATAGGCGGATATAATCCACCGTGATTTAGAACATCGGGGTCCGAAATAATTTCGCGATCTTCGTGTATATTCAGCTGCGAATGCATGAAAATTTAGTTAATTTGAATACTCACAATATTCACCTCGTTTTCAGGCTTTTCCTACCATGACTTTCGTGACGCCAGTCGAGATAATATCATTACTTTTATTTCGAGTTCGAATTCATTTTGAGAGTCAAGAATTTCGAGTGAATGAGAAACTGTTATTAGACACTGTGCATTAATCTCAGCTGCTTCAATTCGCTCCATTTGATAAAATTAACCATTTGGTTAGGCTTTCGAAATTTCACAGATACAAACGATAAATTGGATAGAGCCCTATAAACCAAGATCGATAATTTTGAAAATGGTGAAAAGTGGAAAAAAATAATAGTAGGATGAAACCCATTAAAAAAGAACGAGAATATAACAAAAATAAAAGGAAAAATAATTTACGAGCGATTTGTGGTCGGGAAGTGCAAGGGGGCGAGTTAAGGGTAAAAAACCGTGTACGTCGATTTCCGGCAAAACTACGAGTCTTATCAAAAAAAATTTGCATAACAAAGTTGTAGGTAATAAAGAGACCTACAACTTTTGTAATTACACGTTTTTCACATAACCTCAAAACTTTTGTGAAAAATTCAAATAATCAAGTTTTTGGTTTTTTATTTTTATCTTATTCAAAAAAATTGGTTTTCCACAAAATTTGGTGAAAGGCTTACTATGTCCTAAAGACACTGTAATTTTTTTGATTTGAAATATTTATTTTTTCACCTTATTTTGACTGAATATCGAAAAAACAACCTAATTTTCAATCGAAAATTTTTGCATCAAAATATCAGCTTTTTGAAAAAGTCGGACAGTTTTTTGTTTGTTCAAATTTCTTCTTTCTGATAATGCAAAAAAATATATAGATTATCATGGTAAATGTTCTCAGAAAATGCAAAGAAAGAACTCGAATCCGAATTTTTTTTTGATCACTATGTACAATTTTGAGCTATTTAATAAAATTCACACTTAAATTACTTGAAAAACGTAAGATTCTGTGTAACATTAATGAACAAAATAACTACAAATCCATAAATCATAAGTATTGCAAGAAATATAGGATTTAAAGGGGGAAAATTTCGGATTCGAGTATTTTCATTTCTTTGCATTTTCTGAGAACATTTATTATAGTAATGTATTTATTTTTTCACATTATCAGAAAGAAGAGAGATTTCAACGAACAAAAAGCTCCCTGACTTTTTTTTTAAAAAGCTGATATTTTGACGCGAGAATTTTCAATTGAAAATGAGTGTGTTTCTTGGATATTAAGTCAAAATAAGGTGAAAAAATGAATATTTCAAATCAGAAAATAACAGTGTCTTTAGGACATAGAAAGGTAAGTTTTCACCAAATTACGTGAAAAAAAAAATTTTTCTGCATAAGATAAAAATAAAAAAAAGAATTTTTTACATGAATTTTGAGGATATGTGAAAAACGTGTGGTTACAAAAGTTGTAGGTCTCTTTATTACCTGAAACTTTGTCAGTCAGGTTTTTTCCATAGTTTAGAAATTATTTTCAATAGAAAATAACTTCATGTGAATGTTGTCCGCGGCTCCGTATCAAATGGTCCATTCGGAAGGTCCAATTTTGCGTCACTTTTATGCACTCGTATGCATTTTGGCCTGTATCCCACGAATTACGCGTGTTATGGTTATCCTGTAAGGCTTCAATCGTGTTCGGCTTGTCGACATACACTAACGACTTTACATAACCCCATAAGAAATAATCCAGAAGCGTTTAATCGCATGATCTTGGCGGCCAATTCAATGGGTCATTTCGAGAGATAAGCTGCTCACCAAATTCATCCTTCAACATGTCCATTGTTTCACAAGCTGTGTGGATATATGGCACCGTCTTGATGAAATCACATGTGAAACAAGTTCAACTCAGCCAACTGGGGCAGAAAAAAGTTGCGTAACATGGCTGGATATCGTTCGCCGTTGACGGTAACGTTTCTTCATCGGTCGTCTTTGAAGAAAAATGGACCGATGATGCCACCAGCCCATTAACCACACCAAACTGATCGTTTTTCGGGATGCATCGGTAATTCTTGTATGGCATGTGGTTGTTCATCACTCCAGATGCGACATTTCTGTTAATTTACGTATCCGTGAAGCAGAAATGAGCCTCAACGCTGAACACAATTTTTTGATGAAACAACGGATTTTCATTGAGTTGTTCTCAGGCCCATTCACCAAAATTTAGACGTTGTGGTAGGTCATTCGGTTTCAATTCTTGCAGAAGTTGAATTTTATAGGCTTTCAAACCCAAATCAACACGTAAAATTTTCCATGTGGTTGACACATGCCCCATTGCTGAGAACGGCGACGAATTGACTTTTCACGATCCCCATCAACACTGAACGCTACGGCTGCAATATTCTCTTCAGTACGCACTGTACGCATGCGAGACAATAGTAAAATGTCCAACAAAGTAAACTTGGTGTGAAATTTGGTGATAACAGCACGAATTGTTGATTCACCAGGTCGATTATGACGACAATAATATGATTGAATATAACTTAAATTCAAACACTTGAACTTATGATTTACACTTTATTGACTACATAGCATGACGCGTTTCGTCGTTACAAACGACTTCGTCAGATGCTTACAGAATGCGTAAACGCGTCATGCTATGTAGTCAATAAAGTGTAAATCATAAGTTCAAGTGTTTGAATTTGAGTTATATTCAATTATAATGGATTTACATCAAGTAAACGCCAACACTATCAAATAGACAATAATATGGTCGTAACAAACGATACACATTTTTCACAGAGCAGAAATTTTAATAGCAAATTTCAACAATTTGCAATTGATGCTTGTATGTGAGTCTTTCTATGATGAAATGGCAGAGTATACGAAAAACTTTCCATTTTGACAGATGACGTTTAGATGCCATTACCAACCAGTGCAGCCAACCTGGAAAACTTAACCCTTAAAGAATCACCCGTTATAAGGAGTTTATGTGGCTATTCGCATTATCATATCAACTGGGACATAAATTCAATAGCCTTCACCAGTGCTGCAGACCTTTCGAAGAGAAAACCCATTTTCACAGGATTACTATCAAATGGTCTTGCGTACGGCCTATAAATCTACTTTTACAAGACGAAAATTGAGTAATCTGATCAACAATTAGCAAAGGAAAGTTAGCGGTGATATTTTATTCTAATTACGAGGAACAGATAACAGTTCTTTAACCTTAATCTACATATTATCATTGTTAATTTCTCTGGCTTAGAGCAATAATTAAATTGGACACCCTATGTGGAACGGACGTATATTTTTGCTTTTAATATATCCACGTCTACCTCCGGGCTCCTCACACGAAAACCTTTATTCAGTGTATTTCGCCCTTTCATTTTCACCCTCTCATTCATTAAATTCCAATTTAACTTTTGAATATACCAGAGCTCTGTATTCCCTAGAAATTCAGAATATGAAAGATGTGGCAGTGAAGGTTCTTCGTATATCTAATATCAGGGCAAAATTGCGGCCTTGTTTGTTAATTTTGAATGAAAATCCCGTTTGGTCAAAAAATGTAACATATTTCTAAAGAGTACATTCCAAGATTTTTGAATGGATGAAATACCCTGAAAATTCTAGTGAATTATGTGCTTACATGCATTTTTTGATGTATGATTTTTCATACATCATTTGTCAGATTGCTAAAACACTCAGTAGTCAAATCATGAGAAATAAAGATAATATTCGAGACTTGAATTCTACAACGTGGTTCTGTATCGAAGACCTCTCCAAGATTCAGGTAGTTTGTTTAGAAACTGTTTGGTTACTAAATGGAGTATAAAACTACAAAGGAGCTAAATCTGGCCATTGTAGAGGCCATTTGATACAACGCATTTGTGTATTCATTGTGCGAACCAATATGCATTTGAGGAACCTCCTGAACATATATCAACGTATTATTATATTAATAATTATTATTATTATCAATAAAAATAATAATAATAATAATAATAATAATAATAATAATAATAATAATAATAATAATAATAATAATAATAATAATAATAATAATAATAATAATAATAATAAAAATAATAATAATAATAATAATAATAATAATAATAATGATAATAATAATGATAATAATAATAATAATTATAATAATAATAATAAGTTCTTCATTCTCGAGAGGCAATATGCTGTTCGAATTAATTGGGATAAACATTTTTTTTTCATTTGAGATACTGTAGTAAGTATGAGTAAGTACCCTCACACTTGCTTGTTCACTACCTGAGGTGACGTGAGGGTTCGACCTTGACCATCATTTACATTCTGACCGGTTTTACCTCGCCAGCAATTCAGTTGTGAACCTACCGGTGCGACAGTTGGTGGTTTCAATTTTGATACTTGCTGTATTGTCTTGTCCGAAGATGGATATCACTCCGAGGAAGCGTTCAAAAATTATCGCGCTTAATGAACACACATCAATGACTGTAAGAGATATAGCTGAAGCTGTTGGTGAGGGAAAGTCCAGCGTTTCGGGAATTGCAAAAACATTTGAAGAAAGTGGCTCATTGTCTCCAAAAAGGAAAGGAAACTGTTTCTGCAAACGCAAAACTACTCCAAGAACAGACAAATTGTTGATAAGAAATAGCAAAATTAATCCGAGAAAGACAAGCACTGATCTTCGAAGGGATTTAATGCTTTCTGGTGTCGAGGTGAGCACCTCAATTGTGCGAAAACGACTGCTGGAGGTTGGCCGTAAGGCAAAAAGACCAAGAAGAAAGCAACCGCTTACCCAGAAAATGATGAAGAAATGTTTGGCATAGGGCAAAAATTACCGTGCGTGGATGTGAACGACTGGAAGAAGGTAGTTTTTAGTGACACATTTGTTTGTTCAAGGGTTCGAATCAAGTGTTGTTAAACGAAGTGAGTGGGAAACTTTGCAGCCCGATCACATCCAGCAAACAGAAAAACATCCTTCGAAACAAATGTTTTGAGGTTCTTTCAGAACCAATGGCACTGGACGATTAGCTCCTAAAACAGGGATGATGAATTCAGTGAAATATATGGAAATATTGCGCACCAGGATTGTCCCATTAATGGAAACGTTTGATGGAACATTTAAGCACGACCTGGCTCCCTGCCACAATTCCAAACAAGTGCAGTCCTTTATGCTTGAGAATGAAATAAAAGTACTCGATTGGCTGTGGAATTGACCTGATCTCAATCCCATTGAGGATTTATGGAGTATTTCAAAGAAATGACTGGCCAAATTGGATTGCACTACAAGAGAAAAATGATTATAATTGCAATTAATGTGTAGTTTCATGATGACGAATTGAAGAAAATCTGCTCTACGCTAGTGGAATCGATGTCTAGACGAGTTCAAGAAGTTATTTCTGTGGAGGATATACTTCATACTAATATGAAGAATTTACGTTATTTCGTGTGTATTTACTTCATTAAAAGGTAAGATTTTACGAAAAAATTGTTTTTTATCCTTTGTCCCAATTAATTCGAACAGCATAGCATAATACCCAAGTACAGAAAATAATATTAACATCATGTTGAATAACTAAATAATTCAAATGAAAGAGATATAACAAAGAGATATAACAAATCTAATCTGAAAAAACTAAATTAGTAAGTAATAACTAAATAATAGCATTTAGTGAAATTATACAAAGAACTCAATCTCAATCAGTTCATTTTAGTCAATTTCCTTTGTTCATATAACTCCTAATAAAAACTTCTATAGAGTCGAAGTGAATGTCACAGTTATTGGCAACTCTATTGAATGTAGACTCCATAAACCAAATGGGGAATTCTATTAGCGAGTTGGTCCTTGGAGACTCTAGGTGGAATAATTCTGTAGTACGACAATTTTGCCTAGGAACACGAAATTTCAAAGCGGACAAGAGAAGAGGACAAAAAATACTGATGTGAAGTAATGTGTACAAAAATTTGAGTGATAAAGTTTCTCTCCTGCTCTGCAATGAGATTAAACTAAATCTACTCAATAATTCGTTATGATTGACTCCTCTCTGTGGATAAACTTTATCCTCCCTCCAAACTAAGAATTGCAAGAACCTTCTCTGAATGGCCTCAAGATGGCGTTGATGGCAAGTGTAAATAGGATGCAAGATTATGCTAACACACTTCAACTTGTTACGGATTAGGGCATTAAATAGTCCTATGAATGTTGAGGAATTATTGAAATATTTGCTATTGCGTATAACGAATCCAATATTTTCGAGGCAGATGAAATGAGTTGGGTGATGTGTGGAATGAAGGAATGCTTCTGTTCGAAGACTACACCAAGATCTTTCACCTTATCAGAACTAGAAAGAACCTCGTATTCTCGACAAGGAGTTACTTGAAAGAGAAAAACTGAAAAGTGATTTTGAAGCAAAGAGAAAAATTTATTGCAGGAGTTCATGGAGAAATTTGTACTTGAAGGTTTCAAAAACTTCATGTAATTTCTATTACCGGTTTTATTGATAAAGAAAGATTATTCATATTATGACCCCAGTTTCAGACTTGAACTGGGCTCATATAGTTCATTCAAAGTTCCAACAAAATAAGAGCGAAAACTCTAATTTCACCCGAATGGTATGCATGAAAGATGAGGTTTATTGCAAAAGTTGGGATCATGCTCGTGCAGATATTCGTTTACACAAGTAGAGAGGGAAATAAAAGTTTTATAGCTACTGTAAATATCTCAATTTGTTAGTGGAATAATCTTTGTGCAATAAAAGATATTTATGAACCCACAAAATATCTGTATTGCCTCAGTTTATTTTGAGCTCTGGTATAGAGAATAATCGAAATAGATTCTAATATTAAAATGGTGAGTTCACTTCAGAATGTAAAATTTTGAAAAAAACATTCTGAACAACTGTAGAAATTAGGAAATCGAATAATTTGAAAAATTTTCATAAAACCAAAAATAATACAGTGATAACAGTATTATCGTTTAAGGTAAACAATTGGGTACATTCCTGTGAGAAAGAATATTTTGAGCTAACAATAGCTTTGTTCGCGGTAAGGATTCTGAATCGATTCAGAACTGATTCAAATTTGATTCGGGATTGATTTAATACGCATGCTCGGTTATGAATTATTTCGACCCGCGAACGATTTTAGAACTAGTTTAAGGAATTTTAAAACTAGTTTAAGGAATTTTCGAATCACGGTTGTTCTCATCGAATAATTTGCCGTTTACCAAAACTATCGTGAATGCGCAAGTCAAAAAAAGTCGAAAGTCAAAAGTTGCCAAACTATCGTGAGTGCGCAAGTCACGAACTTACAGTTCTAGATTGATCCTTCGAACCGGTAGAACCAATTCCGAATCGATTCCGAACCAGTCCCAGTTTATCCGCGAACACAGAACTGTAACTAAAAGTTCAGAACTGGCTGATTCGCGAACGCCAAAATTCAAACTACGCATGCGAATAGTTCTGAATCGGTTCAGAATCCTTACCGCGAACAAAGCTAATGTAACTACTTTGAGAATGGAGTGATAATTCAAGTAAGAAAACACATAAAATTACAGATTTCTTCAATAGAAAATCATTTAAGATGTGTATTTCAAAACTCTTAACACTAGATGGAGCCAAATATTCAACTTAAATCGAACGTACAGCGCCCTCTATTAGCCTTATTGTTCAACATCACTTCCGGTCTCCATAAAAAACTAAAAACTCAGGATACCTAAGTTGAATCAATGAAAGTGAACGATTGGTTGGACTCTTATCAACGTGATAACCTTTGCCATCCTTAATTTCTTCATACCAAATTTTTTTGGGTGACATGCTTATAAATTATGAACGTATATCCTCTAGATCAGAGCAAATAATTGTAGGATGAGCATTGAAGAGCTGAATAAACGAGAAACAATAACGAACTATTATTTTCCTCGAACGCTACGTAAACAAGTGAAGTCCTTCGAAGTTTCCAAACAAGGTAATGGCAGTACGTATTCAGGGTTGTGCCTTGATAAACTTTCCTCGTTACCTTCATTAAAATTGTTTCGCGCTAAAGTTTCACAATGCAGTATATTGAAACTAGACGACACCGAATCGCGGGTGCATCAGGTGGATATGTGCGAATGTTGAGATGTTTGAGAGCAATTAGTCTCTGTTTATGAATACACTTTCAACCTTAGAATATCAACTTCGTGATCCTTACTAATTATCTACGTCTAGTCTATGAACTCTTCAAAAGAACACAAATTATAATTTTGATCTCTATATATATATATATATATATATATATATATATATATATATATATATATATATATATATATATATATATATATATATATATATATATATATATATATATATATATATATATATATATATATATATATATATATATATATATATATATATATATATATATATATATATATATATATATATATATATATATATATATATATATATATATAACGTAATATATATATAGATAAAACGTAATTTCTTGACCGTGCGATACTTAGTAAAATTTAGGTTTCTACACTTATTTGTGTCTTCTTCAGGAGAAAAAACAAGCTGCAAAGTACTGACTACAGTGATAAATTTCAATACGTATAAAATAAAATTACTTACAATTAGAGAACATTTTTTTTGTAATAATAAAATATAAAAATAAGTGGCAACAAAATGAGAAACGTTTATTATATAAACGTTTATTTATAAAAAAAAAATGTTAGTTTATCTTCACTGTATGAACTCTAATTGTAAGTAATTTTATTTTATACATATTGAAATTTATCACTGTAGTCATTACTTAGCAGCTTGTTTTTTCTCCTGAAGAAGACACAAATAAGTGTCGAAATATAGAGAATTTTAATGAATAAATGAGTTTTCAAACACTTCACAAGACCGATTATTCCCGTTACCTAAATTTTATATATATATATATATATATATATATATATATATATATATATATATATATATATATATATATATATATATATATATATCTTGAAATTGATTTATTTGTATATATGTATATATATATATATATATATATATATATACATATACATATATATTTATTACAGGAAAAGTTGCCGTATCGTCTATTATTTAAATTTTCTTCTTTGGGTACGCGGCAGTAGGGGCGAAATTAGGAACACACAATCCTAACCTCGATTCTCGACCTTCTTAATTTCGCCGCTACTGCCGAGTAGCCAAAGAAGAAAATTTAAATAGATATATATATATATATATATATATATATATATATATATATATATATATATATATATATATTCTGAGTGATTCTCTATTCCAAGCTTAACGAACTCTACCTCTTTCCAGTATTTATTTTATAAGGGCTAAGAACTGCAAATAAAAATATTCAACCTTCATGACTTTTATTTCTTGATTATTTTCTCGATGGAGGTAGGTGATATTACCTGTTGTTGCGCGTGGGTGTGTATTTATCCAGTCAAATTAGTCCTTAAAATAGAAGTGAGGTTAAAAAAATACCTATAGAGCTAAAAATTGGTATGAATGATCAGAATACTTTTGATAAATAAATAAATGAATTTTGTAGATTTTTCACCGATGCTCCTTGTGCAAAATATTCTATTGATGGTGGAAATTTTCGAAAATAGGTTTTTCGAGTTTTTCAGCTGGACGGTAAGTTTTGCAGCAAAAATAGTTGAAATTAAAATTGTAGATCATTCCATTTTCTACAAAAAATGACCTCACAGTTTTTTCATAAGTATTGTCATTTCCGTGATATAGCGGTTGAAAGAATTGGAAAAATATTTTATTCGTTATATGTACACGTTTCCACACCACCTATGAGATAGTGTGCTTGGTGCATTGTTTCAATGGGTTTTCCCAGGTAGGCCTATTTCACGATCTATTGTAATCCTTCTGAATTCAAATTGAGTAGGTATTGAAAATGATGAAAGTTGTGTAAATTATGTAATATATAAATGAAAAACGTGCCTATTGCACGTTAATGTACTTTTATAATCATTTTTAAATCATAAAATTCTTAGAATGTAAATGAACGTCAAAAACACCGCCTCTATTTTCATTTAGTCGCATGGTCTTGAGTAACATCTGCCTTCGAAATGTTTCGAATATGAATTAGCTCCCAATGGAATGCGTAAAACAGAAAGAGTAGCCATTTACCATTGTTTTCAAAGAGTAATATTACATATTGACAATATTAATTCTACGTTCATCATCAACGGGAGATTTCAGTTACACTGAATTGTCTGGGACCAAGCAGAAACATTTCATAATATTTAAGACAAATATGTTCAGTATGTACGTAGACATTGTGTCCATAAAGTGTCTGTAGTATTCGATGATTACACCGATTGTAATAAAAATACCAAAACCACAGAACAACGACGTCGAGCTACAATATCTTCATCTTCTGATGTTATTTTTGATGAATTTATGACAGTTCCCACAAGGAAATAGAAATTTCTTGCAAATACCTACAACAAGTCTTGGTTTATTTTGAAGTTGAAAGAAAAATTTCCTACTGAAAATATTCTTGTAATTGAAATATTGATCTTGATCATTGGTAATCTTGATCATTGAAATAGCAATAGAACAATTGAAATCAACAAATACAACTATGTTAGTGAAGATGCCGATTTATTGGTATTACTTACTGCTCGAACTCCAACAAAAAAAAATAATTATTTTTCAAACCGGGAAAGACTCAGCAGCAATCGGAAATATATTCATCGAAAAGTTTCTGTGCTTTTCCAAAATGCCAAAATCATATACTTTTTCTACACGCAACTGGCTGCGATGCAACATCAGCATTTTTCAAGAGGGGCAAAACAACGGTTTTGAAATTGCTCGAAAAACGAAATTTAATTAAGTGTGCTGATGTTATCAGATACAGAAACTCTACTCCAGAAGTTAAAATCTCTAATAGAATTCGCTTTTTTCTTTCTATGTACCGAGCTCCAAACAAAGTTACTTGCTTGGATAAACTCCGATACTTTTCTTTTGCAAAAAAAATTGCTCAACAACATCTATTCTGGGTGTATTATCAAGTTCGAGTGTGGCTTGGTAATAAATTTAGGTTGCAATGCTAAATGCGGCTGTTAAAAGGTTGGACTGTTTTGTTGTTTAGCATGTATCAATTGTCAATGACAGTCGTGCTCCAACTAGATTAGGATAATCACGATATCAGTGATGGGACATATGATGCATCACTTTTAGAACATATTTGTATCCAGCAGGGTGATGAAGAAAAAAAAAGAAAAAAAACGAAGACAGTACACTAGAAGTTCCATTGGATTATTATGAATCCGACGCAAAATTTTCCAAATTATTTTTTCATTTATATATTATATAATTTACACAGCTTTCCTCATTTTCAATGCTCAATTTGAATTCAATAGGATCACAATAGATCGTGGAATAGGCCTACCGGGGAAAACACGTTAAAAAAACTCCAAGCACACTAACTACTTAATAGGTGGTGTGGAAACGTGTGCATATTACGAATAAAATGATTTTCTCAGTTCTTTAAACCGCTGTATCACAGAAACTGAGATACTTATGGAAAAAAATATGAGAAAATTTTTTGTAGAGAATCGGGTGATCTACAATTTTAGTCTGAACTATTTTGGCTTTGAAACTCACCGTTTAGCTGAAAAACGCAAAAAACTTATTTTTGCAAACTTTCACCATCAATAAAATTTTTCGCACAAGAGGCAATAGAATTTTTCACACAAGAGGTTGGGGAATTTCCACAATTCGTTTATAATAGTATTCTGAACATTCGTACCAATTTTTAGCTTTATGTGAATTTTTGTAACCCTTGTAGTCTCATTTGACTGGAATATATAGAGAACGCCAGAAAAAACTAAATCAGAATATAAAGCTTTATTTTGTTGTGGTACAAATCAGTCCTGTATTTCCAACTTTACTCTAACGGCATTTTATATTTGCAAATGACTTCTTTTATAGAGAACGTCGTTTCATTATTAGGAAAGTAAGTGAGGTAATATAAGAAATATGCTTAGGTGTTCAAAATTTTTCTTAGGTAGCTGAAGGATTTCGACTATAATACTGATCTCACAAAAGTACGATTGAATAATTTACTTTATCCATTATATTCTCAAGGCACGTACGCTTCGGCACTCTGCAAAATTCCATTGTGGGCACCCCAGATGTGCTCGTAAAGAACCCCTTCAATTATACAGGTTTGATTGTTTCAATGGAATTGTAAATAAATAAAACTTCCTTGACAACGGATAATCGACTAACGCTGCGACACATTCGAATTTAGAAGAAAAGTTAAAAAGATATTCATTTTAACTATCAGGAAGAAATAAATGTGGATGTTCTTCAGTGATAGCCAAATGAATAGTAATTTGAAATAGATGAACTATTATGTAATACGACAAGATGAATTATTTGTTGAAAATATGTGTATATAGATGGTGCTTTTTTAGAGGTATAGAAGTTTAAGCTGGCATTACTGTTGAAAATGGCGACCGATTTAACAGCTGAGAAGTGATTTATTCTCAGTTTGGTTTGACAATTCATCATGAATAGACTCACGATCATGAATGGACCCAAAACGAGATTGCCGTTGTTCCCGAATTTCATAAGTGAATTCTGATTAGCGATCAAGCGCACTTATGGTTGTATGACTACGCCAACAAACAAAACTGCCGCATTTGGAGCATCAAGTGTATGTCAAGACACCGTTACATTCAGAAACACTGACTGTTTGGTGCGCTTAATGGGCTGGTGAAATCATTGGTCCGTACTTCTTCAAAAAGGATGATGACCAGAACGTTACAATCAATGGTGATCGTTATAGAGCCATAATTTTTAAATTTTTCACTCCTGAATTGAACAACTATGATGTCCAGGAGCTGTGATTTGAGCAAGACGGCGCAACATGTCACACACCTCGTACCACAATCGATTTATTGAGAGACACGTTTGGTGACCACCTAATTTCACGTTTTGGACATGTGAATTGGCTTCCAAGATCTTGTGATTTAACACCGCTAGACATCTTTCTGTGGGGCTATGTAAAGTCATTGGTCTATGCAGATAAGCCACATACGCTGGACCATTTGGAAGACAATATTCGCCGTGTTATTGCCGATATACGGCCACAAATGTTGGAGAAAGTCATTGAAAATTGAACGTCCAGATTGGACTACATCCGAGCCAGTCGTGGCGGTCATATGCCAGAAAACATTTAAAATGTAATGCGGCAAGATTATCTTTCGATTAAAAACAAATTCTTGTCAATTGAATGATCCATCGTTGTTCTATTGCAATTTAAAGTTCTATACCTCTGGAAAAACACCCTTTTCAATTCGGAATGATTGAGAATGACTAAAATGAAGAAGTGAATAATATAAGCAAGCATAGAAAAAAGAACCCATGGATAAGCATTAGGTTATTTATCATTTTAAGCATTAGGTCATTACTGACTTTTGAAATTCATTACGTTAGTTTAATCCCGTTATTAGTATGATTGTGAACTTAATGATATTTCTGTCTGTCACTAGATTATTTTTGCAACCCGCTATGTATTGAAGAGTTTAATGTTGACCTAACAAGTTTATTTGACAGGCAAAATAAAAAACCCCCGACTTTAGAGCGTGAAACCTTTGTAACTTTTAAACGCCTCAATCGATTTTCATCAAACATGTCTAAGAACACTCGCCCGTAAAACACCTGTAATACAAAAAAACTAAATTGAAATCGGTTCATCGTTCGGGTGCTATGATGCCACAGACACAGACAGACAAACAAGAAATTAAAAGAAAATCTAATTCTACCCAGTTACTCATCTTAAGCCATCCTAGCTAATTTTTTTCGAATATCTTTAATGTACAGACTATTTTAGGTTTACGATTTTATTATATTATAGATTGTGTACACGTATAATAATAAAAAAAAATCTGTAAAAAAAAAATTTGCTAAATTTGCCGCCCCTCTAAATCTGCCGCCGTAGGCACCGGCCTACTTGGCCTATTGGTAAATCCGACACTGCATTCACTCTCGAAAGTGAAGGGTTCGCTCTGATTGACAACATTTGTGTAGACAGCTCCTTGAGAGTTTTATTTGAAATATTTCGATTAAGATTCTCAGTATTTACTATATATATATATATATATATATATATATATAATTTTATTGAAAGATGTAATAGATAACTTCGAATAATTGATTTAATTTACGAAAGTTGAACATATCTATTGAAATGGTAAGTCCAGATATAGTATTCTTAATCTAACCATTCAGTTATATGTTTATCGGTAACTTAATAGCAACAAGAAACCAGGCTTATCTCATCGTGTTTCCTGTTCAAGCTTGTTATCCTATAAATAGATGCTGAAATTTCATATTAAATATGGATGCTCATGGATGTCCGCATCTCAAACTATAAATGTTTAGAACTTCCTAACTACATGCCAAGAACTTATATCAGACTTCCTATATCCACCAGCTATCTGTGTTGAGCACTGAAAATTCACCCTTGTGTGATGTAACATAATTACAACTCAGTTTTCTCATTGTTATCGACATCGAAAAAGTATTCGAATATTTGAAATGATAATCTACACAAATAATGAAATATCAGCAATCTTATGTCTGTTTCTTCATAATGCAGAGAAAATAAGTGAGCTAATGATGAAAAACCTAAATCAAAACATCAATTTTCATAATTTTTGATCCCCTGTTTCTGTGTTTGTAAACACATCACGTAGAAACTGTTGAATACAATTGAACGCAGTTTTACAGTTTATTTCTTCAGGTGTAACTGGAAATATAGGTTTGATTTCGAAATATATTATTCTAGTTGTGATGTTTCAAATTTTCTATTGCTGAGATATCACGTTTTTTCAAAATGTAGTACCGCGGTCTCCGAACCAAGGGGGATTCTGCTAGTTACAGAAGAGTGGGTTACGTAATTATCAAGATTCAGACTGGTGGACTAAAAATATAACCATAAATAGGGGTGAAAGAATTAATGCCCAAAGTGACCACCTATCGAATTCACAGCTGCTGCAAAACAACAAAATACTATTGTGTTAGAGAGAACTTTAGGCCAGCAGCGATAAATGAACTTTATTTTATTATAATAGGACGTAGAAAAATATTATCGTTATTCGTATATATGTGATTGACTAGTCACTTAAATATCTCTAATAAAGAATTGTTAGATATACATTACTAGCCAAAATCTCACTTGAACTTGATTTCTAATTTACTAAAAAATCAACCTTCGTTTCTTCAATTTCATATTATTATTTTGATTTTATTTCCCTAATTTTAATTCGTTTTCTGTTTTATTTTGAGTTCAACAGAAAATTACAGACAAACAGTAGTCAGAAAGTCTATTGAAGGCTTCACGTAGTCTAGATTTTTCAGGCAAACACAAATGATAAATATTACCAAATATACATTGAGAATCTTAAAGTAAGAATTGTGAACAAATATTTGAATTTTTAGAATTTTTTTCGAAGAAATATCAAACGAAAACATAAACATGCTTTAACCAGAAAGAATATTTCATTCATTGATTTTTGATAGTATTTTTTACTTTTTGTTAGTAACTTTAATTTTTCGCTAGTTTTGGTCTAACACAAGTATTTTGCTCTTCCAATTGCTCAATTCTCGCCGATTATTTTCTAAAAGAATGACGTTGGCGATTGCTTTGAATGGTTATGAAATTATTAGAACATTTATATTAAACACTCATAATATTTGACATTTTCGTGCGCTTGGATATTTTCAAAGAAGTGAATCCATAGCTTAGTGAATGTTATAAACCACAGAATATCAGATGACAAATCGGAGAGCCAACTGCTTTCAGTAGGAAAACAATTTATAAGCGACGCCAGTTTGTCAGTGGGGAAAAATAATTTTACGGGAAGTTCAAGTATTCCGAAAAGTGAACTAGACCATTTGGCTGAAACGTTAAAAGTATTTTCTGTATGATTTCGAACTCACAAGCATGCGGTAGGGGCTGATTTATATCTTATATAATGCACCTATAACACTTACATTTATTAATTTTTTTTTCGGTGAACTTCACAAAATATTTCCATTTTTCCATTCGTGTAGATTCTTCTGGCAGAAAATATTATTTTCAATTGATGCCTGTATCTTTTGTATCCATATTTATTGAATTAGTGTTACCGTACCATTTATAATGTAAGTATTGATTGTGTTCTAATCTATCAATATTTTCTATTTATTCCGATAGAAACATGAAACTTCCACATAATATATGTTGTGGTTATAATAATGACACTTAGCGACAATGAGAAGAAGCTACTTTGAAATGATTCAACTCAAGAATACAAATGATTCAATAAACTTTTTTTGCCGACTGAATCTTATCTGTTTCTGATTTTGAAGAGGCTTCTGTTGAAAGTTCCTCAGATATGAACTTTTCGATAGCAGTTTCAATGAAGCTTTCACCAAAATGATTCGCACTGGGAAATTTATAACTCTGGAATACTTTTTAACGGCAGCACCGCATTTGGGCACAACACGCATGTGCTGATGATACAAACCGAAATGTATGTAAGAGTTGATTTGAGATAGTGAGAATTTGTAAGATAGAATTTCCATTCAAGGTGTCATATACGAAAAAAGGGATGGAATACCACAATTCGTTATCGCTGTATGAGTGCATTAAGGGTTGTTGCCCATAAGGAAAACTCAGAACTGTCGTATAGCTGTATGCGGAAGAATATTGGGCAAATATTCATCGTCATATGAAGGTTCATTCACATATGAACCTAATTTTATAACCCGATCATATTATTCCAAATCACCAGATATGATTACTAAGGTCACAGAGAAGGTTTTTTTCAAAATCAGGCCAACCAAGTGTGCTCTATATGCTGTTTT
This sequence comes from Henosepilachna vigintioctopunctata, assembly GCA_030704895.1. Taxonomy (NCBI): domain Eukaryota; kingdom Metazoa; phylum Arthropoda; class Insecta; order Coleoptera; family Coccinellidae; genus Henosepilachna; species Henosepilachna vigintioctopunctata. The sequence continues at coordinate 2,311,384 of JARQZJ010000067.1, forward strand.
TTTGTGAGGGCTAATCTACTTGAGTAGTGTATAAATTCAGCAGAGAAAGAAGAGAAAATTATTTTTGATTTACGCAAAGCGTCAATGAAATCTCCTAGGGAGGATTGAATTGAATCTGCAGAAAAATCTAGATAGCTTGCAAACAACCAAAAATCGAGCTGTGAGGAGAAAATTTGTTACTTGAGCATTTGAGAGAAAATCGACATTTTATTTAGGAATCTCATGATTACGAAACTAGGCATCGTTACGATTTTAGGGTGAAAAGTGTACTACACATTTCATATATAGATCTATAATGAATAAGGCTCTGGTTGTATTTAATAATTTACCAATACCTATAAAGTACCGTGCGAATTATGAAAATTAAGTTCGAAATAAAAATCTCAGATACATTACATTTCAGGAATTTCTTCTTGAAATAAAAGATACGAAGTTATTATCCCTTGACGAAACATAATGTTAAATAATAGTTACTTAAGATTGAAACACTTGGCTTAAACTTAACTGAGTATATTAAAAACCTAACATACAAATATGTTTCGGGTTGTTAGCCTATTATCAAGAATATTCGATAATATTAACATTAACTCCTCAGGTAATATTCTCGAATAAACAAGTGTTTTAATTGTAATGTATTATTATTTTCTTGTAATGTAATGTGCTATGTGGTAATATCTCATCGCTCATAGAAAAATTTCAAGAGGCCACTCGTCGCAATGAACATGTGCACCTGATAATTGAATAATGAAATTAAAATAATTTCATTCGGTAGGACCAAATCCAGGCGTACCTATTTGAAATATAAGGGAACGCTTAGTTGGACTCTGAACGATTTGAGAATCATGTGATCATCACTTGCATTTGTTTATGTCAGTGGACTCTTGGAAATGACTAGACGATAGTATAGAATAAAGAATAGAGATGCATTCAATTTACGTAAGTACATAGTTCTGAACTCTGTTCGTAATTATTCTCCTTCTAATGGGTGATTTTTAAGCGTAGCTTTTTTTGAATCGAATGAAATTGATAACTTGGCCTTTGCCATATACATTTTGAAGATAACTTCATGTAAATGTTGTCCGCGGCTGCGTATCAAATGGTATATTCGGGAGGTTCGATTTTGCGTCACTCTTCCGAGCATTTCGGCCTGTATCCCACGAATTAGGCGTGTTATGTTATCCTGTAAGGCTTCAATCGTGTTCGGCTTTTCCACATCCACTAACGACTTCACATAACCTCACAAGAAATAATCTAGAGGCGTCAAATCGCATGATCTAGGCGGCCAATTCACAGGGCCATTTCGAGAGATAAGCTGCTCACCAAATTCATCCTTCAACATATCCATTGATGAACATGTCAACCGTCTTGATGAAACCACATGTCAACCATAAGTTCAACTCGGCCAACTGGGGCAAAAAAATGATGCCTCGATATCGTTCGCCGATGTCGGTTACGTTTCTTCAACGGTCATCTTTGAAGGAAAATGAACCGATGATGCCACCAGCCCATAAACCACACCAAACTGCCGTTTTTTCGGGATGCATCGGTTATTCTTGTATGGCATGTGACTGTTCATCACTCCAGATGCGACAGTTTTGTTTATTTACATATCCGTTAAGCCAGAAATGAACCTCATCACTGCCCACAATTTTTCGATAAAACGGCGAATTTTCATTACGATTTTCTAAGGCCCATTCACCAAAAGATAGATATTATGGTCAACACGTACAATTTTCCATGTGGTTGAGTAACACATGCCTAATTGCTGAGGACGGCGACGAATTGACATTTCACGATCCTCATTAACACTGTACGCTACGGCTGCAATATTCTCTTCAGTACGCACTGTACGCATGCGAGACAATGGTTCAATGTCCAACAAAGTGAACTTGGTGAGAAAATTGGTGATAACAGCACGAATTGTTGATTCACCAGGTCGATTATGACGACCATAATATGGTCGTAATAAACGATAAACATTTTTCACAGAGCACTAATTTTTATAGTAAATTTCAACAATTTGCAATCGTTGCTCGTTTGTGAGTCTTTCCATGATGAAATGACAGAGTATACTGAAAACCTTCCATTTTGACAGATAACGTTTGGATGCCGTAACCAACCAGTGCCGCCAACCTGAAAAACTTAACTCTTAATGACCATGAACTAATTGATATCAAGGGTGGTGGACACCAAAAAACAGGTGAATAATGTTAATTTATAACTTCTAGTTTCGTATTAATGTTTCCTTGAGACGATGACATGTGAATCGCAGAGGTAGAAGGAAAATTTCGAACAGATAAATGTTTCATCTCTGCAAATATTCCCGAAAAACCTTACCACTCATATTGATGACAGTTTGTGTCGAAAGGGTAGCGATTTATGTGTTCTTTCGCTGAGCGTAACAGTAACGATTTGAGAAATGTGAAATTTACTAGAGATGAAAATATATATTTCATTTTTCGTACGAGATCCATTTAGGAAATGGGTGTTTTTATCATTTTGACACGTTCATCTGTTGAATGATTGCGTGAGTATGTTGTCTCAGAAAGTGTCTATCCTTTCTAGACGAATGTGGAGGATCGTAAATCATATATAAAATTTTTTTCTTGGACGATCTTCAAAACATTTCATTTTCGGGATACCAATAAATAGTTGATAAAATTTCGAGATATCACCAATGTTGGTAAAATTATTTTTTTGAATTTGACTGAAATAATTTCATAATTCCCATCATGAAACTGTAATTATAATGGATTTACATCAAGTGAACGCCAGTATCATTCAATATTTTTTATAATTCAATTAAATGCGAAATTCAATGAAAAAAAAATTCAAATACAGAAAATTAATAAATATGTTAAATGATGAAACATACGTGAAACAAGCGTGTTTCAAAACTAATTGATTAGTTTTGACAAAGTTGTAATATAGCAACGAAACGTTAACAAAAATAAACTTTTTGATATCAAAAAAAGCCCGTTATTGCCGAAAATATTCAAAATAAAATATCTTAAACAGCCAATAAATCAATTTCGAGAAATATATATATATATATATATATATATATATATATATATATATATATATATATATATATATATATATATATATATATATATATATATATATATATATATATATATATATATATATATATATATATATATATATATATATATATATATATATATATATATATATATATATATATATATATATATATATATATATATATATATATATATATATATATATATATATATATATATATATCCATTTTTCTGGTCGACCTTCATTTGACCAACTCATTTTCATGCATAACTTTTTCCTTCTTTGTTATCATTTACATTATTGAGTGTTTAGAGCCGAAAAAAATGCAATTGAAACTCAAATGATCGAACGTTGGATGAATAGGCGTACTTCAGATATCTATAATTGAAATTGTATTCCTGTATTCTGATTGAACTTTCATTATTTCATACCATCTTCATTGGTTCGTAATACCGGCAGGCAAATAAACTCAGTAAGTATACTTTGTGCATATCCCAGACATCATTAGAAATATCTGGTACAATAGCAGACCTTCTTTAGCATCATAATGAGTTTTATCATAAAGCTATTTTATATGATATGAATAAGTAGCTTAAAAGTTTTCCCAAAAAAATCGAAGAACGTTTGTTATTATTGGATGATTATGCTAATAAAACCCTAAGAAATGATAATAAAATTTGTCTTCATATTGTTTACGGAAATTCTAATTCGTTTTCCTGATATTGGGTAAAATTGTTCGTTCTATATACAAATATATTCGAAGATTAGGTTAAAAACGTAATTCCATTAGAAGGTCACATTTTGTTTCGGTGGCGAGTAGCTAAACGAAAGTACAGATTGTATTTGTTATCTATAATTATAAAGAGGAAAAGTTTGTGAGTTTGTGGCGTTGTATGGCATAATCTTTGGATCTAATGAATCGATTTTGAAAATTCTTTTATCTATTGAAAGTTACGTCATATGTGAGTGATAGTGAGTGATATAGGCGATATATTTTACTAGAAAAAGAAACGATTCCCTACTAAAACTTCACAAATGTGAACGAAGGTATGACAAAATTTTCTACAATATAACAGAACTATCAATATCTATGAAAAAACTTTGTGGTACAATAAGACCATCTATTGTGGTTCTATCAGTTTAATCACTCTTATGGTGAAGAAGTTTCTAATGAAAGCAGAGTTAAAGTGAAGTTTATCATTGAAATTTGCATTTGTAGTTCTTTCATGACTATACATAAATTTGAATTCTTCAAAGCATTCGACATTCATTTTGGTCTGCTGACACATTTCCATGAGTAATAACGAGTTCATACAACTTTTTCAGCAAATGTTCCAACGAGTGTTTTGTGAGAAGTCAATTGACATTAGTACCAGCGAGTTTGTATAAGGAAGTTTGATAAAATAGTGCCTTTGGACGTTCCACATCACATCTATCTGACTCGACTTCTGAAGGTTAAGGATCTCGGCCTAGTATTAATCAAAAATTCTCATTCATATCTTATATCAACCAATTAATTTGATGTAGCAAAGTTTATGGTTTAATCGTCCGAAATACTAGATTGATTTCGAAGACCTCAACACCGGTCCATTTATTCAATATCCCAGTGAGAAGCAAACTTGAGTATGGCTGTCTTGTTTGGCGACCAATGTCACATAAACTGCCTGTAGGCACTGCAGAGGAGCTTCTTTAAATGGCTCCCATTTCGAGAGGATGGTGTATATACACCTAGAGGTTGTGATCTTTATCGTTTGCTGTCGAGGTTTGACACTAGGAGCCTCCACACCAGGAGAAGATTGAATGAATTGGAATTTTTTTCCAATTTTCTGAATGATAATCTTGAGATTATGGGTAAACTTAATTTCTTCCTTCCTCAGAGGCGTACTAGAATAAGCCAGATATTCTACTCAAAAATCCAAAGAACCAATCTTCTCTCGCATCGACGTGTAGCTTGGCATGTTCTACTGCAAACCAGGAATCAAGCTGCTGTGATTTGCACTTGGACTCACTTGTTTCTATCACTAATGTGTATTTATATTTTAACGGGTATCTTGATTTCTTCCGATATGAGTTATGAGAGATTTGTTTTATTGATTATTATTATGATTGAATATTTAGATTATTATATTTAATAATGTTTTTATTATAACAATTATTTTTTAATATTGCACATCTATGTTGGTATCGATATTTTAAGTAACCATATTTATTCATTATGTATTTTCCTGTAATTGGGTAGTTACCTGTTGGAACAGTTTGCTTATTATTATTAATATTATCACAGCATGTCATAAATTCTTCTACGTATAACGAGAACAATTCATAGCTTCTCAATTTGAGGACATGAAATTATGAGGATTCTGAAATGCACAAATTCACGTATTTTGAAGAAACAGATGATGGGAATGAATTTACGAAGAGAGCATGGGGAGTTTGAGACATATTTGAGTAAACTTTCTTCAATATAAGCTTGTATTCTTAATGTCTTATGATATGGCGTAAAAAACATGGTGCAGAACTGTTTCACTTCATGTTCTGCATCATTATAAGAATACCAATGAGTTTTGTTCAACTCCCCAAAAATTTTGGATTTCAGAAATCAAATATCTTTCGTTTCATTGATCACTTCTCAATATTTCGGGTTACTAATCCATTTTCAAGAGTGGACTTAGTTATACCAATCAATGATACGTAGGTTTTGGTCTTCACTTGATGAAACACTATATCAAATCGTTAAATGATAATAATATAATAATAATAAAATAAATTTATTGAGAAACATTCTTTACATTGTCGAATTACATTGATTTCAATTGATACAATAATTGAAACTAAGAAGACTGCTCTCAAAAGGACTGAATTCAGTTTTGAGTCTGATCTTCCATTCAGCCCTCGAGCAAAAATATTGGTTCAAACAAAAATATTGGTTGAATTTATATTTACAATAATATACAACTTTATTTGAAATGAAAAGAATTACCTCAGAAATAATAAACATTTGAGACAATTTCACATGGTGAAGAACATTTGTGTTGAAAAAAAATATAAAAACATATGATACAAAAAATTGATTCATACATTATTGCCTACATTCGAATCATCGAAATACTCTGCCACACTATAGTATGCCTTTGTTAAGAGCAGAGGTTCAACTCTCCTCTCAAACAAATGAGCTTTCAGTACTTTCAAATTCGATGGTAAATGGTTGAAAATTTCAATACTCTGATAATAGAGAGAGTTCTCAAATTTAGCTGTTTTATGCATAGAAATAAGTAGTACATCCCTGTTCCTTGTTGAATACTCATGATTACTATTCAATTTAATAAACCTATCTTCATTTTCTTTAACATATAACAAACATCTATAAATATATAAACACGGTAAGGTGAGTACGTAATTATTAATGAAGATAGGTTTACAAGATGTTCGTTGATGAATATTGAATATTAATCGAAATATTCGCTTCTGTGTAATAAATACCCTATTTATTTCTGTAGAGCAGCCCCACAGCAGAATATTATAATTTAGATGATCATATACAAGATTGTAATACACATTCATAACACAGTTTCTAGGTACGATGTTCTTAATTCTAGAGATTGCAAAAATGAGTTACTCAATTTTTTACATAAGACCTCAATGTGTGATGTCCATCTCAAATTTCTGTCTACATATATTCCAAGAAACTTTGTTGATTGGGATGATGATATAGTGTTGTCCCCATATTTAACATCCAAGGTACTAATTCCATTGCCCTTCAGACAAAAATGAACACATACAGTTTTGTCAACGTTCACCATCAGATTGTTCATTCGACACCAACTTACAAACTCCCTCACAATGCATTCACATGCCTCCAGAAGTTCTTCAGGAGTCCTGCCAGAAACGACCACCGATGAATCATCGGCATATAGTGTCACCAAAAATCAGGACAACTTCGCAGGCAAATCTTTTATAAACAATATGAAAAGAAGAGGTCCGAGCACAGAGCCTTGCGGCACCCCAAGAAAAATGTCATGTCTCTGAGAATAACTCTCGCCTATTTTCACTACCATTGTTCTTTCTTCGAGATAACTACGTAACCAATTCAGAAACACACCTCTAAAACCTAAATTGTAGCATTTATCGAGTAAAAATTCAAAGCATAGTGAATCAAATGCGGAAGATAAATCAAGAAATAACCCCGTCACAAACAAGTGTACAAACTCAACTGCAGCTGATTGAGTTGAGTGGCCGCTTCTGAATCTATGTTGCGCGGAGTCAATTATTTTGAATCTATTGAGATAACTCATCATTCTGGCGAAAACAATTTTCTCTATTACCTTAGAAAAGATTCTTAAATACTGGAATTACTATGGATTGCTTAAGGATATTGGGGAACTTTGCAGTAGTGATGGAAACATTGATGAGATATGCAAAGTGCTCGCCAATAATTCCACGAATTCCCTTCAAAACTTTGGCCGATATGGAATTCACACCAACGCTTTTTTAATTTTTAAGGCTCTTATGGTATCCTCAACTTCAATTTTAGTGACAGGGTAGATGTAAAAATTGGTGTTCAATAGTCTTTTATTGAATGTTCTTAAAGTATAAAAAATATTATTATATTATTATAAGTTATAAAAAATATAGAAATGTTCTATAGTCTTTTCAATGAGATGATAATACTTGAAGATTCCGTTGATCAATGCGTTGTAGGTTATCATTCCATATGAAAATATAGTTTTATTACCTCCATTCTATTCGTATCTACCGACGTAAGAAATGTGATAAATAATTCACTTGAAATACAGGTGATATACGTAGATTAACCGCAACAATTCGAAGATAATCCGGTTCATCAAAGCGAACGCGTTGTTCGATCCAGATGAGTCATTTATCTGCAGGAAACAGATTAGAAACGTTTCTTCGATCCTGAATGTGCCCCTGAATTAATGTACGAAGTTTCCAATCGTTTATCATATCATCGAACTACCGGGATCAGGGAGCTGCCTAAAATATTGCATTTCTGTAGCATGTAGGAACCCACACTAGCAAATCCTCTTAACGATGTAATTAATAACCTCCATGTAGAACACCAAAGTGAGTTTGTTTCCTCGGTTTCCTTTTACGATAAGCTTAACTATTTTGGTCTTCCGGTCTAATCGCTTGTATTGATCATATGTTGGTCCTACTGCAACAATATATACCTAGAAGCTAGATTTAGCCAGCAGTGAAAGTGGTCAACTCAGAAATTAGTTGAAGTTGAGTGGCTTGAGTAATATGGGAAATTTTTGAAATAAAATTTGGTATCTTCCTAAAATAAACTTTTTTCAGAATACTATACGAGTGGTTTAGGATTTTTGTTCGGTTCATATTTATTTTATAGTGATGAGTAGAACGTTGAGCAATAAGTTAGGCGATTTATGAGTCACCGTTTATTTCAACAGTGATTTGGGTAGCTGTTTCGGTTTCATTCTGACCAGTGATGAGCTTTTCGAAGATTTTCATGTGACCAATATATCGCCGACGGTGATTTATGTCTCACGGTTTGTTTTGGCAGCGACTTACGTCGAAGTTTCGGTTTCACACTGTGTAGTAATGGACCTGTCGACTTTTAGGTTTCCGCTATATCGACGACGGCGTTTGACGAGTCAGTGTCTGTTTAAGCACCGATTTACTGTTTCAACACTAATTCAGTTTTACTCTGACTAGTGATGAGCTTATCGGTGATTTTCACATCAGCATATATCGGCGACGGCAATTTATGAGTCACCGTTTGCTTTAAAGAGACTTAAGTCGCTCTTTAAAGTTTGCTTGGATTTTTCTGACTATTGATGACTCGGTGATATTTAGGTTACTGGTAGATCGGTGACGATGATTTTTGAGTCACCATGTTTTCAGCAGTGACTTTGACCGCTGTTCTTTCTACTTTTTCTAGTAATGAGGTTATCGGTGTGTTTCAAGTCAGCGTTCGTTTTAGCAGTGAGTTGAGTTTCGTTTTCACTCTGACTAGTGATCATCTTATCGATGATTATGGTGATTTCGATAGGTATGGTGATTTATGTGTTACCCTTTGTTTTAGAGCTGCGTTGTTCTGGTTTCACTCTGACGAGTGATGAGCTCATCGAAGGTATTTAGGTCACTGGTATATCATCGATGGCGATTTATGAGTCACAGCAGCGACTTAGGTCACTGTATGAATTCACTTTACTGGTGATGAATTTATCTGTGATTTTTTGTGAAACGCGAATCATCGTTTGTTTAATCAGCGACTTGAGTGTACTTATAATAACACACAACGTTTCGATCAATAATGTATAATCGAATGTTTTCAAGTGAACTATGTTATGATAATTCCTTCATGATCAGTCCTTCATTAAAATTTTTTCTTGTTTCAGGTTGTTTTGTATTGGGACTACCTAAGTCTTGATAACTTAGATGAATTCTCGCTTATATTGAAACATGATTGAATAAAAATTCAGATCAAATTCTTGGCTCAATGTTTTACAAATATCTTTTTAACAAATTATGTTTCACATATATGTGAATAATTGAGCCATGAGTTTGATTTCAATTTTACTCAATTCAATAATTTTCAAATATTGTTTCATTTATAACTTTTTATTTCAGGCTTTGAATTAGTAATATTATTATTTATAATTAATTGAAGTATTTTATATTATCGATGAATTTACATTGTCCATTCCACTCAAACAGTCAGGAATAATGCTTATTTTTCACAGTGTAAAAAGAACACATTTGAGTATCTGATAGTGAGTTATAGTCACAAAATATTATATTGCTCATCGGTAAATATTGATAATTTAATCGATTTGCATTGATTCTATCGAATTTGGAATGATTAAAAAGATTTTTTTAACTTTTGAATATTTCGGCTTTTTGCGAATGGACATTAAATTTCATGACAGGATCTCAAACATTTAATTATTTTTGATGAACATTGTTATAATAATTGAAAACATTTTGAATATAAGAATGATGTTTTCGTCAATTTTGCATTCCATTTCTCCCCTTTTAGACAAAACATGATGACATTATCCTACTCCTTAATTTCGTCTTGCATTTAGAACAAAAGTGCTTTCTCATTTTACGAGAATTTTGTAGAAAGTTTGTTGCCTCGGTGAAGTTGAATGTGTGCTTATACCCTCATTATGAGGTTTTCCAAGTAAGAAGATAATCTTTTACTGAGAAAGAGAGGGGTCACACAAGAAAGCACAAGGGTAAGCCACCCTTATTCGAATTTTCGCTGGAATTCCTTTCGTAGTAGTATCTACTTCATGTACCTACTAATCATTCCTTGAACAAATATCATGAAATTAACGTAGACGGCAACTAGTTGTTGGAGAAGTAATTCAATTAGTATAATTGGAGGAATTTGGGAACTAATTCAATGATATTTCATTGAAGATGAAATGGTCATTTATGGAGCTCTGTTTTCACGGAAATGCAGAATGTTTATTTAACAAATTGATACAAACCTCGTTATATTTAAATACGTAATGGATTGGTCTATTAATTTTTTGTGTGTGATACATTCACAAGAAGATATAATTTATTTCTGATACTTCTTTATTGATATAGTTCCAAATGCAGTTTACTAGTAATGACTCTCAAGCTACATCGATTTTTATTACTGTTTTTATTGATATAATTACGACTTGTTGATAATGAATAATTTATTAATTACAATTTGATCGAAAATTGTATTAATAATTTGAAACTGCAGAAAATAAAAATTATATTTTCTGATTCAAGTTACATTCAGATACTTATAAATATTTTTAGAGTGTAAGAACACATTTAAATCTGTTATTCACATATTTATTGACTTGTTGAAGTATTATAAATAGCAGAAATAGCATCAAGACTGAGAAACATGGACTCATGTCAGTGAGCTCTTGTTCAAGCAATGTAATGCTGTTTTCACAGTACGTTTCTGGAGTACTAGACTCCACCGGTCAAGTTGATGTGATTTACACCGATTTTCAGAAAACATTTGATAAAGTTGTTCATGCGCTCCTGTTACAGAAATTACGCAACAAATTTGGATTCTCTGATAGCCTTCATCAACCTGTTTCATCCTTATCTAGTTGACCGACGTCAATTCGTACAGCTGGAGAGTATACAGTCGTCTGAGTTCATACCTACCTCTGGAATATCCCAAGGGTCTAATCTTGGAACACTGATATTTATTCTGTTCGTAAATGATCTGATGGATAATATTCACTCTCCAAATTTGATGTTCGCAGACGATTTGAAACTATATCATGAAGTTAGATCACAGGACAACTGTGTTCAACTTAAGCTCGCGCTGGACCATGTTGCTAGTTGGTGTGGAGGACAATTATTTGAGTTTGAATATGTCAAAGTGTAATGTTGTTTCTATCACAAGGATAAGAGACCGAATTGACTGTGATTACAGCGTCGGTGTTCAGGTTCTTTCTAGTTCTGATAAGGTGAGAGATCTTGATGTAGTCTTCGACCAGAAGCATTCCTTTGTCTCACACATCACCCAACTTATTTCATCTGCTGCGAGAATATATGGATTCGTTATACGTAATGGCAAATATTTTAATATTCCTCAACATTCATAGGACTATTTGATACCCTAAACCGTAGCAAGTTGGAGTATGGCAGCATGATCTGGCATCCCATTTACACTTGCCATCAACGCCATCTTGAGGCTATTTAGAGAAGGTTCTTGAAATTTTTAGTTTGGAGGGAGGATAAAGTTTATCCACAGAGAGGAGTCAATCATAACGAATTATTGAGTCGATTTAGTTCAATCTCATTGCATAGCAGGAGAGAAACTTTATCACTCAAATTTTTGTACAAATTACTGCACAATAGTATTGATTGTCCTCCTCTCTTGTCCGCTTTGAAATTTCGTGTTCCTAGGCAAAAGTCTCGTAATACAAAATTATTCCACCTAGAGACTCCGAGGAGCAACTACTTAGAACGATCCTCCATTTGGTTTACGGAGTCTACATTCAATGGAGTTGCCAATAATGGTATAATAATAATATTGACTCCATAGAATTTATTATCAGGAGTTATGTGAACAAAGAAAATTGACTAAAATGAATTGATTTAGATTGAGTTCTTTGTTATATTTCATTGAATGGTATAATGTAGTTATAAGTAACTATTTTTATAGATTAGATTGAGATTATTGTTAATTTTTTTTTCAATTATTCAGTTATGTATTCAACATTGTTATTAGTTTCTGTAATTGGGTGTTAAATAAAGAACTTATTATTATTATTATTATTATTATTAATATTATTATTATTATTATTATTATTATTATTGCATGCTATATTAGTTTTTCACTGTATCAAAGCATAAACTTCGATATGTTTTTACTCATTGATGCCTGAGCGATATTCAATAAGATTAATGTCTTTATAGATATATATTCACTATTCTTCAATACTATACAAGCATAATTTCTATTGTACATAGATTAAATTAGCTTCTTGCGAAAATACAGTGCGTGTTCATATTTTGTTCCCTTTTTCAAAGCCAAAAATGTGATAGGCTTGTCGAGTTTACTGGAGTGTGGAATTATCGAGAGTCGAATTTTCAGGGTTCTGAATTTAATAGAAATAATTGAAATACTCAAAAAAAATTTCAAATTCACGAAATCTTCCAAGAAAAATCCCAATATGAACCCCTCCTCAGTCTGACGGTCTACAGTTGACGTCTGATATGTCACTTGCTCTTCATTTAATCGATTACTGTGAAAGTATTAGGCATTAGAAATAATTGGAAATTATTGAAAGTTTCAATAATTTGAAATAAATAAAATTTAAATTAAATTAGATTTGAATTCAATTCGAAGTAAATTCAAATTAAATTTAAATTAAATTTGAATTAAATTTAAATTAAATTTAAATTAAATTTAAATTAAATTTAAATTAAATTCAAATTAAATTTAAATTAAATTTAAATTAAATTTCAAATTCAAAAATTTAAATTAAATTTAAATTAATTTCAAATAATTTAAATTTTTTCAGTGCATGTTCTACATTTCTTTACATCATATGGATAAGATGTTTAAGTAATTTATCAATGAAATACAAATATTATGATATTATGTCATTAGAGTACATTTTATGAAGGATAACGGCGATTTCAAAACTTGTAAGTTGAAGGATTTCTTTGAAACATAGGTACTTCAAGTGCTCCTTATTCATACCATGATCTGTTTACTGAGTGCCATTTTTCAAGTAACTAATAAAATTTTATAGTGATTCCATTCAAAAACAGCAATTAAGCAAATCATCACCGATTTGTTATTGAAAAATAGAAGGACACAATAAATTAGTCATTATATATTTCCTAAATTGAATCATTGAGTAGATCTAGTAAGAAGGAAACTGTCTATAGTGATACCTTTATATAGTATTCCAAGAGAATTATGTTGTATGAGGTTTCAAACAAATTGTGTTTCAAACAAAAATTCAAATCAAAAATATTTCAATGATATTTCAATAAAATTATAACTTATGATGCTAAAAATTCTGAAATTTCACAGGAAGTATGACACAGAATTAACTTTTCTGAATAGAGCCTGAAACTGTTCCTATCGAGAGCACTTTATAAAGTTTTAATACTGCATAACTTAATGAAAGAACTATTATATATAATAGCGTTAATGCAGTTCCCCAGATGCGTTCTTAAAGTCACGATCATATATCGTGAAAAATAAATGAATATAAAAATATTCCAACTTTATAGCTTCACTTGATTTTCGATAAATCTGAGAAGTTCTAATTAATTTCACGTTCCTTTGAAATGCAACGTCTGTATTGACACGTGGCATAATATTGTGATGTGTTTGTGTGTCAAGGTTGTGTCAGTAGATATCTACAGTTATGGACGAATGATTATTTGTTGCATAGAGTTTTTATGATATGAAAAGAATTTTTTAAGGATGCCTCTAGATCAGGGGTTCCCAAACTTTTTTCTTACTACGCCCCCTCCTGTTAAAATGGAAACCATCCACGCCCTCCTTCACAGTAAATTTAATGGGCATGTGAAAAAAGCCAAGAATTACATTGAAAACAAAACATGTATTTTCAATAACACAAAAAAAACATCTGAAGAGTAAATTTAAAGACATACTGTTAGAGAAAAACATAGACAAAAAGTACATAATAAGCTAGTAAACTAGTGAGATGAGTGGGCTTGCACTTTCTTCACTAGTAAACCTATTCTTGGTTGTGTTTTAGTAAAGGCTCAACGTAAGTCCATATAAGATCAAGTTTGTTTCTGAACTTAGAAAAAGATACTCGAAAAAGGCAGATATAATCGAATAGCTGCCTGTGATACACGAGGGAACACTTTGAAATATTCGATCCAAAATGAGGACTTGTCCATTTTGTCAAAGTCGTACTTGGCAGAGAAATCATGTCTTATCTCCAAACCTTCTTCTTGCATCGCTTCTGGCAGAGAACTGATATTGATATTGAATAGGTCTGTTGACCATCTTTAAATACCCTCGTCACAAGTGTCTGAGAAATATTTCCTGAACTCTTCAGTGAGGATCTTCAAATGGTTTGATATTAGGCTTTTCATTTGGGGTCCCTCAAAAACCTACTTGAACTGTCGCGATGGGAGGGGATTCCTAGAAGCGCTCAGCTCATGGTTTCTCGTTATGCACTGTTGCCACATTGAACAACAAACATTTTATATAAGACATGTCTGTTCTCCGATTATATTTTTGCTTTAATGTAAAATGTTTTATGCACATGGACTGTTAAGTTTTCTGAACATCAAGATTGATTTGAAAATTCTACAACGTAGAAACAGTTAAAGACATGTATTGATTTTATTTATTTAGAAATTTTTATTTTTAACTGGTCTTGTGTTCACGCCCCCCGACATATCTTCACGCTGCCTTGGGGTCGCATCCCCCAGTTTGGGAATCCCTGCTCTAGATAAAATAAAAATGTTTATATTTCTCGGTCATTCAATACGGGAGTTGCAGAAGCTTTACAGCTGTTTCTTGCAGAAATTCTGTTTTGTGCTTTCAACTACAGCCTCATTGACTTAAATCATTTCTAATATCATCTGTTGAAGTATACAATATACGTTAGTTCGTGGATGTTCTCATGAATCTAATATTTGTCCTGTTTGTTAACGATCTGTTAGAGATTGAGGACTGCATGAAAATGGGTTATGCGGACTATATTAACTTTTATGAGAGGTTGTAATCTATACATCTATTCTTTGAACTTGAATGTCATGAAATGCAATGTGGTGAGTTTTACTAAAAAAAATGTAATAACGTTTGATTACGACTTTGAAGGTGTTCATCTGACTCAACTTCTGGAGGTTAAGGTTCTCGGCCTAGTATTTGATCAAAAATTCTCATTCATACCTCACATCAACCAATCAATTTTATCATGTAGCGAAGTTTATGTTTTCATCGTCCGTAATGCAAGATTGTTCTCGAATTCCTTAACACTGGTCCATTTATTTAATGGCTTAGTGGGAAGCAAACTTGGGTATGGCTGTCTTGTTTGGCGACCAATATATAATGTCACATAAACCGCCTGGAGGCACTGCTGAGGAAGTTCTTGAAATGGCTGTCATTTCGAAAGGATGGTGTATATCCAACAAGGAGTTGTGATCATTATCGTTTGCTGTTGAGGTTTGACACTAAGATTCCTCCACACCAGGAGAAGTTTGAATGAATTGAAATTTTTATTCAGTTTGCTCAATGATAATCTCGACTGTCCTAAGATTCTGGGTAAACTTGATTTCTTCGTTCCTCAGAGGTGTACTCTACTGAGCCAGACATTCTAGTCAAAACCCACAGAACCAATCAGTTGAATTTTGTGTGATCTAATTTTCAAATTCGAACACTTGAAACTTGAACTGCTTCGTTCGAGCCAATAGCTCGAAATATATGTCACCGGCTGTTACAAGTGCAGCCTTTTACCCTGAATTTTTTTCTATTCTATATATATATATATACTAGCGGACCCGACAGACGTTGTCCTGCCATGACATTCCAAGCTATCAGGATAAACGAATTAATGCATATACAAAAATTCACTCAAGTCGATCCAGCCGTTGAGTTGCAGTATATTAATAATAAATTGAAATTGAAATACTATTAACTCTACCTAAGTTTCAGGTGGCTAGTCCCTTATGATGAATAATACCTAAATTTCTGATTTAATTTTTGAATTAACGTAAAATCGATATGAATTATTTCTAATTGTAAATTCCTGATTTCAATTTATTTCAAAATTAAATCAGAACTTCCTCAATTTCTGAAATAATTTTGAAATGTCAGAAGGCATAATTTCTACTTGAAGTCAGAAATTTCCAAATAGAAATGATGCATTTTGATATTTCGTCCATTTCAAAATTGATTTAGAAATTAAGTTATCACTCTTAATAATGGGATAACCGCCCAGAACATACTCGTTTAGTTAATATGTTAAGTTTCACTCAGTGAAACTCAATCTGAATGTTATATAATATATTATATCGTTAGGTAGCTCTTTGCACATTTGATTGACTGCCACGACCTGTCAGGTCGCCTTCTCCCCGGCATTGTAAATTGTAAACAATATAAGTGAGAAAAGATCTCGCGCACTTAGAGGTAAATTGTCACTATCATAAAAGGTCAAAAAAAAAGAGCACATAATTTGAAATGTCACTATCACAAAAGATCACCAAAGTAAAGAAAGTTCTCGCGCACGTAGCGGTAATCGCCACTCACGAATATAGAAGGATGCACTCTTTGTATGAGGTATCGATCGACATAGACTCTATGTCATAGAGGATAGATCGATACATTAGTTGGTTGTCAAATGTCAAATATTATGGTAGCTTTCAGAATTTAAATTTGTGAACAACCTTAGGATTTATCAATATATATGAAAATAATCTGACAGATATTAAACAACTGTAGTTAGCTAAAATTTAGTTAATTTTTTACCCCTTAGAATAAATATGTAGGAACAAAGATATAAAAATTCTAACTGGTTATTCATTTTAAACTATTCTCTCAATTTGATTTCTGAACGACGGCGGACACATATTTAATTCCGAGGTGAATTGTTACCGATTTGTCGGCACAATAATCAATTGCCGGATCATAGTGGAATGCAGCTCGTTCAAGAATCACAGAAGCACTGCGTCTGCGGATTCGCTCAATTTCATTATGTCGTGCTTGCTGTTGTTGTGATTGATGTGCATCTGAGCCTATTTACTTCATTACCACTCACTAAAGAACGCAATTCTGACATAGCAATACGACTATTTTCTTGATCTGTCTCTCTCTGGTCATCAGTGCGGTTAACACGTGAGGTAGCTCTTCGTACATTTGACTGACTGCGACGAACTAAGTCAGGTCGTCTTCTCCTTGGCATCGTAACGTAATATAGTAAATTGAAGTGAAGAAAATTCGCGCTCACTTAACAGTAAAGTGTCACTATCACCAAAATATCAACAAAAAAGAGCACACTACTTGGAATGTCACTACCAGAAAGCATCACAAAAGCAAAAAAATTCTCGCGCACGTAGCGGTAATCGTCACTTACAAACATAGATGTACTCATAAAATATCGCAACCATGATAGTAACACAATTTTGTTAATAGGAAAACTTTTTTCCGTGTTTTGAGGTTAGCTCCGTGGTTGTCAAATATTATGGTTGCGTTCTGAAACTCAAGTTGTGACCAAACTTAAGGATTTATCAAACTTAAAAAAATTGTCTGATACGGTAACAACTGAAGTTAGCTAAAATAAAGTTACGCAAATTTGAAAATTGATTAAAAATCAGTACTACTGATGATTTATTACATTTTGTGACTATCCGATTCTGTCACGTTCGCTGTTTAGTTTCGGAACGTGACATTAAATCCTCCAAAGCGCACGCGAATAATTTAATATGAACTTTATCGGATAGTAATAAAGTTCAAATTGACTCCACATTTTATTTAGAAACGTTTGTATGGGAAATAGAAAAGTGCTGTTTTTAGAGTTTTCCCGGCAATTATTCGATTTTTTCTCGCCTTTTACACCTTCCCTGGAACTCCACGAACATTTCAAGACTAAGATAAGATAAATCCGTTCAGTCCGATAAAGTTCATATTAACTCCACATTTTATTTAGAAACGTTTGTATGGGAAATAGAAAAGTGCTGTTTTCAGAGTTTTCCCGGCAATTATTCGATTTTTTCTCACCTTTTAAACCTTCCCTGGAACTCCACGAACATTTTTATATATATATATATATATATCATATGAACATTTACAATTATTGAAGATAATTAGCTTTGTTTAGATGATTTTCAATATCTCACCATGGTTTACAAAATGTTTATGCGTTACTTCAAACTAAGTTTGAAAAGAATAAATGAGACATATAATAATGTAGAATAATAATGGAGATGTGAGCAAATTCGAGAATAGTGAGTTCGAAAACATCAATTTCGAAATGAATAGGGGTGTTACACATTTTATGTATACATCTGCAATGGATAGAGACGTGGGGGTATTTATTGATTTGATAATGTCTCTAAAGTTTTATGGCAATTATAGATTTCCAAGAAAATTTCTGATGCATTATATTTCAGGAAACTCGTCTTCAGATTTTATGTGTTCGTGAAATTTGTTTCTTCTTATTTTCTGATAGCTCATTGCTTAGTGAAGTTATCATCAATAATATCAATGAGAAGTTGTTCCGGTTATAGGCTATATGTATTATCAACATTAAACAACAAAATATAAATGGAATTTGGAGAAATTAGAGGGATATTCTCCAGAGAAATATGCCCATATAATATGTTTATATAATTCAGTGAAGTTTCAGAAAATAACTCTTTTGTTAAAGTTCGAAGTGAATACTTCATTTTTAAAAAAAATTCACACGCTGGTATGAAAATAGGGAGACTACGTCAAGGATTCATTCATTATTCAACATTTTCAGAGCATTCTATTATTGCGCACACCTTCGTTTCATTCAGCTTCAATTTGTTATTTTGTATAGGAACAACAACTGTCTGCATAGACGTAAACAATCGAGGCATGAGATGAATATTTTACAGTTTTCTGTAAAGAATGATCTGTGTAAATAGATGAAATACAACTTTATCAGACGAAGTTACCAAGATGCACGATAGGGTTCATTTGCAGGTACACATAACAACTTGTGTCATCATTATCGTGCAGCTACATCATTTAGGATGAGAAATTTCTGTGGAAATTGTGAGGGTGTATACGTACAATCACTATTAAACTTTGAAAAGAGAGAATATATCTTTCAGACATGCAAATGTCAAGGTTTCTTTCAATTTTGATAGAGGTGTAATTGCTTCAATTTAAACATAGTATTTGCTTAGAATGACAGTGTACATGTGAATGCATACCTCATGAATATTCGTTTTTAATTTTAACTTTCGTTAGTTAGGAGATGTATGCTTTGTTATATCACTGCTTTTTCTGGGTGCAAGATGTGTATTCAAATGAAATAAAGTCATTGATATGAAAATTCAATGAATCAAGTTGACTAAAAATCATTTGCTGATCTCTTGGTGAAATATTATTCGATATATTGAATAAAAAACACCTGGTTTGGTTTCCTACAAATTATATTGATTGCTCAACCATTATTTTTGAGTTTTACTTCATTCAAGTTTAGCTTTCGAGAATGGGTTACATCCCGAAACAATTGTCAAGCACTATACTTTGTGAGAAATCTAAGTGTTTTTTAATTCAATATTTCAATGAATTAAGATATGATAGGAATACATGATTTAATTTTCTGTTTTTTTAGAATAATAAGATCACCCTGAAAATGTATCTGAAATTGAATATGAAATATTCATTTCGAACCACCAATCAAGAAACCAATGAAATATTTAAGATGAGTATCATCAACTACAGAAAATTGTTAATGCATCATTGATGCAACAAAAAATTTGAATTTTACGATACTTCTGATGAATTGAAAAACTGTTTTCTTTTCGTATAATGTACGAATATTATTGAGTTTGATAATGGAAAACTCTAAATGAATTGCGCTCGAGGTATTTAGGATTTGGTACAAAGAATTTTAAATATGATCTTGAAGGAAATCCTTTTCTCTTGAGGAAATATCTAAAATAAATTCCAACATCGTTTCACTAAGCATTGAGAATCTAACTTGAAGTCAATTTCTATGATCAATAAATCATGATTAAGTGAATTCCATAATAATAATCGAATGAAGTAACGACTTCAAGAGTAAATGATCAGATCACTGCTCTTTCATAGCGAAAGTAGCTGAGACAATATTGATATCAAAAGCTCTATAGACACGCAGTTCCTATATTCAATCTAGTTTTCAGACTGATTGTAATTGAAAATGCGAGAGATTTTTATAAGCTCGACTAACCGAATACAGAAAAATCCAATCAGGAAAATAGAACCGAATTGAGTAATCTTGCATGATGATTATCGATTTTGATAACTTAAAATTCTCGTATAAGACCTATTTCTTTCTCAAGAGCAAAGATCAAGTCTTCTAGTATTTGATGGAATTAAATTGAATTAGTAGGTATATATGATTAGTATGAATTAGTAAAGACAATTGCATGTTTGTAACGTTACTGCTTTTTATTCGATGAACACAGCTTTCTGTCACAGGTCCACAATTGAATAATGAAACACAGATATTCCGGTGATACCTAAAAATAGGACAACATTTTTGAGAAATTTTTTGCTTCTCATACTGCGCAGAAAAAACATAGAATTCTGTACTGCCACAAATCAGAAATAAATATATGCGAAGTTATAGAAAATTATTGAAAAACTGCAATTTAAAATTAAAAAACAAAAAATTACTACGTTAGTAATTTTTTTTCTGTTATTAAATGTTATAATATTTTGAATGTTATTGAATTGAAACTAATACACTTGGCTTAAATTTTAATGAGTATATCAACAAATATACTTATGTTTGGGGTGGATATTCCTTTATGAAGAGTATTATAAAATATAAACTCTTTACTGTTAATATTATTGATATTAACTGCTACTATTGCTATCATAACTGCGAACTTATTATTGTTAATACTAATGAATACTTTCCATAATGTGCTAACCAACCGAAACTTAAGTAGAGTTGTTTATATACTCATCGAAACTTTAGCCGAGTGTATTAATTTTAATTTCGAACCTATTTGTATTTCTGTTGCTTTAGTTTCACAAATTTCCGTTGTAATTTTGATTTTCTGTTTGTAACTCGCTTTTTCTATCATTGATATTAAATTTTCGGTTATAATATAGTAATTTCTAATTTCTTCATGTAACTTCGATTTTATTGGTGTTTTTTCTAGCTATTGTAAAGATTGTAATGTTGGATGAATGCAATTTTATAAAGAGATTGTTCATTAAAAATTGTTGCATTTTATCATTAACTAATCAATTTATTTTTGGTATTTTATTGTTAGTATTAATTAATCAATATTTGAAGGGCAGATGAAAATTGAGAAATCTTTTATGTTTTATATCTCTCACCGTACTATGAGTGCATAAATAAATGCGACTGTTCCAGCAAGAAACCTTTTTTTTTATCTGAAATTTCTCTAGTCCGACTCTGAAAGGCACTAACTATGAATTTCGTGAGCCATTTAATTAATTCTTAGAATTACTGAAATACTTTTCATATTTCGAGAAAACTTTGAATTCAACCATGATTCTTTTGCCTAATTATGTCTGCACAAAAGGGAATAAACTCAAAGTTCATCTGAATTCTTGTTAAGTAACGGCATTTTTAATGACCATTGATTTCGAAGAACTTAAGTGAAAGCCCTGTCATAAGGAAATACTCAACAGATTTTCTGTTTCTTATATTAATGAAATTCGCGAAGAAAATCCCAGACAAAACGAAAATATAATCTTCTGAAATTCGCAAAATTCCACTAAACGAAACGTAAAAGCAACATCAAAGCAACAGTCGGTAGTAATTATTCAGTTATTTTTAATGAATCAAGAAGTCAGTAAGAGTTAATTAACTCTGACGTTGGAACGTTAATGAAGAGATAATTTTAGAAGAAAAAAATTTCGCGAAAGAAGGATGAGTTGCTTAATTAGTTTAAAAATATAAATATCGAACAAAATGATGTTGGTAAGGTACATATCTATTGAATATAACTTAAATTCAAACACTTGAACTTATGATTTACACTTTATTGACTACATAGCATGACGCGTTTCGTCGTTACAAACGACTTCTTCAGATGCTTACAGAATAATGATTATTCATTATGATTCTGTGATATTCATATGATTATGCAAAAGCAACTCCAACAGATTAATATAAAAGTCCCTAAAAGCGACCGAATTGCTCTACAAAAAAGAACATGTGATGTTTAAGTTGCTTCATTCGCATTGTTTGTGCTAGGACCTTTTGATTCTTATTCACTTGACGAAATCATGATCAGAGCTAATAGAAAGAATTGTAAAACTTCAGTGGACCTCCTTCTACTCATTTCTGAATCTGGTCATTTCATATTTTTCCAAACCAATTATCTCCTTATACGATATTATGAGAATTTTTTAAGTCTGAAGCGTTGATTTTCTTTCACCAATAATGTTCAGTTAGTTGCCTTCAATTTTTAAGACAAGAATATCTTCAATGATTAACACCCGTTGTAAATTCTGTGGAAATATTATGTGACTATTTATTTTGTCGATTCTTGGGATATATATTATACATTCGGAAATTCTGCAGTTTATGGAGCGAGAAAGTGAATGTCAAAACGCGTGACAGAAATAATTATTTAAAACTACAACTAGTTTCTGCTCTGCAGTATGCAAATTATAAATTCGATGAAGTTTTCATGCTAGTTTTAAATTTGATACATTCACGAAAGCAACAAACAAAAATTTAATGATGGATAATTTGATAATATAAATAACTTGTTGCATTATTTAGGAGGAAAAGTGGAAAAATAATGAACTACTGGCATGATTTAGTTATTTGGTCAGTGTTACAAATAAATTTTATACGAGTTAATATCGAATAATAAATGAGACAGTAATCGAGATTTGACAGTAATGCGATGAGGGAAATTTATATTTAAACATTAATCGATATGAAATAATAATAGTAATATGTGTGGGATATATTCCTCACATTGTTCATATTACATTTATTGAATTACTATAGTACCTAATAACAAATAATAACAATGCTAACGAAAGAATTGAATTCAAATTTTAATATGATTTTCCATTCGATCCTCGAACAAAAATATTGGTTCAATTTCACATGGAAATCACAACGGTAACCAACGATATTTGAGAAATGAGAAAGTCATTGTTAAAAAATAAATGAACGTATGATACAAAGAATAGATGTCTACATTTGGATCAAAGTCTACCACAAAAATTTACCACATCAAAAAAAAATTCTACCACATTTTATCATGCATTTGTTAACACCAGAGACTTAATACTCTTTTTGAACGAATGAGCTTTTAATTATTTCAAATTCGACGGCAAATGGCTGATGATTTTGATACCCTGAAAATGAAGTGAGCACTCAAATTAAGCTGTTTCATGCTTTGGAATAATTAGCACATCAATGTTCCTTGTTGCATACTCATGATTACTATTTAATTTAAATAATTCATCTTCGATTTCTTTAATATATAAAAAACATCTGAAAATATATAAACAAGATAGAATGAGAACAATATTTTCGATGAAGTTAGGTCACAAGATGTTCGTCGATGATATGAGTTATTATTAGGATTATAAATATTTCGATTTCAACCTTCATATTTTAATGATGAAAGTTGACGCAGTAAGACTTTCATCTAAGACATGGCATGAAAAACGTGCAGCAACTAAAAACAATTCTACAGGTATTCGTTACTTATTGAATAGAGAACTATAATGAAAATCTGACTGAAAAAAGGAGTGTGAAAAGCACAGAATGTATGTAATTCAAAAGTATTCAGAAGTGATCTGTTATATCAATTCACAACTTATAACTATATAAAAGTTGCTGCTAAAAAGATGTTAGAAATCATAACATCTAGGTAAAGGAATTATATAATAAACAGTCGATATTTTTTAGTATTTTGAATATGAAAAAAAAACGTGTGTTTCACTGGGAACATAGGTACTCATATTTTCAGAAAACCCCGAGATCTACGACACGAATTCTGCCATGGACACAATGGTATAATTGTATTGAAAAATGCTCAAAAAATCGTTCAGTTCGACATAAAAAAACTTTGGAATTTAGATTGATGATATATTGTTTTTTTTGTAAAATTCAATGAGAGAATCCCCATCAAAATCAAAATAATCAAGCAGTTCAATGTCCATTTTGAAATACCTCGAGAAATATGAGTTCATATTTGGCGAAAAAAATGAAAGCACTCACAAATTGTAAGGGACTAAACAATCTCCCAAGCATTTTAAAGTTCTCTATAGCTAGAAAAACTACTATTACATAATTAATTTTTAGCAGAAAATGATATCAATATATAAAATCGTTTTCTTCAAGGCAAAAATGTTTCTGTTTTGTTTCATAAAACAGACTGTTACTGTGCTGCTCACATTCAATCTGAGCGATTTTGAATCTTCCGGATTTAGAAAAGATATCAGGGAGTTGTCTATACAAATGTTGTCAACGATGACACAACTACTCCTTTGGAGAGCTAATACTCAGCTCATTTTGAAACACATCGATATTCGCTTTTGAAACACATCGCTTGTTGACGATACCATACAACGATGTTTCAATGTTCTCTCCAAAATGAGGAAAACATACTCTTGTATAATAATAATAATAATAATAATAATAATAATAATAATAATAATAATAATAATATTAATCACAAAATAAATTACGATCGAACTATCATTATAGACCGCACGATATATAATAATAGACCAGACATAGTGCGTTTGGACAAAGTTAACAAGAAAGCGCACCTGATAGACATAGACCGATAAAGTAACCGACAGATTGTTGAGTCGCTTAGGTTTAGCCCTGCAATTCAACTTTGTAACCATTGCCGGAACTAACAAGAACGTGAGAAAAATAATAAAAATAAAAAAATTTATTTAGCTGAAGCTATACAAAAAACTCAAATATTTTGAACTGTCAATTTTGAATAACATACCTATCTCATTATTCAAAATATACATTTTTAGATCAAGCCCAAATATCTCAATACTAGTACTAGATTTCAATATACTTGGTTAATTATTGAAATCATTAAATCAGTCATAGTATATGCTATTTTCAGATTTAGAAAGCTCACAACTTTGGATCTAAAAACTAACAGTATTTCTAATTTTATACCAATGCACATCACTGACATATGTTACATTTTTTATTACATTACATGAAAGGAACTGATTTTTGTTTTTAAATATGAATGAATATGAAGCAAAGAGTATTCTCTGCTCAACAGACATTGACTCCAAAGAGTTCAGTATAATTTCATTAGGGGTATACTTATTGCACTTTGAAATTGTTCGCATGTCTTTAATCTGTACTTTTGTAATTGTTTTTTCTTGTGTCAAACCAAATAACAAAGTGGAGGAATATTCAAACTTTATTCTTATATTAATATTCATATTTAATTACGCGATTTATGAGTCATTCGAATATAGATTAAACTTACATTTTTGAAAGCGTGTGTTATGTTTTCGTTGACATTATGTAGACAGCTCCTTGGGAGTTTTGTTTTAAAGGTTCAGATATTTCGATCAAAAATCTCAGTACAGACAAAGGATTCATCAAACCATGTTCCACTAAGAGATTAGTGAGCTTCATTCAACTTCATTAAGAAGTTATCTATCAATTTTAACATAAACTAACATGATATAGTTTTTCGAAGTGCACCAAGACAAACAAGCAATGGAATTTTCTATAATAGCGAGAGAGGTTTAGGACTGCACTAGCTCGAATAAGATCAGTTTTTCACATTTTTCATGAAAATCGTGAGCAAAAGGAAATAAAAGCAATGGATATTCAAACTAATGGTAAAAATCCATTTCTTCATGCAGAACCAACGAAAATTCCATAACGAATAAAGCATTTCTAAACTGGATCAATTAATCATGAGCGGAAATGACATCCCGAATTTTACTTTGTTGAACTCCTTTTTTACCTTCATTAAGGAAGAGATTGATAAATCAAGCTCATCGAGTTCACACACAGCTTATTTGATTAATTAATTCGAAATGATATAATGTCTCGCTGTAATCCAACAAAAAGGGCTTCCGCTTGGCGTCCCTGAAAGCATTCATTTTGCTATGATTGATAGTGGTATCGATTATAGCGTGTCTCTTACTTCCGTCAAGTTGGCCAGCTAGTGAAGAAAGTTTGATTTTGCTTTTTTTGGATACAGCAGTGTTGACGTTGTGTCTGAACGTGGAGTAAATTAAATTTCTGAGTTTCAGCGGATAATAGTTTGTGGATTATACTGTAGCTCGCTTCTAGTGGAATTGTTAACAATATAATGCAATTTATAATGAAAAGCAAGCACGATAATTAATGTTAGCTACCGTGGTTTCCAACAATCCCTTTCACGTTCAATTCTTCAGGATATATATATATATATATATATATATATATATATATATATATATATATATATATATATATATATATATATATGTATTTTTTTCTTGTATCTATTTGTTTCTTGAATGTGAATAAAGATTATTATTATTATGAATATTATTATTATCATTATATATATCTTAGGTTTTGCTAGCAAAAACTAAGATCATATATAAGGAACTGATAAATAAACAGGACAATAGAATAAACGACACAACAATGGAAAGATTGAACGAATGCATATATCTGGGCCAACTTATACATAATACAGGATCTCTACTACCAGAAATCAGCCTGAGAATGAAACGAGCGTAGAGTGCATGTGGAAGAAATCCAATTATATTCAAATCCAGGATGTCACTATACTACAAGAAAAAGATATTTGATCAGTGCGTACTACCAGTTTTGTACTACCCGTTTCACGATTGTAAAACCTGGAGACTCAAGACTGAAATCACAAGAAAGCTCCAGGTGGCGCAAAGATTAATGGAACGTTACATGCTAGGCATAACCAGAAGAGACCGGAAAAGAGTAGAATGGATTCGACAGAAGACCCAGGTAACAGAAGTTATCCACAGAATCAAAATACTCGAATGGAAGTGGGTGGGACACTTGGCGAGACGAACCGACAACAGATGAATCACCATAACAACAACATGGAACCCACCAGACATGAAGAGATCCAGAAGAAAACCGAATCTGAGATGGGACCATGACATAAAGAAATTAGCAGGTATAACATGCACCCGATTAACCAACGATAGACATCAATGGGCCCAACCAGCAAGACATTACGTTAATATGTGGAAGGGAGGCCACACCATGCACAATTGGTAGAATATTGGCTCTCCTCAGAACGGCGTAGCTAAGTTCAAGTTTTACGAACCTCGAGATGGAACAACAGAAAAAAAACAGACACTCCACTGAAGGAAGTCGACACATTTAAGCCTACCGCGTTTTAACTCTACGGATTGGGATCTTTCTTGTTTTTCCATCTCCAGGTTCGTATAACTTGAACTTGGCTACGCCGTTCTGGGGAGAAACACGTGTCAACAGCTGCTACTAATTGAGGGATATGCCGCCAGTGTCTACTTTTGATATATATATATATATATATATATATATATATATATATATATATATATATATATATATATATATATATATTGTTCCAAGATTTACGGATCATTCATAATAATAGACCTTCAATCGATATATTTCAAATGAAACTGAAGAATCGACGACTTTCAGAACCCCCCAGGTCCTATATCCGAATGATTATAACATTAGTTCGTGAACATTTTTTGTCCGTCTGGGTTTGATCTGAAGTGGTAAGATATAGGACCAATCTTACATTAAAGAGGAAGTACTCTTGTGTTTGAATGGAATGTCTACAAAGGCTCTACGGACTCTCACTACTGTTTAACTGTTAAAGAGTAAAACTTTTGAAAATGGGGTAATACCACGAAACAATTTCATTTTAAAATTTGTGAAAACAAGCAAAATGTTTTTATTGAAAATATTAAAAAATTTTTCACCAAGAGATTAGCGAACTTTATTGAAATTTGATATATTGAATATGATATTAATTTTACAGAAATTATGAGAAAAAGTTTTTCCTCTCTTTGTATATTTTCGAAATATACAACGAGGTAATTCAGGGTATATCGTAGTTTTCTGAAGCATAATGAAATGATGCTTGCTGAAGTTAATTGATTCAATGATATTCATTTCAAAAATATAGTAGCTGGAGTAACTCGAAACTCAGGAAATTTTATCAAAGCTTTCATTTTCTTATGCAAATTTTTTGAAAGACAAAGCGCACGCGGTAGGTTAATAGTGATTATGTAGTCCTTGAGGAAATTGCAAATGAAAATCTACCAGCGAATGAATAGCAAGAATGATAATATCAGAACACGACTGGCTATCGCGAATGTGTATCTATCCTACTTCAACGGCAAATATTTATTATTGGTATTTTCAATTATAATGATATTCTCTACGACGTCCTACTAACTGAGAACTAACTAGGATATGAAAATATAATAGACGAATATAAGCTGCTTCTTGAACATATTATATCAGTTTAGGGGGTGAATAAGAAGACAAATTATTCAAAATAAAAACTGAGATATTCACTATTCTGTCAAAGAGAATGATCCCATTAATTTCGAGAGTAAATATTGAACGCGCTTCGCGAAAATCACCGATCTTGTTGAATGATAATAGAATACAATTGTTTCATCATTATTATAAATCATCAGTGCGTATTCGATCAAATAATCAAGAATCGATGACTTTCAAAACGCCCACAGGTCCTAGATCCTAGTGAGGGGAACAACAATTAGTGAAAATTCACGTGAGCTCCCTCTATCGAAGAGAAGACGTAATCATTCATACTAGTGAATACTGAGACTCTCAATCGAAATATTGAAATATTTTCTAGCGTTGTAGATTCCTGCTTATTTTAAAGCGCACTTAATATTCACTCTCGAAAGTGATGGGTTCGTTCTCGTTGACCATATTTGTGTAGACAGCTCCCTGAGAGTTTTATTTTTCAAATATTTCGACATTTCGATCGAGTAGTTTATTGTCGTTGACGTTCCGTTGTATATCACAACTTCGTCAAAACTAATGAATAATTGAATTTCATGAATTACTATAGATATCGAAATGTCAAACTTATTTAAAAAAAAATAAAATTAGTTTTTTTTGTCTTTTCACATATTGATTTTTAGTATCAAGAAAGTATATAATGTATAGGTATATAGGATATAAGTATATAGTATATAGGAAGTTTTAGTCTTCTTCACCATGAGGAAACCTCTGAAAAACTCATGGTATGTCATGTAATTCTTATAAGTGTAATTTATATATACATATTATTACACACACACACACACACACACATATATATATATATATATATATATATATATATATATATATATATATATATATATATAAAATTGATTTGATTTTTCAAAAATTAAGTTTCACATTTTGATATGTATAGTAATTCATAAAATTCAATTATTCTTTAATTTTGACAAAGTTGTGATATACAACGAAATGTCAACGAGAATAATGTTTTTCACAATAAAATAAGCCTATTTTTGCCAAAAACATCAAAAATAAATTATTTTAAAGAGGCAATAAATCAATTTCTCAATATATATATATATATATATATATATATATATATATATATAAACGGTATTTGTATAACATGACTAGGAAGAAGCCGCTGACATTTGTTCGCAAAGGAGATATTTGGTATAAAGTTACCATAAGGTCACTTCTTCTGAAGGAACCTTCGTTGATTTTTTAGAATGATCTCGAAGTACATTTCGTACATTTTCATGTTTGGTGCTCCATTCTGATGAGTGTTAACAAGCTTGAAACACGTCTTTCATCGTTTTTCTTCGTGCTTCCTTGTGCGGGTTATTATATTTGGTTGTAGATTTGATCCGATATAAATAGCCAACTTAGATATTTTGAAGTGTCCATGAATCCTGATTGACAAATACTTTGATACAGTTTTTCGGGACCAAATTCATTCAATCAACCAATTAACCTAGTTAGTTGGTTAATTGTTAAATTAAATTGGTTTAACCAAGTTTTTCCATTAATTCTACCCTGCATTCTAAGAACCCAGTTTCAAGGCATTTAGATATAAAACGCAGCGGATATTGATGAAAAATTAAATCGTTAGGTGCAAAATTCACATATTAGATCAACATGAAACACAAATTTCAATAATTTTATTTCAGCAATAGAAGAATATTTTATAGTCCTTGAAGATTCAATATACATACTCATTATTCTTGGAGATATAATTACCATCAGAATCAGACAAATTATAGACGAAATATCCGAAGAAATAACTTACCGTACACGTCGAGACATCCTTTCTGAATCCTCATCTGAGAAGTATTGATTTGACACATGTAGCAGCCGCGGTCAGTTTCTTTCAATTGTTTTATCCTTAGTTGCCATGTTCGTAGATTGTCATGGGTCACGCTGATCCGTGAATTATGAGTCACAACTCTCGTGTGGAGACTGAGGATAGTCTGATCTTCTGCCCTAACCCAAGCCACCTGAAAACAATAGAATGTTTATATCAGTACAAAGATTATTGAAAAAGTGAAAGTTCTTTTGATCTTGCATATTTATCGAGGTAAATAATCCGAACATTCCTCTGGAAAATGAAAAAAGAACTAGTATGGAAGAAACAAGTGGATCCTATTGAATATTCAGAGTACATGTATTTTGTAGAACAAACAGAAATACACATCAATATTCGTGCTCAATGATACGAATAATTATTTCAGGATTGAAATGATTATCAGAATTATTTCAGAATAGGCTTTAGTAATACTTGGAGAACAGAAAAAGTGTTTTATAATGAAGAGGTGAACTCATGGCTGATGTAAGCGTGGATTTCCACAGGGATAAATACTTCGGCCTCCGTCATTTTTTCAGTTATTCATGACCTTTATAAAAATGTACATAGTCCCAGTATCTTACTCGGAGTGCCAGATGAAAATGAAAACATTTCACAAAACAGTACAATACTGATAGAAAAATACTGAAAGAAACAGTCAACTGATTCACTAGACAAAAACAATATCTAAATGAAAAAACCGAAGATGTTATTTTTTCAGCATCCAGAAAAATGTCAACTAATTGGGAAACATTGGGTACATTGAAAAAAACATGAACAATGTTATGTCTTCATTATTTCTCCAAGGAATAAATGTTAGAGACTACATTTGTTGGAAACGTAAAATAGTTGATGTTTCGTGCTGCGAGGCACTCTTCAGATCATATTTTATATAGTCTTTGTCTCACATAGACAGAAATATTCAGAATAATTGTTGAAAAATGATCGAAGCAAATGTATGATATACTTTTAATATTGAATATTTACTATTGTATTGCTTATTACCTATATAGCATGCATTATATAGCAATATAATGGAAACAAACCAGGAAATTATCAGGAACAACAGCTCAGAAAATCTACCATTCGGTGTTTTACCGCATGAAGATAATCTAACACACAAACTGATTGAATTATTCCATAATAAGATGAAAAGAGCTCAAAAAAAATACATTAACTGTACAATCATTATTTACTTGCACAAAGCATCCGCTAGAATTGAAATTCAAATCAATATTCATCCAAAAAATTCTTTGTGAATATTGCGATTCTGTATATATAGGACAAACATCACAATACTTTCATTCAAGGGCCATTTCTCATAAAATTGATAGCGGAAATACCAACAACACGAATTCTTACAAATAATTACAACACACGCCTTTCCCTAGAAATGTTTCATATAAAAAAGTCAGAAAACTGTGTTAATAAAAAATCTGACCTAGGTAATCATAAGCAACATGTATATAAATCTGACTGATTCTTCTGATTATAGGCTCATATTTTAATATCCTATTCACCAAAAAATCCACTCCAAATACACAAAATGAATTCATTCTCTTTTCGATAATAATAAAACTTCGGCCAACGTTATGCAATTTAAGAAACGCGCAGAGCGTTTGTGTTTCACATAGCGTATTCTTGCTCTTCTTGTGAGATGAGCTATGTAGGACAAACATCTCAACAATTAAAAAAAGGTTGTCACAACACAAAAGTGATGTTAAAAATCCAAAGAAAGTTTGTGTTTTGCCAGAACATGTTAGAAGTACAAATCATGACATGGACTATGAAAATACGTCAATTCTGGAGTATGAGATGAATTATAAAAAAAGATCTTCTATAGAAAACACTTTATTTTATTTGATAAGTCATAATAGCAATGAAATCAATCATACATTGTAGCCATTAAGAGTATGAGAAGTCTTTTTAAGAGGGAAGAAGCATTGACAGTTTGGTCCTTTGACTCTCACAGAAAGCAAACATTCTCAGAGCTAACCTTACTTCTTCCGCCTTTGACAGACATAATTGTTTTGACAATTCAGATGTTTAGAGTTAAGATTTAGTATAAAGTTTGAATTGTTGATGCTTTGTTGATGTATATAATTAAGAGTTTTGTTAGAAGTATATTCACTAATGGTTGTATCCATTTCTAGTTATTGATAACATAGAAATAATTCAGTCCTTCTGTTCCTTGCCATGTGGCTTATTTTATAATCTCAACTATTTGGTAAGTCTTGGTCTTCAGTAGTGATTTTTGTAACATCGGCTCATATTGCAGAGTCCTGATGATGGTTACGATTGTTTAACCGAAACGTTGACAAAAATGAAGGTAGTACACTAAGTGACCTCTTCTTCCATCCGTTTCAAATCCCTTACACTTTATATATATATATATATATATATATATATATATATATATATATATATATATATATATATATATATATATATATATATGCAAGAAATTTTGATTTATCGTAATATATAGTTAACCACTTTTTCTTATCAATTTCATTTTCTTGCTCCAAATCTTTCCAACTGTCTCTATTAACAACTAATGCTATATCATCAGCAAAACTTATGACTGATCCACTTAGGGTCAGATTCAGAAAAAAATGAAAGGGTGTACTTATTATAAAGACAAAACTTCGAAGCCAAAGTATTATTCAAGTGAAACTTGACATTAGAAAAGTCGTAGTGGGATCGACGTCATTATATGCTGCCTATATAGGTATTAGTTCTGTAAAAGAAACCAAAATCTGCAAGCTTACGACGAGCCGATTCGCTTTGATACACTCCCCAAGATGCCCAGTATGTGTATCATTTCCGCAGATATCCCATTTCATTTCCTGGAAGCTCCGGCAATATAAATTTTTCTGAGAAACATGGCCGGAATATCGATTACCGTCCGGAATGTCGCACCACAAGTTTCGGGATCAACAAACAGATGCGGATTATCAACAATTTATTCGTCACTCTACAAACATCGAAAGATGACAACCTTATTTGCATACACTCCCAAATTCATCAGTATTTCGGTGTAAATCACCACCATAATTTCTATTTAATAACTCATTAATTAGTGTTTGTTTGCATTCAAATTTGTTTGCCCTGCTGCCTGGCGTTCCAAAGTTTACTCCAGATGAATAATATGAATACATGTTGTCACGAACCAGAATAAATTTACAATGTTTAACTAGCTGAATGAGAATTTGGTGATGCATAGTCTTATTTCATTAGAATGGGAGCGAGGAGCTTCCCTAATATATATTCCGCGTATCAACTACAGATACACATCTCTGATTTCGATATATTGAAAACGATATTAATAACCTTGCCTCGAAGGTGTGTTATAATACCGCAAGAAATTTTAAGCCCATAGACATCATATTCAACTGAGATCAATTCCGACTGTCTTGTATTCTATTCGGAACGTTTAATTGGTGTTTGTTGCAAATATAATCAAGCTTTGACTATGGATTTCATATCGTTTGTGGAAGTTCCCTATACTGAACTGGAGATTGAGGGACAAAAGTTTAGGATAGATTGAGTGTAGTTAAGATTAGTATATCTGTTGAACTGGAAACAGAGTCATACTTAGATATTGGATGAGGAATATTAATTAGAATTATTTGGAATAGGTTTATGCTGGGATTATTTAGTATTCTAAAGTGTTTCCTGATAACATATCTTCTATTTTTACGTATTGAAATCTCATCTGCTGATTTGTGACCAGAATGAAAACAAATATTATTATGAATTTTTCCGTCTGTGAATTGAAAATTTTGTTGCATTGTTTTGCAGTTGTAATCTTTGGAAATTTGACATCAGTTTAGTGAATTTGAACACGAAAATTCACGAGTTTCAACAAGCAACTTCATGAATGTGTGATTGTATGTTGAATTATAGTATTTCGAAAAAAATTTTTTTTTTTGTAAAATTTTCACTTCATCATCACGACCAGTCTTGATAATGAGTTAACACATTGAAACATTTATCTTAGTATTTATTGAATATTTCGAATTTTTTGTTCAACTCAAAGGTTTTTCAGTTTTCATAAACTCACATTCTATGAGATAAATGAGTTCGTTGAATACACATAAAACCATACGATTTTATTTTTATTACGTTCAATATCACAAAATAATTACCTAAAGTTGAGAACTGAATGAATTTAATATACCTACTTGAATGACTGAAAGTTATCTTCTTTCTATTTGAAGAAGGTCGAATTGCGGATGCACTATCTAAGTAGAAATAATTTCAAAAAAGGTATTTTGAAATACAAATAATCGAATTTATGTATATATATATATATATATATATATATATATATATATATATATATATATATATATATATATATATATATTTCGGAAGTTTTAGTCTTCTTCACCATGAGGAAACCTCTGAAAAACTCATGGTAAGCCAGGTGATTCTTAAGTGTGATTATATTTACATATATACAATTACATATAGTTTTTTATATACTTATCCAGAATGTGTATATTGTTCGTTTATGTGTGTGAAATTGAAGGTAGATCTGGAAAGAATGAGTTGTGAGATGTGATGTTTTGTGATTGTTGTGTGTTTATTTTGCGAGTGTTATTTGTGAGGTTTATTAAGTTGTTGTAGATAGAATTTAGATGTTTAATGTCCGTTCTTTCATTGACTGTGTTTTCCAAATTTTTACGAATGTGTAACATTTCTAAAATTTCTCTACATTTTTTGTCTCTTTCAGTTGCCAAAATTTTCGTATTTTTGTAATCAAAATCATGTTTTTCTGTTATTTTATGTTTATTTAAGGCTGTGATTTGAGTTTTCGCGTATTTATGTGCTTTGATTCTTTCTTCGAGATTTTGTGCTGTTTGACCGATATAGCTTTTATTGCAATTGTTACACGGAATATTATAAACTCTATGAGTTTTCTCTGAATTACAGTTTTACTTTTTAATTTTGTATATATTTCTTTGATTTGATTTTTGGCAGTATGTGCTATTCTTAAATTATAAGGTTTTAATATTTTAGCAATATTTGTACTTAGTTTTGGAATATATGGTAAGGGAATGTAATTATTTTCGTTAGATTCATTTCTTTTTGAATTTAAAGTATTATATAATTTATGAATTCTGCTTTTCATGATTTTGTTGATTAAATTTGATGGGTAATTATTTTTCATGAGAAGAGTACGAACTTCTTCAAGTGTTTCATGTCGTAAACATCGTGATGTTAATTTTAGTGATCTATCTATAAAATTAATTATTATACCTTTTTTCTGGGAATAATGATGATTACTTATATAATTTATGGTTCGTTGCGAATTTATTTCTTTTCTGTACCATCTTGTAAAAATTTTGTTATCTTTTCTTATAATTGTTATATCAAGAAAATTTAATTTTTCATCTTTTTCTTCTTCAAGTGTGAATTGTAATTTATTATGAAAACTATTGAAACGTTCTAGTATATTATCAATTTGATCTTTATCTGCTATTATTAAACAATCATCAACATATCTTTTATATAATAAGATATTTTCTTCTAAATTTTTTATTATATCTTCTTCTAAAAATTCCATTACTAATTGTGCAATGACACTTGAAATTGGACTGCCCATTGCTACACCATCTAGTTGTTGATAAAATTCATTTTTATATTGAAAAAAATTTGTTCCTAAAGTGAATTTTACTGCTTCAATGAATTCATTTTTTGGAATACAAGTGAAATTTTTAAAATATTCCATTTTAGATCTATTATGTTTGGAACGATTGCATTGGGTATATTAGTATAAAGTGAGATTACATCTAAAGAATATAATTTATGATTTTCATTAAGTTGTAAATTTTTTAGATTATCAACTAAATGATAAGAGTTCATATATATATATATATATATATATATATATATATATATATATATATATATATATATATATAGGAAATGAAATTTTTGTGCTTATGGCACTGAATGAAATATGTAAGAAAATTATTTCGATGGACGTGCTGCGACTGACGAGTTCCTTGCAGAACGAAACATATATGTCTCGCACTTCCATCAGGTGTGGCATCGATTTCAATATTTCTCTAACATTTATCCCTTGAAGGATAGTGGAGACATCACATCGTACACGTTCACATATCTAGCTCTACTATAACATTCTCTTGATTAATTTGAATTTTTCGAATGAATGTTGTAGTGTTTATATATATATATATATATATATATATATATCAATATTTTTTCGTTACATTCCTTAGTTATCCTAGTAATTGTTATATATTAAATTAAATTAAACACTTTCATCACTATTATATTTAACAATATCAATACGTCAACAAGATTCGAGCGTGAGTTCATCTTCAAGACTGATTGTTGAGACCGCTCGAAACATGTTGACGAATAAATATTGTTAAATATAACCGTGAAACATTAAGCCAAGTGCTCAATTTAATTCAATATTCAATTATGTTTCACCAAGAGTTAAGCGAGAGTTCAATCTCAATCTTAGTAATTGAAACGTTCAACAAAGTGTTTCTTATATATTCACTTGAAAGTAGAAATATCACGTCTACTGTTGTGTGTACTGAAGAATTGCCAAATAATTGACTAATTTCCTCAAGTAACAATTCGATGTTAACTGTTGATATCATCATATCTGAAATTAAACAAGCGAAAGCGTAGGCAGAACATTAATGTTTAAGGGAGGTATTGGATAGGTTGAATAGGAAGTGAAACCATCGAAGTCAGAAGAGAAACTAGTCGAACGTATGATTCGATTCACCAACCCCATAAAGGGATCAAGAACGGATCAGTTGTAAAAGCATGAAACCATTCCTAGTAAAGATGTGTTAACGGCAGTACAATTATGATATTGTAAAAACCCCTATATTTTATTGCATCAATATTAAAATATATGACTTTGTATTCGGGTATTCGATAATCTAGATAAAATCAGCTGACGAAATCAGCTAGATAAAATGTTAGCTGACTACAATGATGAATATTATATAGGAATCTGTTTAATGAAATCATTAAGATGCCTTCTAAAATAGGTATTGCCAACTCAGTCAATAAATTAGATGGAAATATGAATTATTTTCGTTCATTCTTCATATAGGATGGACAAATAGTAAAGTAACCCCTGATACTTTAAAGTAAAAAAAATAGAGTAACCCCCTATCAAAACGTATCGAGCCACGAAGCAACTAGTTTAATTTCTGATCTCTCCCAGATATTTAATAATAATAATAACTGAATATAAACTTAAATTCAAACACTTATGATTTACACTTTATTGACTAAATAGCATGACGCGTTTCGTCGTTACAAACGACTTCTTCAGATGCTTACAGAATAATATTATTAGACAATCAGAATAAATTATTCTGTAAGCATCTGAAGAAGTCGTTTGTAACGACGAAACGCGTCATGCTATGTAGTCAATAAAGTGTAAATCATAAGTTCAAATGTTTGAATTTAAGTTTATATTCAATTATAATGGATTGGATTGGAAAATCAAAAAGAAACAGCAACGTCAGGTCGAAATTATCAGAAAATTGTGATTGTAGTGACAGAATTAATGCAATATTGAATATAATAGAAAACATAAATGATTATTCTCCTAGTTAGTATTCAAATCTGAAACTATAGAACGATTTCCGCAACAAGTACTCGATGGTATGTTTTCTAAAACGCAGTTATAGATAACTGCGTTTTTAACTGATAGACAATTTCTCATAATATTCGTTAAAATCCCATATGATTTTAAGAATTTCATAATTCTATTATGAAATGTCCTGCATGACATTACAATAATGTATATGTGACTCGTTCAAAAATTTTTGATATTGAGGAAAATAGCGATAATGGCCTGTAGTTTGTCATGTCCTGTTTATCACCGTTTTTATGAACTGGAATGAGATTTCCCATTTTTAGTTTACTAGGAAAATTTCACGATGATGGTTCATTCCGTTTGTTGTTACTGTTGGTGAATTTTGTGTGATCTATACTTACAGCTTGATTATAGATAAAAATTTAATTCAAGATATAGATTAAAATATACTGTAATTAATATGAATAAACCTAAGCAGTTTTCTGATTTTTACTATAATTAATTCAAAACATAACGATATTGTTTCGCCAACGCAGTGGCTTCATCAAATCTTGATAATTAACTGGTAAAAACTAATAAACTGGCATAAAAATGGTTTATCATCAACATCTGATGAATCCGCTGTGTTGGCGAAACAATATTGTTATGTTTTGAATTAATCAGAATGAAAATTAGAAAATTATTTAGTTTTATTTAAATTATGTATTCAGTGGACGATAAATCAACACTGTGATACTTCGTATTTAAATGAGACGTAATGAGAAATACTCGTCTAAAAATCACTGACTTCAGTCAGTGATTTGTAGAAAAGTATTTCTTATAACCTTTCATTTATGTATTTAGATTTTCATCAACTATTATAATTAATTACTCATATGAGTAAGATCCCAAAAATGAATACTTTACTGTGAATTGTTTGAATCATTCAACATTTTTCGACATTAGATCAGGTTGCTCATCAGGCTGTAACTCTTGACGACAGGTATTTGCCCGAATAAAATGTCTCGTGGATTAAATAATTTGTGTAAGATTGGGCCCGAAGAAATGGGTGGTTCTATTTTACTTAGTTATTTTTTTGTTATTCAATATTGTTGGTGTTTACTTGATGTAAATCCATTATAATTGAATATAAACTTAAATTCAAACACTTGAAGTTATGATTTACACTTTCCGACTACAAAGCATGCCGCGTTTCGTCGTTGCAAACGACTTTTTCAGATGCTAACAGAATATTAACTATTATTATTCTGTTATTACTATTAGCATTAACTTATTAATCTGTTTGCATCTGAAGAAGTCGCTTGTAACGACGAAACGCGTCATGCTGTGTAGTCAATGAAGTAAATCAAAAGTTCAAGTGTTTGAATTCAAGTTTATATTCAATTACTTAGTCATATTTTCATCATTAAAAACTGAAAAAAAACATTGAGATATTTGTATTTTATAAATATGAAATACAATTGAAGCGACAGTTTTATTTTTTCAGCTATACTAACATTCAACATAAATTCGAATCCAATAAAGTTGACAGGTGTTGACATTCATACAATGATGATATTAAATATTTCGTATCAAGATGCAATGAAATTAATGGAGCAATTTCTATTTATCGATATTTATCGACGTTTATGATTTATCTATAAGGATAATATTCATTTTTTGATATCATAATGCATTTAGGAGCTAGTAATAATTTATTTCGGTTTTACTGTCCATTATTATCGAATATCGATAATGAAATGAGCTTAACCAAAGCAGTTTCATTGGACATAAGTGTACCATGGTGGCTATTGTGAATTTTTGAGGATAAACACGATATTTATTATACAAAATGTAGAGTTATTTCAAGGATGTACTTTATGAACAAACTGAATATATTTTCTCTTCTTATCATATCCAATGAGAAATTTGTAGATGTCTATTCAAATTTACTCGAGTTCTTCGTCAACTTACTCCAGATGGTGAGTTTCTAGATATTCATATTTCCAAGAAAAAAGAGATTATAAAATTTGCAACCATTCAAAATGTTCGGGACAGGCAGAAATGCAGAAATAGAAAAACCGTTGATGTGAAAATATCCGCTGTGCAAAAATTTTACCTAAATTACCACTTGTTCAAAGGCATGCAACAGGGGACTGACAGGGTGACAGGCCGTAGCGTGTTATTGGTGAAGCTCTGATATCATCAAATGTACATAATGCACTTGTTGTGGTGAAGTTTGGAGCCAATTGACTCGTTGAAACGTCCCCCAATCTTTCAAGCCCCTGTCAAAAAATTGAAGTTCGAGGATTCAGTTTACAATTTCAATCGAACCAAAATGTTTCACGTTTTGATTGCAATACACAATTTTAATATAGTTCGTTTTATTTTTGTATATAACATATGTTACACAAAATTCGTATGAAAGTATTTTTTAATAATATTTCAGATCACCGGCTCACCCTAGTTAGATGCCGACAAGCTCTTTTCTAGACGGTTTGTTGAAATTTGTCGATAATTCCAGAGTATTTTATAATCATCTATTTGAAGAAGTACTAAGAGAAGGAGATTCCCACTCTGAAAATCTGGGATCGATCCCTGGTAAGATAGGAAAATTTTTGTCTTGAAGATGTTTCTGAGAAATTTTAAATACTGAGTTACTGATTGAGTTTGTATCCAGTGGAAGCGGCTTGTCACTGGGTACCCTTATCCAGTTATTGATCTCAAGTTGAGTTTTCATCTCTTGTTTGTCCCAGAAATCTTCCTGAGGCCTGGCGATCGATTCTGATGTTATTGAGCTGGATCTTTAAATGTCAAATTTTATCTCATTAACTAAAATACTATTTGTAGTATCTCAGAATTCGAGAAGTGGTGGTGAATTTAAAATGGTACCAATTCCATTATTGCTAGAGTTATTGCAATATATTTATGACATTTTCGATACAATTCAACAATAACTGAAACTTTAACAAAGCTGTTGGTAGTCGAAATCCTATGGCGTGAAGAATATTCATTCGAAATAACTCTTTTCAACTTCGACTTCAATCTGGTTTTTCACCCATCATAATTAAATATTTCAATTAGGTACCTCCATCAGATTCATACACAAATGTTCTCATCATACTCAGATCTCTCTTCTGACAGGTTTTCACCCGAGAATCTATTCCACAGGATTAACTTCAACGTATTTTATAAAGTGTTCAAGTTATATCATTGCATATACGTCTTGTCTGCGGCCGATAGTTTGACATAGAAACTTGCTCAGCAGGAGTTGGAATATTCGCTAAAACATCGAAGTTTGTGGGTATCTATAATTTCAGTGTTTCGAACAATAATATATTATCTGATGAATAATAACAATAATAATAATACTAATAATAATAATAAAAAAATTATAATAATAATAATAATAATAATCATTATTATTATATTATCATAATAATGAAACTATAATAATAAAAATAATAATGATAATAATAATAATAATAATAATAATGGAAATAATAATAATAATAATAAGTTCTTCACTCTCAACAGCTTTAACACCCAATTACAGAAAATAATAACGAAGATGAATACTAACTAAATAATTAAAATGAAACAGAGAGCTCAATCTAATGTAAACAAATAGTAACTAATAACTAGATTATAGCTTTCAATGAAATATTACAAAGAACTCGATCTTAATCGATTCATTTCAGTCAATTTTCTCTGTTGACATAACTCTTAGTTGAAGAGTACTAGAGAGTACTAAAGAGTTAAAATTAATGTCACAATTATTGGAAACTCTATTGAATGTAGCCTCCATAAACCGAATGGGGGATTTTATTAGGGAGTGGGTCCTCGGAGTCTCTAGGTGGAATAATTCTGTCTTACGAGAAATTTGTTTAGGAGCACGAAATTACAAAGCGAACAAGAGATGAGGACAATCAATACTATTGTGCAGTAATGTGTACAAAAATTTGAGTGATAAGGTTTCTCTCTTGCTCTGCAATGAGATTAAACTAAATCGACTCAATAGTTCGTCATGATCGACTCCTCTCTGTGGATGAAATTTATTCTCCCTCCAAACTAAGGATTTCAAGAACCTTCTCTGAGTAGCCTCAAGATGGCGTCGATGGCATGTGTAAATGGGATGCCAGATCATGCTGCCATACGCCAACTTGCTACGGATTAGGGTAATAAACAGTCCTATGAATGTTGAGGAATTTTGAAAAATTGGCCATTATGTATAACGAATCCATATATTCTCGCAGCAGATGAAATAAGTTGGGTGATGTGTGGGACAAAGGAAAGCTTCTGGTCGAAGACTACACCAAGATCTCTCATCTTATCAGAATAATATAGAACCTGACCACCGATACTGTAATCACAGTCAAATCGGTCTCTCTTCTTTCTTTCTCTTCCTCTTTTTACACTTTGACTTATTCAAACTTAAGTAATTGTCCTTACAACAACTAGCAACATGGTCCAGCGCGAGTTGAAGT
The DNA here is from genome assembly GCA_030704895.1 of Henosepilachna vigintioctopunctata. Taxonomy (NCBI): domain Eukaryota; kingdom Metazoa; phylum Arthropoda; class Insecta; order Coleoptera; family Coccinellidae; genus Henosepilachna; species Henosepilachna vigintioctopunctata. The sequence goes on from JARQZJ010000067.1 coordinate 2,354,062, forward strand.
TGAACACAGTTGTCCTGTGATCTAATTTCATGATATAGTTTCAAATCGTCTGTGAACATCAAATGTGGAAAGTGAATATTACCAATTAGATTATTTACGAACAGAATAGATAACAGTTGTCCAAGATTAGACCCTTGAGTTATTCCAGAGGTAGGTAAGAACGCAGACGACTGTATACCCTCCAGCTGTACGAATTGACGCCGGGTGTAGTGAATAGTCGATAATGTACAGAAGTTACGAATTCAGAAGCCCAATTAAAAAAAATAATTCAAAATTTTTCATATTTTTAAAGTTTATGCATATTCCGATTACATAATAAACACATCCTACTACTTCTAGTAATCTTGGAATTATAAAGAATTAATGAAACTGAACTTTTATCCACTATAGCTTCTTGAAACTTTGGTATTACACTCTTTCAGAACTGAAACGTGATTGAAGTAAAAAATTAATTGAAGTAAATATAATCTAATAACGGAGAACAGCTTTCCTCAATGTTCTGAAAACTTAATTATTCTCTTGAAGTTTAGTAGTTTCAACCAGGATCTATTGAATCTCAGAAGATGATTCAAGATGCAATTGAGTTAGTTGGGAGTTTATAACTGTTAATGCCACTTCAGTGAGTTGAAGACTTTCAATTATTTTTTTTTGTCTGAAAAATTTCAACTGGCGTTCTCATAATCTATAATATGAAAATGAATCGCAAAATGTGTTGGTAAGCGCATAACTCAACAACGCCTGGACCAATTTTGCCAATTTTTTTGAAAATGTTTGTTGAAGTCCAAGGGTGGTTTTTACGGTAAGAAAAATTCGAATAACTGCCGGGGAAACCCAAAAAATAGCCTTATTCAATTTTCTAACTAAAATGTAGAGTCAATTTGAACTTTGTTGCTATTCACTGTTGTCTAAGCAATGTTGGTGTGTTCCTAACGTCAAAGAGTCAATTTGCACTTTGGAACCGTGGCATAAAGTTAAAATTCAATCATATCTATCAAAACAGTGCGCGTGTGCGCGTTGAAGCAACTTGGAATATCGCGAACCCGACCAAATTGAATAGTCACAAAATGTAAAAGGTATAGATCATTAGTACTGATTTTCAGTTTGGTCGGCTTCGCGATATTATTTCGTTTCGTTTTAGTTTCGGTACTCATTATTTCGTTTGTTTTAGTTTCGGTACTCTTCAGATGTTAATGGTGATATAAAACTATTTTTTTCCCATTTTTTTATTAGCCTGTTAGCTTCATTCTGTAAAGTTTTTGTTAGATCTCTATTAATTTTTTTATACGTAGTTGTATCACTCAGTATTTCGTTAATTTTTTGTTTATATTCATTAGTTTCTAGAATGACTGTTTTATTTTCTCTATCAGATTTTATTATATATTAATTGTGGATTGGGTTTATGAATGCGCTTTGCGCTTTACTTCATCAAATAAGATGAAATTGTCTCAAAAATCTAGATTTGTAAAATGTAGTATCTTTATTGATAAGAACGTGTGAAACTTTCAATGTAGATGTCTTCATGTGCTTTTCGTTGATTCTAAGATTTGAGATGTACGTTAATCTATGCATTTTATAGGCATAGACTTACTTTATATTTCTGTCTTATAATCGACTAGAGGGTATGTGAGGATTGAAATCTTTGCCCTCCATCCGTTGAACGTGGCGTGACTGATGAGTACCTTGTAGTACGAAACAGTATACTGTCTCACGTTTTCAATGAATGAAGGCAGCGATTTCAAGACTTTTTAACATTTTTCCATGAAGGATAATGGAGAATCTATTATTCTCTAACATTGATTCCTAAAAGGACAATGGAGACATCGCAATGTTCATGTTTCACATAGCCAGCTCCGCTATTATATTCTTTGGAATAATTCGTCAAGAATTATCGAAAGAACGTTATAATATTCACTTTATATATATATATATATATATATATATATATATATATATATATATATATATATATATATAAACACAGTCTGTGAAATTTTTTTTGTGTGTAATAGTGTCAAATCTTTTCTTGAACGATAAGACCACTTCAAGTTGAAACCTACTTATCTATAACTTTTAATTTCCTCCGTTCCTTTAGAGGATCACGAAAACGTCTAGAGAGGTTCTCGATTGGTTGACTAACAAATTATCCGATAAGATCGTAAGATTCAGCTGTCCGAATAGTAATTAGCTCGGAGCTAATTCGAACGTTAACAATTTCATTACTTATTTCAACATTTAATTGCATTCCTATTTTCCAATTACTTTCAATCAAACTTCAGTGGCTGATTTCGGTTCAGTTTATGTGTGCGTGACAAGATGGCGGATAATGTTAAAAGTGGATTCGCATAGTAAATGCGTGACTAGAATATCTTCAATATTGAAATTTATACCTCCAGTCTCGTATATTTCAGCAACTTTAACTTGTGATACATAATCTATCAAAGCTTTTCAGGACGTTATAGTGAAAGTAGAAAGTTTCTTTCATTTCTAGTTTCATAAATCTTGCAAAATGTTTTTCTGTTATTCAGTATGAAATGAAATCAATTGGAACATTGAGAGACATGAATACAAAATGTTAAAATCACATCATGTAACATATATTTGAGAAATAAAATTCAAGATAGAACTTGATGAAATCATTTAGATCTTCAACTAAATTACTTTTCAATCAGAAAAAATTTCGAATGAAGTCCAATGTTATAATATATTAATTGAAAAATTTTTGAATATTGTAACATCTTAATAATCTCATGATTTATTTCTTCATTCATTTATTTAACGAACACTGTTTTACAGGACATGTCTTAATTACAAAACAGTAAAGACAACAGATACTAAAAACAAAATTGGTAGGACAAAAGTTCAGAAGTTTCAATTTTCTACTTTCAAATTTTGAAGTTCTCAAAAGAAAGATTTTGTGATCATAAATCAGAACTGATAAGAAGTACTGATAAAGAAATACAATTAGTTACAGGAATAAAAAAAACTTAAATGATGACCAAGCTTATACATTACATATAAAGATAAACACACACATATAATTACATTCACATTTTAACACATTTACACACACACAAGTATATGCGTAAAAATGAATTCTGTACATGAATACAGATAAACGATTGTTCTAGCGAAGATTATGCATATCTAGAAAAATTGCCTTGATATCAGTAACAGAACAGTTCAAAATATCTCAGCTACCAAAATATTACATTTTCCACATTTTGTGTGCAATGCAGAAAATTTTAGAGCATACGTTCTAGCTGCTGGGAGGTAGCTTCTGGAAGAAACTCTTGGAACTATAAAGTTAAACTTAGCAATAGTGAATTCGCTTCTGGAAGAAACTCTTGGAACTATAAAGTTAAACTTTTGTAATAATTCCTGACATTTCACTCTATTGTTAATTATTTTATGCAAGAAGATTATTGCATGGCATTTCCTTCGCGTACTGAGTGAGTCCACATTATGTCGACTTGTAAGTGTTTCATGTTGTATGCCTATAGGTAGATGTATTCCACAAATTCTCAAGCTCAAAAGTTTCAGGAACTTCCGTTGAATAGACTCCAGTTGATCAATATGTAACAGGTAACCAGGATTCCAGACTGTTGATATGCATTCAAGTTTGGATCTGATGAAAGCACAATACAATGTTTTCAGAGTTGATATATTGCTGAATTCCTTACCAAGGCGAATAAAGAAACCATATACTCTACAGGGAGCGGTTATTGATATGTGGCACAAAAGTTAGTTGAGAATCGAAGTTACGCCAAGGTCAATAAATGCTTTAGGACTTAACATGCGAGAGACATAACATGATATTTGGAGATGTTGAGAGTTAATTTGTTGACATCACATTAATTTATAATATTACGCAAGTTTCTAGCAATGCGTTCACAGTCACCGATGTTGGAAACATAATGAGAAATCTTGAAATCATTAGCAAAGAATAAACCCTCAACATCTATGACATCGCTTCTATCATTTATGAATATTGTGAAAAGCAAGGGATCAAGTATGGAACCTTGGGGCACTCCAGATGAAGCACGTTATTCAATTGATGTATATACCCTGGTAAAAAAACGTTGCTTTCTGCCTATCAAGTACAATTCGAAAAGTTTGATGGTATTTCGAAAGCCCGAAAGTGCCTAGTTTATTCAATATAATACCATGGTCAATAATGTCGAACGCTTCAGAGAAGTCCATGTATCGGTCTGTTTGTGATTGCCAGTAGCCTTAGAAATGTACTGAGTGAACCATGTTAGATTAGTATTTGTTGAACGACCTTTCATAAAACCATGTTGTAGTGATGAAATCATATGATATGAAATTTTTTCTTGTAGAACACTTTCAAATATATTGCAGAATTCATTTGTTAACAGTACAAAATAGTTGAATTAAATATGCATAAACCGAATATTTTCTAATCGAAATTATTTTAGTGAATTAACACTGACACATTAAACTGAAAAGAGAAACTTCTCAGCAATGACGACTGCTGCTTAAATGATGCTATAAAGATAAAACGAAAGGGGACCTTCACTTCGAAAAATTTATTACTGGTTATGTAGCAATATATTAAACATTATCTGAGCGATTTTTTAAAATTCATTTGCATCAGAGACGTGTTTTTAGATGTTCGTGTTTGAAATTTTGAATTGGAATGTAACTTGACTTCTAACTCAGAATCAGAAGTCTTTCGAAGTTCATGCATATAATACGTATTTCCATGTTATGGATTCCGCAAAATTTCATTCGAGATATTCAAATAATTCTAATGAAGCTCTCAAGTAGCTGTCAGACAAATATTGTCAACGAAAACACTAACTACCAATATATTGTACTCTACACGTACATACTGTTTATTAAATATAATTAAAATAATTCAAATCATACTATATTGGTGAATTGAAATGATATCTACATAGGATACTCCCACGAACTACTTTCGCTTTTTCATCATGTATATTATTGAGATACCAATAGTTATCACATACGACGTTTTTGCATCTCCATAATTAGCATTCGGATAGGAGTACATAATATGGTAGATACTTAAACACATTATTTTTAACACATCGAATACGTCGCCGAAGATTTATACGTTAATAACTCATTGACGTACTCTTTAATAGGCTCAAAAAAAGGGTAAGCAGAAAAATCGGTCAGATTTAATGAACGATTTACTTCTCAATGAAGCAAAAACACTTCCACTTCCACGAACTGGTTAATCCAAAGCAAGTACCATATTTCTATTAACATGACTCTCAGCATTTCATTTTTTGTTTATATGTTTGCACTAACATACAAATGCTCACAAGTATATCCTTTTGTTTAAATCTTTTTTGTTTCAATCTCCAAGCACCTCCAAATGAAAACCGTCAACTAATTAATACTTTATAATTCCGTCTATAGGAATCAACATCTTCAGACACGTAGATAACTACTAAATTGCGTCTATTTGACAAATATCATCATATGACGGTTTCAAATGTCAATAGGTTGAGTTAGTGGAACGATTGTGATTCTTCCTGTTCGTATATATTCTATATACCTATATACACAATTTTTTCACCTGTTATATCTTTTATATAAACTCAATATTTATTGGTAATTACAGGTATTTGAAAGAATATAAGGCAGATACATAAAAGTATATAGGACGTGGTCTATATTTCGATTTGATTACAATCTTCATCAGGACTCTGAAAAACATTTACATACAATTATACTAGTAAAAAATTGTGTTTAACAACTTCCTCAGCAGTATAATTAAAACAATAATCAGTAGAATTTAAAATTGTAGATATCGTTTCAATATTCAGATTGTAAACAATGGTTCAGAGAACATTTGTTCAACCTGTCATGTCTCACACGTTCAATAACAATTAGTCGAAGGCTTAAAATGATGTGAAAAACAGAATAACAGATTCTTAGTTTCAATAGTTGTTAAACATATATATATTACAATATATATATATATATATATATATATATATATATATATATATATATATATATATATATATATATATATATATATATATATATATATATATATATATATATATATATATGTGACATATATAAAAATTTTCTTGCGGTTAAAAGTACAAATGACAAAAACACAATTTCCGGTACAGCACCGCAACTAAATTGGAAGCAGCCGTTGACACGTGTTTCGAGCTTATTGGCTCTCCCCAGAACGGCGAAGCCAAGTTCAAGGTCTACGAATCTGCAGATGGAATCTGGGCGAAATAGTTTTTTGAATCTCCCAACCCGGAGAGTGAAAACGCGGTACCCTAAAATGTGATGACTTCTTTCAGTGGAGTGTCTGTTCTTTCATGTTTTTGCATCTCCAGGTTCGTACAACTTGAACTTGGCTACAGCATTCTGAGGAGAGCCAATAAGGTCGAAACACGTGTCAACGGCTGCTACTAATTACGGAATATGCCGACAGTGTCTACTTTTGATTGAAATTTTTCCCCGCGTTGAACATTATTCATATATTGTATAATTTCTCGGCTAGAGGCATCCTGGAAGGATAAAAAGTCGCCTCACGGGCGAAGTATTTGTTTTGAATTTCCCAACCCGGAGAATAAAAACGCGGTAGCCTAAAATGTGTCGACTTCCTTCAGTGGATTGTCTGTTCTTTCTTGTTCCTCCATTTCCAGGTTCGTACAACTTGAACTTGGCTACGCCGTTCTGAGGAGAGCCAATAAGCTCGAAACACGTGTCACCGGCTGCTACTAATTGCAGGATATGCCAACAGTGTCTACTTCTGATTGAAATTTTTTTTCGCGTAGAACATTATTCATATATTGTATGATTTCTCAGCTAGAAGCATCCTTGAAGGATAAATAGTCGCCTCACGGGCGAAGTAGTTTTTTTGAATCTCCCAACCCGAAAAGTTGAAACGCGGTAGCCTAAAATGTGTCGACTTCCTTCAGTGGAGTTTTTGTTTTTTCCTTTTTCTCCATCTCCAGGTTCGTACAACTTGAACTTAGGTACGCCGTTCTGAGGAGAGTCAATAAGCTCAAAACACGTGTCAACGGCTGCTTCTAATTGCGGGATATGCCGACAGTGTCTACTTTTGACTGAAATTTTCCACCGCGTTGAACATTAGTCATATATTGTATAATTATATTTATGTATATATATATATATATATATATATATATATATATATATATATATATATATATATATATACATAAATATATATATTTATATATATATATATATATATATATATATATATATATATATATATATAATATTATTATATATAATATATATTTATATATATATATATATATATATATATATATATATATATATATATATATATATATATATATATATATATATATATATATATAATTCAGTAATAAATATAAGACAAAATAATCTCTGTGTCTGTATCGAATTCAGAACAGCTTTTCTCTGAAAAAGAGAATTCTCTTGAAAACTGTTTTCTCTGATCCTCTGAGACACAATTGCCTCCACAAACAATTTGTCCAATCTGAAAACGAGTCATTGTAATAACGTCGGAAATGAAATACTATAACCCAGATTCGTATTGTCCTTGTTGTTAGTATTGTCATCATTCCTCTGTAAATGTTTTGTTCCAATTGCAGCTGTTTAGTTTGTTTATGAAAATCATCGTGCTTATTGAACCAATTTATATAGGGAATCTGAGAAATTTCATAAAGAAATGCAAGCAATAATCCACTGAAACCAATTATGGAGGTTTCACATATCACCTGAAAGATGTGTTTCATCTAGAAAATTATGAATCGTTACTATTGAAATTGACTGAATTGACTTGATGCCTTACCCTTATTTCCATAAATAGAACCAAGTTGCAGTACGCTTCAATAAGAATTCAATCGACAACTGATATAAAAGTTATAAGAAATATTTTATTTCTAAGAAAAATAATTCAGCCTGAATTCATTGCATTTTGAATAAATGTTGTTGGAAAAATTTAATCTCATAGTTGAATGACAAAGTAATTTATGGATATTTTCAAATAAATTATTTTAATTACAAGGCGATTGTAAACGTAAAGCTGCATAAAGCAATAATTTCATAACGACCGAATTTTTCGAAACTTCGAAACGAAGAACTTTTTAGTTTTTCTTGACGAGATAAGGAGATACTGAAAATTGCGAAAGAAAATGGATCTTTCTGTTTTACCAAGAACATGGGAAATAATGGAACTAAACGCTACTTAGAATCCTCATGTTTCCTTAGTGATTATTCAATCTTCATCTTGTAGATATAATGAAAATAAAATGGAACTTACTGTTGTTAAAACTAATATCTACGATGAAAATTAAAAAAAACAAACTCAAAGTGTACCTTTTTTCAAAGAATGTATTGCTGAATGCTAAAATCTGGAATATTTGATTTTACTCCATTGATTTCGAAAAAGTAGAAAATCATGTCCATTACGATCGAAGCTTTGTCTTAGCTTGAAATTCAATTATCCAAAATTTAATTACTCAAAATGATGTGTAATATTTTTGTGGAATTGCGGGTTCAATCCAGCCTATTCAACATCTGCGCAAGAATTTTTCACATACTATTTTTAGAGGAAACTCTTTTTTGACAATGAAACAGCTTCAAAAGTATATCGATATTAACATTTTTCCAATTTTTATTCACTCAATTATTTCAACTCAATTCTCTATAAAATTGTTATGTCTTTGAATGAATGGTGCCGAATTATATTGTCTAATTATATCCGGAATTATATTATTGCACTGAGTTTGAATAACGAATGTGATATGATGCAGCTCCTTCTGAAAATAATTAAGGGTATTTTCCAAAATAGATGACACAATACTTCGAATTCTTTCATTCATCTATTCATTTGTGCAATAGATAAATATATTGTGTAAAAATAGATTATATAGGAGAAATTATTAAATTAGTTAAATGATTCATCTATAAACAAAAAGTCAACTTTAATGGCATGCTGTCGGAGGATCTAGGCGTACCTCATGAAAATATCTTAGGTCTGTTGTTGTTCTTTTTATATATAAATGATATTGTCTCCCATGTGAGAAAATGCGTTAATATACGTTCAATCTATGACGATAATTTGCTCTATATATCTCGCAAAGATGTCGAAAATATGACAGAGGGGATCAATAGAAACTTTTCTGTAATTAATGAATGGTTGTGTGACAATAGATTATCCCTGAATGTGCAAACACCTTACTTGATAGTTTTGGCTACAAATTATTATTAATAAAAATGAAATTATAACCGTAAAGACTAATGAACAAAAAATTGGAAGTGTAGAAACAATTCTAAAAATATATATATAGACATTATGCTAGACGAAAAAATGAGTTTCAATGATCATGTTGATTTCATATCACCTGAAATTTTCTGAGAAGAATAGGAGAAAATCTGTCGACCTATGTGAAATTATTGTGGTTAAAATCAATAATAACACATTTTGAATATTGCTCCACTTTGTTGTTCGGTTTCAACAATTACAAAAGTTAGAGAATAGAGTCATGCGAACAATTTTAAAGTGCAATAAGTATACCCCCGTTAAAATTATGCTCGACTCTCTGGAACTGATTAATATTTAAAATAAAAAATTAGTTGCTTTCATGTAATATAATGAAGAATGAAATATATAATAATATATAATATTAGAAATGGTGATAGTTTTTATATCCAAAGATGTAAGCTTTCTTGATCTGAACAAGGCATAAACTATGACGGATTTAAGGCTTGCAATAATTAATCAAGTATATTGAAAACAAATACTAGTATCAATAAATTTATGCGTAATATGAGAGAATATATTTCAAATAATGAAATAGATGTGTGATTAAAAATTGACACTTTAAAATATGTAGATTTTTCGTATAGCGTCAGCTAAATAAATACATATTAGTATTATTGTTGAATGTTTATATTGTAATTATGTGGTTCTATATATCATTGAAATAATTAAATTATCTTTGACTGAATATCTAAGATAATTAAGAACTCAATTATCTCAATCTAATATAAAAAAATACCGCTGCTCATTCCTAAGCATATATAAAATAATGATATTTCAGTATTTGATTTTGAAATAAAATTTCGGTGAAATTCAATCTGAATGGCTGGACTGATAATATTGACATCTGAGAGGGGGTTGACGTTGATATATTTCTGCCACTGCAATCTAACTTTCACTTTGTTCATTGTATTCGCCATTCCCATACATTCGAATTGTTCTTCTTTCCACTTGATTCCACGATTCGATATGAAATATAAATGAGTGTTTGTCAGTCAAGTTGAAGTTTCGATCAGGCTCCTCAATAAGAGGAATGGAAGCGTAATGGCGAATAATCCTGAACTTTTTCACCGAATTTTGAATGTAGATTCAAAGGAGTTCAACGCTATAACCAATATCTCTTATTCATCCCTTATATTCATCTTTTGTATTATCAATAATTAATATATATATATATATATATATATATATATATATATATATATATTACTGCATTCTACGTGCTGGATAGTTGAAGGAAGCCACGACAATGACCGTATTTCTCAATTTGACTAATTTGGCTGAAATATTTCAAAATTCAGGGGAATTCTGCTTGATAATAGTTATCCCCTAAACTGATTGATAAATTATTGAGAGCTTGTAGCAATATAATTGAAACAAACCAGGAAATTATCAGCAACAACAGCCCAGAGAATCTACCATTCGGTGTTCTACCGCATATACACAATCTAACGCCAAAACTGATCAAATTATTTCATAATAAAATGAAAATAGCCCAAAAAAACACATTAACGATACAGTCATTATTCACTCGCACAAAACATCCCATAGAATTGAAATTCAAATCAAATGTCGTCTACAAAATTCCTTGTCAAAATTGCGATTCTGTATATATAGGTCAAACATCCCAAAATCTTCATTCGAGGATCATTTCTCATAAAAGTGATTGCCGAAATACCAACAAGACGAATTCCTCTGCATTAACCCAACACGTGCAAGCCACTGGTCATAATATGAATTACAATGCCACAAAAATTTTAGATCACGCAAACAATTACAACAAACGCCTTTTCCTAGAAATGGTTCATATTAAAAAGACAGGAAATTGTATTAACAAAAAATCTGATACAGATAATTTAAGCAATATATATATAAATCTCATAGGTTCTTCTGATTAATGGCTCATATTCGGATATCCTATTCACCGAAAAATCCATTCTGAATACATAAAAAAACAAATTCATTCTCTTTTCGTTAGTCATAAAACTTCGGCCAACGTTATGCATTTTCAGAAACGCCCTTAAAAACATCTGGTAACACTCTACTTGAAAAGCCAAATTGAGAAATACGGTCATTGTCGTGGCTTCCTTCAACTATCCAGCACGTAGAATGCAGTAACATTCCAACCCAATGCATTTGGGAACACTTGTAGTTATTTTCAAAATTCAAAAAACTAATGTACTTTCGGACTAACTTCACAGTAATTAACCTTTTATGTATATATATATATATATATATATATATATATATATATATATATATATATATATATATATATAATATAAAGGGCAGATTATTTTTCGATGCAACATCACATCAGAACTTTAGCGGCATATTTACGCTGTGAAAATTATTGGCCTGAAAAAAATCGAGAAAACCAATTATAAATGTTATATATTCTACACCGAATATTGATTGCTCTGTGCGCTTTTTGTGGACTATGAGTTTCATGTAATAATTGGTCGTAGTACAAAGGGAAATTTTAGAGTAAAAATATGAAGCTTTGAACTTTTTGACGCTCTAATTTGAAAGCATCTGTCCGAGAAATGAATTTAATGAATCTGTTTCTGGAAAAAAAATTTATGTTCAACATAGTATGGTTAGAATTTTGCGTCATTCGAAATTAAAAAAATATGATATTCTCTATGAATTCCACTATTAAATGTAAACGTCTCTGATATTCTGCTTTGTACAGTAAACAAAGAAAAAACAAAATTCAACTTATTTAAACTGCAAGCTCGATTCGTTTGTGGAAAGTTTTGATATGAAAATAAGTTTCATATTCCAAGGTAGGGATGATTGGATGCTCTAGCTGCCCTCAGTTTGTTATATCTGCCTTCAGGGAAATAGTGATAAAATATGATAAATAATATACGAGTATATTAAACACTGAAATCAAACTTTCACGAATATTTTGGATAATGAAATAATATAACAACGTTGACTTGACATGTTTCGAGTGGTCAGCTCATATATAGACTAACTCGAAAAACAGTACATAGTAAATTTACATTTATGAGATAGGGTTGAGAAGATTTCATGGATTATGTTCATAGATTTCGATAAAATTCGATATTTACACGCAAGTATCAAAGGGAAACACTTAAATCTCTTAGAGGCCATAGAAATCAGCAAAACCTAGAAAATAGAAGGACCGATGCTCAATGAACAAATAGAATTTCAACTATCTCCCCTTCTCACCTATAACTCATAGATCTGAATTTACTATGTTCTGTTTCTGGAGTTAGTCTTGTTATATATATAATAATAATGATATAATATATATATATATATATATATATATATATATATATATATATATATATATATATATATATATATATATATATATATATATATATATATATATATATATATTATATCATCATCAACCTCTGTCCGTGCACTGCAGGACGAAGGCCTCCCTCTGTCTTTGCCCAGATTCTCTATCGGCAGTCTCTCTCTTCCAGGCAACGCCCAATATATATATATATATATATATATATATATATATATATATATATATATATATATATATATAGTTTCAAGATTCACGAATCATTCATACTAGTGAGAACTGAGACTCTTAGTCGAAATATCGAAATATTTCAAACAAAACTCTCAGGGAGCTTTCTACATTAATGTTGTCAACGAGAACAAACCTCTCACTTTCGAGAGTGAGGATTAAGTGCGCGTTGAAAAAATTATTGATCTTGTCGCATGATGATAGGATACCATTGTTCCATCATTATTATGAATCATTATTCCGTATTAAAATCAAGAATCAAGATGTCAATCAAAAATCAATGACTTTCAAAACGCACAATAGGTCCTAGATCCAAATGAGGGGGCAACAATTTGTGAAAACTTACGCAAGCTCCCTCTATCGAAGAAAAGACGAATTACTCCCTAGCGTTCCACATTCCTACACATGACAACATTAGTGAGAGTACGTGAGGCTTTGTGGACATTTTATTCGAACACCAAAGAAATCTGCCTGCAATGTGTGAGAATGACACCCGGCGGGCAAAACGATAGCTAGTTTCAAGAGTCACGAATCATTCATACTAGTAAATGCCGGGACTCTTAATCGAAATATTTCAAATGAAACTCGCAGGCAGCTGTCTACATAAATGTTGTCAACGAGAACGAACCTATCATTTTCGATAACTCTAATATCCACTCTCGACTTATTATTCCAATTTTATTCATTGTTTTTCTAGTCAATAATGTGTTGATCCTTCCTTCATTTCTTACTTCCTAATCAATTCAAAGTTTTAAGACGCCAAATTTTTTCAAACGAAATATTTGCAATAATTGATATGGATTTACAAATATCGATTGACCTATCGTATTATGCTGTTTCATTTTAGTAGAGTAAATATTTAGATTCTGACTAATCTAATAAGATTATGTCTGCTCACCCTTCATCCTAAGAAAAGAGTAGTTCATATGATAACTACAAAATTTTTCGTAAATATGGAAATCTTGCATTCTATAATCTCCAGCCATTTCACGAAATCTTTGTTTGTTCTCATATCAGGGACAACAGGAAATGAAAGACAATCGAAATTAAGGTATAATATAAAAATAGATATACCTAAAAATATATTTCTTTTGGCTATCGATACTTGTCAGAATTATGCACCTTATGGTTAAAATTTTTGTCATCTATTCGACAGAAAACTATATTTCAAATAAGTGTCTATTCACTTTCATGCACCTTATGGTTAGAATTTTTGTCATCTATTCGACAGAAAACTATATTTCAAATAAGTGTCTTCTGTCTGTTCAAATAAGAAATACTCGACCCGTTGTTCTGCATCATTTCTGAGGTCCATGTCAACTATTGCACTTATAGAAATAAATTGTGGAAAATTATATACCTGATTCCTTATATATGGAATTGTTTCGCGAAATATGAATCAAACTGTAATTTCAGCGTGAATATTCGAATTACCCAATTGTTCTAAATATGTTCTGAATATTTATTTGAAATGAGGGCTCTAAATTTCGATTCTAACATCATTTCTTGTGTCAAGACCTTCCATGAGGAACAACATTCTCCGAAACATAAAAAACAAAAATATTGACATTTCGATATACACTGTATAAAAAACATATAAGTTCTAATTCAATTGCTAATCGAAACTCAAGAATACAGTGGGCATCGAACCCACCAGCATCTGTAACTCAAAAACGGCATATGGTCACTCGGTTCGTTATTGAGTTATATTCATTCAAATATCCAAAACTCTGATTTCATCGTTGAGTGGAGCATTCAGAGAGTTTGAATATTTTTCACTATAGCATAAAATGAACTATTTCTCTATAGTGAATCTTTTCGGAGATTCGCCTATATCCTTCTCTTTATCCCAGTTTTCGTGTTGGGAATTTGTGCTTGATTTGACGCCAGACGTTTCACAATAGCGCAAAGTAAATGATATCTCCACGTAAATTTAGTCTGCCTCAGAATTTTTCACAAAATGTATATTTTCTTTTGGTTTAATGAGTTTTTTCCGCTTTGGCTGATCTTCACGGATTACAGCAACTCGAATTCATCCGAAGCTATTAATCTTAATCGGCAGTTTTTCAAGATGGATAAAACTTGATGATTACTCGTTGGAATTATTCGAAAAACGTTAAATGGACTATAAGCAATTCCGTCATTGGCAAGAAATTAATGAGAAAGCAAGAGAACGAGACGGAAATCGAGGCAGGGAGTGAACGAGAACAAGAATGACGATTGAACTTTTATTTTCCATTACACAGAGATCACTTTTTAATTCTGTGTTCGAGCGGCCATGACACAGGTGCATAGGTTGGCAGTCTTTCTTGTTTGTGGACAAAAATCAACCAGAATGTGAATATTTGAGAGAGCTCTTGGTTAGTTTATCCTTAATCTGAAACAATTTTTCAGTGAACAATGAAATACTATACTCTTACAAGGCACTGAAATAAATGAATTAACGCGTTCATACGTTATTCATTGATCGAGCAGAGTTCAACTGAGCTCTATATTCGGAAGCGAAAAGACATTTTCGTGAGAGTGAAATGAAAATTTCATTGAAATACAAGTTTGTATAGTAAAAAGTACAAAATATACCGCTTAATCACATTCACATACAAACATGGTTACAAATCAAGTTACATTCTCTTGATTCGATTTACTCAGTTTATGGAACAATGTTTTATCTTAAATACTCGTATATAGAAACTGAAGTTAAGATGGTTATTGGAAACAGCAGTTATTTCCAAACAGAACTCGCACCCTGTGTGTATGTACAAATGCAACAAAGACATATATTCAACTCTTGAGGAATAGGAACCTATCTCTGGTAGTGATCACTTGGAAATATTTCCCATAGAATGAAATAACTTTGAACAGGTGACAAACCGGTATATTTGACTCCAGTTAAATTGTGAAGTTTTTCCCATGGAATCAAGTTGCCAACCTAATCAACGTCTTGATGTCCCAAAGCTGCGGAAGTTATAAGATAGTTTCCAACTAGGGAAAATTGGGCAGGTAATCTGCGTTCAGTCAATGGGTTTATTGCCGAGATGTTACACCCTAGTCAACCTCAAATTCAATAAATGGATTGTTGCTGAACTTCGACGCGAAATTAAGTAATAATAAAGAAATTCGAAGTTTCTTTTAAAAAGTTATTGGTATTCAATTCATTTATGGTTTTGATGTCACAGCTTCTGTGAATCTTATGAAATGATTTTGATATCCACGTATCAAAAATACTTACCTATACAATTATTAGACATTAATATTCGAAGCAATAAAACGATGAGTTGAGAAACTGAGTAACTTTGAATATTAGTTTGGCAACTCTCTCCTAGCGGCCAGATGTTACATACGAAGTTTATTGTTTATGATCTCCAAAAGTATTCACTATAACATGTGGTTCGAGTGACTATAAACTAGTGTTTTCTCTATTCATTTCTGATTCATGATCTTACACATGTTGTAGCTGATAAAAATTTTCATGAAAATGAAAGTTCGTCGCAAAATATATTACGAGCAAAAGTAAATTATAGTTAAGCTTTCTGTTTACACCGAGATAAATTTGTTGCTATATGAGTATCAGGATATTTTTGATACAAACAAACAGGAAACATAGATATGAATCATAAAAAAGAGCTATTTAGCAATGAAAACACAATAACAAAATAATAACAAACGAACAACTACGTCTGACTTGGGAAAATTATATAAAAGATCTATATCAAAATGTTCGTCCAGCAGCACAAAATTTAACTCAACAGGAAGATATAACTGGCCCCCACATACTTGTTTCAGAAGTAGAATATGCTGTAGCAAATCTAAACGACGGAAAAACACCTGATGAAGATATGATTCATGCAGAAGTTCTAAAATTAATGGACCCAAAAATCTTATGTCGATCATTTAATAAGATCTATGACTCTAGTATTATTCCAAGTGGATGGTTAAGATCAATATTTATTGTTTTACCAAGAAAGAACAAGGCCTATAACTGCGGTGATCATAGACTCATAAGTTTAATGAGTCATGCATTGAAAGCATTTTTGATAATTCTGCACTATAGAATATATAGGAAATGCGAAGAGCATAGCGGCAGCACACAATTTGGATTTAAAAGTGCAATGGGTACAAGGGAGGCTATGTATTGCCTACAATTATTGACCCAAAAATGTTACGATCAACGTAAAGACGTGTTTATAGTTTTCATTGATTATCAGAAAGCTTTCGATAGCATTAAGCATGAGCACATGATGGAAGTACTACAACAAATTGGCCTTGATACAAAAGATCTTAGAGTTATCCAAAATTTGTATTGGAATCAAACGGCAATACTTCGTATTAACAACTTTTTAGATACGCAAGAATTAGAAATAACAAACAGGGTTCGCCAAGGTTGTATTTTGTCTCCGCTACTATTCAACGTATATATTGAGATGATTTTTCAGAAGGCGCTGGACAGTCAGCAAAAAGGTATAAAAATAAATGGAATCCCAAAAAACAATATAACGTTATGCTGATGACACTGCCATCTTAACAAACGATTTGGAAGATCTACAGCAATTTCTAAACAAAATTATTACGATAGGTAAGGAATATGGATTCAAAATCAACACCGAAAAGACGAAATTCATGATCATCAGCAGAGAACAGCATAATCAGGCCCAAATAATGATTGAGAATAAACCTATAGAAAGGGTCAATAAATTTAAATACCTTGGTTGTAACATTAAGGACAAATTGGATAGCGATGGAAATGAAAATACGGACGGCGATGGCAAAAACTACATTTATTAAATTTCAAAGATATCTATGTCGAAGAGAGGTATCATTAGACATAAGACTTCGTATGGTAAAATGCTATATTTGGCCCATAATAACATATGGGGTCGAAACATGGTCACTCAAAATGAAATAAATGAACCGTATAGAGGCTTTTGAGATGTGGACACTCCGCAGGTTATTGAAGATTCCTTGGGTGGACCGAATAACGAATGAGGAAATACTAAGAAGAGCCGGCGTCGAGCGTGTGTTATTGAAAATTATAAAGCAACACAAGATCTCTTATTTGGGCCACATACTCCGAGGCAATAAATATGATATCCTAAGACTAAGAAGAGGACCAGGCCAAAAACGGCATTCATGGTTGTGCGATATCAAGAACTGGTGTGGAGTGAAAAACGTGGGCGATATATTCGCACTAGCTACGGAACGTCAATTACGTATTATAGAATGAGTGGATGATCGCCTACACGCTGTGAGCGTTGGCACGAGAAGAAGAAGGCAATGAAAAACTGAACAAGAGATTGAAGTGATGTAATTCTGAATCTGGAGACCATGGAGGAGATGAAAAGATACAATAAGCTCATATACTCATGTGTTTCATGAAGAAATCAACCTCTTTTCATCTTCGCTTAGTATATGAGAGCTGTTTCATTCATGAGACACAGTGAAATATATCCATCAGATATAGTACTTCACAAACCTTTTGAAGACAACATGGGATTTTCTGGTGGTTCAATGATTGAAAACCAGATATAATTCGGTTAATGGAGATATTATCCTATTCTTTTATATTTATTATCATCGTGATTATTTTATTCACTTCAGGATATTGTTGAATTAAATGCCAGAAGGATCTCATTTTGTATTAATTCAAATAGAAGTATGTTGAAGCCATTAGGCATCAGTAATAGGATGGAATGAATAAGATTATTTCTGCGAAGGAAAAAGTTACGAGAAACTTTAAATTTGTTGAAGGAATTTCTATGGATTATTTCATCAAATTTTTTCAAATAGAAAATAATTTTGAAATATTGAATTTAGGTGAATAAACTGTATCTGAGAGAAAAGAGATAAAGTGTACGAGAATTGAAAACGAATAAATTCTTCAAAGATTTAGTACACTCTTCAGATATTTCGGGTAACATGACATTACGCAGAGATCAAAAAATATTTATGCGAAACAATGATAAAACAGATGATGTGTGAGGAACCAGAAATCTGAATTCAGCGAACAATGTTGCATTCAATAACTTTTGTGGAATTTAACCAAGAGATTTTAATGACGATATTTTACTTTGTAAAAATGTACCACCAAGAAATGTGTTAGACGTTGGTATTGTTCAAATATGGAAAAATTTATTCTTCTTTTATTCATGAAAATGATGTATTCGAACCAAACCAATCAATGAATTGGCCGACCTAGTTTCACACGCACAATTTCACATAGGCTAATTGAAGTAAATATCACACATCTCTTCTAATTTACCTGTGACCATCGATCATTGTCTCTTTCCTCTATTGTGATCGAGTATTTATATGCATTAGTTGAATAAACAGCCAGAAATAATTCCTCTCGAAAGTACGTTTTTTAAACAGTTATTTAGGTGTACATTTCGAAAGCGGCAATGAGTTTTCAATTTTCATTGCAAAATTGAATATCGACGGTTTGAAACAAACAATTGTTCTTTTTTTGGTATATTTGCACCGAATGGTTTGAATAGGAATTTTTTCCAATTGATTTCATTTTGCATGCATTCTGAAATAGGTTTTGTGTAATTCCCTACTGACAATACCAAAAAACAATGAAACATTCGATTTTCTATCGTGTTTTGAACGAAATATCAGGAGTAACTGCTGGGAGTATCTACTTTTAGTATAACACCTATCTAGGAGTAATTTTTCATCTACATTGTTCCGGATATATTCTTTGAAAAATAAAAATGAGAATACGATATTCATCTACTTCTAGTATAATTACCACACATGTTTGAAATACAATATTCTACTGTTGTTTTCGTAAACAAAATATTAGTTTGATAGCGATAAGATCAACAGATTCTTTAAAAAGATGTGAAATTGTGAAACATCATTTGTCCTCAAATGGTATTCTTGAGATGATTACGAACTCGAATACAAGCCTAAAAAAACTAGTAGTCAGGAAAAGGCTGACATATCTAGATTATTCCTTGAAATGTTTCATATAAATAAAGAGAAACAATGCTTTTGTTAGGAAGTAAATGATATTGCTCTAGTGAGTAACATTCCCGGTAATTTTCTCAAATATTTTTAATTTTCAGCTAAAGTTCATTCAGAGAAAAAAATAGAGTGTCCCTATTTGTTTTTTTTTATTTAATAGTGTTGGCGTTTACTTGGTGTAAATCCATTATAATTGAATATAACTTAAATTCAAACACTTGAACTTATGATTTACACTTTATTGACTTTAGCATGACGAACATTTATGAACATTATGAATTACATGATGAACATTATTCTGTAATTATTTCTGCATTTCTGTTCTGCAATTAGTTCTGCATTTATGAACATTATGAACAGCATGATGAACATTATTCTGTAAGCATCTGAAGAAGTCGTTTTTAACGACGAAACGCGTCATGCTATGTAGTCAGTAAAGTGTAAATCATAAGTTCAAGTGTTTAATTCCAAAAGTTATATTCGACCTAAGTTTTCAACGAAATGGGGCTACTTAGAAAAACAACAAATATTTGTCTTAGTTAAGTTTCAGAATATGTTTGATATTTTAGAATGTTTGTTGTATTTGAAGACTAATCCTACATTTGTAGATGATATGAATTTTAATAAATTCAATTTAAATTTTTTGTTGTGGAAAAGAGGTTTGAATTTATTGTTTTTATACAGCAAGCGTGCTCACACTAATGATTTTCAGTGACTGATATTGACTTATTTCATCACCGATTGGACCGATAATTGATGAAAATCTGAAAACATAATTTGAATAGAGTAGTTTTTCGATTTTCTACATCTGATGGAGCCTCTGTATTGGGGAAACAATTTTGTTATGTTCAACTCATTTATAGAGAAAATCAAAAGTACTTAGTTTTATTTAAATTATTGATTTATTCCATTAGGAACAAAGTTTTATATAATCAATCTATATAACCTATATAATCAATTTATTAAATCTGTACCGTTTTATATTTGGAAGAAATTTACACATTCACATTATAGACTTCACAAATTTTCACATAGATATATACATATATATTTTTCAATAAGTCTAGATTATCAGGATAGATTGATAAAGATAGATTAGGACTTTCGTAGAAACAAGTTGTATTGCACGTAACTCAATTACTTTTTTCAGCGTTTGCTTCTGAGGTCAATTCAGTTTCGCATATCGGATAATCTTGAAAACAAAACTTTTGTAGTAAAAATTTTACATTTCCTGATAGTCGTCTGCTTCAAAATAGTAGCTGAATGATTAATTTCCATACATATTCCATCAAATATTGTCAAATATTGGTTGAATAACTCAGATTCAAAACCAAAGATAACATCAATTTAACAAAAATTTTCTGTATTTACTTGATATTGGGTTACATAATATTGTCATTAAAAAGTTAATTTCAAGAATGTCCATATTCTCAAAGAAAATATTTTTGGGCGTTATATTTTTCACCAATAATTCTTTTTATTACTGGAGTCCTGCTTCCAAAAATAGGGTTCCAAACACCCTCACTATGTAAATAATTGTTATTTATAATAAATTAAAATTAACAAACTTGACTTAGGTTTCACTGAATATATTAAAAACTTGTTTGGGGTGGGTAATCCATCATCAAGAGTATACAATGTTGCTCAACATGTAACATTGTATACTCTTGATAATAGATCAACCACACGAAAAATATGTAGAGTTTTTAACATATTCAGTGATATTTAAGTCAAGTGGGTTAATTTTAATTCATTGTTTTTAACATGATGTTTCACCAAGAGATAAGTGAATCCTCCGTGTCATTAATTATTAATCAATAATTCAATGGAATTTTTTTTTGTTTAACCAAGTCAAGTGTTATACATTGGATATATTTGACAATATTCCACCAAGATATTAGAGAACAATCAATCAACTCTATTGAGAACGCAAGAAAAACCAGTCTTCAAATTCATAATGACTAAAAATCATATTTGGTTAAAAGAAAAGAAAACAGCAATTATTCTTTTCATTCGAAATTGAAATGTGATGAAGCATCTTTATGAGAACTTGAGATAATGTTGGAAAACTTGTGGTTTTCTTGAATTTCTTGAATCGTATAAAGTGGAATTTGTGAAAGTTTCAGACCATTTTTGTGTTAGTTTTGTTACACAATATTTCGTTTCAAAGTGTAGTTCCAGGATGTTACTCCTTATACTACTCAATTGTTGTGAAATTGAATGTTAAGAAGTTTTATGAAATTGCACAATTAGAGATAACTCTCAAGGTCATGAAACGCACGCTGTGTAAAAGTTGCTGATAAAACCCAACCATTTTTATAGGTCATTATGAAGGAGAAACAGTTATAGTAGTAGTATTGGATTTTAAAAGAACTTTTGAAACGTTATGTAGATCATTATTATTGAAAAACTGAATAAACTTGGCTTTGGGAAGTAGTAAACGATTGGTTCGGATCTTACTTGGATTCGCGAACACAAAAAGTTGAGTTTAATGCCATGCTGTCGGATAGTACGAAAGTGGATGTAGGCGTACCTCACGGAACTGTCTTAGGTCCGTTGTTGTTCTCCTTATATATAAACGATATTGTCTTTTATGTGAAAAAATGTTCTATGCGTTTATTCGCTATTGACACTATGATCTATATATGTGGCAAAGACATTAAGAATATAACAGAGTTGATTAATAGAGACCTTTCTGCAATGAATGAATGGCTATGTGACAATAGCTTATCCCTAAATGTGCAAAAATCTAACGTCATAGTTTTGGGTACAAGTGAAACCCTTAAGATCAACGAACAAAAAATTAGAAGAGTAGAAACAGTGAAATATTCATTATGTTAGACGAGAAATTGAGTTTATATGATCACGTTGATTTCATATCATCTGAAATCTCTAAAAAAATCAATTTTTTTAAATGGAATCGAAGAATAGGAAAAACTCTGTCGACGTGTGTGAACTTATTGTTGTTCAAATAAACAATAAACCCCACATTTTGAATCTCATCAAACTTGGTCATTTGATTTGACTGGAAAAATTCCACAATTACGAAAGTTACATAATAGAGCCATGAGATCAATTTGAAAGTGCAAGGTATACACCTGTTAAAGCTATGCTGGACTCTTTGGAACTGATGTCAGTTAAACAGAAAATACTGTAGCTTCATATGTATTCATATTTTAAATCCAAAATCAGTTCCTTTTATGTAATGTAATAAAAAATATATGTCAGTGATGTGCATGGGTATAACACTAGAAATACTGATAGTTTTTATATCCCAAGTTGTAAGCTTTCTAAATCTAAAAATAGTATATACGATGACGAATTTAATGCTTTCGATGAATTTAATGATTTAATTTTATAAGTATATTGAAAACTAGTACTAGTATTGACATATTTAAGTGTGATCTAAGAAAGTATATTTTGAATAATGAGATAGGTATGTAATTCAAAAGTTACACAAAATATGTAAATTTTTTTAAGCTTCAGCGGAATAAATATTATC
This sequence comes from Henosepilachna vigintioctopunctata, assembly GCA_030704895.1. NCBI lineage: Eukaryota > Metazoa > Arthropoda > Insecta > Coleoptera > Coccinellidae > Henosepilachna > Henosepilachna vigintioctopunctata. The sequence goes on from JARQZJ010000067.1 coordinate 2,377,363, forward strand.
ATTTTTTTTTTTAATTCAGTGGATCTACAGTTTAACGGTTCTGGCCATTCGGCTTGTAATCGGTGTACTTTACCCAGCATATTTCATTATTCAAACTACTTAAATCATACACAAATAAGACTTACACAACACCCATGCCTTCAGCGGGGCTCGAACCCTAGTTCTACCGCACCGTAGTCGGGAATTCTACCGACTAAGCTACGAAGACCAGCATCACTTTTTTATTATTAGAAGATGTTAAATAAAACAAAAGGTAGCTGTGATAATTTGAAAGACGGAACTTTGTGTAAAGTTAAATGAATCTCAACATAGTACATTCACTAATACGGATGTTATTGTTGCTTACAAACCTCCTCAGTAAATATTACATCCACATTCGAATATATCGCTAACTTCATTGAACACGACGGAATTTAGTACTCCAAACACATGTAATATGAGCGGAAAATCAGTATCAGCCCATATTTACATCAAAATTGTGGTTATTTACACAACGCAAACTCAATTTCTAGCAAGGTAGAAATCGTTCCATATTTCTCTCTGGAGGACTGTCAATTCACTTAGGGTACATAATTTTGTTTTCTTAAACGGATTTTGAGTGGCAAGAGACTATGCCACACTCCAGAGTTCAGACTTATAACAAGTTTGGGCCATCAATTTACATTAGGGACTCAAATGGAGGATCGATACCAAATGCGATGGAACCAGTGGCGTAATATTCGCCATTGACCTGACGAGTATGTTCTATAGGCAAGAAAAACATAATATATCACTTGAATAACGAAACTTTTAGGAGTTTGTTGATGATGAAAGGAAAGTATACTTTGGAAGTTTTAGAGATGAAGGAATGCATATTTGGGAAGGTCCTTCAAGAAATTACTGAGGGGGATGTTGTTTCATCAGTTTCTTCAGAGGTTGTATAAGTTTTCTACATGAAATTTTCTGGAGTTACTGTGGAGGAAGTCGCAAATTTCACAAATATTTTATCGATAATAATAAGTGGTCTCCTTCTTGAAATCTTCGGAGTCCAGCGTTGTTCATCGACTTAACAGAGTTTCAAATAATAATTTCCGAAATGTATTATTACAATATATACGATTTGTAACGTTTTAAAATACCTTACATTGGTTGAATAAATAATTGTTAAGACCGCATCGCATGAAATAATCGTATGTAATCGTAATACCGATGTATGTACGGAGTATATCCGGTTATAAATTCATTCATTTTCGTAGCGAATATTGGAACTGATAATTCAGGTTTGTTTTCGTTTTTCTATATAATATCTTTCAATATATTTAAATTGATTTCAAGTGCGGTTGTAAGCGCATAACCCCTGGATATAGATTTAGTTCCACCAAATCTGGAGTGGCTCTAAGAATTGGATACCATCATTTATGATCAATTTGGAAATAGTCCAAAAACTGTGAAGTAGAAGAAGAAAAATTTTGATCTAGAGAAAAGAAATCTGGATTCAAGCTAAGAGAGATCTTCAATCTCAATTTTGTTTTGTAATCTAAGAATCAAAAGATCTTCAATAGAAATGTTAAATGAAACTATCTAGTAGCACTGTCTATATTGCGCATAAATGCACATGCACGGGTGATTTTTTACGACTTAAGTTTTTCAGGTTGGCGACACTGGTTGGTAATGGCATTCGCACGTCATCTGTCAAGGTGAATAGTTTTCAGTATACTCTGCCACTACATCATGGAAAAACTTTCAGATGAGCAACGATTGAAAATTGTTGAAATTTACTATAAAAATTCGTGCTCTGTGAAAAATGTGTATCGCTTGTTACGACCATATTATGGTCGTCATAATCGACATGGTGAATCAACAACTCGTGTTGTTATCACCAAATTTCCCATCGAGTTTACTTTGTTGGACATTAAGTCATTGTCTCGCATGAGTACAATGAATACTGAAGACAATATTGCAGGCGAAGCCTACAGTGTTAATGGGGATCGTGAAATGTCAATTCGTCGCCGTGCTCAGCAATTGGGCATGTGTTACTCAACCACATAGAAAATTTTACTTGTTGATTTGAGTTTGAAAGCCTATAAAATTCAACTTCTGCAAGAATTGAAGCCGAATGACCTACCACAACGTCTAAAAATTGTGTTCAGCGATGAGGACTCATTTCTGGCTTAACGGATATGTAAATAATCAAAACTGTCACATCTAGAGTGATGTACGGCCACATGCCATACAAGAATTACTGATGCATCCCGAAAAAACGACATTTTGGTGTGGTTTATGGGCTGGTGGCATCATCGGTCCATTTTTCTTCAAAGACGACCGTGGAAGAAACGTTAACGTCAACGGCGAACGATATCGACCCATGAAACGCAATTTTTTTCTGCCCCAGTTGGCCGAGTTGAGCTTGCTTGACATGTGATTTCATCAAGACGGTGCCACATGTCGCACAGCTCGGGAAACAATGGACATGTTGAAGAATGAATTTGGTGAGCAGCTCATTTCACGAAATGGCGAATTGTGGGGTTATGTAAAGTCGTTAGTGTATGTGGAAAAGCTGAACACGATTGAAGCCCTACAGGATAACATAACACGCGTGATTCGTGGGATACAGGCCGAAATGCTCGAAAAACTGACGCAAAATTGGGCCTTCCGAATGGACCATTTGATACGGAGCCACAGACAACATTTACATGAAGTTATATTCAAAATGTAGATGGTAAAGGCCAAGTTATAAATTTCAATATAAATTTTGAATATATGATGCGAATTGAGCGTTTTATTCGATTTAAAAAAACTGCGTTAAAAAAATCACCCACGTCTCTATATACGTCTCTCAAAATTTCAAAGCTAGCCGGTATTTTCACCAATATTTTATAGGGAATTACGGTATAAAATAGCTAGGATTTCACACAAATGAACACAAAGTTACAAATAGGAATTTAAAATTACAACATTAAAACAACATTATAACATTATAACTTTATAGTGAATCACAAATCGAAAATGAAAATTATAACAGATAATCAGTGAAAAAGATAATACATAATAATCAGAATTGCAAGTAATGGGTTCGAATAATGAGAATGAACACGCTACAGTAGCAATAATTCTTTCGATAATTTTTTTGAACTTTGCATAGATTAACTTCTAATATCTAGTGAAACAGAATTGGAAATTTAACTGTCAACTATACAAAAAGTGTCTATCAAACGATTTTTTCTTATGTTCATGTATGACAAGTCGATCTGTCCTCCTGGTCATTCGATTAAGGTTTATGTAAGCAGAGTGGCGCAGTGGAAGCGTGCTGGGCCCATAACCCAGAGGTCCGTGGATCGAAACCACGCTCTGCTAAGATATTTTTAGAGGCTCGGTAGCAGAACGGTAATGGAGATACGAAGATTATCTGCGTGTCTCTAGCGGCGACATTTAGAAGTTGTCTGAGAAAGTTAAGATGAAGTTTAGTAGACATATTGAGATAGATCAAGATGGAAACCTGTTGCTAATTTGGTACCTAGAGCTGTGGAAAAACGTGAAATTATCTTATATATAAACAGGACATTTTCATTCCAATACCTCATGTACCAAAGAAGAAATACACAATTTTCGTATATTAAACATATCTAAATAATTGAAATGAAATAAATATAAAAAAGAACGCAATCTGATTTAAAGAAACTGAAATAATCTCTAAAATAAACTCAATCTAAATCAATTCATTTTAGTCAATTCCATTGTTCACATAACTCCTAAAAATAACTTGTATAGAGTAAAAGTGAATGTCACAAATATTGGCAACTCTATTGAATGTAGACTCCATAAACTAAATGGGGGATTTTATTAGGGACTTGCTCCTCGTAATCTCTAGGTGGAATAATTCTGTATTACGAGAACTTTGCCTAGGAACACGAAATTTCAAAGCGATCAAGAGAGGAGGACAATCGATACTATTGTGCAGTAATTTGCTGCTTTACTGCTCTGCAATGAGATCAAACTAAATCGACTGAATAGTTCGTTCGGATTGACTCCTCTCTGCGAATAAATTTTATCCTCCCACCAAACTAAGAATTCCACCAAACTAAGAATTTCAAGAACCTTCTCTGGATAGCCTCAAGATGGCGTTGATGGCATGTGTAAATAGGATTATCCTACTATTGAGAGAAAAAATGATTCTTCTATACTAGCAGGTATAGTATTAGTAGCAGGTATACTACTAATACTATACCTGCGTAATTTGCATAATTCAGCACTAATAAATCAGTGAGTTTTTTTAACGAGATATCCTATATTCCTATCCTTTTCCTCATCTTTCTGTTGGAAGATATGCAACATTCTGAAATATTCTAAATATTTCCATTTTTCCTCAGTCTCACTTTCATTATTATTGTTTGCGTGAGGAATGGTTTCTTTTTCAGATCCAATTATTGAACCCTCAATCTTTTTACTCTACCCATTCGATAATCTCAATTTTATAACCGCTAAAAATCATTTTACATTTGAGGGAATTATTGTATCCCTATGAATAAAATGATTTCTAGAGACTGATCTTCAATTTCCCCAATAGGCTTTAGGGACGACTGAATTTGTACTTAAATGATGAGATGATATAAAGTAAACATCTGTTAATTCAAGTAGAAATCCTGTCGAAACTTCCTGAAAGTGTAGCGATAGTATGATAATTTTTTCTTTCAATTCTGAAGTCGAAGAGTTCTGAAATACAATTCGAACAATTTAGAGAATCAATACAGCAATTGGGATTGATATTGTTTCATGGGTCTTGATGAGACTTTAGTTTAATACCACTAATAATAAAATTTGGCAATGTTTTTCCAGAGAATAAATGAAAAAAAACATTTTTCACTTTTTCACGACGAATGTAGTGTGAAAGATAGTTATTTTACGATTGATTGTAGAAAGCTCATTCGCAGCCAAATGGCGCAAAAGTTATTGACTGCTAGTTTGGTTCCTCATATTCGTATATGTTTTATGAGCTGTTATATAAAACTAAAATAACTAATTTTTATGTTACTCTATGAAGAAGCTCAAATAATATTTATTATGAGAGCAGAAAATTATTATAGCAGTTTTCACAAAATATTGAAAGTATTGACGCATTTTTATTACTTGAATTTCTAGTACATACTTAAAAATGAACGCATTTCGGAACCATGTAGAAAAATGTTTTTCAAATGGCTTTTAATTTTGTCATATTCACTATAAGCAACAATAAAACCGAAATGCACCATATATAAGTAAGTAAGTAATTTTATTGATGCGTTATAGTATAAATAACTGATGTCTTCAAGATTTCTCATTATGTTTCCAGCATTGGTGATTGTGAACCCATTTGCCAGAAACTTGTGCCATATTCTAAATTGGTGTGATCTCAACAAATTCACTCTCGAAATCTCCAAATTACATGTAAAAAAACATTTATTGACCTAAACATTTATTGACCTTGGCGTAACCTTCGACTCTCAACTATCTTTTGTACCTCATATCAATGCTACAGTAACAACTGCCTGTAGATTTTATGGTTTCATTATTCAAATTGGTGAGTAATTTAGCAATATATCAACTCTGAAAACATTGTATTGTGCTTTCGCAAGATAAATAAACTCGAATACGGATTAACAGTCTGGAATCCTGGTTATCAGTTACATATTGATCAACTGGAGTCTATTCAACGAAGGTGCCTGAAACTTTTGAGCTTCAGAATTCATGGACTATATCCACCTTTAGACATACAACATGAAACACTTACAAGTCGACATAATGTGGACACACTCAGTGCGCGAAGGAAATTCCAATGCTATAATCTTGCATATAATAATTAACAATAAAGTGAAACCTCAGTAGTTATTGCAAAAACTTAACTTTATTATTCCAAGAGTTTCTCCAAGAAGCGTTCACGTTCTACCTTCCAGCAGCTAGAACGAATTTTCTCAAATTTTCTTCATTGCACACGATGTGTGAACAATATAATATTTTGGGAGCCAAGGTGGATATTTTCAACTGTTCTGTCTATGATATTAAGGCAAGTTTTCTAGATATGCATAATATCTGCTAAATCAATCGTTTATCTGTATTCATGTACAGGATTCATATTCACGCATATACTTGTATGTGTGTATATGTGTTAATATGTGATATATAAGTATGTGTGTGTTTATCTTTATATGTACATATGTATAAGTTTGCTGAAAATTATTTTAGTTTGTTTTATTCCTATAGTTGTATGTCTTTTCATCAGTTGTGTTTTCATTTCATAAATTCTTTCTTTTAAAATTGAAAATTAAAATTTCGAAGTATGTTATATTTTATAAAATACTTTCATTTTATAAAATTTTATATTTTTAATGAACTTATTGACTCAGAATACCTTTCCCAATTTAATTTTTCATTTACTAGCTGAAGTTGATGGATATATTTTGGAAAAACTAACTACAGCTTGGTGCTCAAGTCAAAAGGTGTACATGTCATATTTTTTTATATAATCGTCAATTTTCTGAGATGAAAATTATGGTTTACGTGATACCAACTAGTTCTGCAAAAAAACTTAAAAGGAAGTATTCGTTTTTATTTCAACATGAACGAATTTCCATAATAACTTTTATTTCTCTGGAATTAATTGCAACTTTTGATCTAATGTAAACTACAATCTGTTGCTATGTTGAATGTCATCCCTTTATCTTCCGCTGTTCTTGATTCCATTCATCCAATCAACCCAAAAATATACATTTATAATATCTGTAAGATGTATATATTTGTAAAAGTTAGAAATATCACAAGAAATCATATCAGATTGTATCCTAAAGAACATTCGCTGGACATTCTAGAAAACAATTATAGTAGCAGACTAATCAGACTTTCTGCACTTCAGTGCAATTCTTGCGCTTTCGAGTAACTACAACCATGCACGAAAAAACACAGTGGATTAATAACGAATTGACATGAACACCTTTAATAACAAAACAAATCGTGTAGGTAATTTGGGTCATTAGGCATTTAATAGGTTAAATGCATGAATAGTTCAAAAGGAATAGTTCAATTGAAGTCCATTTGAGACAATCAGAACTTTTTGATAGCTATACAATTAATTCTGCACAAGTAATATACATTAATGTTTTTCTCAAGTCGTTTTCTTAACTGATTTGGAAATCTGAAAGGACGAATGAAAACGATAGTCACAATATAAACTCAACTTGACAATTTATTGTTATACCTGCCACTTCATAATTTCTAACTTGAGAATGAAAAAATACCATTACCAATCTGAATTTTCATTACCCCATAATGAATCCTGCTCTATAGAGAATATTACAAATCACAAACATCTTTATATGGAACTTCCAAGAACTCCAATTGTAGATGCTGTGTCAATTCGTAGTAACTTGTAAAGGTGTTTTTTTACAGGTATAGAACTTCAAGTTGGCATTACTGTTGAAGATGGCGACCAATTTAACAGCTGAGAAATGATTTATTTTCAGTTTGAATTGGCAATTCATCATGAGTAGACTCACGCCTGAACAACGCTTGCAAATAGTGCAAATTCATTTCGAAAATAATGGTTCTGTGCGGAATACGTATCCCGCACTATGTCCATTTTATCGTCGACAAAATCGTCCATCAGTGCAGTTGATTCGATTAACCATGGAACGTTTTCGCACCACGTTTACTCTTATTGATAACTCGCATCCCCAGAGACGCCGTACGGTGCGTAGAGAAGAAGCTCTGAGCGTAGCATTGAGGAAGACCCGAATGAGTCCATCTGCCATCGAGCACAGGAATTGGATCTGTGTCCATCCACTTTATGGAAGATTTTGCGGAAGGATCTTGGTTTGCGTGCTTAAAATATCCAACTCGTGCAAGAATTGAAGCCAAACGATCATCAAGCAAGGCGTAGATTCGTCGAATGGGCCCAAAACGAGATTGGCGTTGTTCTGATTTCCATAAGCGAATTTTGTTTAGCGATGAAGCGCACTTCTGATTGAATGGTTAAGTCAACAAACAGAACTGCTGCATTTGGAGTGAAGATAATCCTCAAGTGTATGTCAAAACACTTTTACATCCAGAAAAACTGACTGTTTGGTGCGCTTTATGGACTGGTGGAATTAATGGTCCGTACTTCTTCAAAAACGATGATGGCCAGAACGTTACAGTCAATGATGATCGGTATAGGGCCATGATTACTAACTTTTTCACTCCTGAATTGAACAACCATGATGATAGTCAGGAGCTGTGATTTCAACAAGACGGCGCAACATGTCACACAGCTCGTGCCACAATGGATTTATTGAGAGACACGTTTGGTGACCGCCCATTTTCACGTTTAAGACATGTGAATTGGCCTCCAAGATCTTGTGATTTAACACCGCTAGACTACTTTCTGTGGGGCTATGTAAAGTCATTGGTCTATGCGGATAAGCCACAAACGCTTTACCGTTTGGAAGACAATATTCGCCGTGTTATTGCCGATATACGGCCACAAATATTGAAAAAGTATGGAAAATTGGACGTCGATATTGGACTACATCCGAGCCAGCCGTGGCGGTCATATGACAGAAATCATATTCAAAATGTAACACCACAAGATTATCTTTCGAGTAAAAAAAATTCTTGTCAATCGGATGATCCATCGTTGTTTCATTGCAATTTAAACCTCTAAAAAAACACCCGTTATTTGCATAATGAAAATACTTGCGATATACAAAATATACTTGAAAATAAGCGAAAAAACCTAGGAATACTCACAGAATGTTTCTGATACAAGGCCTGTAACCTGTGGAGAAAAATGCTCAAAATAATGAAGAAATTGTTCTAAAATTAATAAATTTCAAATTTTCCGATCGACAGAGATGAATCAACACTCAATATCGAGAATAATGGCCGAGTCCAACTACAAAATGGCTTCACTTCATAACTGCCAATTGACATATTAGAAAAATACTAATAACTACCACCAGCTTCAATTTTATTCCGGAAAGAAAAACTAGACATTAAATAAAGCAGGACTTATTGACAAAAGAACGTTACATCAGAACGACGTAACCAAGTTGTACATACAAACTTCGAGATGCCATCAATCGAACGAACTATCCAAATTGATTCTACGTTTTGTTACATAGGCGACTTTCATCTTTCACGAAATCGAATGAAACGCTGAAGACTGAAAGTTATCGGCATAGCTCGTTTAAGAAATCTGTCGTTGACACTTACTTCGAGCTTGTTGGTTTTAATCAGAACGGCTTAGCTGCACCTTCACGTGGATGCCTCAAACAGCCGCTTGTTTCATGCAGGTAATTTAGTTTGTTGGCTTTATCTTCTAGTTTGAACAACTTCAATATTGAACATAATCCGAGGTGGCCTCTGTCGGCAGATATACTCTACACCAGGATAACCAGTATACCTACATAGAACAATATTTGATGCACATTGCGTGCGATTTTAAACATTTTGTTAGTGTAACTCTTTTCAGTGTTAATCGATAACAGATTGAAACAGTTCTTTTATGGTTGAATTCTTATATAATAACTTGAGAAGGGATAAAGCTCAGAATTAGATGATTGATAATGACTTTTGCTTATCACGCCAAGCTCAATATCAGTTTGAAGTTTTCGTTACTTACTCAAGTTTGGTTTGAATGGAAAAATCTATCTTATTGCACAGTTTACGAATGAAACGCTAGATGGATATAAAAACGAAATGATTGAATAATTGAATTTATTGCGTATTTTTTCGTTAACGTTAGATAATTTGATAAAAAGTTCTCAATGAATAGTCGTGTCGTGTTTCTTTTCGAAATGTCGTCAGAGTAATGCGGATTTTCCTCACAAAAGATTGAACAGTCTAGAATATATAGTCCAGGAAGAATGGGAATATTATGTTTCCTGAGGTGGCCCCTACCTTCGGATATTATTCACGGCTATTTGCTAATATATAATAATTATAATCTGAAATAATAGATAATATGATATTGAAGAAAAACTTCACAAAGGCGATTGGTGTGGATTATCCCCTAGTCAAAAACAATATCAACTATAACAGTCTTACATACATCGGTAAGTCCAGTGAGAAACTCAAATTTCTTCTTTTTAAGTATAACATTAACATTGCTTACCGTACTGGAAATAACTTAGGAAAACATATCAAAAATAACAAATCTAAGGTCAACAAAAATAAAAAATCTGGAGTATATAAAATTAACTGTGGTAGTTGTGACAAGTTTTATATTGGTAGAACGTTTAGAAATTTTCAAATAAGAATTTCTGAACATAAACGTAGCTTTGATAATCAAAAGACAGATTCACATTATGCAAATCATCTGATTAATGCAAATCATATATTCAATTCCTATTTTGAAATTTTGAATACCGCAAACAAGGGAATGAAGCTCAATTTGTTAGAATCACTTCAAATTAATAAATACAAATATTCTGGCAACCTTTTGAACAGCCAAATAGTCATACCTCAAGCCCCCTTCTCAATCTTTTCAAATTACTTAGTTTACTATATAGAAGTTCAGTATCAATTGATTCCTTCTACCTGTTATCTACCTGTTTTCTCTGTATTCATAATTTAAGTTTACCTATTGTATGTATTCGAGAAATGTCATTAGTCTGCACGTAGCATTTGAAAAAGGTGAATCTCATCGAAACGTACGTCATGCAGTATTCTTTTTAATAGATGTGTAAATCTTTGTTCAACAATTGTTTTATTATGTTTATCGATTTACATCAAGTATCGGCTTCATCAATTATTAACTGATACTCTTTATCGTAATATTTCGAACGAAAATTTTTTTTTGAACCTCAAACTTTTATAGAAAGTTCATTTTCATTGTACAATTTCGAAACATGCAGTAGAATATTTCGAATTATACATGTTTCTCTTTCTTCTCTTTGAACGCATTCTTGTTGTGTTCCCACTCGCACGGCTATGACTTCCGGTCTTTCGAATTGTTCGGTGCTACTATCTCGATTTCGTCCTTCGTACACACTTCCCAACTACGTCGGAAAATGTTGCAACGGCGGTCTACAGTTTCTATAACTGTCTACTGCATGTCCGCCAAAAGGACACTAATTCGAGTAATAAATCGAGGTCGGTTCAGATTGTCGCTTCTGCGATGTCCCCAGCGACGCGAACTTCAGATTGACGGTTTCCGTTCGAGAAACTCCTTGCATTGTTAAATTACGCGTGGGCTTATTCAACATTATATCTTACAGATGACTTCTGAAGCAAGCACATTTCTTCCGCTATTTATTCTTCAACTTTTTGCCGAAATAATGACTCCGTTTTCCGAATTTTTTTATTTCTGTAATTAGTTCACGTTCGAAAAGAAGATGGATTTACTGTAAACGTCAGACGTTAATGAAACTTTTCGGTTTATTACTACAATATATTTTTTTTATTTCCATCATTTGATGAAGAATTATTCACTCAATAAAGTTAAATATCGGGACAACACAATATCATCATTTCAATCAACAAAGTTTCTTGGAATATATGTAGACAGAAATTTCAGATCACACATTGAGGTCTTATATAAAAAATTGAGTAACTCATTTTTTGCAATCTCTAGAATTAAGAACATTGTACCTAGAAACTGTGTCATAAATGTGTATTACAGTCTCGTATATAGTCATCTTAATAGTATTATTCTGCTGTGGGGCAGCTCTACAGAAATAAATAGGGTGTTTATTACACAGAAGCGAATACTTCGATTAATATTCAATATTCATCAACGGACATTTTGTAAACCTATCCTCATTAATAATAACATACTCACCTTACCGTGTTCATACATTTATAGATGTTTGTTATATGCTGAAATGAAGATAGGTTTATTAAATTGAATAGTAATCATGAGTATTCAACAAGGAACAGGGATGTACTACTTATTCCTATGCAGAAAATAGCTGAATTTGAGCACTCTCTTTATTATCAGAGTTTTAAAATTTTCAACCATTTACCATCGAATTTGAAAGTACTGAAATCTCATTTGCTTAAGGAGAATTAAATATCTGCTCTTAACAAAGACACACTATTGTCTGGCAGAGCATTTCGATGATTCGTATGTAGGCAATAATGTATGAATCAATTTTTTGTATCATATGTTTTTATATTTTTTTCAACACAAATGTTCTTTACGATGTGAAATTATCTCAAATGTTTGATATTTCTGAGGTAATTTCTTTCTTTTCTTCTCAAATAAAGTTGTATATTATTGTAAATAAAAATTTTACCAATATTTTTATTTGAACCAATATTTTTGCTCGAAAGGCGGAATGGAACATCAGACTCAAAAATGAATTTAGTTCTTTTGAGAGTATTCCTATTTGTAATTATTGTATCAATTGAAATGAATGTAATTCTACAATGTAAATAATGTTTCTCAATAAATTCTTTTTATTATTATTACCTTATGACTTTCTGAGCTTGTTTTTCGGATGTCCCTTTGCTAATGTGTGAACGCCCTGAAAGATTTTTATACTCAATTAGTAAACTCTTGCGGACCTAATTTGGTCAAATATGACTAATGATGATTTCTAGAACCGGCTTTTATTCGAGGTGAAATAAATATTGATACTAATCACGGTTCTGATCTAGCAGTAACAAACAATACTTTTTTCATTGCAAATCGATAGTTTATGTTTACCATTTTCTAAGAGTGGTGGTCAGAGACCTTTGAAGCTCCGTTGGACTTACGAAGATTACGGTGGGTACTGACCCACCAGAACCAGTGGCTAAAGCCTTATAGGATCGCTATACGGCTCAGCCACTAGGCCTCTATTAGTTTGTTATCGATCTGTCTGTATCGATTTTCTAGAGAAAAGAAATAGGTCGTGCTATTTTTTTGACGATGTGAAAGCTGATTACCCAGGTCGATGAAGAGAGTATTGCAAGCAGGTCTCTTCATCCTTTTCTAGTCAAATGAAGATAAGTCAAACCTTACATAGGTAGAAATTCCTGCTTACTCACGAATGATTGTATTTAAATAAATAATAATATAAGTTTATTTAGCATGAAGCTATTACACACAAATTCAATATTAATATTCATCCACTGTAATCATAATATATTAGTTCGATATATGAAAAATTTCAAAGATCTTCTAAAACGTCTCAGTGAAATGCAATTTCTTATATCAGCAGGTAATTTGTTGAACATTCTTATTCCCTCATTTATTGTGGATCTACGCATTAAACCTAAATTATGTGTCTCTACAAAAAAGTCATCTTTATGTCGAGTGTCATGCCCATGAATCTCATTCACGTATCTCAAATTTTCAACCAACTTCATTTTGTAGATGTACTCCAATGTCCTGATGGTTATCCTCTGTTTTACGCTCATCAAACTCAATATTTCCAACATTAACTTAACGGGAGTTCTCCTTTTACATTTTAATATTATTCTCATTCCTCTGTTCATAATTTTCTGGAGGTCACAGATAGATGCTTTTTTAAATTGAATAATAGAGATGTACAATAGTCAATATGCGGCAAAACAATTGTTTTGAACAATAATAATCTTGTATTCATATTCAATCTATTACTTAGTCTAGCCATAAAGTGCCCTTTTTTTGACATCTTATTGGCCATGTAATCAGTATGCAAATTGAAGTTAAGATTTTCATCTAACATCATACCTAAATATTTCATACTATGTACTCTTTCTATATAATTATTTCTGAGTAATTTAACTAGCAGAAGTGACACAAGTTGTTCAAAATTTCAAACGATTCGAAAATCTTCATCTATGAAAGATGAAAGGGATAGTGAAAACTTCATTGGAAGTTTCCATGAATCTGATCGCAGCATCTACTGAGTCAAAATGAAAATTTTTCATATTCCAAATAGAGTTTCCTTGAACCACCATATAAAAATAATAATGAATGAATTATTCGCTAGTAAATCGAATTGAATTATGATTGAACCTTTATGCGATTTACTTGAGCTCATTCGGAAATTTCATCTTTGCCGTTTAGGAATCGCTTAGTAGTATGCTGAACTCCTAGTTAGTATGCTCACAACTTACCACAGCTACATAAACTTATTCGATTAAACAGAATCTCCGATTCCATGATTTGAATTGCATAAAGCATGAATGTCTTACTTCGGACCCTAGATCGACTATATTATTGAACCTTGTGCGATCTACCAATTTCTGAGTCAGCAGTCATTTCTACGCAATTCGTTCTTTGTATTCTATGTTGAAATTCCCATTATGGAATATTTTAACCTATTTAGGTTCGATACTGAATACACTCATTTTTCATCAATGTTTATATTTTCTACCAGTCGCAATCGAATGAATAGGCGCCATAGAACAGAAAAAAACTTTTAATCAATTCAATGTTTAGCCGCGATAAACAGGACTAATAACCGCGATTGTTCAGAGTAGTAACAGCGTTTGTCAGCACCAATAGCCGTGGTCAAATAGACAAATATTCTCATTCGATTGGACTGCTACCGAAATTCATTGAACTAATAACAGTCTTTATATTGAAAAATGGCATCATTCGACTTGAGTGGTATCTGGCATTAACTGGACTAATAACAAAGCTTGAATGGACAAAGAGCACCTATCGATTCGACTGGTATCCGCTATTGACTAATAGGATAATAGAACTATTATTGTTATGTGGACTAATATTGTCCAATGGAATATTGGACTAATAGTCGCGAAATAATAGACCAGAAGTCGCGACAGGGTGGATTGATAGCTGAAATCATCTGGACTAATAGTGGCAAATCAATGAACTCATAGCCGCAATCGTTTCGATTATTATTTTCGAAAAAAGGACAAATAGTCGTAGAAGAATGGACTTATAGCCAAAATTGATGGAAATATTTTCACGAAATAATGAATTGATGGCAGCAGGAGAATGAACTAAAAGCCGCAATCATCTGAACAAATTTTCTGAGAGAATATTCACGAAATAATGAACTAATAACCACAATCGTCTGGACTTATATCCAAAAAATATTGGACTTATAGCCGCGAAAGAATGGACTCATAGCCGCAATCATCTGGATTAATATCCTAGAAAAAAGGACTAATAGATGCAGAAGGATGGAGTTATAGGCACAATCGCTGGACTAATATCAACGAAATAATGAACTCATAGCAGTAGGAGGATGAACTAGAGGCCGCAATCGTCTGGACTAATATCCACGAAATAATCGACTAATAGCTGAAGAATAGTGGAGTAATCGCCTGAACGAATATTCGCAAAATAATGGACTAATAACCACAATGATCTGGACTAACATCCACGAAATAATGGACTTATAGCCGCGAAAGAATAAACTAATAGTCCCAATCGACTGGACTAATATTCACGAAATTATGGAATACTAGCTGCAATCGTCTGGACTAATATCCACGAAATTATGGAATACTAGCTGCAATCGTATAGACTAATATCCACGAAATAATCGACTATTAGCTGCAGAATAGTGGACTAATCGTCTGAACGAATATTCGCGAAATGATGGACATATAACCATCAATAAAATAACGACAATCATCTGGACTAATATCCACGAAAAAATGAAGTTATAGCCGCGAAAGAATGAACTAATAGTCGCAATCGACTGGACTAATATTCACGAAATTATGGACTACTAGCTGCAATAGACTGGACTAATATCCACGAAATAATCGACTAATAGCTGCAAAAGAGTGGACTAATAAACGCAATCGTCTGCACGAATATTCGCGAAATAATGGACAACAAATAACCACAAACGTCTGAACTGATATCCACGAAATAATGGACTTATAGCCAAGAAAGAATGTACTGATAGTCGCAATCGTCCGGACTAATATTCACGAAATATTGGATCAATAGCTTCAATCGTCTGAACTAATATCTAAGAAATAATATGCGCAAAAGAGTGGACCAGCCGCAGTCGTCTGGACTGATATCCACGAAATGATCGACTAATAGCTGCAGAAGAGTGGACTAATAAACGCAATCGTCTGAACGAATATTCGCGAAATAATAGACTAATAACCACAACCGTTTGGACTGATATCCACGAAATAATGGACTTATAGCACTTCACTCAGTTGAAAAACTGAACTACTCATATCGTTTGTTGAATGAAGTGGAAACAGAAAGTCCTATTCCACAGACCAACAGCAGACTACAACGATATTATCGAACATTCTAGGAATGAATTGGGAGGCATGCTGCGAAAACCGAACTTCTACCAACTCTGCTAATACTAACATGCTTTGAATAAGATATGTTGTTCAATCAAACTGCGAATTCAGAGTGAGTTGCCACTTTAGGGATCAACAGAGTTTCTGATTATTCAACAAATTCCAGGTATTATATATAGGACACGACATGATAATTCAAGTGATAGAAGTCTCCCTTTATCTTCGGCGGAGATTTAAATGTGATATAGATGACAAGAGTTCTATCAATTTTAATAAATTCAATGGACGATGAATCTACTCTGTGATAGTTCATATTTAAATGAGAGGTAATAATAAAAACTTGTCTAAAAATCACTAACTGAACAATTCTTTATTCGACTAGTTTCGCCTTTTACAGCATTATCATTCTTGAAACAATTTTTTACGATTTTTCACGAATAAAAACTTTGAACTGATTTTTCTCCGAACCACGTTTTTTCGCATGAGTTATACTCTCATTTCACAACTATTGCACTTATCGATATGAACCAAACGGCATTTTACTCCTTAGATGTCTGGCTATGGCCTCAAGCAGAACCAGAAATATTCCTTGTTCTTTAAAAAAGTTATAAACAATTGAGAGTGAAAAAAAAGGGTAAAAAAAATTCAAAAGTCCGCCATTTTTTTTTCATTGAAAATATTTCATTCTGCTTGAGGTCATAGCCAATTCGATACAGAACATGAAACCGTTTTGTTTTTTGCTTTCAGATAATTCTTTTCCAAGAAATGATGTCATTCATCTCCGATTCAGATGAGTTTCAGCAGCCATTTTCAGGACCGCCATTTCGAAAAAAAAATTTTTTCTTCAGGTTATTTAATATATGTGCTTTCATATATAGATAAATTGATTACTCAACATGTTTTGTACTATAAATGAAATATATTGAAAAAAATTACGTTTTTTGGAGTAAGTTGGTCTTAAAATGACAGCATACCAGATTAAATACCCAGATTGAATTGTTTTCCAATTGTTGTTATTCTTTTCTCTCAATCCGGTTCTATAATTGACGATGAAAACTGGAATATTTGTCAAGTTATCACTTCGCTGATTTGATAGTCTTCAAAGGTACTCTGTGGGCATATTTGATGTTCGAAAAATCTTGATTCAAAACGGAACAACCACGAAAGCGTCAACTTTTATATTCAATAGCAGCTGGAATTTTCAATCCAAATCCCTTGTTTAGACTTATAATATATCCTAAAGAATTAGTTCCAGTTTTTAGGTACGCTGTATGTATTTTTCATTATTTCACCATATTCAAACGTAATAATGAATTCGCAATATATAGTAGCGACGATAATTGAAGAAAATTATATCGTTAAATCTGATATACTACCCCATATATAAGAAACACAGTGAGAAATAGAGGTTCTGATTCTGTTTTTATTATTTTTTGTTGTAATTGTAAGAATCGAATCCCTCCGAACTTGCAACAAAATGAAGAAAACAAGTGATTGATATATCTGATTTACGCTCCTATTCGAGGTGCTCTGTCCTTCGCACATTTCCACGAACTTCATCAAGAAATCAAAACTTGTACTGTGTTCACTTCGCAAACAGTTATTTCATCTTCACACGAGCTACAGTTGGTGTGAAGAAGATTAATCACTGTGTTATCGACAGTATCGTTATTTTTTGAGAAACAAGAATCTACCTCTTTTATTCACATTTTAAATTAATGTTATACTCTATTCCACTTTTGATAATATAAGAAACATTCTTCATTGTTTCGAAAGAATAGAAGCAATCAGCCAAATATGAACATTTAGAAATTCTATCTAAAAAATTCTATTCATAGAAAATATTTAAGATATATATTTATTTTTATTTATGATGAAACTTTTATTCATATTGTATTTATTAAAGAGTAAATCTCCAGTTTTTCGAAGTGTTCTTTGAGTATTTTTATGAGGTCTTATTCTTCTATTCTGTTTTTATGTATATATATCTTTTTATTTTTGGCAATCATCAAAAAGTGATTTCCGAATATCACATCTGAACCCCAGATATAGTTATAACTAGTTATATCTTTATAGTTGATTTTCTCTGTAATCGTTTATTTTGAAGTTCTTTCAAAAATATCTTTCAATTTGAAATTATTCTTCATAATAGCAATTTTTTTCTACATTTATGTATTTCAATAAATTGTCATTATTCTGCTATGCTTGCTTCTATTCCTCTTGGCTATTAACATGTCTTTGAAAGTGACTTCAAAATCACCAAAGGTATCCCTACTCAAACGAGGTCTGTTTAAGAGAAAAGGTGAATTTTGAATTTTCGGGGGATGTGCACATTCGATTATCGAAATTATTTTTTGTTATGTTGGAACTCATACGTTGCTCATATGTTAACATTATTAGATAACTATTTTGTAACTTATGGAAAAAATGGATCTTAGAATCTTTATCAAACTTTGCGTTAGAAGTGGAATAAAGTGCTCCAGTGCACTTTAAATGTTGTGTGTGGAACAAGGAGAGTCTATTTTGTGTCAAAAATGTGTTCATAAGTGGTAGAAGCGCTTTACAAAAGGCCGAGAATACGTTGATGACGAGGGCGATCTCAAGTTGCAACCACGTCAACAAACGAAGAACATAACGGAATAATTAAGCAATTGGTTTTGGAAAGTCGTCGAATCAGTATTATGGAGGTTGCAAAGGATGTTCGCATATCAATCGGCTCATGCCATGCAATTTTCTCAGATGTTTGGGTATAAAACGTGTGTCGGCGAAGTTTGTTCGAAATTTAGAAATTTTGAGCCAGAGCAACAACGTATTGTTGCTCAGGAGTTGCCGAAAGGCTTCCACAACTATGCAGATTTTCTGAAAAAGGTCATAATTGGAGATGAAACGTAGGTGAGACATGGCGAAATCATTCCTATTGAAGCTACAAGAAGAGCCAAGACAAAAAAAAGCGCGCCAAGTTCGATCAAATGTGAAGGTTTTGCTCACTGTTTTCTTCGATTTCAACGGCGTAATGCACCATGAGTTCTTGCCAACAGGTCGTAGGGTCAATAAGGAATAAAAAACGAAAGTTATGCAACGTTTGCGTGAAGCAATACACCTCAAAAGATCGGAATTGTGAAAAAACAAATCATGGGTTTTGTATCTCGATAATGCATCAGGTCACACATCAATGCTTCTTCGTGATTTTTTGGCCAAAAACAATACTGCAATCATGCGTCAACAACCGTTTTCACCAGATTTGACTACCCGCGGCTTTTCCAAGGGACCAACGAAAAGAAAGCGTTTTGCCACAATTGATAACATAAAGTCGGAATCCAAGAAAGAGCTGATGACCATACCGAAAACCACATTTCAGAAGTGCTTCAAGGATTGGAAGAAGCGCATAAGTGCATTATATCTGAGGGAGATTACTTTGAAGGGGACACAATGAATATTGAGAATAGATAAATATTTTTCGAAAAATTCAAAATTCATCTTTTATTTTGATCAATTCGCTTATCCTTTACCTGCTTGATGATGACATCATTTCCGGCAATCCGTAATCGCCGCATTAAACTCTAACATTTCAAAGAAGGTAGGAAAAAAATTTAATTTTTTAGGTATGTTGTCAGTTACGAAAATTTAGGAAATTATTTCAAACAATATTTCGATTACATAAAAAAATCGCCAGAATTTTTTCATACATATTTCGATGGAATATCATATCGAAAATTTGTATTTTCGATATGATATTCTATAGTAAGTAATTTCAAAAAGTATTTCGAAATTCTTCTAATGAAATGACCAGAGTTTGAAACTCCAAAAACCGTAAGAAACTATTCGAGACTACTGAAATGAGGTAAGCACAGCTATCTGTGATAAGGATTTATGACGCTCTAGCAACCATCAGGAGAGAAGAAAGAGTTCTGGCAATTTTGTCATGTGTTTAAAATATTGTATATCAGTATGTACGTTTTGGTGACTTTCGGAATGACAACTCACAAATGGGCCCAGGCTCTTCCTCTAATGTTTCACGACAGGTATTCAATCTATCTCTTCGAATTGAATGAAGTTTTAGGATCCATAAAATTAGCCTTACAGGGAGTCTATGTTACTGGAATATATTATGACCAGGCTTAGTTGAAGTCGTAAAATAAGAGATTTATCTTCTAGCCGAAACACTTATCGGATTCACTGATATTTATTACGTTGAGCTGAAGATGTTACTACGACGCTTCATGAATAAGAAAACAACACTAAATATACGTTTTCAAGATTCATTTCATGCGAATTTCACTCTCTTCTATCAATGTTTAAAAACCCATGTTCCTTGGCCTTGTAAAACAATTTTGATAAAAGTCTAACTATAATACAAGAATACAAATATACTAGGCTGTAAGATATATTTTTGATTTTTTCATATTTTCATGCACTAAATGAAAACTTAGAATTTAACGAAAGATTGTCATAGTGAAGCTTTACAATGACAATCTACAACTCTACACAGCCAGCTGGCTGTATGAGCACGATGTCGGTACGATGTGAACCTTCATCACCCTCCGAGAGATATTGTAAAGAATATTGAAATCGATTCCGCGCTTGATGTAAGAACATGTCGGACTGTTTCGTTCTGCAAGGAACTCATCACTTCAGCAGATAATGAACGACAATATTGTCTACCTCGATAAGTCAGAATTTAATGATAATTTGGTTTATTTTTTTTTGCAAGAAGTGTATTTGTTCCTATAGTTGATAATTTTTGTTATATAGGTATATCTCTCTATGAGGTATATATTTAAAATCATGGAATATATTGATTATTATTCTTCATGCAGTAGAAAAAGAAAGAGAAGAAAACATCACAATAAATGAGTGCATAAAGATTAATTGAGACATAATGACAGAAAATGAGGTTATGTGTATTCGAACCTATCAAATTTCGAAATGAATCTACTTATCGCATTGCGATCTACATGTCAGGAGATCCACATTCTAAAACCATATAAAAAGCACAAAAGAGTGTCTCTCAAACAGAATTACAATTGAGGATTATAGTTCAGTCATTCGTAATACTGTGAGTGGTTTGTACCTTTTCGAATCAGTAATTTAGTAATTTTTGCACCTCTTCGAATCATATTTGATTGAGTTCCAGGAAATTTCAATTCGCCATCAATTTTCTTCTATATTCCTATGTTGAATATTTTATGTCAAGATAGAATAATTGAAGTTGTTTTTATTTATGAAGACAAAAGAAACAATTTAGAGATGAAAATAGGTTGAAACCACCACAAAACGTTGTAATTGAAAATGAAACACATCATTTGCACTTTATTCTGATATGGACGGTATACAAAATCATGTTCAGAATCGTAAAATATTCCATTTGAATGATTGCACGTCAATTAGTCAATTCAATCTGAACTCTATACATTTATTCGGTATGAAAATCAACAGCGTAATAACAAAAGTGCCGGTATGTTTTCTGCCATCGAATCACTGAATATGAATGTGTCAAATTGTAACAGGATTTTGAGTGAATATACTGGTAATTCAATGTCAACGGCATCGGATTCACAACCTACGTAACAGAATCTTTACATATCAAATCGAGAGATTATCTACTTCTACATCAAAACGATATTTGAAATGCTGCATATAGAAACGGTGTCTGCATGATTTACTCCACAAATATACTCGTATATATTCTCGAATTTCTATCAAATTTGCCTTTTAGGTACTTTTGGTTCCACAACATTCAAGTAGTGCTTGTTCGCTGACAGGTAAAGTGTCGCATACTCTGTGGTTTCGATGGTTTCATTGAATATATCCACTTTCATAGGTTGTAATTTAATATCATGTACCGGTAATAACAACGGTGTTTATTAGTATTGAAATGTTTTAATGATATTATAACGTTTTGAGCAAAAGGACGAGCTAAATAATTTGTTACGATACTGAAAGAGTTCATCTAACAATTCATAACAAAATTCAGAGCAATTGAGAGAAATGAGAAAATTCCAGCTGAAATATGTATAGTAGTATATAATTCCGTAGACCTGAGTAAAATTTTACAAAATATAAAAATTCCATCGAATGATAAATTGACTTCAGTCGATGTAGTGAATATGTTCTTATCCATTCCTTCACATGAACTAAAAAGAATAGTCACATTACTTTTACTTTTGAACAATTCCCTATAAATGGAAAATAGTAACTTCATGCATCAACCGAAGTTATTTTAAATTCATTGAAGAGATCTATCAACAAACACACGGTTCACCAATTGCACGGACACCTTTAATACAGGCCATGAAATGAACATCTGTCATAAGTAGACAGTGGTTCAACAATCCCGCCATTGATTGAGCTGGTATACAAGTGCAAATAGGACGCTTCCCATAATTTTCGCAGTTTGAAGTTGAATAATTCAAGCTTTTGGTATAAATTCTATATTTTTCATTTGTGTACAGTGTAATACAAGTGTTGATGTTAATAATTTGTTGAAATCTCAACATCAAACTATAAAAAACAAAGTGTTTAGTTTGTTTACAAATTTCAGTGAAACGAAATCAGTTTTGTGTTGTTTAAGACTTTCGTAGTTTGAAGTTGAATATTTTACGATTTCAGTTCTTATCCTCTATTCATCAATTTTCTATAGTGTTATTTAGGTGCTAGTGTTGATAGTTTGTGGATAACATAACATCAAATTATAAAAGTGTTTTGTGTGTACCGATTTAATCGAATCGAATTTGTGTTGTGTTTTAAGTACGAATTACTTACAAATAATTTCTTTGTGAAATAAAGTGTAGAGGATAGGTATTTCGTAGATGATTCATTAAGTTTCAAGTTTGGGATAGGTGAGTTTCTAATAAGTATATTTTCTAACCTATTTATAACCGATAACCATTGAATAAACAGATCGCTATTCACAAATCTAACTAACAATAACAGATTATTTCAAAATCCAAACTCTCTTCAAAACAGAATATTCTTGAGCTCTAATTTTATTAATAATATTTTTATTATTTGCAACGGGGTGGACTGAACATACCCACAGGTTTAATTGAAAATGTCTCATTTCACATGTGTGCCTTGAAAGATTTTCATTGTTGCTGTTCATGTGGTGAATATAATAAAAATATCCTGATCGTGCTGTGTTCCATTTTCTCGAATATCTTATTGAATGACTACACAAAAAAAATAATGAAGCCGGAGACGAGAAAACTGAATCAAAAAATAAACGACGAAAGCTCAATACTTTCATAAAGCAGTTTGTTGGTTGCGCTAATCAGAAATATAATATTTATTTATACTTAGGTAAATTATTCAATTGGGGTAATTCCTACAGCGTTTCTTTCAAGGCTCCTCTTCCCTCGAATAATTCAATACCTGTGGTTAGGCAACTTCTCATGTAAATGAATCCCACTGACTAATAGAAGTATTTTTTACGCAGTGGGGCATTATCGAAAACATCGTTGTTTTCTTGCAATAAAAAATGTTTTACATTTTCCTGTTACAGAAATATGTGCTCACAATACCCAATATAATGTTCTATATGTTATAAATACTAAAATTATTGCTTGTTCGTTCGCAATATACAAAGAGAAAAATTGGTTGTGGCTTTCGCGGCCAGTCGTTGAACTAGTGTATTCCTGGTTCGGGTCTATAGGCCGTCGTCGGTTGGAATTTCTTCCTAACGTTTCGTCAGCGCGAGTGGCGGGCTTCTTCAGAGGTCCTTCCATTTCTGATTCTGGAAGTAGGCACTTCCAGAAGTGTCTACTTCCAGAAGTGTCTACTTTCAGAAGTAGAAAGAAGTAGTCTACTTCCAGAATCAGAAATGAAACGACATCTGAAGAAGCTCGCCACTTGTGCTAGCGAAACGTTGGAAGAAATTCCAACCGACGACGGCCCTTAGAACCGAACCATGAAAACACTATTTTATACAAAAAGAGTAACAATAATGCTTGAAATGCTTGAACATCCGACTAGAATAGTATACTACTATGCAGAATTTGGCAAGACCAAGGGACTATGCTCTTCATGGCCTGTATTAAAGGTGGCCGTGCCCATGGGCTCTCTGTTAACTCTGTTACTGAGCGAGATTTTATGACGCATTTCGAAAACACCTCATTCAATTCAGACAATTGTTTAACCAAGAATGTATTTTTCTGGAGAAGATATGTTGACGACATATTTTGTATATGGACTGGTACAGATAAGCAATTAACTTGAGGCTTGAATCGATTCTTTTTTTCGCTATATGGTTTATTTCAAATTTTTGAATAATAATACAAATATATATATATATATATATATATATATATATATATATATATATATATATATATATATTTCTTGAAATTGATTTATTTCCTGTTTAAGATATTTTATTTTGAAAGTTTTTAGGAATAACAGGCTTTTTTTGGTATGAAAAACTTAATTTTTGTTGACGTTTCGTTGTTATATTACAACTTTGTCAAATATTATATAAAAAAAATGTTATGTTGTGTTATAATATGTTATGTTATGTTTTGTTATAATATGTTATGTTATGTTATGTCATAATATGTTATGTTATGTTATAATATGTTATGTTATGTTATGTTATGTTATGTTGTGTTATGTTATATTTTGACAAAGTTGTGATATAACAACGAAACGTCAACAAAAATAAAGTTTTTCATATCAAAAAAAGCCTGTTATTGCTTAAAACCTTCAAAATTTTTATATATATATATATATATATATATATATATATATATATATATATATATATATATATATATATATATATATATATATATATATATATATATATATATATATATATATATATATATATATATATATATATATAATACAAACAAGTACAATAATAATTTCTATTTACCATAATATATCAATAAATGAATAAATGATAGCCGATCCGGCTTCCATTCGATGAGGAATTGATCCCTGAAATAGTTTTCCTTCTATTTCAATCGAATTTATTGACTCTGAATCTATTAAAAGAGACATTCCTAAATGACAAATTTTACATGAGCCTCTAATTAATGTACAGAAAAGTCGGGAAATTCAAAATCAAAATCGTTAAATTCCATATCGTCAAGCGGAAAATGATGGGGCAAATACGCACACACCATGAAATAACTTGATATTATATTCTATATAATAAAATACGTTGCAAAAAAGATATAACAGGAGAAACCTGAGTACCATGTCCTCCATTCCATTTCAATATGCAAACGAGGAATTTTCCATTTATAAATACATTGGAAACACTTCCATTTCCTCTGCGTATATCATGGAACACGATTCGTTATCAAGACAATAAATCTACAGATCATACGCACGAATGTTTTATTTGTGAATGTAGATGAACATTCAACTTTTTTCACGAATTGGGGTCGAAAATGAATCGAAAATGAATTTTTTTGACCACGGAAAATCTAAATGTTCATTTGAGAATAAATACATTCCATTTGAATTATAGTAGGGTGCGCCAGAGAAACTTACTTATTTGAAAGGTCAATACGAACAAAAGTACTTCATTTATCGCTTTAAGTTTTTTTGTTTCAGAATACAATATCCCAGTTTTTTTTCATTCAGTATTGAAAATGACATCGGATAAATGGCGACCCTCATTGCGTATACACTGATGAGGCCGATTTTTGAAATTAGTATCCACTCTTTGCAGCATATAATCGGTATGTTGGCAATGGCGTCGCGAATGTTGTTCTTGAGGTGTGCTATGGTCCACCATGATTTACACAGCAGCAATAACTCATGTTTCGCTTATTTCCGCAGCCGGAAATGTCGAAGTGATCCTCGTCACTGAAAAAACGACCGCGTCTTCAGGCAGATTTTCAACCGGCATTTCACATGCATTTTGACGGGCAACAAAATCGCGTTCAGTTAATTCTTGCAGAACAGCCAATTTATAGGAATAAAATTAAAGGTCCTCATGGAGAATTCGTCGAACAGTGGTGTCAGAAATTCCCATAGCAGCTGCGTGTTTGCGAGCTGAAGGCCGGGGAGAACGCACAACTGACTGCCTCACTCTTTCGATATTTTCCGGAGTTCTGATGGTCCATTTCTGGGTTTAGTGACACTTCCACACTCTTAAAATGAGTTAACCCACGACAGAATCGAATCACGACCAGGAACGAGTCTGTGAGGAGCAATTTCAAAGCGAGCGCGGAAGCCACGTTGCTACGCAACAAGTGAGCGACCGTTAAAAAAGAAGCTCTGGACTGCGTAGACCCGTTGCTCTCTAGACCAGAGCATGATGGCAATTGACTGGAGGGAGAAACAAATTTGGAACTTCCCCCTCCAGATGCGCCCCCTCTCGCCCCTCTACCCTCCCAACTCAAGGCGCGGGATTTTTTTCAAATAAGTACGTTTCTCTGGCGCACCTTGTAGATGCTCTAATAATTCCAGGTTTTTGTCGTTAGAATATTTTTTCAGAATTCCAACATGTTACAATTGTAGAAATACAATAAGATTCAGAAAAATGAAGAAAATCGAAAACCGCCTTCACGAATGCACTTCTAGAACAATAAATCAAACATTTTCAGAGATGGGCAATTTGAATTTCAATAACAGGAAATGATGTCAACCATAACGCTAATTATTCGAAAAAATCAACAGTTCAATTATATCTGGAGGTCTGTTTTGCTCCGAGCATTATTGACAGAAATGGAACTTTTTCCCCAATTATATTATACGATACATGCGGAATGAATTGAGAATGTGGAACTTTCAAACACAGTTAATCCTTCTAATTTGGTGTAAGATAATGAAGTTGCACCACATTTTGCGCAGGTTGAAATTATGCCTGTTTAAAATTATGCTTTTGGCGTTTGGACCACTTTTTACCAATTACAATTTTGATACGTGTCCATTCACCCGATACATATTATACCAGGTTCATGATAGGTAACAAACATTAATTAATATTTTATCCAGCAACATATTCATTTTGAAAAAATCAAACGATGAATATAAAGTACAATGACTATTTGCCTAATGACCTTTTTGCGTGAAATCAAATCAGATAAAAAGACTTGATCCGCGAGACATTCGATCTTAGTATTATAGCAAATCATTAAATTCCTTAATTGTCATTTGGTTAACACACACTGTCTTTCTACGAAAGAATATCTACTTCTTTTTTTACGGCGGAAATATCTTTACCTTGTATATTTGTTCGCCTTCCTTCTTCAATATTATCACTCCGATTTGACCGCCTGAAAACACTGACTTATAAATAGTGGAGACAAAGTTATGAAGAATCACATTTCCAATCCACATAGATCTATGAACACTAACTCTTGAGTTTGCTAAGAGAATGACTTCGAATTGAATATAAATAAATATAATTCCGGAACT
Source organism: Henosepilachna vigintioctopunctata (assembly GCA_030704895.1). NCBI lineage: Eukaryota > Metazoa > Arthropoda > Insecta > Coleoptera > Coccinellidae > Henosepilachna > Henosepilachna vigintioctopunctata. The sequence goes on from JARQZJ010000067.1 coordinate 2,404,888, forward strand.
TTTTATCCACTTCTCTCTATGTTCTGATAGAAAAGTGGTTCCATAAACTCATATTCCAGTGATTCCTATCTGGCAAGGGTCCTAAATATGTTGAGTAACGTCACATCAGGCTGTTTGATACTTATCGATCAGATGCTGGTTACCAAAATAACATTATGAAGAGTTTTCGCATTTTTGATCCCTTGTGAAATTGGGGTGGAATTAGATACACTGTGTAAAATAGGATCTCTCGGATTGAAAAATTATTGAGATGACGATTGGATTCACAGTTTTTTTTAAATAAGATAAGTTTCTATAACTTTTTTCTCATTTTATTTTCATATTTCGTCATACTCTCGTCATCAATTCCAAATATTGAATTTTCATGATTAATTTCAAATTTAAATGATATGTATCTATGAAAAGAAATGTTCTCAAAAAATAGGTTGAGGTTGTCTTCAATTCTCCAGCTCCTTTTCATTATTAATGAAGCACTGAACTGGCGACACTCCAGAATCAAACGGTAAGAATTTTATGAAAGAGAAAATTTGATAAAAGCTTTGAGAGAAGTTTTATATCCACTGAAGACCTCTTCTAATTTTTAATGCGAGAACAGAAACATTCCATTTTAGCTCAATATCCTTAAAACATGTCAAGCATTTTTATTTCAATTTTCTTTGAATCTGTCCATTGAAATTGGTCTTTGAGATGAGTGAATATCGGAAAAGAAACATTCGATGTAATCATTCGTTTGTCAAATAATAAGAATACATAAGCTAATTAATTTTTCATTAATAACATTTCTAAGATAAATTTTTGTTCATTGGAATACGCGAATATGAAATATTTCAGTTCGGTATATGATACATCTTTGAAAAATAATTCATGTGAGGTGGACTATTCAGATTGTGAGGACGCGTATCACTTCAACATCTCGGAATCAAATCATTATTGCCGCCAAGAATCTCTCTAATAAACTTACGTCTGGTCCCGATGAAATACTGAGTTTCATTGTGAAAAATTGTATTTATGCATTTTCGGATCCATTAACACATATATTTAATCTAATAATAAGAAAATCCACTTTTCCTAAAATATGGAAATCGGCCAAGATAGAACCTGTCTTGAAAAAACGTGATCCTTCTGTTGTAAAAAACTACATGCCAAAATCCATCTTATCAAACTTTTTGAAACAGTAGTCTATAATGCTATATATCCCGCCGTCAGAAATAGCATCAAGATTGAGCAACATGGATCCATGTCAATGAGATCTTGTTCAAGCAATCTAATGCTGCTTTCACAGTACGTTTCTCAAGTACTAGACTCTACCGGTCAAGTAGATGTGATTTACACAGATTTTCCGAAAGCAGTTAATAAAGTTGCTCATGCGCTCCTGGTACAGAAATTACGCAACAAATTTGGATTCTCTGATAGCCTCACCGACCTTTTTCAATCTTACCTGGTTGACCGACGTCATTTCGTGCAGCTGGAGGGTATGCAGTCGTCTGAGTTCATACCTACCTCTGGAATACCTCGAGTGTCTAATCTTGGACCACTGTTATTTATTCTGTTCGTAAATGATCTGATGGGTAATATTCAAACTCCAAATTTAATGTTCGCAGACGATTTCAAACTATATCATGAAGTTAGATCACAGGACAACTGTGTTCCACTTCAGCTTGCGCTGGACCATGTGGCTAGTTGGTGTGAGGACAATTATTTGAGTTTGTGAGTAAATGTGTCAAACTGTAATTTCTGTAATGTTGTTTCTTTCACAAGGAAAAGAGACCGAATTGACTGGGTCAGTTTCTTACTCGTTCTGATAAGGTGAGACATCTTGGTGTAGTCCTCGACCAGAAGCTTTCCTTTGTCCTACACATCACCGAACTTATTTCTTCTGCTGCGAAAATATATGGATTCGTTATACATAATGGCAAATATTTTAATAATTCCTCAACATTCATAGGACTATTTTATACCCTTATCCGTAGCAAGTTGGAGAATGGCAGTATGATCTGACATCCCATTTATACTTGCCTTAACACCATCTTGAGGCTATTCAGAGAAGGTTCTTGAAATTCTTTCTGAGAGAAACTGTATCACTCAAATTTTTGTACAAATCACTGCACGATAGTATTGATTGTCCTCCTGTTTTGTCCGCTTTGAAATTTCGTGTTCCGAGGCAAAATTCTCGTAATACAGAATTATTCCACTCCGAGGAGATTCCGAGGACCAACTCCCTAATACAATCCTCCATAAGGTTCATGGAGTCTACATTCAATAGAGTTGCCAATAATTGTGACATTCACTTTGACTCCATAGAATTTATTATCAGGAGTTATGAGAACAAAGAGAAATGACTAAAATGAATCGATTTAGATTGAGTTCTTTGTAATATTTAATTGAATGCCATAATGTAGTTTTAAGTTACTATATTTTTAGATCAGATTGAGCTCTTTGTTATATCTTGTTGATTTTAATTATTCAGTTATGTATTCAACATTGTTATTATTTTCTGTAATTGGGTGTTATACCTGTTGACAATAAAGAACTTATTATTATAATAAAATATCAGTTTTATATGCGTATATTCCAGTTATCGATTCTGTTATTTCTGTCTTTAAACACAAGAATAACTCCTTTATTTTTATTTACTGTCTTAATATCCATACTTTTCAAGTTTGTTTTACTTCTTCTTTACTTCTTTCAAGTTCAATTTCAATTATAATTGATTCATACAATTGAAAATTAACACACTTGACAAGTTTGACTGAATATATTAAAAACTCTACATATGTTTCGGGTGGTTAACCCATTATCAAGAGTATACAATATTACTCATCATCATCTTCAGTAATATTGTATATTCTTGATAATAGGTTAACCACCCGAAACATATGTAGAGTTTTTAATATATTCAGTCAAACTTGTCAAGTGTGTTAATTTTTAATTGTATAGTTTATATTTATATTTATAGTTAATTTTTAACATAATGTTTCACCAAGAGATAAGCGAAACCTCCGTGTCATCTATTACATATTTGATTTATGTTGATTTCTCGAAGAATATCAATTCGGTCTTCGGATTACTTATTGAATATTTTGATAAATTTCATTACGTGTGTCATTATCATTTTATATTACATAATATCATCTTTTCTCTATACCTTTCACCTTTGTTTAGCTTCCTTGTTTGCTTCTTTTAAGTTCCATCTTCATTATAATTGATTTATGTTGATTTCTCGAACAATCGGAGTACTTATCGAATATATTGAAAATTTTTTTTACGTGTTTTATTATCATCTTATATCGCATGATTATCTTATTGCTGTCGCTGCTGTTTGACGTTTGATAAGTCACCCGTATTGTTTTATCGCTAATATATAATATTCTCTTTATTCATCAAATATCAAATTCACAAGAAATATTCATCTCATACTGAAATAATATCTAATATTTTCATAAGTTCTGGAAGATTTCAATAAGTTCCAGACACCTCAATGATATAGTCAAATTATAGAAGTGAATATATTGGTAAGATTCGCATGCAAATTCCGAAATAAACCCTCCAACTGAGAAATCGGATCTCGTTCTTGTCTACTTGAACTGAATTGCCAAATAGCATGCTAACAAGCCATTATATTCATTAGGCTCTTATTTCAATATAAAAGTGATTTGGGAAAATAGAAAAATTAAGGTAAATTGATATCATGTTATACAGTAACATTTAATTATGTTTCGTTGTAATTAGGACGTATTTGTTATTCAGTAAAAATAAAATATCAATGAAATCCATTAAACCATCATCTGAATTCAAACCTGAACAAATAATAGTCCTAGACGGCTTAAAAACAATGTCATGTTGTTCAAACCTGGCGTTGTCCGTTTATTACGTCAAATTATTAAGAACGTTTTTCTATTTTCGCCTATGTTTGTATGAAGGTGTAGATTCTTCAATATTTTGTCGGATTTCCATTGAATGAAATTATAAGTTCAATCTCTGGGACAAATCTTATCAATAAATGAAAATTATTTAGCATTTCTAGAACTTGATAAAGGTTGAGAGAAATTACGACCGAAACGTCGCGTCAATTCGGTTTCTGATTCAAGCCTCTGTCAACCGTAAGAATTCTTTCATTTTATTTCATTCTATTTGTATTTGATTTCATTTCATCTTTATTTTCATTTTCATCTTTGTTTCAGCTCTAAGCATACCTGTTATTTATCTTTATTCAGTTCACTCCGCTCAAAATATCGTTGAATTCCTTACTTCAATAACTTTATTCAATAATAGCTTTCTTGAATGAACATTGTCAAATTCATTCAGCACATATGAATGTGTTTGTTGCTTTTGTGGATAAACATTCGTATCTCCTGAATTAATCTATTTTCTCTTCAATTTATACTTTACATGAGAAGGTGACTTAAATGAAATAGTTCGAAATTTTTATTAATGACATTTAAGACCTAGTTTTCGAATCATAACTAACCCATAACTCACTGGTTGAATCATTCAAATAATTATATCAATTGAAAAACGTTAATTTGGATCACACAGAGTCTAACCTTGTTGGCTATTTGATCCCTTTTGGACGTTTTATGAAAACCCCCCCCCCGTTTATTCATATATAACCCCCGTTTTAACTTCAAATAACCCAGGCTAGCTCAAAACCAGGGGTCACACATTCGGTCTGATTGACACTCAGTAATAACGTTAAAATGTATGAATTCACTATATTTCTTCGTATTTTCAATAAGAGAAAATCACTTATCTATATAATTTTATAGATGTTGAATTCACAAGATTACCCTTTCGAATATGTATCTTGAAGTTCCAGCGACGTGTTTCTAACGCTCTAATCAAGATAATTTTGAGGCTCTAGCCAAGGTGTTATTAAGGCTTCAGTCAAGACTGAAATATAGCTCAAGCCAGAGTACTTTGAGAGCTCCAGCGTAGGTACTTTGAGAGCTCCAGCGAAGGTACTTCCAGAGTTCCAGCGAAGGTACTTCTATAGCTCCAGCGAAGGTGACTAAAAACATTCGGGGCAAATCAACATTCTATTATACGCTAAATTTATTCAAAAAATTTCTGTAGGGTCTCGATGGCACAATCACATTTACAGATAGAACGATATAATTTAAATATACCAAGAAATAAAGCAAGTGTTCTAACATTAAACATGAACATGAGATACGAACACGTGGAATTAGCCATCGTTAGCCCACAAAAATCTTGAGCCAATTTGAAATATTGAATGAGCATATAAATCGAGAATAATGGAAATTAGAAAATGTAATATGATTATTGCAATATTGAAATATAAACAATTTGAAAAGGTATCATAAAAAAATAATGAAAATGGTGAAATGAATAAAATAAAAAATTTCAACTCAGGTTTTCCAGACAATTCATTCATACGAAAAATAGAATTTGTTTTCATAACTTACCGTCAGTTTAGACGCCACAGATAATTAATTAAACCACTTGGTATTAAGGTAAGAATATAATCAAAGAAATTGAAATCTACCAAATCTTATGTGTAAGATTACGATGTTGCTTCTTAGATGGATAATTGCCGGTAAAGAAACGTGCAACGAGAATTCAGCCCACTATATCTGCAACTTAGATGTACGCAGGTTATCGCAACTGGACGAGTTCATTCATGAAGGGGTAAACAAATGCATTCAATGCGACGAATGCAAAAGTCGAGCGACGAAGATTATAAAAGAACATAAAAAGTAAATCAACAATTCAGTGGTGGCGGTAGTGTGGGGAATTCACACGTTACAACATGTTCTCGGAAAATACTCATCGACAACGTGTAGTGTGAATCTAATTCACCCAAAGAAGGAGTACCACATGGTTCGATTCTTGGACATCTAGTTTCCATAATGAACAGAGGGTTGCATGGGAAAAACTAGGCAGTGTGCTTAATGCGGACAGCTTGTTAGGTGAAATGATGAGCAACAGGGAGAAGTGGAGAGCTGGTTACGAGTATGTAGTAGAGGTAATGAAAAGAAAGGAAGTGGAGGGCAGGTAAGAAGGGAAAGTAAACAATACGGAGTGAGAACATAGGATAGAGAGGGAGTCTCACTGGGAAGAAGATGAAGGTATACAATGCTGGTTCCTTCACAGTGAAGACGGTGGTGTGATCAAAAAAAATGGGGAGAACTGAAACCTTTAGGCCCCCTCTTATTGTGATCATTCGAAGGGTATTTTAGTAGGTATTCTGGTCCGCAGCGAGTCCCACACGAAGTGCATAAATGCATTTCTACCTTCGTCAAAAAAAAAGTTTCTATTATATCAACTAAATAGCATTTGAAGGCTGAACTCTTGAAGTATATGGATTAGCATCATCTGAAAACTCATATGTTTTATTACACTCAATTTTTCGTAGGTGATTGCATTTCTGTATTTTCCATTTTCGTAGCTATACATTTTTTTCGAAAAGCTTTCATTGGAAGAATTGTTTGCTTAAATGTGTTCTATATATTTTCCAATTCTCACAGTTCATAGAACAGTCAATTCCCAGTATTATTCATCGCAAATAAAGGCAGTTATAGACTGAAATCTCGCATGTTCTTTAGTCGTTTCCTCCTCTAAATGAAATGCGCCGTTTACATGAACAAATGAATCCATTTTGGAAATTGATCTCATATATCAGGATGAGATCCCAATCTTCTGAAAAGTTCAGAACCCAGAACGAATCTATTTCCCGCATTGTTTTGTGTCCCTGAGCAGGTAGCCCGGAGGAAAACACGGCGAACGTATAATTACTTTCAATCTTTCGGTCCGGTCGTATATTTTCCCGCTCGAGGAAACTACCTCGAGACATTGCTCTTACGCCGTCAGACCCACAGGAATACAAAGAGCCCTATTAACTCGGCATACACTTATCCATCCCGTTACTTAAATGCTATATGAACATCTTGCCTTTTTCTTTCAGACACATAATGCAAATGCGGAGAATTTTCTCAGTTAGGCCTCCTAATATACATAAATCATATTTCTGGGAGCTATGCAGAAGTTCAATTTCGCACAAGCATGACTACTGAGGAGTGGTGGGTTATTTCTCTTGTGGAATAGCGAATGGTGATGTAGCAACTATTCGTGCAGATATATCAGAACCGCTGCGTTGGCGAATCGTTATTGGGATTCCACTTTCATCTTTCTTTTTCATTTTATTCGGAGAAAGTCGCCGTGTGTGGATTGTTTTTCGAAATAGCGGAATAATGTTTCCAGGCGTTGATCAAATAACTCAGTGTGTAGAATATAGAAGTGAATAAGGGCTCTGCGGCAAAATATATGATTATGTTATAATTGGATATCGATTTTTAAAATTTGAGCAGAAAATGGAAACGCTTTTGAAATTGATCGTATAATTTTACCTGAATGATTCTGGTAACCTGAAAAACTTACTTCAGATATGTTTTCAGGTTATTAACTCATTATCAAAAAATTTCTCGAATAAGTTGGGACTTTACAGCTAGAGAAGTACTCATTGTGGAATTTCGAAATCGTGTGAATTGAAAAAATTTGTAATTTCAAAAATTTCGCAGAATCGAATTATGGGTTGTAAAGTTTTAAAAACCTAACAGTTGTTGAAAAATAATTGTTAAGACCAGGTCTTATGAAATACTCGAAGCTCAAAGTGCACCGATGTAAGTACGCAGTATATTCCGGTAATAAATTCATTCATTCCGATTTTGGATTCTGATTGCGAATATTGCTACTGAAAAATTTCTGTTGTTTAATATATATTATTTATATCTATGAATTGTTAGTGCGTTTGTAAGCCCATATCCCCCTTTATTTTCAAATGTGGGCTTCAACATATCCCCTGGAGTTAACACATATCCCCTGGAGTTTCAAATGAGGGCTTCAAAATATCCCTAGAGTTAACACATATCCCCTGGAGTTTCAAATGAGGGCTTCAACATATCCCCTGGAGTTAACACATATCCCCGGGAGTTTCAAATGAGGGCTTCAACATTTCCCCTGGAGTTAACACATATCCCCTGGAGTTTCAAATGAGGGTTTCAACATATCCCCTGGAGTTAACACATATCCCCTGGAGTTTCAAATGAGGGCTTCAACATATCCCCTGGAGTTAACACATATCCCCTGGAGTTTCAAATGAGGGCTTCAACATATCCCTAGAGTTAACACATATCCCCTGGAGTTTCAAATGAGGGCTTCAACATATCCTCTGGAGTTAACACATATCCCCTAGAGTTTCAAATGAGGGCTTCAACATTTCCCCTGGAGTTAACACATATCCCCTGGAGTTTCAAATGAGGGCTTCAACATATCCCCTCGAGTTAACACATATCCCCTGGAGTTTCAAATGAGGGCTTCAACATTTCCCCTGGAGTTAACACATATCCCCTGGAGTTTCAAATGAGGGCTTCAACATATCCCCTGGAGTTAACACATATCCCCTGGAGTTTCAAATGAGGGCTTCAACATATCCCCTGGAGTTAACACATATCCCCTGGATTTTCAAATGAGGACTTCAACATATCCCCTGGAGTTAACACATATCCCCTGGAGTTTCAAATGAGGGCTTCAACATATCCCCTGGAGTTAACACATATCCCCTGGAGTTTCAAATAAGGGTTTCAACATTTCCCCTGGAGTTAACACATATCCCCTGGAGTTTCAAATGAGGGCTTCAACATATCACCTGGAGTTAACACATATCCCCTGGAGTTTCAAATGAGGGCTTCAACATATCCCCTGGAGTTAACACATATCCCCTGGAGTTTCAAATGAGGGCTTCAACATATCCCTTGGAGTTAACACATATCCCCTGGAGTTTCAAATGAGGGCTTCAACATATCCCCTGGAGTTAACACATATCCCATGGAGTTTCAAATTAGGACTGCAACATATCCCCTGGAGTTGAAAAACATCCCCTTGAGTTTGACAGTGACTGTCTCACTCTTTGAATAAATGGAGGCATTGATTTCTAGATTCCTAAACATTTATCCCTAGAAGGACAATGGAGGCATCGCATTGTTTATGTTTCACATAGCCAGCTCTGCTATAATGTTCTTTAGAATAATTTGTCAAAAATTATCCAAAAAAAGTTATAGTGTACGTTGATAGCGAATACCTATAAGTCGTATTCTCTACAAGTGCGATAATATAGCACGAGAAAACAGAATTCTTTCAGAAATTACAGAAAGTACAGAAATTATTCGTTCCAACCAACCACGTAGGGACCATGTAGAAATGTATTATTTTATTATAGTGAAAATTCAGAATCGAAGTTACATGTGAAAGTTTTTGGAACTCGAACCCAGGCCTTTCAGGTTTACTCCCCAATGCTCTACCAACTAAGCTACCGAGGTCCCCACTTCAAGATGCAACTTTAACTCATATCATCAACTCTTTCATTCGACAAACTAGTCTTCGACGCACGGATTGTCGTCTTGGAGGCAAAAGTGAGTGAAAACCTGACCCATTCTCCCAGATGTATCAATTTTTTTCCTTATGGAACAATGATAAATATAGTACAGAAATTTCTCTTGCTAACCAACCACGAAAGGACATGTAGAAATGTATAATTTTATTAGATTGAAAATTCAGAATCAAAGTTACATCTAAAAGTTTTTGGAACTCGACTGAGATTCGAACCCAGGTCTTTCGGGATGACGCCCCACAGCTCTACTAAGCCACCTTGTCTTACGTATTCAATGAACGTAAGTAACGACTTCAATATTTTGTAACGTTTATTCCTCGAGAAATAATTGAGACGTTATATTGTATATGTTTCACATAGCCAGCTCTGCTATAATATTCTTTCAAAAGATTCATAAATACTACGAATAATAAAGAATTCGATTTTCTGTAGTTTATATATATTTGTAAGAAACGAAAGCATTGTAATTAAAACTTGGTCGATAAAAGAAGAAACAATTTAACAAAATTAACACAATAAATAACGGGAATTGCGACCATTAATTTAAGTACAAGTTTTTATGTGATTGGTTTCGGATAAATTACTGCCTATATCCCAAGGGACAATTATTAAAATAGAAAAGTATTTTCGAAACCTTGGACCTGTATGACAAATGAAAACAGTGATAATTTATTATACGAAACTAGGTGTAACTCCTGAGTTACAGTACCTATATCTGTCAGTGAATGACGGAAATGCTTGATAACAGTATTCTAGAACTGGAACACGCTTAGTTCCCACATTTCAAAGTAATTAAATGTCACTGCAACGAATACTGATCGATAGAAGATTATATTTTCGAACTCTTACTTTCACTGTTCGATATTATCTCAATGAAGTTGATTGAATATTCGCCAATCTCTTGATAGATATTGGTAACAATAATCGAAGAAAACAATGAGCTAAGTTTCACACAATTATGTCGTTTTTTGCCAATTGTTTAGGAGTGTTTGCCATTTACAAGAGATAAACTGAAAACTGCTTTTCCAAAGCTTGATTTTGTAGTTACATTTTCGAATCTGGAGAAAAAGCCTGACGAAAAGTCTGAAGAAATATTGTCAAGAGAAAATATGATTCTGTGAAACCAAAGCAAGTGTTTTTCATTCGAAGTATCATTATTTATTGGAATATAGCATTTTGTTTCAACAAAAAATGGTCTAGAAATTACACTGTAGAAAAGACGTTCTCACTGTTTGGTATCATTATCTAGGGAACCAGTCTCTGTGGCTTAGTCGGGAGAATAACCGATTATGGTGCGATAGAACTCCAGTTCGAGCCCCGCTGAAGGCATGTGTGTTTTGTCTATGTTTCAAGTGTGCTGGTTAATATCCATTGATTACAAGTCCAATGTCAGTTCGGAACCGGCGTTAAACTATAGAATTTTATTTAATTAAACTATATTAATTTAGTTAAAACTATAGTTTTAACTATATGAATTAAAAAAAAATTATTTAGGGTAACAAAGTATTTGTTTCATAATGGACAGCCATTCCTATCTCAAAGTTGGCAAAATTGCATCACAGCGTGAAAAAATACTTTTGTTGATTGATACAGGACTGAGGTGTTTTTTTAATTCTTATACATTAGAGGGTAGAAGGCGCCTGTGAACAAATGCCAAATGTTGAAATTAAATGTTGAGATGTTGAAAAATGAATGAAGTTTTGATGTTCACCAAGCAAAGGTTGCAATAGATTAAGTCATCCCTTTTTAACCCACTGCGCGCAGCAAAGGACAGTAATGTGTTCATCACTCGATGTATATATATATGTATGTATGTATGTTACTACGTCATACGTCAATCCGTTCGTCTTAGTCCTGCGAGTGTCACTAAAGGAATGGAATTTATGAAAAATCAAAATGGCGACCATGAAACGCCATATTGTGAAAATTAAAAGAATTGCAATAAACAAAATATGTCAAAGTATTTTTAATCACTTTTCGATTCGAGTGACTATTTATTTATAAATAATTAAAAAATATGATGACGAAAGCTTAAGCCATCACGTATGTACTTACCATCCATTTAGATGTAGTACTGCCGATAATAATGCCCGTCATCATAATGAATACTCATAACAAAAAAGTCTGAAATAATTTGTAAAATAAGGAAAGCCGACTGCGTAAAAAGTGAACCAAACTACGTACCTAATAAAAACAAAACTGAAAAGACAAAAACAAGTACTCTAATCTGGTACTATGAAGAATAACTATCAAGGTCATCGATAAAAAAATTAAGTATATAGTAACTTAGACAGTCGGGACCCATTAAAATCTAGAACCGCTCACAATTCAATAATGTGTCCCGACTGTCTAAGTAACTATAGACTTCATTTTTTATTACCAAGTACTTTGGAAGTTATTCTTCATCGTTCCAGATTACAGTAATTGTTTTTGTCTTTCAGTTTTATTTTTTTTAGATACGTAGTTGAGTTCACTTTTTACGCAGTCGGGTTTTTTAAATTTCAAATAATTTATTTTATTTCTTCTTTATTTTGAGTAATTTCAAAAACAAGTTGAAACTCTGCTCGCAGAATGGGCGTTAAGAGATGCATAATTTCTGTCCCCTTCGTAAAAATTACTTTGAGAATCAATAGTATGTTGAGGAGCTCTTTATGGTTTTCTTTTAGCTCTATATTCAATAACGAATGAAACCCTAGGAGAGGTTCCAAAAGACGAAGTATTTACCTTATGGTCACTTTCTCCTACGTTATCAAATTTCTCATTTGGTTTTGATAAGTACAAATGAGATGAAGTATTCTATTATAAATTGTTATTTGAAATTGTTATTTGAAGTAAAAATGTATGGCCTCGTTGTGCAGAACATAGATATATCTCCATTCTGTGATGTGAAGAGTTGGCTCTCTAGGTATTGTGATTCAACACCAATAGATTCCTCTTCATGGAGATATTTGAAACCCTGAGTCCATAATAGTGATCTCATAACCACAAGAGTGCTACAACGATACTCATCTAACTAAAATGGTTAGAGAACATATTGACGAAATAGTTTGGATATGGTAGCAAAACAGCATGAATTATTTGCCTGATGGGTCAGAATGAAACTTAACTTTGGGTAAATAATTATCCGCAAAATAATTGAAAATTGAACTTAAACAGTGTTTTTTATTCGAAGTATTAGTCATTTTCCAGAGATATAATAAGTAATAAATATTTCGTTATTGAGTCCATATTATAGCATTACTTATAATCCACAAATTTGTGAAATGAATGAATTTCATTAATTTTTCCTGCAATGCCTGGTTTTCTATTGTTTAGTTGAGTCCATTCATGAAACAAATTCGATGTATTTTAAATGAATGACATCCGAAATCTACTAGCAATTGTAACGAATAATTGAAAAACCACAAATGAATAATTTTTGATATCGATTTCTATATCAGCAACAATAATTCGAAAAATGCCATATTTTTCATTTGTTTTTTCCACAATTTTCCAGAAATAAAAAATTAATTAGTCGCAAAATGCAACCAGGATTGATTTTTAAATGAATGTTTATGAAAAGTTATTGTTTCGAGAGTTCATTGTGTTATTCAAATTAAAAGATGGGGTTGGGAAGTTTTAATGAGATGTTTAGAAAGGTTAATATTGTTTTTACGTTTGAATAATAACTGTGTTTATTTTATTCGTTGCCAACATGAATAATAGAGGAAGCGTCGTTATAGGTATTATATTACTCACAAAGGGTGGTTTTGTTTTGAGGGAGAAATTCGAGTTGTTTCAATCACGCATCGAATGGAAATAATGCGAGTTGTGATATTTTTTGATATGTGCAGAAGAAAACAGTTAATGATTCTTTTTTTTATCTTCTGAAAATAAGCCACTGAGAGCACTTTTCTTCGATAAAATTTATACAAACTCATCGAATGTATAAACAAAAAAAACGAAATTGCTAAATGAGGAAAATTGAAGAAAAATTTAATGAGTAAGTATGTAAGTGAGTGAGTAATTTTCACTGAGGCTACATTAAAAGAATACTGGCTTAGTTGAGCTTTTAAAAACGGGGTAACAACCCCCAAAACAATTGTCAAGAAATTAGTTCAATTCAATATTTTTGAAACTTTGCCTAGTGTTTTTTATTCAATACATCGAACAAGGAGTTAATATCAAGAGATCAGAAAACATTCAATCGAATTTATTTAGGCTTTTCTTCCTGAAAAAAATTGAAATTTTCATATTAAATCGATGAGTGATCAATGAGCTATATATGAAAGTGGGTAATATATGCACATATTGAATATATCAAAATTTCTTATTTCATATATAAAATACTTCTTCTTCTTCATTTCGAGTCACCTCTTCTCGAAGTTTGGCAGTCAAAAGGGCGTTGCTATTGATGGACAACGAAATAAATCACTGATCTTTGTGATATCACATCAAGGAGATGAGTGATTTATTTCAGATTGTCACTCGAAAAGAAATTGACAGAGTAGAAAAAATGCTGAAAATGAAGTCAAATATTATATCTAATAATTTATTCTGTAAGCACCAGACGCAAATGCTGTTTCCAAGCTTGATGAGTTCTAATGCAATCCTATCTTCTTTTAGAATTGTACGCCAACATGGCTTGAATTAATGATAAATGTATATTACGTATTCCCAACGTTTCAGTTCATGTATGTAACTTTCGTAAAGTGTAAGTATCCAAGTTTAAATTGGTTGGCAAAGCTTCTCGTGTATGTCCAACCTACGTAAAATATCGACAATATTTATAACATATAAGGGTACATAAATATTCCCCAGTGCCTAGCATATATAAAACATGATTGATGTAGTTTCAGTTGACATGGGTCTCCAAAAGAGGGAGTATGTTTGAAATTTCAGATTGTTTGATGTGGAGCCATGGATCAACGGGAAAAAATGTGACGGGGCCGCTATTTCCTCGGACAGGACTGAAAATGGAACCGATTTTAAAAGGTTGGAAACAGCTCAAATGATGTAGGTTGGTGAAAACAGGAACAATAAAGTGTTCTGTCAACGGTTGGAGAAATGAGACCTGAAGGTGCTACGTGAATTGAATCTGCCAAATGTGGCAGCTTATATTTTGGCTATATATGGAAAAAACTGAAAAGATTGATAATTGTTCGGTTGGAGATACCGTCAAAACAAATATAACCACAACATCAATGTAATAACTTGGAGATGTTACCTGCAAAATTAAATTTTATTCATATTCATATTAATGACCATTGATTTCTAATCTCATGCCTACGTCATGTGGTATACTTAGTTCGAAAATATAATAAATCTATATCCTGCCAAATGAATTTTATCAGAAACAACTAATTACTCAACCTTAACTAAGGTTAAGGTCATAACCTAAATTTTAGAATTGGCAATCTCTTTATATGAGTTGAGTTTAGATAAGACAATCCACATCGAACATTGAATTCCTGTATCCAAATAAAGGAAAATCATATAATACAGTTACTTAAATAAGGTTTTTTCATATGTTTTTTCGGTTTGTGAGAGATCGTCGATCGATTGAGTAACAAGTTTGCACACATAGAAATAATTATCATTTGGATGGTTTTCAAACAATTTTATAGTAAACGTTCAACCCTTCTTTCATTTTACTCTTCTTCCATGTTAGTTGTTCTTCTCCAGTCTTCTGTGAACAAGTCAGCATAAATTATCAGTTTATCAGTATCGGACCTTATGTTGATCGGATGTGTTAAGTAACTGATACAAATTATTGATATTAGTTGATTACAGAAAATTGGATAAAAACAACTAACAAAGAAGAAGAGTAAATTGAAAGTAGGGTTGAACGTTTACTATAAAATTATTTTGAAACCAGGGAAATGATAAATAGTTCTACTATTATGTGTGAAAACTAGTTTCCATCGAATCAAAGTACAAACTGAAAGAAACTAGGAAAAAAGCTTAAATTATGAATACATTTTGAAAATTATGAATTATACTGAAGAGGAATTCAATAGAGAAGAAAGCTTGGCTTCATTAAAGAAGAGTTAATACTTTATATATATATATATATATATATATATATATATATATATATATATATATATATATATATATATATATATACTAGCAGACCCGGCGAACTCCGTTTCGCCACCAGATGGCTTCGTTTTATGTAACATTTCGTTTGGTGATTAAAAGTTTTATATTTGAAAAGGAAAAATTTTATTTCGTTTCTCAACAGTAATGAATTCATTTCGATTACAAAAATGAAGTGTTATTTAGTTGAACGTCTCTAAGTAAATGAAAGTGAATCAAAAGTAAATACTGAATTATATCCGTGTCCGCAAATTATCCGTTTCATTGAAGTAACCACATTTTTTGTTTTTTGGTCTGACGTTAACACAAACAAAGCGGATGGTTTCCCAACTCGTGAACACGCAACGTATAACTGCCCATGTGAAAAACAATGATTTTCTAAATTTATCCCGCAAACACTAAGCGATTGGCCTTGCGACTTGTTCATTGTCATTGCGAACGCAAGGCGACCTGGAAATTGCAATCGTTTGAAGTCAAACGGAAGATCAGTCGGAATCATTGGTATTCGAGGAATACATACATTTCACTTGCGTACTTTCCGTTAATAATGGTTGCCTCAATCAAATTCGGCATGTCTTTTAACCGAAAGTCGAGTACCGTTGCAAAGTCGCGGTGGATTCAAATTACGCAATATCATAATAACTGTACCATCTTTGAGTTGCAAGTTATGTGCTGGAAATCCTGGTAACTCCAGAGAGTTCAAAAACTCCGTTGGATAATTTACTACATCATCGGGATTTGTTATGGAATCAACGGATTTGTATGTCACCAAATCGCCTGCAATTTTTGATTGAATGGTGAAATTCAGTGCGTGTATATCATTATTCTTTGCTGCAAGAATTGTTCGTTGACTTAACTAAGCATAATTCTGATAATTCTCACTAATGTTTGGAAAACATCTTCAATAAAAGCTAATTGAGAGTCTACAAATCGGCAAAAGTTGTTGGTAAGAGTAATTTATCCAGATGTCGCATCAACTGGGACTTTTCAATTTCCAACAGCTAATAATTGTTTGGAAAATTGTGCAGCACTTTGATCATTTTGAAGTTGAATTCTCATATTAGTGGTTAGCGATAATGTTTTTACGTTATTCCATAATAACGGTAACATATAAAGGTGATGCCATCAGGCAAGCATTCAATTCATCTGCAGGCGTTCCACGGGGAATTACTGGCAACGTCTGCCTGAAATCGCCTGCCAACAATATCATCAAGCCGCCAAAGAAATAAACAGCTATAAAAAATAAGGGTTGATCGTAGAAGGGTGAAAATTTAGTATTGTATGTATTTTTGTATGTTGTATCATAAAAAAATAAAAACTGAAAATTTTGTCTAAAAAATAAAAAACAAAATTCAGGGGTGGACTACCCCTAACATTTAGGGGGATGAAAAATAGATGTTGGCCGATTCTCAGACCTACTCAATACGCTCACAAAATTTTATGAGAATCGCTCAAGCCGTTTCGGAGGAGTATGGAAACGAAAACTGTGACACGACAATTTTATATATAAGATATATTCACACATCTTTCAGGTTATAGATCTGATGAATTTTACCTTATATCGTCCTAAATTCTTCACTGTACACGACAATATGGCTTCCCTGCCAATTGGAATAGTCAAATTTCCTATTGGGGAGAGAAATTCGGGCTCCTCATTTATTCTTGTTGTAGACCAGTCCTCTGTAAAGAAAAAAAATGATAAACAAAACAAACCAGAGAACAGCCAATTTATTCGCTGCGAAATTGTTCGAAAATTCCCTTTATGGCCTGATTCTTTCCATATCAGAGTAAATATGATTTTCCGATTGACGCTTGTTTTATTCTCACGTAGTACGAAATAATGTTGAAATTCCGCATGCAAAACAATCGAAAATTCTTCGTGCATTTACGTTTCTCAGATATTCAATAAATTTATCAGGAAAAATGTTTTATGTTCAATTTCGATGTTCCAATAGAATAATAAGGAGGTCGTTCTGAAATATATTTCGGATATTTCCGGCTACAAGAGTGAAGAAAGCATGTCACATTGGTATAGGTTCATGACATATTGATTGAAAGTCATATTTTCGAAGGATTTATGAACAAATCTTTTGAATTTTGCAAATAGGTATTACGAGTTTGACACTTCCCAATAATTAATAATTCAATTAATGTACTCTGTACATTTGGCTTGTTTCATGATAATATTCGCTTTTTCATCAGTTCGGAAAAACATGGAGCTATAGTGGTCCTTAACTTGTTTGCAATGCAATATTGAATACTTATAATAATAGGTTAACCACCCGAAACATATGTAGAGGTTTTAATATAACGGGTGATTTTTTAAGAGTTAAGTTTCCAGGTTGGCGCCACTGGTTGGTAATGGTATCCAAACGTAATCTGTCAAAGTGAAAATATTTCAGTATACTCTTCCATGTTATCATAAAAAGACCTACAAACTAGTAACGATTGCAAATTTTCGAAATTTACTAGCAAAACTCGTGCTCTGTGAAAAATGTGTATCGTTTTTTACGACGATATTATGGTCGTCATAATCGACCTGGTGAATCAACAATTCGTGCTGTTATCACCAAATTTTGCACCAAGTTTACTCTGTTGGACATTAAACTCTTGTGCCTACAGTGCGTACTGAAGAGAATATTGCAGCCGTAGCGTACAGTGTTATTGAGGATCGTGAAATGTCAATTCGTCGCCGTTCTCAGCAAATTGGCATGTGTCAAATTGGACCATCCGAATGGACCATTTGATACGGAGCCACGGAAAACATGTACATGAAGTTATATTTTGAATGTAAATAGCAAAGGCCAAGTTATCAGTTTCAATAAAAATTTCGAATATATGAAGCAAATTGAGTGTTTTATTCTATTTAAGAAATAAGTGTTAAAATTCAATTATTCAAAAAAAATAACATAAAGGTGTGCCTAAAGAGGTATAATCTGTTACAAAATAATTTCAGCAGACTGAAAAGTATGATTACTACCGATAAAAAACCCACACAATATATCAGATTCCATGTTTGGACTGTACAGGAATATATATCGGAAAAAGGTGAATTGTTTCAAAGCCAATATTTGAAAAATAGATTAAATGGACATAGGTATGATAAAAAAACACCACTGCTCTCACAAAACTCCAACGAGGATAAGGCCATAACTTTGATTTTTTGGCTACAAAAATTCCAAAACTGAGCAGAATAAAAAAAACGAGAAATCTAGAAATGATCTATATAAAGAAAAATCCAGATTCCATCAACGCTGAAACTGACATAACTAGTCTGGGTAGAATGTACAACAATATTTTAACCGCATAGAGCACGCTGCAAAATATATAAAAACTTATTATTTTATGAGTGATATTATAGACGTGATCAGTCCCCAAGTCGAGTCATAAATCTACAATATGCTTTGAAAGATGAACGTGTTGATGATTTTTGGAAGAAAAATTTCAGATATTTTGAATGTAATTGTCAATATAAAAAAAATTTTTATTTCAGTCGACTTTTGTGTCTGAGGTATTCATGTTTGTGGTAAGATTTTAAATCATTGGTGCGTTTGTAGACATTATTTTTATATTCATTTTTGTTTTAGCGATCATAGGACAATTTGTATCAATTTGATCAATTTGATAAAGGTTAAAATAATAACCGAAATGTTATTGGAAAATAATTTAACATCATTTTCTTTTAATTGAACCAAAAAACCCAAGAAGCGATTTTTTACAATATGAATAAAATGTTTCACGAATCAGATAGACATTTTAATATCTATATATATATATATATTTCTTGAAATTGATTTATTGCCTGTTTGAGATATTTTATTTTGAATGTTTCTAGCAATAACAGGCTTTTTTTGATATGAAAAAGTTTATTTTTGTTGACGTTTCGTTGTTATATTACAACTTTGTCAAAACTCTTGACAAAGTTATAATAAAACAACGAAACGTCAACAAAAATAAACTTTTTCATATCAAAAAGCCTCTTATTACAAAAGAATATATACATATATATATATATATATATATATATATATATATATATATATATATATATATATATATATATATATATATATATATATATATATATATATATATATATATATATATATATATATATATATATATATATATATATATATATATATATATATATATATATATATATATATATATATATATATATATATATATATATATATATATATATATATATATATATATATATATATATATATATATATATATATATATAACTGGGGTACGCCAAGGGGACGGGTTATCCCTAATTCTCTTCAATCTGGTACTGGACAAAGTCATCAGGGAATGGGAAAAAGATCTTAGAAATCAAGTATATTGTAACCAACACGACTTGGACGACCCAAAGACAACTTAGAAATATCTTGTTTAGCCTTCGCAGACGACCTGGAAATACTCACAGATAATGAAACAACAGCTACAAAACAGATAGAGGTTCTGAAGGAGTGTGGAGATAGAGTTGGCCTGGAAATCTCTTTTCAAAAGACAGAATTCTTCTGCTCTAAATTAAACATACAAAAATTGAACACGAAGTACGGCAAGATAAACGGAGTCACACACTTCAAATACTTGGGTGAAATCCTTGAACCCACAGGAGGAGGAAAGATCGCTCAGAAGACTCGACTAAGTAAAATAAAGAGGGCATACTGTATAACACACAATATCTACAATAAATGCATGTCTATACACACAAAGATCAGACACTACAAATGCAAACGAGACACTTACAATTCTTACAAAAAGTGATATGGAAAACATCCTTAAAGAAGAACGCAAAATTATTAGGAAAACACTCGGCTCAAAACGCACTGAAGAAGGATACAGGTTACATTCGAGGAAGACCACACAGCAGATGTCCAACATAGCGGCAGATGTAACAAAAAGGAGGCTAAATTTTTACGGACATATCAGTAGACTCCAACCGACACGAATCGCTAACAGAATCCTCAAATATATAAAAGGGGTCAAATCTACAACCCCATGGATCACACGAGTAGAAATTGATCTACAAAAGGCACGAATAGATCAAACCGATGTTCAAGACAGAAACGCCTACAGAAAGTGGAACAAATACACCAGTGGAACTTGATGCCAGAGAATGAAGTCTCAAAAAAACCAGGGACTAGGTGGACCGAAGAAAGAAAGAAAATTCATAGGGAAAAAATGAGAGGAGAGTGGAAGAACAGAAAGAACACTACTAGATGAATCAGGATGCTTTGCGTAATCCAACAGGGTCTATACGCACATAATAATAATAATATATATACATCGTCCGAAATGATTGAACACTATACAAAGTTCTGTCCGATCAAGAAAATGGCATTTTCATTTCTAAGATACTGACATGAAATTCACAAATCCTCATACAGTTTCGTCTAAATATTATAGGAAAAATTTCCTGTCGCTAAAGTTCCCGAATGTCATGAACTTTTATATTAATTTTCAGGAAGTTTTCGTTGGGGTTTGGCGTGCAATTCACCTCCCAGAAAGTTATTCAATATCAACGAGTCCCGTTGGGAATGACGGAAAAAGAGTTCCCAACTAGGCCATTGGAAATATAGAATATTTTGCTTCATTAGGGATGTCTGTTGAATTATGTAATCAGTTTATAATTTGAAGTTCAACAGTGGACCTGATGAGTAAACAGTGTTTTTTGTATTTATTCTGCTAACATAATCAGCGTAATCAACTAAACTGTGATCTACATAATTGAAAGAAGGGAAAGTCAGCGAATTATTTATATTGAAAAATAAGACCATGGTGACAGCTTCGGATCTGACCTTATAGAATATTTAATTTTGACAGGCCAAACGAGCATTTGAAAAAAAAACTGATTATGGGATTCAGATTCTTATTAGATATCGTTTTTGTCAATCATTTCTGATTTTTTGATTCATTGTTCCAGTTATTCGACCTATGAAACGTTGTGCCGTAATGAGGGAGAAAAATCGACTAGAATAGTTCTTTCTGGTAACAGTGTTTCATCTTTTCGGGAATAAAGGCACTCTTTTAATCTGAGTTATATGGTCACCAATACGTTGGCAAGGTCATTGAGGATGTCATGATTGTTAACAGTGCTCCAGGAATGTTGGTCATATTTTGTACTGATTTTGCACAAATTTTGATTGATTGTCTAACATATTTCGTAAATGCGTAGATATATTAAATAATTTCGGAGACATCATCTATATTCTTCGAGACTTGTAGAGATTTTCTGTTGGTCCAAATTTCAATATTATATTGACATGCAGTGCATTACCCGTTTTTCATCTACCAGTATCGAGTGTCCATTATTTGTCAGGTTTTCATTTCGATTATAGGTACTAGTGGAATTTAATAAGTATCGGAATTATCAAGAGGCTCATTAGCCAAATGATATAGGGACTTTATAACGCTTTCGGCTTTCTCATGCAAGTGGTTTTAATTTCCATCGTTCTTTTTGGCCGTTCGGAATCGACCTTGAAATCTGTGGGATGAACACTTTCAGGTTGTAATGCTGTGAAATTTTGAATCCGTCAAGAATTTGACTACGACCCACTATAAGTGGAAGTAACTCAAGGTCTAATTTTGCACGAAACATACTTGCAAAGTTCATATTCCAGATAATGATGGTATTGATGAAATTATAAAAATTGTTACCATTATTATCGGGTCGACTCAGATCTGGGTTAAGTCTGCTATCATCAACTATCATCATGACGTAAAATTGACATTCTTATTTACTACGAGAATATTCCATCGAACGTATTGAAAAATCACCCAAATTGTCTCTCTCAATCTCACTTCTTGATTGCCCCCATATATATCAGGAAATGGGTATGTTTCCAAGAACTAATTGAAGAAGATGACTATATCATAAAATTGAAAACAATTGATAGGAAATGATAGTTCATTTGGAAGATATCAATACCTGATAAAGTTGCTCATGCGCTGCTTGTACTGAAATTACGCAACAAATTCGGATTCTCTCATAGCCTCAGCAATCTTTCTCATTCTTACCTGGTTGGCCGACGTCAATTCGTACAGCTGGGGGGTATACAGTCGTCTGGGTTCATACCTAACTCTGGAATACGTCAAGGGTCTAATCTTGGACCTCTGTTATTTATTCTGTTCTTAAATGATCTGATAATATTCTCACCCCACATTTGATGTTCGCAGACGATTTGAAATTATATCATGAAATTAGATCACAGGCAACTGTGTTCAACTTCAGCTCGCCCTGGGCCATGTTGCTAGTTGGTGTGAGAACAATTACTTGGGTTTCAATGTGCCAAAGTGTAATGTTGTCTCTTTCACACGAAAAAGAGACCGAATTGAGTGTGATTATAGCGTCAGTGGTCAGGTTCTTTCTCGTTCTGATGAATTTTGAGATCTTGGTGTAGTCTTCAATCAAAAGCTTGCCTTTGTTCTACATATTACCCAATTTATTTCGTTCGCTTCGAAAATATATGGATTCGTTATACTCAATGGTAGATATTTTAAAAAAACCTCAACATTCATAGGACTTTTTACCCTAATACGTAGCAAGTTGGAGTATGGCAGCATAATCTGGCATCCTATTTACACTTGTCATTAACGCCATCTTGAGGCTATTCAGAGAAGGTTCTTGAAATTATTAGTTTGGAGGGTGGATAAAGTTTATCGTCAGAGAGAAGTCAATCATAACGAATTATGATTGAGTCGATTTAGTTCAATGACATTGCAGAGCAGGTGAGAAATTTTATCACTCACATATTCGTACAAATTACTGCACAATAGTATTGATTGTTTCCTGTCTTTTTCGCATTGAAATTTTGTAATCGTAGGCAAAATTATCGTAATACAGAATTATTCCACCTAGGGACTTCGAGGACCAACTCCCTAAGACAATCCTCCATTTGGTTCATGGGAGCTATTTCAATAGAGTTGCCAATAATTGTGACATTCACTTTGACTCCCTAAAAGTTATTATTAAGGGAAATTGACTAAAGTGAAGGGATTTAGATTGAGTTTTTCGTAATATTTCATTCAATGCTATTATTTAGTTAGTTGTTAGTTACGATTTCAGTTTTTTTTAGATTAGATTGGGCTCTTTGTTATATCTCTTTCATGTTAATTATTTAGCTAGTATTCAACATTATGGTATTATTTCAAATTTGAAAGGGAATTGACTAAAGTAAATTGATTTTGATTGAGTTCTTTGTAATATTTCATTCAATGCTATTATTTGGTTAGTTGTTATTTACTATTTCATATTTTGTAGATTAGATTGAACTCTGTGTTATATCTCTTTCATTTTAATAATTTTGAATTTGAAAGGGAATTGTCTAAAGTGAATTGATTTAGATTAAGTTCTTTGTAATATTTCATTCAATGCTATTATTTGGTTAGTTGTTAGTTACTATTTTATTTCTTCTAGATTAGATTGAACTTTTTGTTATATCTCCTGCATTTTAACTATTTAGCTAGTATTCAACACTATGGTATTATTTTCTCTCATTCGGTATTATAGCTGTTGAGAATTGAAAACTTACTATTATTTTTATTATAATACATCATACATGAAGTGCATTAAATATGGGGTTCACTGTTCTTCTCTACGATCTGAAGGTAATAGAACGTTGAAGCAAACTATGAAGAATATTTTCATGCAAACTAATGATCTACGTTTGTTCTTTTCAGGAATGATACCCCAATCTCATGGAAAAACGCTATAAATGTCGAAAAATCCGTTTCATTTCATAAATTACAGAATTCGAGGAAAAATCGAACAAGCAAACTTTTCAATCTGACGAAACAACTTGTCGTTTTTCCAATGATACGATAAATTGGGCTCGAAGCGTAAAATTCGTTTCTCTAACATTGAGTTTAATTCGATTTAACTTGAATTTTGCGAATTATTTTTCTGCGCGTGCTTCATCTCCCATTTTCAACAAAGAAGACGAATTTAATGGATTAAACATAGGAATTTACTAATGCAGAACAAAAAGATCAAACGTCAGAGTTACTACTGAAACGAACAAAAAGGGGAAAAAAGATAATCTTTATCATTTGGACGTGAAATATACCTTTTCGTTTCAGAACGTGAACAACGGATACTTAAAAAACAACATCTACAAGAGATGGAAATAGTTCGGGATCAGTACAATGATTTCAGTAAACTAAAATTATATTGCGATATAATTTAATTATAGTGCTACGTCAGTTTCGTACTGTTCAACCACGTTGATAGACAATATTATTGATTCGGAGCCTCTAGTTATAACAGCGACACGTGCATGTTAATAGAAACAGGGGACGTCATCAATAATATTGTGGATAACATTTCTGTGGTGTGTAGCTCCGAAAAGAGAAAAGAAAGGGGTTGATATTTTTTATATCAAAAAAATTAATGCAGGATGAAACCCTCTGAAATGAGAACAAAATAAAAAAAATGAAAAAAAAAATTCTACGGACGATCTGATATCCGATAGGGAAAATTGGTGAGTTTTTGAGGATGGAAAAATGATTTAGACTTCCGGTTACTACTAACTAGTCCTACTGAAAAAAGATGAATGGCAAAATGTATTTATAACTTTAACATCCACACTATTTTTAAAAAACCTCAGAATTCTTGTGAAAAATTCGAACAGGTAACATTTTGGTATTTCATTCTCATCTATCGAAGGAAAATCTTCTTATGCTTCAAACACACTGTAATTTTCAATTTGAGATATTCAGTTTTTCACTTCAGTTTGACTAAACATTTATGAAATACCTTATTTTCAATCAAAACTTCTTTTGTTGAAATAGCAGCTTTTCGAAACACCGGATTTCTTTGTACCTTGAAATCTCTACCTTATAGTTGTGTGAAAAAATATAAATTACTATGTCAATAAATTGTTGGTATAGAAGTTGTAGATGTTTTTACTATTTACAAATTTACAGTTTAAATCTTTTTCATAGGACTCGTTTTGCAGGAAATTGATTGAGGGATGAATTGTTGTTTACTTCTCTCTCTTGTTTACAACCCCTTCCACTTCACCACTTCAAATCGACAGTTAATTATTTTTCCATTCATTTCTTTTATATTCTAAATGTGTTTTATCTACTATTGATTTTTTTCACTCTTTGCCATTTTCAGCATAGTCTAGAATTTTCTATTCTGTTTGGGCATCGAAAAATTTGCAATTCCTTTCTTTTAACCGAACTTTCACATACCGAATATTCGAAAACTACAAATTGTACGTGCATTCATTATCAGTGAACATGTTGATTGAAGAGTTTTTCATCGAAGAAAGCTGCCATCAATACTGGAGTGGAATAGATACGAATTAAAGTGGAAAAACGAAAGAGAATGTTGTAATGAATACTGAAAAAAAACATTGAAGGGATTGCTGGTGACTGAGTTAAAATTTAATATATGATAAAAAATTGATGACTTAGTTTTCACTAGATTTATAATGATAAGAATGAGGGGAGGGATATAACCACGTTGACAATTTTTGTAACATGATCTCCTTCTCACATTTCTAATTGAAAACTGAGTCTTTTTACGAGATTCATCAACTGAACATCCCAAGTTTTTATGACTAACAAATTTTGCAATGCTGAAAACAGTGTCATCTTGTTGATAGAACGCATTCAGTAGAAATATTCTCCCTTATCTGATGAATTAGAAACATATTAAAAATGGATATTCTAACGAACATCAATTTGTTGAAGCTTATTGATTCTTCGTTTTGGTGAATTTGATTATATTCGAATCGAAATTACTATATTTTAGAAATGCGTTTATCATTTTGAGGTTTTCGTGTATTTTTCACCTCTAGAATCACCAGGTATTTCCAGTATCTCCGGAAAGACCCAGGAACACAGTGGGAATTGAATCTACCAGCATCAGTAATGATGGTTGCACTCGAATTCAGTCAAATGGTTACTGAACCATTCATCCACTTTTATTGTGAAACCCAAAAAAAGACGATATACATATATCGATTAGGAGATGGATCTCGTGTATCAACTTTCAATTAAAAATGCCGGAAAATAAGTAGCGTTTCCGAAATATTTAACTATTAAACCTCGGTAATACGCAATAATTAACATAGAGGATCAAAGACAGAAATCAATAATGTTCGCATCCAGTGCATTCTATTGTCATCTAATCAAGGTATTATATGCTCTGACTCCTGAATTTAATTCACATCACTCTAAATTATCCATCAATTGTATAGTGATATAGGCAATTCAGTTTTCGCAAATATAGTTTTGTATGCATTTCAAGCGCAATTGAATGAAATATAATTATTTTGAGGATCATATTTATTGCCAGAACTTCTGAATTCTTAAAATGTTTCATTGGGAGTAGAAAAAATTAGACAAACTTGTCAATACAAGATGAAAAAAATACATTGATAATGAACCCTCAAAATTATATCTTCATCGAAACATAAATCGAATGGAAACTCTTCATATTTATGTAGAAACTCTTTATATTTTATAGAACTGTCTTGTAAAACTCAAAAAATTTCATGAATACATTAAACAATAAGAATCACAAGCCTACTTAATGTTTTCTTAACTCAAGCTCAAACTAAATAATAATACATTATTTACAAATAATGAACAAATTATGTATATTTCCAATTCCTTCCATAAATATACTACAGTATTCATATATAGTTTAACGGGCTAACCTTATTCAAGATTTAACATGAATGAGTGGAATGAATTACGTTATTATATTTGACATGTGGAATATAGAACAGAATTTCGGTTCAGAATATGGATGGGTATAAAAGCTTACACATGATATTTCAGTATCGAAACGCAATTCATGATTTAATGCCCAACACAGAAATCATATAGGATTTGAGCCATATTTCATTTTTATGATTGTTCGTCGTAACACTGATTAATGAAGCACTTCCCTCCGTTACTTGTGAAGGTTTAATTCATGAGGTTTCCTCTCCAGATTTTCTTAAGCTGATTCAAACATGCAGCTGTTGCCTGCAGAATCCAACGGATATTCAGACATTTTCAGAGACCGTAAGTTATCCTCACAATGATGTTGCAATACCAGTTGATGATAGTACAATAGAATAAAATAATGAATTGATATTAAACAGAAACAATATGATTGAGAGCTAGTTGAATAACCGATCTTTTGAAGCTGAAAATTGAGGAATCTTTTCTATTACAATATTTGAGTATGTGATCTAAGAATTTGAAGGAGTTTTGTTGTAAAAAATGTTTATTAGATATAAAAATGGTAAGTGTGAAATCAGTTGAAAATATTGAATATTTAGTGGGTGATTTTTTAAGCGTAGTTTTTTTTCAAATTGAAGGAAACATTCAATTTGCATCATATATTCCAAATTGTTATTGAAGTTGATAACCTGGCCTTCGCCATTTACATTTTGAAGATAACTTCATTCAAATATTTTCCGCTGCTCCAGTTCAAATAGTCCATTCAGAAGGTCTATTACGCGTGTTATATTATCCTGTAAAATTTCAATCGTGTTCGGCTTGTCCACATACACTAACGACTTTTCATAACCCCACAAGAAATGATCCAGAGGCGTCAAATCGCATGATCTTGGCGGCCATTTCGAGAGATAAGATGTTCGCCGAATTCATCCTTCAACATGTCCATTGCTTCACAAGCTGTGTGGCATGTGGCACCGTCTTGACCAAACCACATGTCAACCAAGTTCAACTCGGCCAACTGGGGTGAAAACAAATTGTGTATCATGGCTCGATATCGTTCACCATCGTTGAGGGTAACGTTTCTTTCATGGTCGTCTTTGAAGAAAAATGGACCGATGAGGCCACCAGCGCATAAACCACACCAAACTGTCGTTTTTTCGAGATGTATCGGTAATTCTTGTATGGCATGTGGCTGTTCGTCACTCCAGATGTGACAGTTTTGTTTATTAACATATCCGTTAAGCTAGAAATGAGCCTCATCGCTGAACACAACTTTTAGATAAAACAGCGGATTTTCATTAAGCTGTTCTACGGCCCATTCACCAAAAATTAGACGTTGTGATAGATCATTCGGCTCAATTCTTGCAGAAGTTGAATTTTATGGGCTTTCAAACCCAAATCAACACGTAAAATTTTCCATGTGGTTAAGTAACAGATGCCCAATTGCTGAAAACTGCGGCGAATTGGCATTTCACGATCCTCATTAACACTGTACGCTACGGCTGCAATATTCTCTTCAGTATGCACTGTACGCATGCGAGACAATGATTTAATGTCCAACAAAGTAAACTTGGTGCGAAATTCGGTGATAACAGGTCGATTATGACGACCATAATATAGTCGTAACAAACGATACACATTTTTCACATACCACGAATTTTGATTGTAAATTTCAACAATTTACCATCGTTGCTCGTTTAAAAGTCTTTCCATTATGAAATGTTATATATACTGAAAACTTTTCACTTTGATAGATGACGTTTGGATGCCACTACCAACCAGTGTCCCCAACCTAAAGAACTTAACTCTCAAAAAATTACACGTTATATAACAGATATGTTAATTTAAGTGAATCCAATTTTTGTTCTATAATTTTAGTGGTGTTGATTATCCACTAACATATAATTTATTGAATATGATCACATTTTCAGTTTTCAGATCATTTCTGCATTTTATTTGAATTGTTGGAACCGAAGCAATTCTTACTTCTTTCTGTTACTCTGCAATGCAAAAACTGTACAGCCATTTCTTGACTAATATAAGCCCTGATTGCATACCGATTGTATGATTAATAGAATTGTAAAGTAATTTGTTAGTGATTAGTAACCTCGATATATTTTTTAATACAATTCATTAAGAGTGAATATACCAGATTTCTCATATAATAGGTCCGAGGAAAACAGCTTATGCTCGAACAAAATTACTTCATGTATATATTTCTGCGTTGTGATTAAATTACTGAAGTAACTGTTATATGCAGCACCTCAGAAAATTGAACCATATTATCGAACAATGATACGCATGTTGGACGAGTTGAACTTGGTTGACATGTGGTTTCATCAAGACGGTGCCACATGCCACACAGCTCGTGAAACAATGGACATGTTGGAGGATGAGCAATGGACATGTTTCTGGTGAGCAGCTTATCTCTCGAAATGGCCCTGTGAATTGGCCGCCAATATCATGCGATTTGACGCCTCTGGATCATTTCTTGTGAGGTTATGTAAAGTCGTTAGTGTATGTGGACAAGCCGAACACGATTGAAGCCTTATAGGTTATCATAACACGCCTAATTTGTGGGATACATGCCGAAATGCTCGAAAAAGTGAAGCAAAATTGGACCTACCGAATGTACTATTTGATACGGATCCGCGGACAACATTTACAAGAAGTTATCTTTAAAATGTAAATGGCAAAGGCTCCTTAATCACACAGACTACTGAACCATTCTACAATCATAACGAACGAATAACTGAATATGCGAATATACGTCTTGATGAGAACCGATTATGGAAAATTTTTCATTGTGTCCAATATGTGATAATCAAAACACATAAACTCTTTCAATGTTTGGCAACACAAAGAACTCACTGTAGCATTTAACATCCTCAAATATTCAGAGATATTTTGTTTTGACTGGCTCTGATAACATTTCAAATACCTTGTGGAAGATCTTCGTGTTTAAATAATATGAGATTGTGATGATAGAACGCGTATATATGTATCATAATTATTGGAAGTATCATTTCATATTAAAAATTATATATTGATCGTTGAAGAAAGATTTCTAATCAGAAAAACTGTGAAAAAACACAAATTAATTGATGAAGTAAAATGGTGAATGCGTTAACACAATAAGAACAAGTTACATATACGATATTTCTTCCTATTCTAGACTTTCAATTCTATAGCCTCACATTACTTTTGAGTTAAAAAAAATACAAAATATATGTTGGTGAGTTTCGATCTATTCAAATTTAGTGTTCCAACAAACAAGTTTTTTTGTCTTGAATCCCTAATAAATTTAAATAAGCAGAAGAACTTTGTAGTTCTGGATGATAAAACTCTTTTTACTTCTCCCATATATGTTGAGTTTGATGCTTCGAATGAAAATGTCATTATATTGAAATCTCGAAAAATTTAAACAATATTTATAGAGGTGCGAACATAGCAGTTTTCATCCACCAATTCAAAATATTAAATTATCTATACTTTCAGTTAACAGACCATAAACTTGTATAGATATACAAGTTGAAGAAAGTGCATATTTAACGTACGCATTTTACAGCCACTTATTTTTATTGAGTCGTAAAAACAGTCATAAATAACACTCTAATTGTAACTACCTACTAGTCCGATTCGTGTTGTATTTTCATGCAAATATACTGAATTATTTATCAGTTAGCATAATATGTGATGTAGAATATTTTCTTTGAATTACATCATTTTAATTGGCGTGAAATTGAGAAGTTCAGGGATGTAAATATGAAAAGCATTCAAGAAGTTCGAAGTACAGATAGCATTTCGGAACTCACCGCTGGCATATGTTTCGAACTTTTTATTTCTCTGTACACTGAAGATGAAAGATACCAAAGAAGAAAACAGAGGCTAATAGAGCAGTGAATATCTCACGCTTTCATTTATATGAATACATATGAAGGTATAACTACAACCTGTGCTGAAAGCCCAGCGAGGCTAAGTGGGCCATTCCAGGCAGGCATACACCAAGACTCAGTACTGAGTCCTCTCATATTTAATCTGTGTATGAACTATATAACACTTGGCATACAGTAAGCTACTTTGTGGAACATGCGCTTTGCGGACAACGTTTCGTTACTGAGCAAAACCGCTATTGGTCTTCAAAATCCACTCAAGAAATAGATTGGGAAAACAGGATAACATGGACTACGTATCAGTCGAAGTAAGACGGAATACATGGAGTGCAGTTCTGGAAGAAAAGCCGACGAAGGTATGACATATCGTCGTTGAAGTTCTAAGACCACGTAAGTCACTTTTTGGATATTTTGACATGTTGATGCAATTCGCTAGAGACTCTGTAGACGCATCGTTTTCAGTTTATAATCAGTTAATGATTCCACATTAAATAGAACTGAAATTAATTATACACAAATGGAAAAATTTGTATTATTATGGTGTTTATAAAATATTATGCAATTTCATCTTCCTCCTGGAAAGTTTCTATTTTTGACAAACGTGGTGTTAGAACTTCAACGATGGTAAGCATAAAGTAGAAAGCCTACTAGAAAGCCATAAACTGCCAAAAGTAGAAAGCTTCAACTACCTTGTGTTCGTCATAACACCTGATACAAAGTATCAGGTGTTCATATCAACCAATCCCGAATGAATTGGTTGACAAAGATGTCAATCATCCAATAAATAACTACATGGCTCTACTGTCGGTCACTAACTGGTGTTCTGTGCGATCTCAAAATGCCGATCAAGAAAAGGTGTACAAGACACTGGTGTGACCAGCCTCGACATATTAAGCAGAATGCTGGGCTACAAAAAGCGTGCACACACACAAATACACACGAATGAGATTAAGATTCTCAGATAGAGAGCGCAATGAGTCCATGAGAGGTCAAATTAGCTCAGATCCTAGAAGGAGTGAGAGAAAGTCATTCATGCTGGTTTGGTTATATGCAAAGGCGCAAAGATGACTATGTTGTTAAGAGAGTACTCGCAATACCAAATCCGATCAGTAGAAGAGAACTGCCACTCGTCACCTGGTGGCACAACAGAAGAATATGGAAGACGAAAGAAGGAGATGGACATCGACAACCAGATTAATCAGACCACCCCCAAGAGAGTTCTTTGTCGCAAATGTATAGGAAGACCAAGCAACGGGGAACAACTAATAAGGGATTTTTGACATTAGTTATTTCAGCAAACCGACTATGGCATTAGAAGAAAGGTACTTCATTCTTCATTTTTGGTATAATTTGGACGAAAAAATACTAATGATGAATTTTTTATCGAGGATTTATATCGAAAAATTGCATTTTTTCTAGTTTTTTATTTATAATAT
Source organism: Henosepilachna vigintioctopunctata (assembly GCA_030704895.1). NCBI lineage: Eukaryota > Metazoa > Arthropoda > Insecta > Coleoptera > Coccinellidae > Henosepilachna > Henosepilachna vigintioctopunctata. The sequence goes on from JARQZJ010000067.1 coordinate 2,437,407, forward strand.
CGAAATTGATTATGTGAACTCAATGACATCAATAGACGCATTGTAGACGATTCAATAGCGAGCAAAATGAGCCCTCACTGAAACCGATCGAATAATTAGAAGCGGAGAAAATTCGAATAAACTCAAAAATTTATTGTTTGTTTAACTGATTGATTACTTCGTTAATTTTCATCTTACCTGGCTGTGATTTGTTGGAAAAATAGCGATCTTGGCGCTCTTCAAGTTGGAAACAAAATGCACACTGTGGCATAATAATTTATTTCATAATTGCCAGTTTCCATAAATCAATGCGCTTAACTGAAAAATGTCTGGATGCCACACGAATTGCCCAATTTGGTTTTTTGAAATGGATTTCGGAAATATAAACAAAGTACAACAAAAGGTATGACTTGAAGTTTCGAAAAAATATTAAAAAATACGCGAAAAATAGGTGCAAACATGACTCCGAACGGCCAAGCGCACGTAAAAGACGCAGTGGTAGGGGGCCTTGGAGTGTAGGAGAGGCAGGTATGCATACATAGAAACACAAGCGCGCAGTACGACGTGTATTATGTCACGTTTGATATAATACCGAAATAATCAAACATGATATAATACTGCGACCTTTACAAGAGCTTGGCCGTTCGGAGCCATGTTTGCACCCTTTTTTCGAATGGTTTTTCAAGTTGTTGTACTCTGCTTATATTTTCGAAATCCGTTTTGAAAAACCCAATTGGACAATTCGTGTGGCATCCAGACATTTTTCAGTTAAACGCATTGATTCATTGAAAAGGGCAATCACGCAAAAAATTATCATGTCATAGTGTCCATTTTTTCCCAATTTGAAGAGCGCTAAAATCGCCACTTTTCACACAAATCGCAGCCAGGTAAGAAAACATTAACGTAAAGTAATTAATTAGTTAAACAATTGAGTTTATCAGAATTGAATCCGCTTCTAATCAATCGATCGGATCGAGTGACGACTCATTTTGTTCGATATCACTGAGTTTGCATAATTATTTTTAATGTTATAAATAAAAAACTAAAAACTATGCGATTTTTCGGTATGAATCGTCGATAAAAAATTTATTTTTGGTGTTTGCTTGTCCAAATTATATCAAAAATAAAGTACGAAGTACATGTCCTCGAATGGCACAGTCGATTTGCTGAAATAAATAATGATCAAAAATAAGAATGAACTTGAAGGTTAAGATTGAATAGTTGAGAGACAGTCAAAGAATCAATTGTAGTTACCATTTCAATTTGAGGAAGTATATGAAAAAAAATAACAATAAGTATTAGTGGACCATCTTCAACCTTGCAGCAAATGAGTTCTATGGTTGGAACCAAATTTTGAAGCACAAAATCTATGTATCAAGCTTCATTTATTATAATCAATGAAAAACCATCAAGAATCAAACTTAGTGCTTGAAGCAAATAATAAACTGATATCAATGAATGGAAATCGACTGAAAAACGATAAATAATATTGCACGTTGCCATCCTAATACTTGTGAAATTCAATCACCAATAATATCTTATGCGATCTCATGAATTTTTGCCTTCAGAAAATTCCACTCACAGAAAATCACTTTTTCACTGATTATAATTTTATTTCATAACATTCCTTAGTTAAAGAAACATTTGTGACTTTTGTCATTCTGGTTCTTTTATTTTGTATCGGTATATATTCAATTTGTTGAATTGTTATTTGATATTATAGAGTTTTTATGAATTATATAAATAATAAAGATAAAGGATAAAGATAATTATCTTACGAAACATTCCATAATATTCAGAGAAATCAAACAATTGAAACCGACATTTTATTTCTTCTTGTCTCCTTCATAATAAATAAAAATACCACGTTTAGGTGTATTCGGTGAAAACGAAGGAATAACATTTCTTATTTTCAGAACATGAATTAAATGAAAAAACAAATTGAAAAATCTACGTCAAAGAAACAATGAGACTATTCGAAGCTTTATATCCAGATTCGAGCTTTGAGAAGTTTACAATGGAGACATTTTAATTTAAACGCGAATGTGAATCCTCATCTTATTACTCTTTTGATATAAAAGGGGGTTCTCGTCTCTGAACGGAAAAAGTCGGTTTTAAAGATGGGATAATGCATGATAATGTCAAGACGTCTGAAATAAAATGAAAACGGTTAGGCATAAAAATAGCAGAAATCTTCCCTTAAGGGACCGATATTCTATTTTGGGCAATGAATAAACATAAGAAGGAGAAGCGAAATAAAAAGACGTCGGTATGTAGACGTCCCATAATTGAAAATTATGTATTCAAATCACACCCGTTTTATTCATAAGCTTCCGTTTGCGGATATAAATTTTTTATTAACTGTCTGCGAAATGCGTGTTTTCTGTTCGTACGTTTCAAGTGAAACCACCTAGGTATTTCAATTTAATAATGGTTTGTATATTTGTTCTGTTCAGAAATAACTCTGAATTCTGAAGAAAACATTTTCTGAAATTGAAATTCATTTGTTACAGAATCATCAAATTTTTCGTATAAGATTTAGTAAAACCTTGTTGAATTAATTCTGTATGATTTAAGCAATAGTAAGAACCTCTTGTCTGATATCAAAATAGTGCAATCGTCTTTATGTCTTAATGACTACGAAAATTCAACTTCTTTGTTCTCTTGATCATGTATATTTTGTATTACCTATTGTTCGATATACCTACTTTTCTTCCCTTCTAATAAGTTCATAATTCCTGCCTAATTCCATAAATGCAAAATCAGAGTATTAAGATGAATAAAATGAATAATTGTGGTGTAATTATCAGCTCTGGTGTTATCCTCTTGTAGAAATTATTGTTTTAGTTTTTGCACAAATATCTCTTTACTCTAGCTCGATTGAAGATAAATCCTGTATTTTTCTACAGATTTCTTCTGGATAAGCAATGCTGCAAAAATTGCAGCATTGCTTATCCAGACTCACAACCCAGTTGAAAAGAATTACTTTTTATCGTTCTTCAAATAGGGTTGATATCGGAAAAATACGGTTGAAAATCGGACATTTAACCAAATGGCACGTAATGAATAAGTCGGCCACAGACGCAAAAAATGTATTCTATACAAATACCTGTTTTTTTTTTTGTTTTTTTTTCTTTTTACATACTATGTCATATATCTGGGGTTGAGGAAGGTCGCGAGACCTTAAAACTTCCCACCATTATCTTTTGTAAATTTCATGAAATGTAAAAAAATATCAATTAAGTACAATAAACGTTTTTTATTTGATTTGATTTTTGATTTGAATAGGGTTGATATTGAAATAATAACGAAGATATGTTTTTGAGTGATACATTATCTTTTCAATCAAACAACAGACTCCGTGGCGCAACGGTAGCGCGTCTGACTCCAGATCAGAAGGTTGCGTGTTCAAATCACGTCGGGGTCATAATATTTTTAGAGGTTGCTGAGATGTTTATTTCAGTCGAATGGTAAATTAACAGACCATCACTTACTGGTGCTGGTGGGTTCGATTCTCACAGTGTTCTTGGCAGTTCGAAATCGGCGTTGAACTATACGTCCAATTGGAATTTGTAGTTATCTGAACCCCGCTTTTTGAACAAAGTGAATAATTATATAATTCTTATGAATATGTATTCTAAGAGACATGTTGATCTCACTTATATCCTTTTCAATTCAGCATTCGAACTTTCTGGATCATTTCATTTATCTTCATTAATCTGGATTCTGGATACCAGATTCATTAATCTGGTATCTTCGTTGCAGCTGATCTTTGCAATCATAATAAAATAATAAGGAATCTTGATATAATAATAAAATATTTATTGGGTAATGAAATAATAATTCAATTTTCTTAATAAAGTTGATTGAATGTTCGCTTATCTCTTGGAAACATTGTTTAATATATTAAAAAAAAAACACTTGGCTTGGTTTCACAAAACTTATAATGAATACTTGACAATTAACAAAAAAACAATTATCTTCTGAAAATGGGGTAAAAACCCCGAAACAATGGTCGAATATTCATTATAAATTTTGTGAAAACAGGTATGCGTAGTATTTAATATATGAAGAAAGTTACAGTTTATATGAAGACAATTTTTTTTTATTATTTTAAATAAAAGATACGCATTGAGAAGCAAATATTCTTCAGATGATGGATAACCATAAATGCAATTTTACTAATTACACCTATTTTAGAATGCGAAAACAAAAAAACGAAGTCGAAGAATAGAATCTAAAAATTAAAATTGAACATACAAACCAGGTAATGAAGGACAGGTATAAAAATTAGGTGATAGATTATCCATTTGGCGTGCTACTTGAAATTCTATTATTGAAAATATTAAGTAAAAGCTTAACATCTAATTGACTATTAAATAAAAGTTCAGAACTTTGAAATTTATTGATTTTTAACGATTACTAAAAAATAAATTTGGAACATTTGTTGTCTCCATTCGAAATTCTGAACTCTGGACTGAATAAGTCACTCTGTTGTATCATTTGGTTGCTATAATGGGAATAGAAATAGGGAATATAATTTAGCCCAGCTACCGCAGTTAATTCTGTACACCACTTACATTTTATTTTTATTACCACACATTTTATTAGTTAGATTTTTTAGAAACCTCATATGCACCTTTTCGTAACACCTTATTTTATTTTTGCATATTTTTTACCTCTTTATCGGTGAATTTCATCAATGGATGAGAAACTGATTAACCAAAGGATGAAATGTTCTTACACAATTTGAAGAGATTAAGTGTTAATGTGCCCATAGACGACCATCTTAGTTGTCAACTTTGTTGGTAACTTGGCTTGTTGGAGGAGAGGTTGCATGTCTGTGGACAGGTTGGCGGTTGTAGTAAACGGGTGGTCCGATGGTTGGTGTATGATCAAATCGTTTTGATTTTCGGTAGGCGGAGCCTCATCTTGGCAACCTTGGTGAAGCGTCTGTGGGGAAGTTGACAACATGGTTCACAACCTCAGAAGTGGACTGTCGTTTGGAAGTCAATTTGCGATCGCTTTTCCTGCTATTTTGTATGTGTTTGTTTGTATTTATTGCGTGATAATTTTATTGAGCGTGTTCAAAGAACTTCCTGAGCTTTGGAAAGTGAAATCAGAAATGTTTAAAGACTGAAATAAAAAGAAGTATGCTTGGCTGAAGCTGTTGGAAATTTACCAAAGAATTGAACCGAATTCAAATGTTGACAATTTGAAGAAAAGAATTGGGAACTTAAAAATATGTTATGAGAGGGAGCTGAAAAAAGTAGAACGAAGTGTACGATTTGGGAAAGGGGCTTGATGGTGTTTTGAAGTACTGGAATACTTACGTGACCAGGAAATCTAAATTCCTAGAGTATCAACAGTAGACATTGAAGAGGAAGAAACACAAGTGGAGGAAGAAGATCTTCAACAGTTACCTGGCTCTCCTGCTGCGCAATCATGTTCTCAGAAGAGGAAGAAAACAATTGTAGAATATTCAGTAAATAGGAATGTTTTTTTTTTAAAGCAAAGGGGGAACTGGCGAAGAAGGATAATAAAGATGAAGCAAGTGTTCATGCAGACAGCTGGGCTACTTCATTTCGAAAATTGTTCGCAACTCAGAAAATCTATCCCAAGAAGGCGATAGAAGACATTTCAGTCCTGGGATAACTCAATGAATTAACCCTCCATTCAGTTAATACTTATTCTTCCGCAAATAGTTCTTCAGCATCATCAACTCCTGTTTCTTCGCAAGTACCTTCCATGCACCACAACTAATCGGCAGATGAAGTTGGCAATCTGTGCAGTTGACTGTCTGTGTGCAACCAAGTTGGCAATGAGGTTGACGACCAAGTTGGTCATCTATGGGCCCTTTTAGACGCAAAGAGACAAATTTGTATATTTTCTCAAAGTGTTTTATTTCCTTTGGAAGATATTTGAAAAATAATTTATTTAGAGGGCTATAGTAATAACTATATAGTTATAGGTTTTTCTGTGTCTCAGTACAGAAAATGTATGTACAGAAATGTCAGCACTGTACATTGTGACCTAGATGGAAGCACTGTATAAATATACATTTCTTTATGTATTTTATTCGATTCCTGAAGTTTTGATGATCTCTTTAATCTTTTTTGAGAGGATATTTTGTATTCCACCTCATGTAGACAATGTATGCAGAATCTTTAGGTTGTAATCAATACTTGTAATATGTTTTCTTCTTTCATAGGACAGTTTCAAAAGTGTCTTGAGTCAGCCGTAGAATGTAAAATCAAAATAAATAAATAACATTTAAAGCAGTTCTAGCTTCGTCCATAACTGAATAAACTTGGAAATGTATAAAAATATTGAAGTTGAAAATTATCTTCTATTAAATTCTCCTCGACCATTTCTCTGACTAAAGAATTTTCTCTTCAACTTCTAATGCCTTAGCGCAACAGGTTAGGGTGTAATTATGAACTTGCGGCGTATATTTTCTGAAAAGCATAGTATAAATTGTTCACTAAGTGGTTCTTCAACGAAAGCCTGGGGTAAAGTGAAAAACATGCTGAAAATATCAGTGTGAATGCGGGGTTATTGTGTCTTTTCATTGTGGAATTGCAGGGGAGTCGGAGTTGCCGCATCAAAGCTCGGATGTATCGACATTTACGAGGGTGTTCAGAGCGTTCCGCTAACGTCACGAGTAATAAGCACGTATGGAGCTTTTGTCCTGTCAATTTCCCTCTGTCGTGATACTATGGCGCTCTCACGTGATTTTCTGTTCGGCTCTATTTTGTTTTACTGTTAGCGGTTGGGCTTGTGCCATCAAACCCCTGTCAATTATCAACAGTACATTTACATACACATATAACTATTGGCATGTAGGTGGTTTTCTTATATATATATATATATATATATATATATATATATATATATATATATATATATATATATATATATATATATATATTATTATTATTATTATTATTATTATTATTATTGAAACGATTGTTCCCCATGAGGAGAGCGACTGAACTCGAATTCGCAATCATTAGGAATTTTGCTTCATCTATTATGCCCCCCAAAAACACTTCATCCTCTCTGAATGCTCTTTCTTCCGTTCATCTGTCCACTTTACTCCAGGTTGACAATTTGATTTTTGCTCAAACTTCAAATGTGCCTCTCGAAATGCACTTTTTGTTATAGTGAGCCCATGTTAGTTTGTAGGCCCTTTGTAGCTTGGTTATTCTCTGTTCATTAGCGATTCGGTTTAAACCTGAGGGCTGTATAACTTCCCCGAGGTATTTAAAATGACCTTCTTGCAGAATATCAAGAGAAATGATTTATTTTTTGGTTTTCTCTCCATGTATTTGGTTTTATCAAAAGAAATTTGTAACCCGGTTTTCTGCGCCATTTCATGTAGTTTTTCTACGGCGCGAATGGCTTCATTTCATATATATATATATATATATATATATATATATATATATATATATATATATATATATATATATATATATAAATATATATGAAGCCCAAGTTATCAATTTCAATAGAAATTTTGAATATATGGTACAAATTGAGGGTTTTATTCGACTTAAAAAAAAACCTCGCTTAAAAAATCACCCATTATATATATATATATATATATATATATATATATATATATATATATATATATATATATATATATATATATATATATATATATAATGGGTGATTTTTTAAGCGAGGTTTTTTTTTAAGTCGAATAAAACCCTCAATTTGTACCATATATTCAAAATTTCTATTGAAATTGATAACTTAGGCTTTGCCATTTACATTTTTATGATAACTTCATGCAAATATTGTTCGCGGATCCGTATCTAATGGTCCATTCGGAAGGTCCAAATTTTGCGTCTTTTTTTCGAGCATTTCGGCCTGTATCCCACGAATTAAGCGTGTTAAATTATGTATGTGTTATTTATAGGTTGTCTTTGTAATATGTATTCATTCTTGATAATGCTGTAAAAGGCGAAACTAGTCGAATAAAGAATTGTTCAGTCAGTGATTTTTAGACAAGTTTTTATTATTACCTCTCATTTAAATATGAACTATCACAAAGTAGATTCATCGTCCATTGAATTTAGTAATAAGTATTGTTTTTGTTTGCGTGTTGATGACAATATATTGATAAACTCAATTTAAAAAAGGACCAAAAAAGACCGAAACGTTATGTACTGAAGATTTCTAATAGATAATTTTGAGAACCAAAATAAAACCCAATAATTTCTTTCTGAATATATATATATATATATATATATATATATATATATATATATATATATATATATATATATATATATATATATATATATATATATATATATATATATATATATATATATATATATATATATATATATATATATCTTGAAATTGATTTATTGCCTGTTTGAGGTATTTATTTTGAAAGTTTTTAGCATTAACAGGCTTTTTTAATATGAAAAAGTTCATTTCTGTTGACGTTTCGTTGTTATATTACAACTTTGTCAAAACTAATAATTAGTTCTGACAAAGTTGTAATATAACAACGAAACGTCAACAGAAATAAACTTTTTCATATTAAAAAAGCCTGTTAATGCTAAAAACTTTCAAAATAAAGTATATATATATATATATATATATATATATATATATAGGTGTAAACATTGAGAAATGTTTTTGGGTAATAATGTCAAAGACTTCAACAAAATTGAAGTTAATCCATTCCACTTCTGTAAGTTGCGTCCTCAGATATGGGAGTTTTATGGTATGAAGGGAGAAACATGCAGAAAATAAAGATGGAATTCACATTCTCTTCTATAAAAATATATGAGAGTTGGTCGGATTTGTTAATGCGCAGTTAACATAGAGGCATGAATTCAGAGGTTGAATATTTGTTTGAAACGTCTGATGAGTATGGTTTCACCTGTTCAAAGTAGTGAGTAAACAATTCAAACATTACAAAAGGCTCACATATACGAGTACAATGATCCCCATTTGAAAACCCGTATATTATGGCATATCTGCGTTTTTACATTTTGTGCCTTTTAGTTTCAGTGTGTGGTGGAAAATTTCAATGGGATTATATTATGAACAATTTGAATTGAATATAATTTTCTGAGCTGTGAATTGATCAATGGAACTTGAGTGTTCCATTAATATAACTAACATTTTTTTATCCTTTATGTCATTTTTTCGGTAATATTTCATCATTTAGGGTATCTTCATTGCATAAGCACTAATTATAAGTGATTCTATGTTTCACATATTGAAATTAATCAATGTTGTCATTACTTTGCAGCTCGTTTTTTCCTGAAGGAGACAAAATAAAGTGTCGAAATATCGAGAACTGTAATGAATGAATAAGTTTTCACTTCACAAGACCGATTATTCTTGTGATATAAATTCTACATCTTTTGAATGTTTTCAGCAATAACAGGCTCATTTTAATGTTGAGAACCTTATTTTCGTTGACGTTTCTTTGTAACAAGTTTGTCAAAACTAATCAAGAATAAAGTTTCTAACATTAAAATAAGCCTGTTATTGCTAAAAACAATGAAAATAAACTATCTTGAACAGGCAATAAATCAATTCAATAATATATTATATATTTTTATAAAACGGGTGTTTTTTATAAGAGGTACAGAACTTTAAATTGCAATAAAACAACGATGGATCATTCGATTGACAAAAATTATTTTTTATTCGAAAGATAATCTTGTGGCATTATATTTGAATATGATTTCTGGCATATGACCGCCATGGCTGGCTCGGATGTAGTCCAATCTGGACGTCCAATTTTCGATGACTTTTTCCAACATTTGTGGTCTTATATCGGCAATAACACGGCAAATATTGTCTTCCAAATGGTCAAGCGTTTGTGGCTTATCCGCATAGACCGATGACTCTACATAGCTACACAGAAAGTAGTCTAGCGGTGTTAAATCACAAGATTTGGAGACCAATTCACAGGTCCAAAACGTGAAATTAGGCGCTCAACAAACGTGTCTTTCAATAAATCGATTGTGGCACGAGCTGTACGACATATTGCGCCGTCTTGTTGAAACCACAGCTTCTGGACATTATGCTTGTTCAATTCAGGAATGAAAAAGTTAGTAATCATGGCTCTATACCGATCACCATTGACTGCAACGTTCTGGCCATCATCGTTTTTGAAGAAGTACGGACCAATGATTCCACCAGCCCATAAAGCGCATCAAACAGTCAGTTTTCTTGGATGTAACGATGTTTTGACATACTCTGACTTGAGGATTTTCTTCACTCCAAATGCGGCAGTTTTGTTTGTTGAAGTAGCCATTCAACCAGAAGTGCGCTTCATCGCTAAACAAAATTCGGTAATGAAAATCTGGAACAACGGCAATCATGTTTTGGGCCCATTCGACGAATCTACGCCTTGCTTGATAATGGTTTCAAACTGAGAATAAATCACTCCTCAGCTGTTGAATTGGTTGCCATCTTCAACAGTAATGCCAACTCAAAGTTCTATACCTCTAAAAAAACACCAGTTATATATATATATATATATATATATATATATATATATATATATATATATATATATATATATATTTCTTGAAATTGATTTATTGCCTGTTTAAGATATTTTAAGAAAGTTTTTAGCAATAACAGGCTTTTTTTGATATGAAAAAGTTTATTTTATCCTCATGGTGAAGAAGACTAAAACTTCCGAAGCGAATGCTAAGCCAGAAATATTCCTCTGATAATGAAAATCAATAAGTGAAGATACAAAAAAACTAATTTGATTTTTCTAAAAAAGAGTAATTATTCATTAGTTTTGACAAAGTTGTAATATAACAACGAAACATCAACAAAAATAAACTTTTTCATATCAAAAAAGCCTGTTATTGCTGAAAACTTTCGAAATAATATATATATATATATATATATATATATAATATATATATATATATATATATATATATATATATATATATATATATATATATATATATATATATATATATATATATATATATATTATAATTGATATATATATGCCTATTATAATCTTGAAATTGATTTATTGCCTGTTTAAGATATTTTATTTCGAAAGTTTTAGCAATAACAGGCTTTTTTTGATATGAAAAACTTTATTTTTGTTGACGTTTCGTTGTTATATTACAACTTTGTCAAAACTAATGTTCTTCTATTATCTTGAAAAAATTGAAAATTCTAGACATAATTTTTGAAAGTTATGAAAATTGCTTTATTTCAGCTAGCAATTATTATATTTCTTGAAATTGATTTATTGCCTGTTTAAGATATTTTATTTCGAAAGTTTTTAGCAATAACAGGCTTTTTTTGATATGAAAAACTTTATTTTTGTTGACGTTTCGTTGTTATATTACAACTTTGTCAAAACTAATTAGTTTTGTTTAAATTATTTTTCAATTTTGAATCTTTTTAATTAGATTAGTTTTGACAAAGTTGTAATATAACAACGAAACGTCAACAAAAATAAAGTTTTTCATATCAAAAAAGCCTGTTATTGCTAAAAACTTTCGAAATGAAATATATATATATATATATATATATATATATATATATATATATATATATATATATATATATATAATATATATATATATATATATATATATATATATATATATATATATATATATATGTATGAGATATTCCGTCGCTTCTTCGCCTATTTGAAGAGGAGATGATGTAATAACACCTTAAGTAAAGGTAATTTGTTAATCTTCAATGGAACAATATAATCCAATATCTGAAACTTCCCAATTTAGTTAGCGAAAACAACATTTATTTTTAAATACATTGGCTCCGAGGAATTATAGAGCTGGTAAACATGGCTCCGTATTAAAAAAAGTTTAACATGCCGCATAGCGGCGGCCCCATATTTCCAGGGAATGAGAGTTTTATTCCCTGCAGGTACCAAGATGATACAGACAAACGAAGGCGGATATTAGACGGTAGTGTAATCTGATGAAAACCTTTTTGTGTCTAACGTCGAACTCCTCGAGAATGCTTATTTGCGAAAACTTCATTCAGTTACGCTTTAAATTGGATCTTGATAAGGACGTAAAGAAAATAATTTGTTCAATATTGTGTAAGTGAGGGTGAAGTATGTATATTTAATCAATATGGCAACATCAAGGAAGTTGGTTAACCTATAAAATAAATTGGTATTTTATTTTCATTATGTATTGGAAAAATTAAATTTTTAATGAGAAAAAATATTTCGAAATTCGAGTCTAAAGAGCCAGTTTTTTTATTATAGGAAATAAATTGCTTCTTGGCTTTTCCATTTGGTCATGTCGTACACGTGCATTGTTGTCACATCATAGATACATTCAGTAAATTTCCTGAAATCAGCATTTGTGCCATTTAATGTCCCACTTCGATTCATATCGACATCGGGAACTGTTCATAATCAGAGTTCTCGATCATCTGTTAATATTATATTGGTCCATGTTGCTATTATATGAAATGTTTTTTTCAATATATTTTACAAAATTTCATCTTGTGTTTTGAGTTAAATGCAAAAAGGAAATACTTAGAAGAGCTATTGAATTATTTCTTTGTGAAAAATTAAATGAAAGTATAACAACAGAAGTTTAATGATGTTTTGGCAATATATTTAAGTTCTAGTAATAGAAATCATGCTCTTCAAATTAAAATTTCATTGGATTCTTTCAAGATTTTGAATTCGATTTTGAATCAATATTTTTAGTTCCATTTCAATGATATGGAGAATCAAAAAGTTCATCATTTCATTTCTCAATTCAAATTTTTTTATTGCTGACTTGATTTCAATAATTTAATAATAATCTGACACGATTATAGTTTAATTTCCGTCTTTTTCAACAAAAGTAATATTGTCAGTTTATTCAGTTTCCTTGAATTGAAATTATGTGAACAAATTATATATTCGTTACAGTGATCTGATAGGCATGAAATAATGGTAATCAGAAATTACTGTTTTGTACAACGAAATGAACTGGAAATATTCTATTGTCTGAGAAAAAACTAATTTCGAACCGTAATGGAGCTACTGAAATCTAGTGAATAATAAAATGTCACGAATTGAGAAATGAAAGGAAATACTGAAATTTTTCCTGTATTATTCGCGTAATTTATGTTTAGATATATTCTTGGTTGTTTTAGTTATGTTTTAGCTCATTAATCGATTGCTCCGATACTTGAAGAAAATCTAAATACGTAATTTGAATAAAACTGAAAAGTTTTTCGATTTTCACTATAATTCATCCAAAAACATGACAATATCATTTCGCCAACATAGTGGCTCCATCAGATGTTGATGATAAACTGAGCTATTATATTGCGGGCTGCTTGTATTTATCCTGAAGTGCGTGGAAATGACCATAGAACACTGTTCTTCTTTTATAAGGGAATGACTATAAAACATATTTATTCTGAATTGTGGGATGACTATAGAATCATTTTCTTCGATTGCATTTTTACTGACAGACTTAGAATATTTGAACACCAAAGATGCTTTGCAAAAAATAAAACCGATTTTTCGTATGCGAAACATCTTTTAGAAGAGAACCATGTCTTCGACAACAACTTCAAAATATTGCATACAGAACGTAGTGGTTATAAACTAACCCTGTTAGAAGCCATTTAAATTAATAACAGGAAGAAATCAAGCAGTTTATTAAATGATCAAGTCTTAATCAATAATTCTGCTCTATTAAATTTATCCAGTAAAAATGCATTCGAATGAAAGTATTCTATATTCATCCCACAATCCATAAGAAATATGTTCTATAGTCATTCCCCTATAAAAGAAGAACAGTGTTCTATGGTCATTTCACGCACTTCAGGATGAATACAAGCAGCCCACAATGTAATAGCTCAGTATATCATGAACATCTGATGAAGCCACTATGTTGGCGAAACGATATTGTCATGTTTTTGAATGAATTATAGGAAAATCGAAAAGATACTCGGTTTATTCATATTATATGTTTTAGCAACTGTTGAGAACGACTTACAACCTTTACGTGTTAATTGTTTTGTTAAAATTCTCAAAGAGGATTGTTTACTTCTGCAAATGACTTATTAAGTGATGTGATAAGGTCCATTGTAGTCATTGAGATATCGTTAACCAAATGTATATTGCCTTTTGGCTAACGATTTTCGATTTATCTCAGTGACGGTGGAGGAAGAGTACTCGAGGTGTGCGATGGTAGAGAACGAGGTTCCACAGGGCTCAGTGCTAGGCTATCTGCTTCAATTTGTCTTCATTAACGATTTCCCTGATTACCTGCTTGGTACCTCGGTATAACTGTTTGCGGGTGACACAACTTGTGTCACCAGCAAAATGGTTCTAAATGGTTCTCTCCGAATAAATCAACATGGAATGCAGACAAAACGTCGCACGTTTATTTTCTTTGAGTTATTTTCTTTTAATTTAACCTGAATGTCGATTTTGATGAATATTTAACATTTCGTTGATGTTGGTTTGAAATGTGAATCAATTGTGCGACAAGCTTGTGAAGAGTATATTTTCAATACCTAGATGACACGGAGATTTCGATTATCTCTTGATGAAAAATTATGTTGAAAGCAATATATTTGAATTGACACACTTGAATTAAGTTTAACTAAATATATATAAAAACTCTACATATGTTTTGGGGTAGTAACATTGTATACTCTTGATAATGGGTTTACCACCCGAAATATATGTAGAGCTTTCAATATATTTAGAGAAACTAAATTGTGCCAAGTGTGTTAATTTTAATTTATTGAGGAGTATATTTGTCATCCTCAATGTATCTGTCTCAAAGGCACTCCATGCTGCAAGAAGAGAGAACTTTGCGTTAATTGAGTCACACTCAAGATATGGTATATTTATATAGAGTCTCCTCTTCTAGTGCAATGAATATTATGCATTTTCACTTGTATTTTATAAGTATTGAAGGGTTTTATGGAGACAGAGCTCCTAATCAAGTATTGAACCTTTAATGTATATTTAATTATCTGTTTCATTTATACTTTTATTCTTTGGTTTCTTTTAAGTTCAGTTGCTTTTCAAATATGCTAAAAATGTAACAATTCGTATTGCATCAATAACTCTATCAATAAATCTAATCTATCTATCCATCTTTTTTTCCCAATTAAATATTCAGATAATCAGATTGAAAATAAATAGATGTCAAAAGCTTGAAGAAACTAAAAATAACAAAATTTATTTTGTCATTTCAGATATTCTTTTTCCATTTCCCGAATGGTCATGAAACTGTCTTCGTTGAAAATTGATCGGTTTTCTGCACTCTGGAATGATGACTCTCTTGCTGAATTATTAATGTAATGGAGCATAAAGCAAACTGAATTTCTGAAAAGCAGTCTTCGGTGAACGTGAGTGGTATTTGTTTGCCTCGAATTTCACCCTGAATTGTGTTGATAAAATTTATATACCCGAAATAAGGTTTTAGGTAAGAAGAAACCACTTTATATGCAACAGGTTCAATATGTATAACGGTAGGTAGCTAGGTAAACTGATCCGTGAATTTTGGATGGAGTACGCACAATATATGATTCTGAAAGCGATTTTTCCGCTGAAATTCACATTGTTGAAACAGGTGGTTAATTTTGAAAATGTAAGTCAGCATCAGAAGTGGGATAGAAAGAGGAGGAAAGACAGCGGAACACTGTTGATTGCTGATTTCAGGCACGAAGTGGATGAATCAATTGAAATGCAAAGTATCGCCCGTACTAGAACATATCGAAATGTGCGCCTCGGCGCCCTTTTGAGTCACCGAAATATTTAGGGGTATCAGAAAAAAATGATCATCCATTAAGAGAATATATGATTTATTATGATATACAGAATAAAAAACAATTTGCTAGGTTTCACAAAATTTTAAGTAATTGCTTGACAATTTTTTTGGTTGTTACCCCATTTTGAAATCAAATTTTTTGACACACAGATTAGCTTTTCCAAATGTGGGTAACACCCCACAAATTGTCAATCAATTAATGGAATTTTTGTAAAATCAAGCTAAGTGTTTTCTATTTTATTTAATTTATCAAACAATACTTCACGAAGAGATCAGCGAATAATAGATCAAGTTTATTTGATATGATATTAAAGAGCAATCATTTTGTTTTCATTATTAACCAATTTTAATTATGAATGTATTTATCTTTATATATTTCAATACTTCATGTTTTCTGTGTCTAGTTTGAACTCACAGAAAAACTCTGAGATTATCATTCTGCGTTGTTCTGATTGCATCTATGGACTAGAAGTGTATTCGAACAAACTATCTTGAAGACTGACGAATGTTGAATGTGAATGATTGAATAATACGTTTATTTTCATTATTTGTTTTGGGATACATTGTTTTTGTAAATATATATCAAAAAAAAATGAGGCTATAAAGTTTTGCAACCTTCTTCAACCCGTATGAGTTTGATTTCCTGTTGTATTTGCAAAAGATGAGGAGCAAAATACCATCCCTTATTAATATCATCAATAACATCCTTTATTGATATTGTATCATGAGAAATGCCTTGTAGTACGAAACAGTAACCTCTCCTACGTTTCCAATGAATTCATTCATCGATTTTAATTTTCTCTAACATTTATCCCTTGAAGGATGGAGACATGACATTGTTCATATTTCACATAGCAAGCTCTGATATATATATATATATATATATATATATATATATATATATATATATATATATGTAACAGCTAATTTCTCTAATTTCTCACGTTCGTTGGACGTTCAACGAAATATACTGGTTTTAATTCAGAATACATGAGTTGAACCTTTTTATGTCCATACAGACCGAATACCCGGAAGAAATAGAAAAATAGTAATCCATTTATATATCTATATTAATATATAATACATATATGTACATACATATAAAGAAAACAAATTCGAATAAATGTCAAATGTCTCGCCTTTGCAGACAATATTGCTATCATCACAGACAACAGAACTGAAGCCATTCTTGCCCTAGATAAACAACATGAAATTGCGCAGAAAACCGGATTGAAAATTTCTTACGAGAAAACCAAATACATGGCAAGAAAACCAAAAAATGAATCTTCTCTTGTCACAAAACATGGCGAAATTCTTCAAGTTGGTCATTTTAAATACCTCGGAGAATTTATCTAGTCCTCAGGTTTAAACCGATTCGCTAGTAAACAGAGAATTACCAAGCTTCGAAGGTCCTACAAGCTGACATGGGCGTACTATAACAGGAAGTGCAATTCGAGAGGCGCCAAATTGAGGCATTATAACACAATGCTTCTTCCAGAAGCAATCTACGCATCTGAAGAAATGGTTATTGACGTTCATACGAGAATTAAAGAAATGGAAGAACAAGAACGAAAAATTCTTAGAAAGATTTACAGGCCTATCAATAGAAACGGCATTTGGATGAAAATACCTCAGAATGAATTTTATCAAAAGACAAATATGGTAACGAAAGAAATCTGAAAACGACGAGCAAACTTCTATGCTCATGTCTACAGAATGAAATGGTCCAGAATACCGAAGAAACTACTCGATATAATTATGACGAGTAAATGCGGAACAGAGTGGCTGAAAGAGGTCCAAAAAGATCAGCAACAGATCAATATAAAAAATCTCGAAGATCGAACTCAATGTAGCTAAAAAATCGCACATGTAAAGTTTGAGCATAAATCAAATCGTCAACCTGGAATAAAATGGACAGACGAACGAAAGAAAGAGCATTCACAGAGGGTGGAGAGTTTTTGGTAGGCAAAAAAGATGAAGCGAAAGTCTCCTCATTGGGAACAATCGTAATAATTATAATATATATGTTCATATTTACTTGTAATATTCCTTGTCTATTCATTATATAATCAACTGAAAATTGTTTTCATAGATATAGCTGTTAATTTTATGTCAGAGAAATTAAAATAGTTTTATCGAATAAAATAGTTATCATGAAAACTGAACAAGAAACAGTGATGTGCTGCTCATGCCAAGCATAAAATATATACATTTTAGTACTTGCTCTGTTATCACAGTATTGAAATCTTCAAACATTTACCATCAATATGTTGCTTTGTTTAAGAAGAAAGTCAAGTCTTTGGTGTTAACAAAGGCATACTATAGCGTGGCAGAGTAAATTATTGATTCAAATGTAAATAGTAATGTAAGAATCAATCATTTTATCATGCTTGTTTATTTTTCTCACTATTATATAATATATTTAAGGCCATCCCTTTTAGTGACTTCAATTAATACTGTAATTACTGTATTAATTGCTTCTATGTAATAGTACGATGTAAGAAACGTTTCATAATGAATATTATTTGCCTGCCAAGTTGTCCCGGTTTTTGATGACACTATATGCCGATGATTCATCGGTGGTCGTTTCTGGCAGGACTAGAAGCACTTCTGGAGGCATGTGAATGCATTGTGAGGGAGTTTGTAAGTTGGTTTCGAATGAACAATCTGATGGTGAACGTTGGCAAAATTGTATGTGTTCATTTTTGTCTGAAGGGCAATGGAATTAGTACCTTGGATGTTAAATATAGGGACAACACTATATCATCATCCCAATCAACAAAGTTTCTTGGAATATATGTAGACAGAAATTTGAGATGGACATCACACATTGAGGT
The DNA here is from genome assembly GCA_030704895.1 of Henosepilachna vigintioctopunctata. NCBI lineage: Eukaryota > Metazoa > Arthropoda > Insecta > Coleoptera > Coccinellidae > Henosepilachna > Henosepilachna vigintioctopunctata. The sequence continues at coordinate 2,456,029 of JARQZJ010000067.1, forward strand.
CTTATGTAAAAAATTGAGTAACTCATTTTTTTGCAGTCTCTTGAATTAAGAACATCGTACCTAGAAACTGTGTTATGAATGTGTATTACAGTCTTCTATATAGTCATCTAAATTATAATATTCTGCTGTGGGGCTGCTCTACAGAAATGAATAGAGTGTTTATTACACAGAAGCGAATTCTTCGATTAATATTCAATATTCATCAACGAACATCTTGTAAACCTATCTCCAATAATAATTACATGCTCACCTTACCGTGTTTATATATTTATAGATGTTTGCTATATGTTACAGAAAATGAAGATAGGTTTATTAAATTGAATATTAATCATGAGTATTCAACAAGAAACAGGGATGTACTACTTATTCCTATGCATAGAACAGCTAAATTTGAGCACTCTCACTATTATCAGAGTATTAAAATTTGCAATCATTTACAATCTAATTTGAAAGTACTGAAAGCTCATTTGTTCAAGAGGAGAGTTTAATTTCTGCTCTTAACAAAGGCATAGTATAGTTGAGCAGAGTATTTCGATGATTCAAATGTAGGCAATAATGTATGAATAAATTTTTTGTATCATATGTTTGTATATTTTTTTAACACAAATGTGCTTCAACATGTGAGATTGTCTCAAATGTTTAATATTTCTGAGGTAATTCTTCTCTTTTCTTTTCAAATAAAGTTGTATATTATTGTTACTATAAATTTGGAAAATATTTTTGTTTGAACCAATATTTTTGCTCGAGGGCTGAATGGAAGATCAGACTCAAAACTGAATTTTTGAGAGCATTCTTCCGAGTTGTAATTATTGTATCAATTAAATGAATGCAATCCTACAATATAAGGAATGTTTTTCAATGAATTTATTTTATTATATTATCACATAAATGCGAGTATATTCGATAGTGAGAATTTGCATGACGTGATTCGAGTTTGAGTTCTGTTTTCTTTTGTGTTTCTGGCTGGACTAACCTTTTTTATAGCGTCTGAACCTGTATTTTTGATGAATGTGAATTGATGAGTAGACCACAGACAGCCATGGCTTTGTGGTTTCGATGCTTTATATTGCGAAATGTCAAATTTATGATATGTTTTGACAGTTTGATAATCGTATTGTCTTTTTGTTAAATACTATTATTGTTTTTATATAGGTGCATCTTATGGTTTTTTTGTCATAGAAAAATTGAAATTTGTTAAAATTTGTAAACTGCTCTTTTTAATGACAATAAACTCATTACTATTATTTTATAAAAGATCGACATGAAAATTTCCAAAACTCAGTTTTAAGTGTTATATTGAAAACACATAAGATCAATAAGTTCATGAGAATAATAGTTCTACGCCCTGGAGGGATTCGGAAACCTACAAGTTCGAGAGCCAGACACGTTATGAACGCACCCAATTTCATCTGCCGGTAACAATGATCCCGAAATTAGGAGATTTCCATGAATTCAATTTATGTGCCAGCGATGTAACGCAATTAGAACAGCGCCCCAGACACCCGGAAAAGTAGAATGAACTCATCCGAGATGATTGCGAATTGCGAATACTGAAAGTCAAATATTTGTTCGCATTTATTTTGCAGAAAATCATCATAAGGTGGATATTTGTATTTGTCTGAGAGGATTTTTCTATGCAAACTTACCTCAGTTCACCATCGAATGTTTACCTATGAAATATCATGCAGTAGAAAAATGAATTTTGTATAGAAACTTCTGTAAGGTTATTTTTGGATCCATTTATATTTGTTGATATAAATTGTATATGTACATAGATAAACATCACTCTTCTGGTATATTTGGAATGATTGAGGTGGCATATTTCTCCTTATTTGAGTCTGTGCCTTGATATGACTTGTTGGTGTGAGATAGGGAACCATATTCAGATTACAGAAGGAGGCACACAGGAGAAAATTGCTAAATACTATCTTAACCAGGTTTATCTGTTTTATTTTTTTTATCGCACACTTACTAAACCCAGTACTGTAGATCTATAGCTGGTATTCAGCACAATACCAGATGTAAATTGATATGAGACGGCGTTTCACCAAATTGAGCAGGTCCAACAATGGTCCGAATTACTAGCGTTGGAAATTTTTTATTGTTTCGCCTCAAAAAATCCAAGACTTATCTGTATCTATCAAACCATAAGTTCCTACCACTATTTGAGAAAATTCTGAATTTGATTTATTGATTAACAGAGGTTTTTTCATAGATTTTTCGAAATTTGTGAATGAAATGAAAATAAAAAAGGAACTTTAGGTTTCTATGAATCAGGGTTTTACCCAAGATATTTCATTCTAAAATATTATTTCATTGTTGAATTGCTCAATTGTATCTGTTCATTAAACAAATTTCCAAAATTTTTTGCCGATTTAATCCTAATATTTCCCAAAAATCTTATTGGCAACTTTTCTGTATATTACGTAACATTTTGAAATTCGTATCGAAACTGTGCTTTTCTGTCAATAAATGGTTAGCATCATTCGAATTGCTTTTATTATATGTGAAACTGTATTTATGTTCATAACATTCTAGTGCCGATATTTCTGCTTGTTTTGCCTATTTAAATACCAGAACATGTGGCACAATTCCCTTCGTAAACACCAGATTTATCTTTTTTTTTATTTTGTTTTTGATGTGTCTCGATGAATTATTGCTGGTTCTAAATGAAATATCGAAATTTATGTTTGTGTAAAAAGATTTTGACTTTTTGACTGGGTGTTGCAAAGTTTGCTGAACTATTATATTTCGGGTCTCTATCAGACTGATAAGCAAATACTAATCGTACAGCTTTCTGATAAAGGTTTTTGTGCAGAATTTTGGCCACTAGATCACTCTCTTAATTAATATTAACCTTTAATCTATTAAATTTATCAGAAGAAAATTTTATCATTAAACAGATTTCGGTTAATAATAATTACGAGAGCGATCTAGCGGCAAAAAATCTGAACAAATGAATTCATCAGAAAGCTCTACGATAAGTTTTTCCTTATCGTTCTGATAGGAATCGAAAATATAATACTACAGCATACTTTAGTATATAAACAATTGAACAATTCACCTTTGTCGAATCTTTTCAGGCAATAAAATTATATTTTTGAATGGAATATTTTGGTTAAATCCATACTCATAAAAACCTGAAGTTCCCTTGTTATTTATATCTGTTTTGACAAATTTGTTGTGAGACAGTATTCTAGTGGCATCTGAAGAAATCGTTTGTAACGACGAAAGGCGTCATGCTATGTTATCATTGGAAGTGTAAATCAAAAGTTCAAGTGTTCATTCACTTATCAGCGAATAATTATATAAAATAGCTAAGCACAGAAGTTGGATGAATAATTTTTAATTTCATCTGATTAATTTTGCAATAATTTCAAGATGTTTTTAGTTGACCTATTCTAGTGAGACATTGTCGTATGATACTTTTTCAAAATACTCGGAATAAGTACTTTCATTGTCAACTAAAAATTGACAAAGAAATGACAAATTCAAGACTGGATAATTCAATTTTGCGTCATAGATTATTGATGCCTTTCAAGCACACCAGGGCTGTTTTTCGTAGGGTCCATAATTCGTTCGTTAACCCATAATTTCTTAGAGATTTTCTGAGGAAATGAGCAATAGCGTTGAAAAACTTCGCAGGCGAAGGAACACTTATCAATCTACGTACGTTGCTGTTAAAATTTCACTAGCAATTGAACAAAATTCATTTGTGGAGAATCGTGCAAAATCGACACTTCAATGCTTATCTCCTATAGAGCATACTACGCTTGTGCAGTGTAGAATGTGGAACGATTGGTGATCTTGGACAATTTTTGATTGTGATAATTCAATTGTGAATGATCCTCATGCGCTTAGAAAGGTTCACTTGAAAATGATGAAAAGTTTAAATACTTGTATTAGAATATTTCGAGTCATTTCGATATTTTTTGTAAATTGAGCAATTTGATATGTAAATTGTGGTAATTTCGATACAAAAATCTCACTTTCGTAAATTTTCGATACCATGCCTATTTGTAGAAAGTATAATGAATATTAGAGTTAGTTTTATGTACAATATGGTATGCCATTTTTTACATGTATATGTCTAATCCAATAAAGTCATTGAATTATAGTCAATATATTGAAGATATAGATTTTTGCGTTTTTAAAATATTTGTACACCCTCCAGGCAATTTAATGATAACCTGAATAATATGACAAAATTATGATGTTCATGAAACATATGATTTTTATAGAACTAATGTAACAGTATGAACTATAAACAATGTGCTTAGTATGAAATTTGAAACATATGTGATGTGAATTAGATGGTTTTTTTGTGTAACGTAATTTGAATTTTTAATTTTGTCAAATCGTATTCACGACTCACGCTCTTTCTGTCCTTGACTTCTATTGTTACTAGCCAGATATAGTATCTTTTTTCATGGTATTGTTCACTGACTTATGCCAAAAATATAATCTTTCGTTATAAATTGTGATGTGAAATCGATCGTTCTGCCGAAATGGCAAAATTGAATTTGAAACTGCATCCACTCTCACAACCCTAGTCAAATTATGACATTTTAAAACTACATTTATAATTAAATAACGAGAGACGAGAGAAATTATCATTTCAGCTTCCAAGACAAATTGCAGAAGATGCAGATTTTAGCGCCCTCTAATCTATGCCTCATCTACGTTTTCATTCGTCATGATTTCCACGAACAGAGCACACTGAATTATTAATCACTCACCTCGGTGGGGACCATTTCTTTTCAGGTAACTACGTTTGCATGCACAATTTCTCAACCTGTCTCACTGGTTTCCATAGTTGTTTACGTGGGTAACGGATGATAACACGTCGTCAGATGAAGTGATATATATTCCATGAAAAATATGAATCTATATAATAAAATATAATTCACATTTTTGTATATATAATAAAACATATAAAAATGTGAATCTTGAATATATATATATATATATATATATATATATATATATATATATATATATATATATATATATATATATATATATATATATATATATATATATATATATATATATATATATATATATATATATATATATAGGAAATGAATTTTTTTGTGCTTATGGCACTGAATGAAATATTTGGAAAAATGGACACTAGAACATTCATTCGAAAAATTTAAATTATTCAAGAAAATGTTATAGTAGAGCTAGATATGTGAACGTGTACGATGTGATGGCTCCATCATCCTTCAACGGATAAATGTTAGAGAAATATTGAAATCGATGCCACACCTGATGGAAGTGCGAGACATATATGTTTCGTTCTGCAAGGAACTCGTCAGTCGCACCACGTCCATCGAAGTGAGGCAACGAGTTCAACCCCCAAGCATCTTCTTGTGACTCCAAGTGGAAGACCGTAGAGTTATGATTACTCCACAATTACTCCAACTGCGTATATATATATATATATATATATATATATATATATATATATAAATTAAATGATATATATATATATATATATATATATATATATATATATATATATATATATATATATTATATATATATATATATATATATATATATATATATATATATATATATATATTTATATATATTAAATTGAGGCTTCAAATACGAATTTCTTTTACATCAAAGGAAATTACATGCGAATGAATAATATATCATGCGACTATACAGAATATCTGAGTAATTATGAAATTATTTCATTAAAAAAGCATATTAGTATAATCGTTTACATATGGTCAACCTACAGCAATATAGAACTATGGCTCTATTAAGAATCATAATTACTGCCATCCAATTTATGGCCGGATTGTTATCATACATAAGTAGGGTCAATTAGTTGATGTATCTTGTGCACAGAACTAATCAGCATTAACTCACTGGAAATTTGATTAGCTATGAGGATTCTGATCATTTAAATCACCTACTTTATAATAATATCATCTAAACAAGAGAAGTAATTACAAAAATTTGTATATTTTGTAGAGACAATACATTTCGTTTTAATTATAATTATTTCAAGGAAATATGTCTTACTCACGTTCAAATGAAGTGAGATATTTTCACATTTCAGATCTGCAGAGCCACTGAAATGTGAAAAACATCAGCATTTTAGTATCATATTTAGAAAGTTAAAAATACTTCTGAGTGAGAAATGTTTGTCGCTTTTCAAAATTATTGGTGAAGCTTCATTTTGCATTTAGTAAAAAATTCTTTAGAAGTTAGTATTCTTCTCCACTTCTACTCACCCACTTTCACATTTACTTGGGATTTTTTCTAATTTGACTCAAAACATTCGAAAAACCTTTTTAATTTCCACAAATATTGTTGAAACAAGAGGTACAATTCTCCATAATATGTTGAGGGGGATCCTGATTTATAATGTTCAAAAAATCGATTCATTCCGAAATTTTTTCAGAATAAAAAAATTTAGCAAGTCGAGTGAACTTTTCAGATTATTTCACTGTATGTTTGAGCATGAAAAAATTTTTTCAGAGAAGAATATTCACAGGCGCACGATTTTTATGTTCATTCTTGCAACTGCTGTTCTCAAACGGTGGGACACATGGCGCTCGTAGTTTTCATCTGAAACTGAAAAACAAGATGCCATTTTGATTTCCATATATCCTTCTTCTATATAAACTGAGAATAGCTGAAGAAATTATGAAATTCGAATGTTTTCCCAGATTTTTTGAAATAAAAAATGGGCTTGCTATGAAAACATGATAATTTCAACTAGATTAAAAAATTGTCAAGAATTTTTTTGTCGGAGATATTTTTAGTTCAAATGGAAGAGAAAAGAATACCCAAGCTTTTTGCTATCAAGGCCACAAGTTCAGAAACATCGTGAAAATGAAAACTCGACAAAACAGGCTTTGAAGTTTTCGGTCAAAAAATTTATATTTTTCGGCTACTTATGGTTATAATTCGCTAATCAGATATAACTGCGATAGAAAATGAACAAAGCAACCGTTTCGATGAAGTTGCTTGAGTTTACGGGCTGTGCGAGGAAAAAGTTTGTACGTCGATTTTCCCTCTCGATCCGTTATGCGTCGACGTTTTCCGCAAACACCTTGAGAATTTTGCCAATTTCCAAAATCAGCAGCTTCATAATATTTTAAACCAAAGAATATACTTCGTTGAACATTCCTGCAGCCATATATGCAGCAATTTCAACGATTTCACTGCCATATTTAAGGAGTTCTGGGTTGATACGACTGAAGGTAGAGTTGAAAGATTTGTTCGAATTTTGCGTTTGCCCTGAGAATCGCGTCAAAAGTTTGTCGTATGAAAATTCTTCGTAGATTGGTGGAGTATTTTGACGAATAGTTCGGAGTCCGAGGGAACAGAGCGCGAGCCTTAAGGGCTCGTAAACTTTCTCGATACCCCACTGCGTTCAGTGCATTATCTTTGAAAATATTTAGAATTAGCCTATAGAACTTTGTCTTCACCTTCTTAGATACATGATAAATATATTCAAAAAATAAAAAGGCCGATTTTTTAACCTTCTAAATCAGTATCCCTCCTTGAAGATCCCATTCTATGAGTTCTATCATTTCTTGGAAATGGGACAGCAGTCAGAGCATGTCGGAAGTATCAAACAATGTTTTTGGGAATTTAGCCTCGAATTCTGAATCGTTCTTTGATCAGACATCATTTTCGGATTCTTCACCGACCTTAATTCCACATACGAAAGTACGAGATCAACACACGGGTCATATTTCACCTTTATGTACATATTTGTGTGCTTAAACTTAACCAAAATGGAGTTTTATCATGTTGTTCATAAATGTAGTCAAAATGCAATTTTGTCAGTGTGTACATAAACGAAGGTCTGCTATAAAATTGTGAGTACCTGCTTAAACATAGTCAAAATGTGATCACGTGAGCGTGTGCACAAACTTAGCCAGAAGGTAGTCCTGTCATAGTGTGCAAAAACGTAATGGGAATGCAATTTCGTAAGTGTGTGCATGGACGTAAACGAAATTTTATCTCTTGAGTCTGTGAATAAACATCCCCAAAATGTGTTGTCGTTGGGAGAATAAACTTAGTCGAAATAAATTCTCGTGAGCTTGTGCTTAAACCTAACAAAATTGTAATCACGTCAGGTTGTGCATAAACGTTAACGAAATTTTCATCGTGTTCTAAGTTTTCATTGTTTCAAGAAAAATTAATGAATTCGGTTCATTAGTAATCATACACAATAGATCATCCCGATTAATAAAGTAATTCATGTTCCTTCGAAAGCATAATATCTACACAAGAATCTCACTTATCCCAAAATGTCTTATATCATACTCAATTTCCACCCGGATGCTTGATTGTTATATTCAATCAAATTATAAAAGCTCATCATAAATACCAGCCCATAAATCAATGTTATGTGAGTTTTAGGAATATACATCATCCTGATATATGGTCCATATCAATATCTATCTCGTCATCATCCCACGTATTTGAAAACACAATAGATATGTTTATCAATTTAATTAATTTCCAGTTCAGTGTGTTTGTGTCGTCATTGTGTGAAAGCCACTCTATTACCTTGATTGTTCTGTGACGAGGAACAAGCTGATATCAGGTGTAGACCATGTTTCTCGCCTTCGGAGCGAATTTCTAATATATCCGATATATCAGGAGGGTTGCACTATGTTCTCATGATTCAATACGAATTTATAATTTGTTCGACATATCATGAGGATATATATTCATGTTGTGATTTTTATTAATCTCGTTGCAAAATTGCTTCACTATATTTGTCGATATTTCTGGAGACGAGAATGAGTGTCAATATTTGAAGACGTATAACCGACGCGTTTCGTCGGTTTACCCATTTGAACAAAAACTAACAGAATATGATTCAACTGTACAAGTACGTTATTACCAACAAGCATATTATTATTATAAATTAAAATCAACACATTTGGCTTGAGTTTCACTAAATATATTAAAAACTTTACATATGTTTCGCGTGGGTAACCACACGATTGAGAGTATGAAATAATACAAATATATAATATATATTAATAACAAGGAAGATATAAAATGTCTTAGTTAAATCTACAAAAACATCTTATGCGCATAGTGACACCGGAGAAACAGAGGTAGTAAAGACGAAAATTTGTCTTTGTCCGAACGTGAACGACAGCGCATCGAGTGTAAATTAACATAATTCTAATAAAACAATTGTTAAACTGATTTACACATATATTAAAAATAATACTGCATGACGTACGTTTCGATGAGATTCACCTTTTTCAAATGCAACGTGCAGACTACTCAATTTGAAAAAGGTGAATCTCATCGAAACGTACGTCATGCAGTATTATTTTTAATATATGTGTAAATCAGTTTAACAATTGTTTTATTATGTTTATCGATATACATCAAGTATCGGCCTCATCAATTATTAACATAATTCTCTATTAGAAGTATAATAATTATTGAAAACCTTTCTTTGAATATTGTTTCATAGTATAATAATAAGTATTGTTTTTGTTTGCGTGGTAAGTTTTTGATCGTGTAATGTTGTATACATGCTTGTCATTTTCTTTTTTTTTTTTAGTTGATGACAAATATTGATAAAACTTAATTTGAAAAAGGCCCAAGAAATGGACCAAAACGTAATGTGATGAAGATGTTTAATAAATAATTTTGATAACCAGAAAACCTAATAATTTCGTTCTGAAAATATATATAAAATGGTTCAAGATAGCAATGAATATGATATATATATATATATATATATATATATATATATATATATATATATATATATATATATAAATACCAGTATGGTTGTTGGAATTCTACAGGTGGTATCCTTTTTTCAATTACAGCTAAACATTTTGGAGAACCGTTGCGTGTCCTCTCATATTTCATGTAGGTTTTTGCTCCAAGTTGATTTCCAAGAAATCATGCGAAGAAATTTTTTCCTAGTATTCCTGTTTTAACCCCGCGTGTCTGAAATGGCTTGACGTTTAGCTCGGCTAATTCATCAATCTTCAGTTCGTTGAATATGCCGTCGTCATTAACTATTAAACTTTGCTGAAAGATATCCTACAACTGAAATAATCCGCAGGAAAATATTTTCTAGTTGTTACAGTAACAGGTTCTTTTAATTTTTGTAACCATAGAGGTGTACTTAGAAAATTAGAAAAAGAAAAGGGGTGAAGAACATAGAACGTAAGAATTGTGAGCTTCAATAAACAGAATGTCTGCCTTTGAATGAGCGTTCAAATTTAAGTACATCCACATTCAATGTCCAATGGAAATATCTCAAAACGGAAGAAACTCAATAGAAAATTAATTTCTTTATTAATAAATGCGATTGTTATAAGTTTCCCTGCAATTTCAAATTCAAAGAGATTTGAAATAAGCTCTTAGGAAAGGGGTGGATTCAGAGAGGAATTCAACTTCGTAGTCAGTTGATATGTTATGTTAGTTATTGTGCTTTTATCAAAGGACTATTAAAAATACAATTAGTTGGGGAAAAACGAACATTAGAAGCTTCTCCTGATTTTACAGGATTACGATTCAGTCTCCATTTGATTGATAAATCTTTCCAGTTAATAATATTTTACACCAATTTTTAGTATAGCATCATGTCTTGAGTTAAGACTTGGTTTTCTCGTGCCTCGTCAGAACGCTGGAACTAAGTATCTTTTTATATCAATACACCAAAAACAGGTTGGCTTTCACAATTACCACTAACATTTGCTTGCACCATTGTTAATAGTATATAAGATAGATGTGATCTGCATTTTGATTCTATTGGTTATATTTGTTATCTTTATTCAATTAAAAATGTCTCATGTTGATATTGATAACGAATGACTTTATAATTTACTTTTTTTTTCTACTTAATATCCGTTCTTGTTAGTCCCCAACGCTGTTTTTACTGGTGAATATTATATTTTTATCTTTTTTCTTAATCATAGCTATTAATATACCACTGTCAATTGGTTTTGATATTTACTATTCTCACTTTTTTATTGTTTAAATCTCCTGTAATGGGGTTTGCACCTGTTGGAAATGAAGGATTATTATTATTTCGTCAAAGTTTCTTGTCCCTAATTCCAAGTTATGTTGAATATTATCCCAGTACCTGCAATGATCTACGCTAGCGAAACATGGACTTTGAAATCTGCTCACATCCAGAAGCTACGGATAACCCAGCGGAGTATAGAGAGAAACAAGATGGGCCTAACCATACGAGATAGGGTCGAACAAAGGTAAATGATGTCATGGAATGTGTCAAGAGGTCAAGGAGAAAATGGGCAGGCCATCAAGCTCGAACAGGAGATGAGCGTTGGTCAGCTGTGGTTGGTGATTGGGAGCCCAGAGACAGGGTAAGACCAAGAAAGCGCCTTCACGATCGATGGGATGAGGAGTTTGTGGATTGGATAGGCGTTGCCTGGAAGAGAGAGACTGCCGCTAAGGAATCTTGGCAAAGACAGTGGGAGGCCTACGTTCTGCAGTGGACGGACATAGGCGGATGAAGAAGATGATGATCATATATGTATATTACAATTTGAAACATTCGATCGACTGTCAAGATTCTATCAAAACACTCGTAGCCACTGACCCATTATCCAGAGTTTAAGAATTAGATTGTATTGAATAGTTGCTATAAAGTTCAGTCAATGTATCCGATTATATCATACAACAATTTAATATAATATAAAACGATGATAATAAAATTAGTTTTTATGAATTTTTCACCACATCGCACAGAAAAGCGCAAAAAATGTATTTATATGTCATAACTTCAGAAGATATTTCGAAAATAGTATATTCCAAGATCATTGATTACAAATTTATATGTTATAAGTTTCTATTATTGCATGTTTTATATACCATATTATGATCTATGAACAAGGATTATCCATGTGCATGGATCTATTTGTGAAACAAAAAACTAAAAAGTTGTGCAGATTCTCTGGGCTAACATGAAAGTAAACAAAATGTGTGCTAATTCTATTTGCAATAATAAAGTGTCAGATGCCTAACGTATGAAGACAGGGGAATAAGAATTTAAGGTGCAGTTAAAACATACAAAACCATATAAGGACACACAATATATGCCAACTGCAAAAGGTCGTTGCTCAAGAATAGAGGTAGCAGAGAGATTAGCTCTGCGTACCATTACAAGAACAATACTCCTACTGAACAGACCACACAACCCCTCTAATGAGTTGGTATATTCAAGAACATACATAAAACCAATAAAAAATCGTCTTCCGAAACTTAACCGAAAGTTCCATACAAGATTGAACAAACCGGAGGATATTTATCGATGTTCCATTATACGTAAAACAGGAACTATATACGAAGAAAATTCTCAACTGAGAGGCTACTTGAAGCCCTGAGCATGTCATAACTATTTAATCATGATTGAAATTGCACTTTATATTTATTTATTATTCATTTATCGTATGGTAACACAATTAATTCATAAAGAAACATCAAGATTTTTCACATAGTCAATAGCAGAATTCGTTGTCTTCAGGAAATCATCAGAAGGTCTACCATATGCTCTGTTGGGACATTCTCCAACGATGTGACGAACGGTCTGTTTCTCTATTCCACAGTCAAAAAATAAATATATTGAATAGGCTACAAGGACACAAGGTCAATAGCTTTTTGTATGAATTTTTCATATAATAAAAAACTATAAAAAAACTAAATGAAAAATAATAAAAATTATTATTATTATTTAATTTGCTAGAGATGAATGAATATGAAGACAAATATTATGAATCCACACAATGGATAATTTTCGAGGTCGATCAATCTATCGATTAATTGCCTCGATTGGAAGAAATTCCAGTTTTTACAGATTTTTCGTTCTCCACCCAAAACATATTTCCTTAGAATAACACTGTTCAATATTATGACAAGTTTACATATTCATTAATTAGGTAATATGTAGGTATTTCATTGTATAATGTTCAATTATTTTATTCTGATTAATCTTACTCTTCCTGTTTTGATGATTTTTGTATCTCGTGTTGAAAAATCTCTCCGCAGTAGGATTTACTATGAAAACTAGATCCCCTCATAATTACAGTGACGGTTTCACACGAGAACAAATTAATGAGGTGGCATTATATCTGGACTTTATCGCAAACGCCGCAACGATGGGCCTTCGATCATGCTTGCGACGCGTGAAAATTACCCTAAATCCATCCTAGCAACCACACTCACGATCAGACATAAACCTCAGATAGTGGGACAACGGGGAGACGATGATGAAGGAGGACGTCGAGTTGATCTCGCTGATCCGCAGTTTTCTCATTTTAGGACTTTAGTTCTCGCAATTTGATCTGAAACTCTGCTTGTTTGTCCCTTGATATTCCGCAAGTTAGACTTTGATGCATTCATAAAAATCGCTGTTTGATGGTTTGAAATGAGATGGATTTTCGGTTGACTTTAACTTTCATTTTTATCTAATATGAGCGAGCGTTCTTGACTGAAGGAAATTAGCTGACAGAGGAATCAACTAATATACGAATGAAAAACATTGGTATTTCAAGAAAAACATTCGTGTTCATCTTGTCAACAATAAAGCAGGTCCGGCGCTAGCAGTTCCACTGCTTTCAGCAGTAAAATTGAATATTGCCAGGGCCGACTTTAATCAGGTTATAGTCAGAGCGTAGTCCGGCGGTGTTGCCAAAATTGAGTTAGTGGTCTACTCTCCTAGTCGGTTCCCAAAGTTTCAAGCATTATTTCAACTCTTTTTGTATATTGCGAACGAACAAGAAATAAAATTCATATTTAAAACATATAGAATTTTACGACCCGAAAGTAGTACCTCACTGCTACAATTTCGGCCTTAGTAGTAGGCCTTAGTCATAATTTAGCATGTTAGCAGCAGAGAAAGTGTGTGAATATTTACATGGGAGAAATTTGTAGGGAGGATTTGATATAGGGCTGAAAAACAGAGAAGATGAGACACTTTTTGGAACATGGTAGTTTTTTCACTAGCACCTTGTTGAATAATATTTGTTCTCATATTATTATGAATATCGAAAAATAATCGATTGAAATTATAATTGTGTTGGGAAAGTTTCGAAAATGAATGATAAAAATATTAACTTTGTCATCATACCTATATGAGTGTCAAAATTAGGTATAAATCATAACAGAAAAAACACGCAAATATGAAATAAATTCATCATTCATATACACCAAGAACAAATTAGCATTGAGTTTCACCTGAATTGAAACGACATGAATTACCCTATGGCGTTAATCGTAGTTTTCAAAATCATTCCCTTCGTAATATATCGAATTCATTTTTAATATATTAAATAAAAACACTTTTCTTGGATTCACAAAATTTTTAATGAATACTTGACAATTGTTTCGTCATGTTACCCCATTTTCAAGGGTTAAACTGCCATCAGAGTCGAAGAATTCAAGATTAACTCCCTGTAACAACTGTCAAGTATTCATTATACATTTTGTGAATTCAGGGCAAGTGTTTTTTATTTAATTTATGAAACAATGTTTCACCAAGAGATCAGCGAACATTTAATCAGCTTTCTCTTGATTTTTTCTGTTATTTACGAATATAATTATTATTTCCATTAACAATAACAATTTCAATAATATCTTTTATACTATATTTATTTTTATTGGTGCCAAATGAATCAACATATTTCATACACAATCAGCATCAATGATTTTCTCTGAAAAACCATGATCAATATGTTTGATTGGGATGGCTTAATGATGATTCAATCAACTTTATCTAAATTTTTTCTGTTATTTACGAATATAATTATTATTTCCACTAACAATAAGAATTTCAAATATATTTTTTACATTATATTTATTTTTATTGGTGAAAAATGAATCAATATATTTTATACTCAATCAGCATCAATGATTATCCCTGAAAAACCATGATCAATGTGTTTGATTGAGATGGCTCACTCCCTTCGAATTTTTCAATATCAAATTCACACTTTGAAACGACGACGTCTTGTGCAAGTAATGAACAGTATTTGGTAGTAATCTGCAAATATATTCATATTATACATTAACTGAGTTTCTAGTGAATAGGATTCTGTTTCATTTGTTTAGGTCTCAATGGAGAATACCTTGGAAATTCTGTGGTTTTGTACCTTGAATATTTTTTTGTTCTCAACACAGGGGATGTTGATGAAAAAATTTCGTTAATTTGTTTTTCATCACATAGTGTTGAAATGTACAAACTATTTATTAACGGAATACCCTCATTCAGTTTTTCGTTGCTGCTTTTATCGATTTTTTCCCCACAAATATCTCATTGAAATGTGAGGGTTCTCCATTTTCGAAGAAAGGGTGGTTTCGCGAGGGCTGGCGTGCATCCGAAAAACGAACCGTCGGAGGCCACTTGTTAAAATTAAATTTGGACACATCTTCCTATCGTAACAAGGGAAGGTCTTCTGCAGCTAAGTCTCCTTTTTTCGATTTTATGTAATCATTGTGATGCCCATTATTTATTACTGTTACTAGTACGATTCCACTAAATCTTCTTTTTTATTTCTAATCTTTCAATTTCTCAGGTGCACTTTCAAATGGACTTTTATGATCATGTCGAAAGTATTTGATATCAATTTTGCTCATGAAAAAAATAGTGTGAACTATGTCCAACATAGAGAATAATAAACATTATATACGAGGGTGGGGTGAAAAGTTTCCGGTTGCTCAAGAGATGGCGCCGTTAGGTTTACTTTTGGAGCAGCACCCTACTGAGATTGTATGTAAAGTTTCAGCTCAAACGCTACGTTAGTTTGCGTTTGAGAGCACATTGCGCGAGACGCTTGCGATGTTTTCGTGGAAAAGGAAAAATTGGAGAGACGTGTTGTCATTATATACTTCTATTTGAAAGTTTCTGCACAAATACAAACAAAAGAAGAGATAGATTCAACACGAGGAGACTCCTTTCCATCATAATCAACTATTAAACAATGGATTTCTCAATTCAAAATGGGTCGTGTGAGCACCTCTGACGAGCCTCGCTCAGGACGACCCGTTGAGGTCACAACTTCAGAAATGATTGAGAAAATCTATCAAATAGCATTGGAAGAGCGCAGATTGAAAGTGCATGAGATTGTCTTGAAAAGGCTAAGACTACCACTGATCAATACTGCGATTCATATTTGACTGAAAATGAAGAACAAACAAACGTTTGAAGGACGAGGACTTACTTGTAACCTCAAAAAAAAAGGCTTGGTGGTAAAATATTTGGGAGCAATGAAGAAGTTATCGAAACTGTAAATCTGTTATCGATACTGTAACGTTTAAAACTGGTATAAATATATTAGAACACCGTTATGAGAAATGTATCAGAGTTGATGGAGATTATGTTGAAAAATAATGCAAAAGCAAATTTTGTAACATTGTTTTTCTTGGCCAGGCCGGAAACTTTTCGCCCCACCCTCGTATCATACATAACATATTTGATGTTTTGATACTGTATTTTTTAATTATATTGTGCTTCATACACTTTATATTTTATTCGTTCAACCGTTGAAATCCATAAACTGAATATTCAGAATGAATTTCATGCTTTGATGGAAATTGAGTGAAGGACCTGATGGTGTAGGGCCATAAACATGAGCAAGTGACGATTTTATGTTGGTTTTCAGCTGTTATTCATGCATATTCGAAGTAACTGGATGTATAAAGCATTTGAGCGCCTGCTGCTACCATATTATGTAGGTTATTATGTTTGACAATTCAATTGTGGGATGCTATTAACGCTGTTTATATACTATGTATTTTCTGAAGTACAATAAATTTAATTCATATATTTAACAGTTTCAATTATGCAATAATGGTGAGCGAATTTAGATAGGAGTGAAGACTGTTGAGATATGAAGTTTACATTTTCATTTTCTGTGCACTTTTGAAAATCGCTAGACATTGTTATATTACAGTCAATAACCATTTATTTGAATGATCAATTATTACATCATTCAATACTAATTAAGTGCATTAAATCAACAGAAACTTCAATAATTTTTTTTGTAGTGATGTTGGTGGAGGTGATTTGGTTATTTTGACTATCAATAAAAAACAAAAATACCCTCTTCCCTGTTATGATTTCCAAGTGGAGAAATATGTGGTAATGCATTGGTTATTTAATGAATTTCAGGAATTCTGCTGGATTTTTACAAAAATAAATTGAAAGTCATGGACATATCAAGCATCGAATGTTTACACATCAGTGCTCACTAAAGGTACCTCTCGCATTTGCTACTTCTACAAGTAAAACAAGTTTGATGACTATAAATATTCGATAAGAATGGCTAAAGCCCATATTTCGAAAACCGTTTTGGGTATATTCTTGGAAAAAAGATTAATCATGAAAGTGATCTCGAGAAAAACCTGGAAATTATTTACAAAATTGTACGTCCACCGCTAGAGGGCGTAATTGAATACCAAAAATGAAAGAATATATTTTCTTCAAATTTTGCCAGAGTAAGATGAATTTTAAAAGCGATTATCGTATTCCTCGAGTAGTTCTGCGTATATATATATATATATATATATATATATATATATATATATATATATATATATATATATATATATATATATATATATATATATATATATATATATATATATATATATATATATATATATATATATATATATATATATATATATATATATATATATATATATATATAACGAAGAGTATCATTATATCGAAATTGAATACAATATTCCATTGTATGAATGACGTCTTGTACTTATTGTAATTGATTTTGAAGTAATTCACCCCAGTAGCAAGTATTGACTTCCAAGTACGGATATTCCTGTGAGAAACAGATACATATGTGCGGCGCCAAATACATCGCTAGTAGATTACAAGTATAGGATCACAGGGGAATGCTTCTCTGAATACTCAATCAAGAGGCTTCTGGATGCAGTTTAAATTCATCATTTTAGGGTTAGTTTACATTCAGCATCGACCTGTCGACACGCTATCCACCAGCTTGTACCGCTTTGGTATACAAAGCTCTCAGACCGCATTATGTGCCGGAGCACGATTCACAACTTCCACACTTCCATACAAATATTCATTTCAAGGCAACGAAACCATCCAGAAACAGCTATTTATTTCTGTAACATTCTTCGGCAAACAAAAAATATTGGAAACGTGCTCTTCTCCAGTTTCCGTTGACAGCGAGATTCAATTAGAGAAGCTAATTATGTTACTTCAAGTTGTGGAAACCTGCTTACGTTTCTTCGACTAAGCCCCGACAGTAATCGGATTTTAATATGTTTGCGAGAGATATACTCAACATTTTCATGACAGATGTAGGTATAATGAATATTCTGCAATAGACTCCCATTGTCAATATTTTGAAACGTTTATGAGAAACTCTATTGAACTATTTATTGAAATATTTTGAACTATCTAAAGTTTTCTGATATTTTCGTGAGAAAAATTGAAGTCCATAGCGCCCTCAGCGAATTTTTTAAGTATATTCATCATTACGAACACTAAGATTTTGTTCTTCGAAGTGTTTTCGCTGTGAAAGGAACCAGCAGCGATTTGAACAGATAGATGAATGAACGATATATGGATTTTCTGTTGGTTAATCTCAACAAATCTTCAAGTCCTGCCATCTTTGAATGAGAATTCGCTCTTATCTTGTCACAAACACACTCCTCCATATTCGAGAAAGTTCATCTTGTTTCTATGATAGAGGAAGCTCACGTTATTACTTCACTGAATATTTTTTAAAGGGATAGTGTCTCAGTGTGTTTTTGAAGAGCATTTAATTTTGATTGTTGCGATGCATTCCACTGATGATGGAATTGTATTTCCAACAAGTTCGATACGTTTTGGAATGCACTAGATATTCAAATGAGAGGTAATAATAAATACTTGTTTGAAAATCACTGACTGAACAATTATTTATTCGACTAGTTTCGCCTTTTACAGCATTATCAAGAATGCATTACAGCAAGCAAGAATACAGCATTATCATTCTTGATAATGCCGTAAAAGGCGAAACTAGTCGAATAAAAATTGTTCAGTCCGTGATTTTTAGACAAGTATTTATTATTACCTCTCATTTGAATATGAACTATCACAGAGTTGATTCATCGTCTGTTGAATTTATTCACTAAATATTCATTCTCGAAAGTAATTAGTTTTTGTTGAGTTTTTGTTGACAACACTCGTGTAGACAGCTCTCTGAGTGTTCAATTTCAAATCTCAATATCAACTATCTATGAAACTATTCATGAATTTTGGAACTACATGGGAAAACCTTATAATAATTTCAATATTTTATACATTCGGAGATGGGAAATGATTGAAAATCGAAATTGTATATGGCTATTGCGTAGAACATTAGAAAACCATCACTATTCTCTCAACCAGAACAAGAAGGTTCATTTAATTTTTTCGAATTGACAGATATGCAGGAAATACTGGAGGTTAGTGCTTGAACATTAGAACTGTTTCTTCCTGTTCATACAAATTCATCGATTGAAATAAAATAACAACCTACATTCAACAAGGCTTCATAGTTGTGTTTGTCCGAACATATACATATTTTCGTTTCGAAATTTAGGGTTATTCACACCATACGTTGTTTTTCAAATGTCCGATGCTGCGAAAAGCTATTAGCTATGAACAAGTAAACAGTTCTTCCAATGTTGACTTCGATTCCCCCTGAGAATACCTCAACTAACCTTACTGCATATATTCATTTCCTGGAAATAGACATAGACGCCTGTTTCCCCAGAATTTCCGTCTACTTTCATTATCATTTCCAACGTAAAAACTACAGAATATATAATATAATATTCACCAAGATATCAAATAAAATACTAAACATATTAACGAGAAAAACTACCTAATTGAATATAAACAAAAATTCAAACATTTGAACATTTTATTTACACTTTATTCATAAAGTGTAAATACTTTATAGTAAAAGTGTAAGTACTTTATTCGTGAAGTGCAAATAAATTTATATTCATGAAGTGTTTGGAATTTAGTTTATATTCAAATCTAATGGATTCACATCAAGTAAACGCCAACACTAATCAATAAATAAAAAGAAAAAACTAAATAAATATTGTCTGGATTTTTATCAGCTTTCTGAGACGGCTCATAGAAATGCACTAGAATTCAATTGAATCTGTTGTCTCCATACCTGTTCAATTACTGATTGGATTGTGTCTTGATGAAAGTCTATCAGCATAATTTGAATTAGTAGTATTAGGAGTATTATTTAGTAATATAATGAATATTAACAAAAGGAGTATTAATTCAGCATTTGATTTATTTTATTTCTTTATTTATCATATGGTAATGAAAGCACAATTCATTCATAAACAAACATCGAGGTTTTTCACATGATCAATAGCAGCATTCGTTGCGTTTAGGAAATCAACAGGTCAACAATGATGTGACGAATGGTCTGTTTGACTATTCCACAGTCGCAGTTTGGGGACAGAGTCTTGCCGCATCTATGTAGCAAGTCTGTGCATCTGCCATGGTTGGTGCTTATTCTATTTAGGGTCGTCCATACTCTGCGAGGTTGGTCGAAGGCGGGAGGTTCATTTCTTATGCTGGGCAGGTTTAGACAGTGTGGTGGGCTGTTCTGGATCCAGTTTAGTTCCCATAAGTTTGTCAATTTTAATTGGGGCACTTCTACAGCAGTTCTCATGGGTGGTTTCCTAGATCGTAACCTATTTCTCTCCAGTATAGCTGCGTCCTGATGAATGGGGAGTTGAGTGTTATCTTGGATGAGTTTATACTTCCGGAGGAGAGCCACTTTCGTCGAAGATCCGGTGCCGCTAATAATTTCATGTTGTTTTTCAGCTGTACATCGATCTTGTGAGTATGAGCCACACCGGAGCATCATATTACGCAGACAAACCAAGTGCTGAAGTGAGTAAAGCACCAGCTTTACTGGAGGTTATAGATGATACTGTTTCTGGTTCTTATTTCTGCAGAAAATTTTTCTAGATGGTGCTTGAATGACAGTATACGGTCTAGGTTGACCTCTTAGTACTTTGGATAATGGTTGTGAACTAGCAGTTTGTCGCCAAAGTAGACCCTAAGTTGTCTGTTTGCCTCCCTATTGCACAGAAGAAGCAGGATGTTTCGGTTTCAGTTGGATTTGGTTTCTGATCAGCATTTGATGAAGAAGCAGTACTTTGAAACGTCGTCATGCGTATTCGTATTAAATTAATGGGAAATTTCTAAATATTGTTTCATTATGAATATTAATTTTCAATTATCGGCCTCATCGATCATCAATTTTGAACTGAATAGTTTTGATTTTGATTAATTCAGTCAAATATGATTCAGTCATCATCAGTTTATCATCTACACCTGACGAATCCACTGAGTTGGCTAAACAATATTGTCATGTTTGAATAAATTATAGCGAAAACCACAAAACTTCTCTGTTTCATTGGAATCATCTTTTCAATTACACAATTATTATGCAGAAATACTCTGCTTCAACCCTGAATGATCCCATGTGTTTTTTACCATAAAAAAAATGCATTATCATAGGTGGGGCGTGTTTATTCGCAGATTGAAATTCATCTCACATATTAACGAAAAACAAGGAAGCACGATTACATTCATCATCCTACACATTATGGTACGTGTTTGGCATCACGTAAATGTCGGCCGCAAGTTTATTGGGTAGATTAAAATTAAATTAACCGAACCCCCATTGGTTGCTTCATAGAAATGTGCAGTGTACACTCATATTAATCAATATTATAATATTGTAGAGATGGTGGTACAATTAATTTTGTTATACAATACACCAAAAAAAAATCACGTTACATGCTGCATTTAAACTTCAGTATATTGATGTAGAAATTCGGTAATTATAATAATTGGAAACATTGATTCCAATTTCGCATAATTATTAAATATACATCCTACACAAATTGTTACAGCTCATTTGATGAAGTCAACGACAATGCCATTGTTCATACTTGGTAATTTTGACTATAATAATCAACACTTACAACCAAAATCTCGAACCCTATGATTATTTCTTCTGCAACTTAATCTCCAGTACTAGATGAGAATTACTGCATTGAGTATGTGGAAAATTATCCGTCAGTTTATGATCTACATCTGATGAAGCCACTGTGTTGGCGAAACTATATTGTTATATTTTAACTTAATTAGAATGAAAATCGAAAAACTATTTGGTTTCATTTAAATAAGGTATCTAGATTTTCAACAAGTATCGGTCCAATCGATTAATGATAAGATTTTGAATATTCCTGTTTCTATATTTGAGTGTTGGTGTCAGTGGCGTAGCTACCTAGGGCTAGGCAGGGCAGTGCCCCGGAGCCCTCAAGCTCACGAGGCCCTTTAATCCTTACCAGAAATCTGGTTCAAACTGATCTCTTGGGAATTTCTCTCATTTTCAAAATGAATATGGCATGTTGCAACCTAACTCTCATCATGACAACTCAGTTGAGACAAATTCAAAAGTTATTCTATTTCCTTAGATATTCGAAATACCTAGGGAATTCCCCCATATAAGATTATATAAATGAAAGAATATATATTTATTTAACTCGGAAATATATTCTGAAATATATATATATAGTTTATATATATATATATATATATATATATATATATATATATATATATATATATATATATATATATATATATATATATATATATATTATTAAAATATTTCTTGCTTATATTGATATTACAGATGAGGAAATGTAGAAATACAGTGATCGCATTCATTGACTTCAAGAAAGCATATGATTCGGTAGACCGCGAAACCCTTTTAAAATGACGAAAGACTTTGGAATCGATCGGAAGATCCGAAAAATTATAGAACAGACACTCGCAGGTATAAATGCCAATGTAAAATTTATGGACGAAGTATCAGATCCCTTTAAAATCAAAACCGGTGGGCGACAGGGGGACGGATTTTAGCCAATCCTTTTCAATATTGTTTTAGAAGAGATCATTAGGGAATGGGAACTTCACGGGCATAAAAGTGGAAATCAAAAAATGAAATAGAACAAATGTCAAATGTCTTGCCTTTGCAGACGATATTGCTATCATCACAGACAATAGAACTGAAGCCATTCTCGCCGTAGAAAAACTACATGAAATTGCGCAGAAAACAGGGTTACATATTTCTTACGATAAAACCAAATACATGGAAAGAAAACCAAAAAATAAATCCTCTCTTATCATAAAACATGGTGAAATTCAGCAAGTCGGCCATTTTAAATATCTCGGAGAAGTTATACAGTCCTCACGTTTGAACGGAATGGCTAATAAACAGAGAATTATCAAGCTCCAAAGGGCCTACAAACTAACATGGGCTCACTATAACAAAAAGTACATTTCGAGAGGCGCCAAATTGAGGCATTAAAACGCATCGATTCTTCCGTTGTGATGGTCATTGATGGACATTCAAGAATTAGAGAAATAGAAACACGAGAACGAAAAATTCTCAGAAAAATTCTCGTGCCAGTCATTAGAAACGGAATTTCGTCGAAAAGACCTCAGAATGAACTGTATCAAATGACAAATACGATAACGAAAGAAACCAGAAAACGACGAGCAAAGTTTTATGCACATGCCTACAGAATGAAACAGTCCAGAATACCGAAGAAACTACTCGATATAATTATGAATAGTAAATGCGGAACAGAGTGGCTAAAAGAGGTCCAAAAGGATCTACAACAGATCAATATAAAAAATCTCGAAGATCGCACTGAATTCGCTATAAAATCGCACATGTGAAGTTTGAGCAAAAGTCAAATCGTCAAGCTTGGATGAAATGGACACATGAACGGGTGAAAGAACATTCAGAGAGAATGAAGCGTTTTTGCGAGGCCAAAAAATGGAGCGAAAGTCCTAATTGCGAATTCAAGTTCAGTCGCTCTCCTCATGGTTATATTATCAATGTTATTATCATGGTGATACATACTAAATTAAAAACACTTATTATATTGAACACTGTTAAAAAAATTGTAAGCAGAATATAATATTTCAAAGCGATTGAAAGTATATTTGTTCAAAAATATGTTACACAAAGTTTATATCGATAAATTATATCTGAGTATATTTATAAATATATTTGAAATATATTTCAATTTGTGAAACTATATTGTGAAATATATTTCCATATATAAATTCATCATTTTGACATATATTTTCTTCAATGGCGGTTACCCTTACATCTTTCTGTGGTTTGGTAGTGTTGTCAATTTGACGGATAACGATATTTGAGTTTTATTATTCATCGATGTGCGTTTTATTGTGAATTCATGTAAAATTTTTTTCAGTATAAAAAGTTCATTATTTTTTACGATTCCTGTCATTTCTGCAGCAGCTGAAGGTCATTTAGCAAATGAAAAATAATGAGAAATTATTTAAGAAATAGTAAGGGCCAAATAATATTTCGACATTTATCGTTAATAGCAATTGAAAACAAAATCGAATCAGTCATTGATACTTTTGCGGAAACTAAAGCTAGAAAAATATTGAAAATATAATTATCATCTAATCAGTTGGTGGGTCCAACTTTTATATAATAAACCCTCGAATCTTTTCCATTTCGTTTCATTACTCAATACCTACACCAAGTATTAATTGTAATTTATGTTGTTACTGTTTAATATTTCTATTACCTGCCCTGTAGTGCAAAAAAGATCTGATGGTAAAGTAGCTCAGCATTTTAAAAGTATTTTTTACTTGATAAAACCTATTGAGATAGCACAGTCTGATAGTACATCTAAAAATCAGTTTAGATAGCACTGGGGCCCATTTTTAGATTTGCCCAGGTTCCTTGTTTATGTAGCTACTCCACTGGTTGGCGTTTACGTGTTGTAAATCCATTATAATTGCATATAAACTAAAACTCAAACGCTGAGCTTTTGATTTATACTTTATTGACAACATAGCATGACGCGTTTCGTCGTTACAAACGACTTCTTCAGATGATAACAGAATTCTGACTCCAGTCATAGATACTGTGTTCGTTGTCATTAGAAATGATACCATCACAATTTCTGTCAGTTTTCAATTCTTGTTAAAATTAGAGAATATCGGACTCCTAGGTATAAGATGTAATTCCAATTTGCAACTTTATACGCCAGAAATATTTCTATGAAGGCACCTGTGAAAGCAAAACTTTCCATATTCTGGATCCTTTGAATTATGTAGAAATTCGAACAAAATAACGGTAGTATCTTGAAGTGCGTAATCTTCAGATTATGAAAGACTTCTGCTGAAGTTTCGTCTCTTACAACTATAAAAATTGCTTAACCTTCCAAGTTAAGCGTAATTTCAGTTGCTTATAACATGCCCCCTTTGAACTTTCTATATGGGTTAATTACCTCGTATATTCAAAGGAGTACATAGCTTCTATGGGAGATCTGAATATCAAAAATTATCAACATATCCGGAAAACAGAACAATCTGTCGAATTATTGCGGTTTTGAATATGATTCAGATACATCATTTCGTTTGTTATATTCCTTCGAACTATTTATTTCAACGATTAGAAGAGATTATCTTACCTGGAAATATTTCATAATGATCTTGTGTTTTTCATAGTCGAATACTCGTACAGGCACTCACCTGGAAAGAACAGAACAATTAAGTAAACGAAAAATAAAACATTCAAAAAGAGAGAAAATGCAGTGCAATTAAGTAGAAGTGTTGGAATTGATCGAAACATCTGTGAATATAAATCTTTTTTATATTCATCTGTGATTCTTCTATTCAGTTAGGTAGGTAATACTTTAGGAATTTCGTCATCATAAAACACGCTTCAATTGAAAATGTTGACATTTTCACGTCACTCGTTTGAAGAGAGAGACTCGAAATCGTCAGAAATAGAATACTTATTTTTTAACGGCTTGAATGTTTTAATAACTTAAGATAATGTTTCAGAATTAAGAATATCAGCATTTACAAGAAAACGTAGGATTTGTTTTCTAACTACATAAGTTTGATCAGTATATTTTCAATGTGTTTTATAATAATTTTAGAACTAAATTAGATATTTAAAAAGGAGGAAGAAATTGCTTCCATTTATTGGTCGAAAACGTGAGCATGAATGAACTTTGAATTTCACTTTATGTGTCAAAGTAAAATATAATAATAATAATGTAATCATAATAATAAACTTCATCGAGAAACATTCCTTACATTGTAAATCTATATTCAATTTCGATAAATAATTACAACTAAGAAGAATGCTCACAAAAGGACTGAATTCAGTTTTGAGTCTGATATTCCATTCAGCCCTCGAACAAAAATATTAGTTCAAACGAAAATATTGGTTGAATTTCTATTCATAATAATATATAAACTATATTTGAAAAAAAATTACCTAAGTAATATTTAACATTTGAGACAATTTCTCATGGTGAGGGACATTCGTGGTAAAAAAATAAATAAATATATGATACAAAAAATTGATTCATACATTATTTCCTACACTCGAATCATCGAAGTACTCTGCCACTCTATGTATGTCTTCACTAACAAAAATGATTCAACATTCTTCTTAAACAAATGTGATTTAAACAAAAAAAAAATTTCAAATTTGACGGTAATTGGTTGAAGATTTTAATACTCTGATAATAATGAGTGACTGCCCAAATTTATCTGTTTTATGCTTAGGAATAAGTAGCACATCACTGTTTCTTGTTGAATACTCATGATTACTATTCAATTTAATAAACCTATCTTCATTTTCTTCAACATATTGTAAACATCTATAAATATATAAACAAGGGTGGGTGAGTATGTAATTATTAATGAAGATAGGTGTACAAGACGTTCGTTAATGAATATTGAATATTAATCGAATTATTCGCTTCTGTGCAATAAAAACCTTGTTCATTTCTGAAGAGCAGCCCCACAACAGAATATTATAATTCAGATGACTATATACAAAACTGCAATATACATTCATAACACAGTTTCTTGGTACAATGTTCTTAATTCTAGAGATTGGAAGAAATGAGTTACTTAATTTGTTACATAAAACATCAATCTGTGTTGTCAATCTTATAAACAAGTTGCCCAATTTAAAAAGGATGAAAATTGTTTGGGAAAAATAATTCAATGAAACCTATCAATAGATTTCTCCAAATTCGTCACTTTTTTTGAAATTTGAAATATTATTATGTGTATCTGTCTCTCTCATTTTAATCATCACCCATTATGAAAGATTATTTGTTTTCGTTCTCTTTTATAATGTGATATATAATCATCAATTATATTCGAAGCATATTATAAGTTTTGAATTGAATAATCTCAAATTCTATTTTATTGATAACAATTAGAATTTAGATTTGAAGCTTAATTATTGGAAGTTCCTTATTTTACGTTTATTTCTCAAAAAGTGATCTTCTCAGATTTTACGTTTTAGGTTGACAAGTTACTTTTGTTTGACAACATTGTTTGATGGAATTGACAAGGCATTGTTGAAACTGCATTCAAGTAGGTGATAATTATCTATTCTGGTGCCATAGTTCAATTGAGGGGTGATTTGAATCGAATCATTATTTTTACGAGTCTTCACGGTATTTGGTGTATTCCGTTTCAATTGAATATTTTCATATCTCAAGTCAGTTGTATGATCTCTTGTTAACAAGGTCCTTCGGGAATGTTATGCTCAGAACAATTGATTAGAATTGAGCTCGATATTTTGAGTTATATTCTTATACTTTTAATAGAACTTTCAGTTGTCATATATTCACATTTCTGAATGCTGCAGAGTACAACGCTGTAAGTTTTATTGGGTTAACGAAAGCAGATCCTCACGCTCAACAGCAGATTTCCATTTTTATATCATATAGAAGATTATACATCGTTCCAACAAAATTCAAAATGTGAAACTCAAATAAAACGCACTAATTCCACAAAATTTTCAATGTCCTCGACTTAAAAGTCAAGCTGATGAATCATTATCAAACGCTCGATACATCCTTGTATATTAAATTGAATTAAACTCTTAGCTTAATGTTTCACGATTTATTCAACAATATGAAATAGTCAACATATTTCGAGCGTTAGCCCATTTTCAAGACTAAACTACTATAAGGAACGTACAACAAATTTATATCTATACAATGGATGTGAGTAGGGAGGATAATTGAAAATCTACTTGTTCATTTACGATTTCTTCTTTTTCCTGCCAAGAACTGCTTATTTCAATGGCTTCTAAAAGGTCTAAACGTTTCGCTTTATTACCTGCGTGTAGGCATTTGGTTTTCTCAAAGTCTATGAAGTGGTTAGAGTTAATGCAATGTTCTGAAAATCCGGTTTTATTAACATTAAACAAAATCGACCTTTTATGCTCGTCAACCCGAGTTTTTATTTTTCTACCTGTTTAGCCGACATAAAACGCTGGACATTTATTATAAAGAATTTTATAAATCCCGCTTTTGTCTTCAACATTTACCTTTTCTCTATTATTAAAAGATAAATGTTGGGTTGACGAGCATAAAAAGTCGATTTTTTAATTTTAATAAAACCGGATTTTCAGAACATTGCATTAACTCTAACCACTTCATAGACTTTGGGAAAACCAAATGCATACACGCTGGTAATAAAGGAAACGTTTAGACCTTTTAGAAGCAATTGAAATGAGCAGTTCTTGTAAAAAAAAGAAGAAATCGTAAATAAACAAGTAGATTTTCAATTATCCTCCCTACTTACATCCATTGTATAGATATAAATTTGTTGTACGTTCCTTATAGTAGTTTAGTCTTGAAAATGAGCTAACGCTCGTGAGCTAAATCGTGAAACATTAAGCCAAGTGTGTAATTTAATTCAATATTCAATTATGTTTCACCAAGAGTTAAGCGAGAATTCAATCTCAGACATCCTTGTATTATTATCGATAATCGAATGAATTTGAAGAACTTTAATTCCACTTTTAATTAACATTTAAATGTTATTGTCTGTGATGTTTCATCAAGTGATAATTCAATTTCAGTTATCGTTTCAACATGCTGTGTTCAGCCAAAATATCCAACCTTATTCCAAGCCCCATTTCAACTATCAGAACCACAAAATGTTCGCATGTATCTTGACCATTTTGTTAATGAACCAATCGAAAAACGATTCAAGTTGCGGTTAACTGTCACGCAGAATATGTTAAATGAACACGATTCAGAAGTATCTGCTGAAGCGATTTATCGGAACAATTTGTATCAATGCATCCTGACAGTTACAAATCAAACTGGGATTAAATTTAAATTCGCATATAGTGCGATAAATCCGGTTAGGCTTAATTAGCAAACAGTACCAGATAAACCACATAAAAATTCATGTTTTGCAGCACCGTGTACACTGTTTGGTCGATGAGATGTATGGGTGTAGCTGCGGACCAGTCCCCAGAGAATATCAACGGCCTATGCCAACGTATACATTTTTTACCGGCAGTGCATTCGTAATTGATTTCAATGAATCATGAAAAAAACGTATTTTTTCTGCGGAATGAAATAAATTTAATTTAGTGTATTTGTGCCACTAAATAATTACATCAAATTAAAAATATCCATCACTCATATTCCTTCCTCTATTATACAAACATATATATATATATATATATATATATATATATATATATATATATATATATATATATATATTTATATATTATAATTTTTCCCGTGTTTTAATGATTCTGCAATTATATAATTAATTTCTATTCTTCAAATGGTATTGTAACAAATTACAATCGGGAATATTTTGATGGGGTGAGATTTTTTCCATCTTATCGATGAGTTTCAGTTTTTTCGAAAAATTCCAATTTTTTTTTTATTTAATAGTGTTGGCGTTTACTTGATGTAAATCCATTATAATTGAATATAAACTCAAATTCAAACATTTGAACTTATGATTTACACTTTATAATAAAGTGTAATTACATTATAATGAAGTGTAAATCATAAGTTCAAGTGTTGGATTTAGGTTTATATTCAATTCCAATTCTGTTGATGATAAACCATTTTCTGTACAATCATAAATTAAATTTACAGTACAACCGACTTAAATATTCAACTGGATATTCTAAGGATATTTTCTTTTAATTTTCGATAACTCGTTTAGCATACAATGCGAGTAGAATTATAGAAACGGAAACAGTAGATCAAATATAGTTGAGAAATAGCTGGCACTTGGAAACAGCCGTTCACAAGTGTTTCGAGCTTGTAGCTCTCATCAGAAATGACCGAAATCATGCGTAACCGAGTGTCAGATTTTAATATCGCTAGAAATTTCAATTAGAAAAACACGGACTTGTTAAAACTTTGGAATATTTCCATTGCAAGTTTCCATTTTCAAAATTGAAATTCTCATTACAACAAGGAATGAAGGTTTTTATTTTCACACATTGTTATTTGCGTCATATATAAATTGTCAGTTAATGAAATGAGAAAACCCATTTCTTCTTCACGTTTCGCTATAAATTTTAACTTGCTAACTTTTACTGATTAGCTGCACTGCTAATGAAAGAAAATTTTTATATATCTCAATTATTCAAACTAAAAACCGAGATTTGTAGCGAAATGAATATGAAAGGAATTCACTACAAGAAAAAGAATTCTGTAGTTCTCGTTCTATGTTTTCGCACTTGTAGATATTCTATATCAAAGTATACTAGAAGTATCTTTTGATAATTTTTTGACAAATTCTTCAAAAAACCATTAGACAACATCTGGATATGTAAAATATGATCAATTTGATGTCTCCATTATTTTTCTGGGGATAAAAGTTAGAGAATAAGCGTAATATAGTTACTGTTCCGTACTACAAGGTACTCATCAGTTACACCACGTTCAACAAATGGACGGCAACAACATTAATTCCCACATACTCCTATTGGTTTCAAAAAACTAGACCTGAAAAATGTAGTATCATACCTGATAAGGACATTTGAAACTTACAATGTTAAATGTATTCATGTGCTTTTCATTGATTCTTAAGATTTGAGGTGTACATTAATCCATGCATTATATATGCATAGGACTTACTTTATATTTCTGTCTTACATTCAATAGAAGGGTATGTGAGGATCGAAGTCGTTGCCTTTCATTTGTTGAACGTGGCGTAACTGATGAGTACCTTGTAGTACGAAACAGTAACTGTCTTACGCTTTAAATAAATGTAGGCATCGATTTCAATATTCTCTAACATTAATGCCTAGAAGGATAATGGAGACATCGCATTGTTCATGTTTCTCAGCTCTGCTATAATGTTCTTTTCAATAATTTGTTGAAATATTATCGAAAAAAGTTATAGTTTACTTTGATATCGAAATGAATTTGTTTGTATCTGAATGTACTCATCCGGAAAATTCAAATTATTGGCTCTTCACTGTCGATTTTCAATTAACTCGTTGGATGGTTCTTCAGGATTATTATTGTTTGTTGTTTGTAGTTATTATGTTGATGATTGATAGTCCTTAAAATAATTCACATATTTTTTATCATTGCTAATGTTTCCTCAATTTTTACGTATAAAAAGTATTCAAAACCTTTTTTAAGTATTAAAAAAATTTGATTATTTATCATTTTGTTTCTGTCTTTTTGTCCTGTCATTCAATGAAAATAGTTAATTTTCAATGTTTTCACACAACTAGAATTGCTTGCGAGAAGATAACAGGAAGAGAATGTTTTTGTGTTATTTCTGTATATTACTTACCACTTTTTCCGTATATTATTGCCAGGAATCAAAATTTTTCGTTATATTTGCTTTATAACGTGCGTCAAATGTTTGAAGAATCATACAAAATTTTAAAATTTCAAAAACATTTCATATATTATCCACTATATAATATTTCGGCATAAAATACCTTCATTAGGTGGATGAAAAGTTAATGGCAGTTTTGAATGAAATGAATGAAACGAATGAAGATGGAATTATGGAACTTTTCATCCACCTGCTGAAGGTATTGTATACCGTAATAATATTTTAGTGGACAATATATGAAATATTCCTGAAATTTTAACAATTGTATTCAATTCACCGATAAGTTGCTATAGAATATCAACGTATCGCTTTACTCAATCAACTGTTTAAAGAATCGTTCGACGGTTAATGTTAGAGGATGAGAGGATGACTCTTACGCAACACATGATGAAACATTCTGAAATATATCGTTTACTTGGAAATACTTGAATACATCTTTTACTCTATCGGTGATTAGCGCATATAGTTGAAAATTTGAGCGTATTGAATGTAATTGTGAGAAAATAAATTTGCTCTAGCTATAACACATTTTAGCTCTTTTCTGTCCTGTTAGACAAGAATTGAAGTCAAGTTTTTTCGAACTGTCAGCCAGCTAGAAATTGAAGAAAATCATACGAAATTCTCATGATAGTTCATATTTGAATTAAAGCTAATGAGGAATATTTGTCTGAAAATCTCAAAGAGAACAACTCTTTATTCTTAAATATTAAATTAAATTGAACAATTGGCCTAAAGTTTCACCATTATTATAATCGTGAAACTCTAAGCCTACTGTTTAATTTTATATGTGATTATAATTCACCAAGAGTTAAGCAAGTATTCAACCCCAACTCTTTATTCGACTAGTTTCGCCTTTGACGGCATTATCAAGACTAAATACATGTACGAGTCTTGATAATGCCGTGAAAGGCGAAACTAGTCGAATGAAGAGTTGTTCAGTGGGTGATTTAGACAAGTATTTCTCATTACCTCTAATTTACATATGGAAATGCTTTTGAAACTCAATGAAAATGTATTGTGGCAACCACATGTTTTAGTAGCAATGATTTGTGATAGAAAGCTTTTATCTGACACAAGATGGATTATGACTCCACGGAACGATCCAGTTTGCCAGGCAAATTGAGGGAAAGATTAAAATACGGTTGAACAATTTATGACGAATACTATGACGTTCGCGTTCACTTAGATTAGTTGAATTACGACCCGGTAGGGGTTAAGCTGTCGGTTGGAATCTGGTTTCCGCTAGGATATTACTTCATATAAACATTGGACGTCCGCTATACATTCAAATTAGTGTCTGTTGGCTATGGGTGATTTGCCTGGCCTACTTGTCGATGGAAAGTGATAACTATCATTAACAAATGGAAATAGTATGTTTCGAGATACATTATCATCCCAAAACGGATGGTACAAAACTTTTACTTGAATTGTGATATATTCTAACTGGGCCTGATATTTCGACTTGTTGAATTAGGCTATTACGTAGCTATTTATGGCTATTACGTGCAGTCTAAAAATATACACTAGCTTTTAGATTAATTCTTTCCGGAAAGGTATTCATTTTGAATGCTTTGTTTATCGAACTTTCATCTTTCCCATACTTTCACTCATGATTTATGGTTTTTTCAATGTAAATCACTATTAAAGAGGAACTTCTAGAAGACAAATTGGTTGAGACTTTCGCGGCCAGTCGTTGAACTAATGTTGTCCTCGTTCGGGTCTAAGGGCCGTCGTTGGTTGGAACTTCTTCCTAACGTTTCGTTAGCACCAGTGGCGAGCTTCTTCAGAGGTCGTTCAATTTATGACTCTGGAAGTGGGCTGGCGAATTCTCGAACGCAGGTTGTATTCATATCGAGGCGTAGTTTGTTTGGGTTCGGTGGAGGTCAGAAGGGGGCTCGTTTTGCTTCGGTTGGTGTCTTTATATCCAATGGTATCACTCGTGTGTGCCTTATGATGGTATTCCAGATTGAATTGAGACTGAGGGTCTTCTTCTTTCTGTTGAAATTGTTGGTATGCTTTCGGATTTCAATAGCTTTCCTGACCAGCCTGTTCTGATAGCCGTTGACTGATGCCAAGAGTGTACAATCCTCAAACTGTATCCTGTGGTCCCCGTCGCTCAGTGCGTGTTCGGCTATTGCAGAATTCTCAGTTTGTCATAACTTGCAACTTGCCTTGTGTTCCTTGAGTCCCGTTCCCATTGATCTTTTGGTCGTCCCAATGTAGACTTTTCCGCAAGAACATGATATGCAATTGACTCCTACAACCGAAAGGGGATCGCTCTTGTCCTTCACAGATCCTATGATCTGCTGGAACTTCTGTGTAGGTTTGAAGATAATTTTGACTTTGTGTCTTCTCAAAATCCTGCCGATCCTGTCTGTGACTCTTGGAATGTAGGGAAGATACGCTTGTGGAATCGTCGATCGCTGTTCGGTTTCTTTATGTCCAGGTGTTCTTACGCACATTGATCTCTCGATGTCCCTCCTACTGTAGCCATTTGCTTCGAATGCAGTTCTTAAGTGTTCCAGTTCTGACTGAATGTTCTCTGGTCACAAATTCTTCGAGCTCGATCCGTCAAGGTTCTGATAACTCCATATTTCTGACTCTGGTGATAGTTAGAGAAGGCTTGTAAGTATCTGTCCGTATGTGTAGGTTTTCTGTACACCGTATGGCCATCCTGAGACCATTCATAGAAGTTTCTCAAATTCTTAGTTTGGAGGGAGGATAAAGGTTATCCACAAAGGAGAATCAATCATAACGAATTAATGATTTAGTTTAATCTCATTGCAGAGAAGGAGAGAAACTTTATCACCGAAATTTTTGTAGAAATTACTGCACAATAGTACTATTTATTCTCTTGTCTTGACCGCCTTGAAATTTTGTGTTCTATTCGAAATTCTCGTTCTAAAGAATTTTCTGGACCTAGAGACTCCAAGGACCAAATCGCTAACACAATCCCCCATTTGATTCATGGAGTCTACGTTCTATAGGGTTGCCAATAATTGTGTCCTTCACTTTGACTCCATATAAGTTATTATTAGGAGTTGTGTGAACAAAAATAATTAAGTAAAATGAATTGATTTAGATTGAGTTCTCTGCAATATTTCATTGAATACTATACTGTAGTTATTGGTTACTATTTTTTTAAATAAGATTGAGCTCTTTGTTATATCTCTTTCATTTCAATAATTTAGTTAGTATTCAACATTGTTATTATTTTCTGTAATTGGATGTTATATCTGTTGAGAATAAAGAACTTTTTATTATTATTATTAAGCATGGAATTGTTTATAACTTTAAAATCATAACCTCAATTGTGTTCAATAACATTCACTTTGACTCCATACAAGTTATTATTAGAAATTATGTAAACGACGGAAATTGACTGAAATGAATAGATTTAGATTGAGTTCCTTGTAATATTTCATTTAATGCTATTATTTAATTATTAGTTACTATTTCAGTTATTTTAGATTGAGCCCTTTTATATGTCTTTCATTTCAATTCTTCAGTTATTATTCAATATTTGTTATTATTTTCTGTAATTGGGTATCATACCTGTTGTGAATAAAGAACTCATTATTATCATTATGCAAATTATATTTAGAATAATCAGTAGTGAAATGTAAATCCTCGTATAAAAACTCGTAAATAAATATATTTATTACCACAAAACTTGATTTTTATATACCTATTTCAAAAAGCATATAGTAAGTTAGTTAAAACCAACAGGTATAGAATACAGCAAGAACATAGAATAAATGAATATACTTTGGAATATCTGAGTTCGATTCCCGGTTGGAACTAGAATCTTTGAATGAGAAATTTACTTGGATAAACTGCTTGGAACTGAACCTAGTTAGAAACCTCACCACATCTCAGCAGTTTACTTTATATCACTTTAAACATATATTTATATCCACATTATATAAAATATATTTGAAAATGTCGTAGTGAAAACTTTATTGCAGATAGTTTTATAACTATCAATACAATAATTTTCTATTATAAGATTTTACATTGATTAGGTAAATTTCATTAGTTTATGGTTTCTGCCACATAATTAATTTATAATAAATACCAGCGTTTTGATGGTATTATTATTTCACTCTAACCACTGATTGGAATTCAATCAAATCAATCGAAATGGAATACAATGGGATGAATTGAAAATATCAATCCAATCACGTTTATGTTCAACACATCAGGAACTAACATCAAATGACAATTTGGAAGTAATTGAAAGAATGTATGTATAGAAGATTAATCAAAAAACGCCCTTCAACTTATTTCATACTCATTTTTCACTGAAAAAAATTGTTTTCTCTTTCTTCGTTTCTTTTTCAACACTCACCGAGAATTCAATAATATTGGTTCGAATTCAACAGAAACCCTTGAATATTCGAAATTCTAATGAATTTTCCATGGTGCTCAGTATATGGGCATGTAAGATGCAACCATTTCACCAATATTCAAGATGCAACGTTAGATGTTACATCTAACGGAGCAGCACATTATGGATTCATGGTAGAAGATGTTCTGTTCAAGTATACAAGGCACTCTGTTCTGAGACACATTTCAATTCCAACTGAAGAAATCAATAGCAAATACATCTCTGATTATAGAGACGACAAGCACCAAATACCAGTACTTTCGTAACCCGGTCATAATGCGGTCTTTACATGTCAATTGATTGCATTAGTAGTATCAATCTTGCCAAATGTCAGCGAAAAATTAGCTGAAAATGTCTAAGACTGTGAAAGTTTCAAACATATATGAACACACATGAACAAACACAACATATCGACTGAGGTCATACCTTATGAACCAAATTCAAGCAAATTATGCCAATGAAAACAGGTGACAATTTTGAACACACAGGTTACTATTGGCGTTCCTCAGGGATTCGTTCTGGGCCATGAATGCTTTAGATTATTTTCTTCAGGGAATGTAGTTTCGCATCATTGAGAATTTCTGGGGTTATACTAGAACTCAAGGTCAAAAATGTTGATATTGATTAACTCACGAAAATACCTTCAGAAGCGATATCCCTATCAGTTTGAGAAAAAAAGCATATAATCAACGTGTTTTCCGGTAATGAACGATAAAGCAGAAACTATGAGATCAATACAAATTGCTTCTCAATAGGCTGATGTCAACACAAAATCTTTTTGTATCGACATCAATACAAAATTGCTCAAAGGCGAAAAAAGATGATGGAAAGATCTATGCTTGGTGGTACCTTGAAAGATCGAAAAACAAAAGAACATATCTGCAAAATGATACGTGTCACCGATGTCTTATTGAAAATCGACAAATTGAATTGGAATTGGGAAGAACATATAGCCAGATTACACGTTTCAAGATGGACGCACGAGTTGCTAGATCGGCGGCCGAGAACTGGTCAGCAAGGAAGAGGTAGAGCGGCAACTCGGTGGGCAGATGTCGCAATATGGTGTCAAAATTGGCTCAAAACCACTCGGAATGGAAACGAGTGAAAGCGACTAAGAAATTTCTATATTCAACTGTATTGATGCAACTGGTTGATGGTGATGATATTCATAGAAAGAGCGAGAGAGAGAGAAAGTAAGGAAATTTTTTTTCCCGGTATTGGTCGAAAATCTTCATGAAGTTCATTGATTGTCCACAGATCTCTTGGTGAAATATTGTTACATAATTATATTAAATAAATAACACTCGACTTGTTTCCACAAATAATATATCACATTATTGCTTGAATTGACAGACAAAATTATTGGCAGACAAAATCGAAACCTGAATGAAAGAAAATGAATTCCACCTGTTACATAATAAGAAATCAACTGTACTGTCAACACATTGTATTCATAATCACCACTCATAGATTCGAACTCAGGTAAATTAGTACCCTCACAGATGAAAGTAAAAACTCTGGAACTTCTAGAACAATTGTAAATTTTGCACCAAAGGAAATAGCCAAAAAAGAATGATCGACTTTTTTTCAGTTTTTCGCCATTATTGCTCTCCTTATCCTCATGTTCTCAGTTCAAACTCTTTTTTTTCTAGCAAGTGTCTATAGCACCTAGAGATGTGAAAATTGCTTCTGAAAATATGGTTACACCCCACAACAATTGTTAATCAATAACTTGAAGAAATTTTTGTGAAAATAAGCCAACTGTTATTTATTCAATATATGGAAAATTTTCAATCATTATGAGAACCAATAGAGGGACTAGTTAGCACTAATAGAATAGTGGTAAAGTCGTTGGTACAGAATATTATCCAGATCTGAAGTTGAATTGAATTCCACTGCAAAAACAATTTCACGATGCAAGGAGCACATTTTCACACAAGAGAATTACTACAATTATCCCATCCCACACGTGATATGCATATTCATGATATAATTCAGGAGTGCATCTACGAAACATTCGACGGTTCTCAAAGCGCCAATATTCAAATTAGCTATTTCAGTTGAGTGTATGTCATTGGAATGGATGTACTGCGATGTATATGAAGGATATTTTATGATGGAATTAAAATTCTCTCGTTTTTTCAAATGAAAGGATGAGAAGCTGAACGATTATCATACGTCTCTCGCGAATTGACATTTTTCAAAAAATAAATGGAGGGAGAAAAAAATAAACCCAGCCAGAGGTTACCACCCCTCGGCTAGGTTTCACAAAAATAATGTTGATTGCTTGACGATTGTTTCAAAGTGTTACCCCATTTTCAAGAAATTATCTGAGAAACAATGTGGTAACATCCAGAAATAATTGTCCAGCAACTGATATAATCTTTGTGAAACCAAGACAAGCGTTTTCCTTCAATATATTAACCCACGGTTCACTAAGAGATCAGGGAACATTGAATCAAATCCAGGAAGATGTTTCAGTTGATTTGTCAGATAATGGGGCCAAACTATGTACCATTTCAAGTTTTGCATTCTTATGCGTAACGCTTGTCTATTCTGGAGGTCCTTCGTATTCATAATCATATATAGTGAATCTTTCAATAGTAGTGGAGTGTATAGTATGCTACAGTGTACCTTTTCTCGTTCCAATGGCGGTTCCGCTAAAATATTATATTTTCTACTTGTTTTAGATCATCTTTCAGCTTAGACACTTCTTCTACTTATCTTATGAAGGACAAAACATTGTTGAATGGTAGCTTGTAGAACTGATTCTTGAGCGATTAATTAGAAAATCTTGAATAATAATTAGTCATAATATTGAAGTTTTCTACATATTTACTGACAAATTTGGATGAGCTCAAAGAGTTCAGGTTAGCTGGAAATACTTTCAAGATTCGGTTAAGCTTTCAATCTTTTTCGTGACTAGCAAAATGAGTAGAAAACTCATTGAAGATGAACTGTTTTAAACAAATATATCGAGAGTTTTTTGAAATCAATATATTTTCCAAAAGTTATAACTGAGATTTTACCTTCAATACATGATAATTGAATTAAATTGTTTTCAATTCAGTTGATATTAGGTTTTCTGCATAAACTGAACATACATAAATCAAGCGGAAAATGTTTATGTTTATGTTGAACTAAATCATAGTGAAAATAAAACGAGTACTTTATGTTTATGTTCAACAAGATTATAGTGAAAATCAAAATACTAATTATAGAAGGAGAGCTAATTTTTTGGTAGGTATTTGAGAAAAGCTCAAAACTTGTCACATACATCTCCTGATATACCCCAATACGGAATTGCAGACCTGGCTGGTGAGTAGCGGGGCTAAATCAACCTCTAAATTTTTGATGGTTGGCAGCTGAAAAGTCGCACCAAAATTATCTGTCTTTTTCGGAATCTTATCTCTTAGTTATCAATAATACTCCATTAAAATTTCAAGCTGCCCCAAATACATTTTTCATAATTTTTAGCGAAATGTAAAAGCTTGCGTCTGGCAATGTTAATACCCCGATTAAATCGCTGGCTATTTTTTTTCGTATTCATTAGTTTTCGCATACGCTGCAACATATAGAAATCGCGTTTTGCTCCAAATATATGTTTTTGATGAGGAAATAATATTTTTAAAAATTTAGGGGTTGATTTAGCCCCGTTACTCACCAGCTAGGTTTGCAATTCCGTATTGGGGTATATCAGGAGAGGTATGTGACAAGTTTTCAGCTTGCCTCAAATACCTACCCAAGAATTTGTGCCATCGCTTGGACTATTAATTTTATTTAAATTATGTATTTAGATTTTCATCAAGTTTCGGCTCAATCGATTAATGAAAATCATTTTTAGGATGAAGTAAAGAGCAGAGATGACCCATCTTATAGAATAGTCTTTCTGATATTCAGAAGGAGAAACTGTTAACCAATGAAAATTTTCATTTGCTGCATTGGGGTACATATCAACTATAATTGCTAGAGTGTCGTAAGAATCTGAATCTAAAGGAGAAGAAACAAAACCTTTCAAACTCCAGAAGAGCAATTAATAAATCAATATTTTCGTCTGAGACTACCGAATCAAAGGATGCTTTCAGAATTCTAAATTCTTACAATGAGAGAATTGGGAATTCTGAATATTTCGTAGCACATTTCTTGAAAAACATTGAATAATTGAAAATGAGGCTCAAGTAAAACAGTTCTATTGATGAGAAAAATGAATAACGATGTGAAAAAGCTACTAGAAACTGAACGATCATCTAGTAAATCCTAAATGTCAAGTTATTCAGACACTGTCACCTTTTTTACCAATAAAAAAAATTCAGGTAACCCTCGTCAGTTAGAGGTACTAGGTATTGAATGAATTATAACTGAAATATTGAACAAAACGTGAAGCCGTCTATGTAGCATAGTGTTAACCTTTGAATTTCAATTACGCAACATGTTTGAATAAAAACAAAGGGATATAGTTTACAAACATTTTTATTGAATTAAAAACAAACACACACAAAACTCAAAGGGCAAAAACGCTTCCTTTCAAAGAGATTATTGAGGAGAGTAAATTGTTTCGTCCTGCTCAGTTTATGAAAATTCGGTTCTAAGTTGAAGAAAATCTTAAATCATCTTCAACATTTAATTTGTTTCTAGATTTTTTTCTAAGATAGGTTGTACTTGAAAAACTATTTTCGGATAAATAAAACGTGGAAAACCCAAAAAGGAATTTAACAGGTGTACTTTTTATTCGTTTCCAATAAAGATCCAGAAATATAACAATTGACCAGAAGTCAAATAAATATCTTTTCCTTTCAGATTTTGGAGTTTTTTCATTTATTTAAAGAGTTGTTTTATTTTTAGCCTACCAGAAAATATATGAATAGAATTTATAATTGTAGTAGTTGATTCGATGAAACTCCTAAGCATCCAACGATTTTTTTGTCTGATCAATTCCCTAGATTGATCATAACAGAGGGTGGAAGACTGATACTTAGAACCTTCCGAAACATTTCTGAGCTCAATGTAGATTTATATGAACTGAATTAAATAAATTCATTATCTATTTTTGTCTAGATCATGATTATCTTTATCTTTGATAAAATGATTTATTTTGTATCCAATAATCGATATTTTCAAAAAGTTTCCAATTGAATTCAACTGATAATACTCATTCTATTCAGCTCATTCAGGGCCTCATAATTGAATGTTATATGCCTATATGGCTCACCTGTTGACGGTCATAAACGATTTTCATTTTTTCGCTTTATTCTACTTCTGTTCTCCACTATTCTACTACTCGAGCCATTTCATTTGATATCCGTATTGAAGTTGAAGTGGAACGATGTGCAATCCGCTATTTGGAGCGGCCATCTTGGTTTTATAATAATACGATATGTATCAAAAAGTACTCAGAATTGGAAGGATGTAAAAAATATAAGATCGATTCGTCTGCACGATGATGATCAAATATCAATGATTAATTTTCATCAAAATAGATGACGGGATCACAGAAACCTAAAATCATTTGTGAAAAAGAAGAAATTTGCCATATATAGATCAATACCGGTAGCATAAAATCCTTTGTGATATATTCCTATTCTCCTTCTGTAAAATTGAAAAAATGAGTTTCGTGAAAAAATGTTGATGTCTTTTCGAAGATATATCTTTAAATTGATTATTATTGATGTGCCGATAAGTGGAGAAAATTAATATCCATAATCGATTGACTAACCATTTCTTCTCAGCAAAATAAATATTCGCGTACCAAGGCCTGGTCTGAGGCGGAATAATACATTTTATATCACTTACAGCAGATCAAATGTTATGTCACGTTCTCCTATCAATTTTATATGTCACCTTTATGATGTTTGTTGCGGTCGATGTGATATCTATTTTGATCGGCTAGCAGTTATCTTGGCATGCCACTCAGAACAGCGCATTGGGATGTCGTGATATTTTCCTGAACTTCTGTTGTCCACATATGTCTTAGTTATAAATATTATTTTAATTATAGTTATTTTATTTGTTTACTAGATAACACTAACGCAATCGACTTTAATTTTATTTTTATTTATGAAACATATTTTGTTACTAAATGGTCAACTTCTGCTGACCATACGTAACTTTGTAATGGACAATATTTCATTTTTGTTTTTAGTTATCTGGTTATTGTTCAATACTATTTCAATTTATTTTGAATTAATTTTTTCGTTTTACCTATAAGGTTATACTCCCTATTTTTGTTTTTTTTTTTGTTGAGCTTATACTTCTATTTTCGTTTTTTTTTTTCATTTTCTTTTCTTATTTATTATTATTTGTGTACAATTTTGCAATTTTCTGTAAATTGTAATTTTTTCTGTAATTTTTTCTCTGTATTTGGATGTATATCTGTTGGGAATAAATGTCTTATTATTATTATTATTATTATTATAATGAAACAATATTTAGAATTTTCTCATAATTCAATAGAAATACGCATGACCTCCTTCGAAGTACTACTTCTTAATGAAATGCAATAACAATGACTTTAAATGAATCCTTAACTTAATGATAGTATATAAAGAGTTTTTTTCAGAATATATTAATAATTTTCCGAACAATAATAATAATTAAGGATGATTTATCTACCTAATGATCAGAGTTAATATCAAAATAACCATTAGTCCAATAACTTTTATTCTAACGAAAAACATTTCTTGAACTTGAAAACCATGATATGATAGGGGTAAACAAAATGACAGCAAAATATTGTATTTCAGAAGCACACTGTGCTTGTACTAAAGACTTAAATTTTTAATCAAAGAAAAAAATATATCAGAGAATATCTAACACGTCAGTTATCTATCACATAATGAGGCTGTCAATAAGAATTATAATGAGAACATTTTTGTATTGTATACAGTACAGATGTAATGTATGTAATGTATATAATGTAATGTATACAAAGCAGATAAAATTCTTCAAGGATTATTCTCTTTTACAGTCCGATCTTAATGCATTCTCTGACTACTGCAACCTCAATAAGTTTCAGCTGAACTTGAACAAATATCATCATATTCTTTTCTCCAGAAGTAAAAATCCTATCTCTTCCAATTTGACATTGTCAGGTCAATGTTTGACTGAAGTCAGTTCAGTGAATTCAGTGAACTCAACACCCAAATGGTGTTGAGCTTGATAAGAAACTAACCTTTGAATTGCATATTGAAGGAATCGTCCAACAGGCTCGCAGAAATTTGGGTTTCATATTACGAAGGACAATGAGAGACTCAAGTCAACCAGGCCTTT
Organism: Henosepilachna vigintioctopunctata; assembly: GCA_030704895.1. Lineage (NCBI taxonomy): Eukaryota > Metazoa > Arthropoda > Insecta > Coleoptera > Coccinellidae > Henosepilachna > Henosepilachna vigintioctopunctata. The sequence goes on from JARQZJ010000067.1 coordinate 2,499,468, forward strand.
TGGTAATTAATTATATAATTATATTAATTATATAATTAATAATATAATTCTATTGTGAGATCCAAGTAAGAGTACGAGTCGGTCGTCTGGAATCCAAATTATGATAAATACACCAATATATGAGATAATGTTCAACGGAAGATTATTGATGCTCTTAATTTCCGTTTTAATAGGTACCGTCATGGATTCTCATATGAAAATAACGTGAAATTTTATAGGTTGGAATGTTTGAGTTTGAGACGGGAGAACTTTGATATATGTCCTCTTGAAAATTACTTAATGGCTTGATAGTTCTGCTAATTATAATAATAAATATTTTGCTGCAGAGCAAAACAAACTATACGTTGAATTCACCCATCCATAGATCTATCAATAGGTTAAACATGATAAGTATGGAAACTAACTTAGATATTTTCTCTTCGAATTTCATAACGTTTAAGAGTTATTTGAAAAAGAGAGATTTAAAGGTCGATGACAGAATAATTATCAATTTTTATAGAGTTATCCTTTCAGGATGTACTTATCTATTCCTTTTTAGTAGAATTAGGTATTTTTTTGTGGATGAAAAGATTAAACTCAATGCATCGAGAACTTTATTTCGATGAGATGTATGAAAAATGTTTAGTTATAAGATATACATATTAGATATAACTTAGTTTATAAAGTAATTAACATTTGTAATATGTGCTCCTCTATTATAAGACAGTTTCGAACTGCCTATTGGGTGAGCCCTTGTATGTAAAAATAAAGAAAAAAATAAATAAAAATAATTTTAACCCTCCGAAGCTATTGCGAAATATAACGGGTGTTTTTTTAGAGAAATAGAACTTTAAGTTGGCATAACTGTTGAAGATGGCGACCGATTCAGCAGCTGATAAGTGATTTATTCTCAGTTTGGTTTGGCAATTTATCATAAATAGACTCACGCCTGAACAACGCTTGCAAATAGTGCAATTTCAGTTCGAAAATAATGGTTCTGTGCGGAATACGTATCGCGCACTACGTCCATTTTATCCACATAGCACTTCTGGTTGAATGGCTACGTCAACAAACAAAACTGCCGCATTTGCAGTGGAGATAACCCTCAAGTGTATGTCAAAACACCGTTACATCCAGAAAAACTGACTCTTTGGTGTGCTTTAATGGGCTGGTGGGATCATTGGTTCGTACTTCTTCAGAAATGATGATGGCCAGAACGTTACAGTCAATGGTGATCAGTATAGAGCCATGATTACTAACTTTTTCATTCCTGAATTGAACAACCATGATGTCCAGAAGTTGTGGTTTCAACAAGACGGCGCAACATGTCACACAGCTCGTGCCACAATCGATTTATTGAAAGACACGTTTGGTGACTGCTTAATTTCATGTTTTGGCCCTATGAATTGACCTCCAAGATCTTGTGATCTAACACCGCTAGACTACTTTCTGTGGGGCTATGTAAAGTCATTGGGATAAGCCACAAACGCTCGACCATTTGGAAGACAAGATTCGCCGTGTTATTGCCGATATACGGCCACAAATATTGGAAAAAGTCATCGAAAATTGGACGTCCAGATTGGACTACATCCGAGCCAACTGTGGTGGTCATATGCCAGAAATCATATTTGAAATCTTATGCTATAAGATTATCTTTCGAGTAAAAAAAATTCTTGTCAATCGAATGATCCATCGTTGTTTTATTGCAATTTAAATTTCTATACCTCTAAAAAAATACCCTTTTCAGTTTCGTGACAGATTCTACATTTTTCCAAATACATGCAAATAATGTGAAAGTGGCATCCGTCTCAGCTGTAGAGCCTTGGGCCTTTCTACTCATTCAAGTCAACTTAAACCAGTTTAAATATGGGGATGAAGAAACTCATTCAAACTACCTACCATACTCTACATTTGTACTCTACCGATTTATAGATGTAATAGAATTGCCACTGAACGGAATGTATCTGAGTACCTACTATATCGATCTGATGATAGAATAACAATCTAGATGACTAGCTTCAGCATTCACAATTTCCAAAATCTTCTAGAACTTCAAGCTTTGCATTCATGTTTATTTGTATAACTCACACTCAAAAATATATATCTCGAGACGGTAAACTAATGCAAATAATTGACAAATACTGACACACTGTGGAGATTTAGGTATATACGAATTTCACATTGTCAAAGGAAATGTATTACTTCCTCTCTGCAGAAGGAGGAAACTTTGAAGTCTTCAGACAAAGGCTCCCTACATTCGGAAAATTTCGATTCGCCAAGATAATGCCAAATTAAATTAGAAGCTGAGTGACAATTAGGAACTTGGGGACGGCTAGCTGGACTTTACAGGACAATTAAATGGGTTAATCGGATAAGAGTGATTTTAAATTGGCACTGCGGTCTGCAGACTTACATCCAATTAGGAACAATAACTGCAATCAAGTCTTTGCTGACTTCGTACTGGGAATGCGGTCATTTTCGCTGCTATTTCTGAGAGTGAACTTTGGGTTGACCTTTAAGTCATGATTTCGTACGAGCTATTATGTACATTATCAGTATATTCAAATTTATTTCAGTAGTTGAATTACGTCGTTCAAGAGTTTTAGACTTTGAAGAGATCCACTGAATTTTTTTTCGAATTATTAGGATTTCGATGTGTAATTTATTGCTTATCTCTCAATTCGTAGTTATCAGGCACAATATGTTGCAGAAACGCAATTCCAGGTACTGAGTGCTTCACTAGAATGTTTCCAATTTTTGATGAATATTTAGATATTTATAAATTGAGCGACAGGAATGTGAATCGTGATTATCTTTCAGTCGTGTTGAATAATGTAAGCCTAAAAGGAATTAGAGAAATGATTGGAGATAGGAGTTTATATCCACTTTGAGTAGGGTCCACAAGGTTGATCTTCAATGCAATTATAACTGTTATTTGTGACAGATGTCCTTATCACACTCGGCAGAGTGATTCATTGATTTTTCCCATAGATTTCATTAGTTTGGTAGGTAATACCACAAAAACCTGAAATTTGGAATTATTTTAGGAAAGTGCTGCTTGCTAATGGCAAGAAACAAAGTGTTTGAATGGTATTCAAAGCAAAGCATTAGTTAGCTAAAAGAGGAACTGACTTTTATATATTTTGAGAATTATGGAATTGGAAATTAATTATCAATTATTAATTGAAAATTAAATATTAAAAATTGAGTTTAAGAAATTAATTGTTTAAAAAAATTAGTTTTTAACATAATGTTTCACCAAGAGATAAGCGGAATCTCCGTGTCATTTATATATTTTGATGGTAAAGATATTGATGTATTGAAATAAAATCTGAATAAAACCATTTTTTATTCGTTTTTATTCCAGGTCTTAAATAAGAATATTTTATGTTGTAAATCGTCTATTAAGCTGAGTGTGAGTAGATTTTCTATTATTTTCAGATAATATATCAGACGAAATCACTGTTTTCTACCACTTTCATCAGATTTTTGACCATTCATTTCATTGACTGTTTTCCATGCCTCTTTCTGAAGAAATGAATCTTTGTTTCGTTTATATATATATATATATATATATATATATATATTTATTTATAGCTGAATGCTTCACGACTGTAGATATGTATTTATTAATCAGTGTCTATTAGTGTTTATTAAATTGAATTAAACTTTCGGCTCAATGCTTCACGATTTATTTAACAATATGATATAGTCAACATGTTTCGAGCGTGAGCTCATTTTCAAGACTGAATCAGTCTTGAAAAGTCTCGAAAATGAGCTAACGCCCGAAACATGTTGACTATTTCATATGGTTGAATAAATCGTGAAACATTGAGCCAAGAGTTTTTGGAAGTTTTTGGAGGACCTTTTAGAAGTGGAACCTTATGACGTGCAAGATTTCCTGTGTCGTAACTAAACTTTAATGTGTATTGTATTTCATTTTCAACGCAATTTCTTTTGATTTGTATTTATAATCATTGAGAAATGAAGTTTATTATTATTACAGCTGACTGAGGGGTTTCATTTAAATTATTTAGATCATACAAGTGAAAATCTCTTATAAGACCGAATCCTCCCAGTTTTTGTTTTCCCTAGTGAAAGATTACTTACTATGATGCAGTTTTATTGTTCAATTAACAAATCGAATCAAACCTCTGGTGGTATAATGAGATATAACCTTCCAAAACATCGAACAATGATTTGAGGCGTCAAATCACACAGGCATAGAAATTGGAGATACGATCAACGAGATTTGCAGAGTCAATCTCGAAATGAGGAATAAATTTGAATATTTTTGCACGTTCGACTCCGCTGTGACACATCATGAACTGACAGATTTTCAAGTCCACTGAGCACGTATTCTTGCTCGATACGAATGTAGAATCATGTGTTTATAAGTGCAAAATTGGGCGAAGTAATGTCAGTTTCAGACGTGAAGCTACTAAACAGGGCAGAGACACATCCTAGACACGGCCGTTACCGACACGTGCTTCAAATATTACGGTAATATTTAAGAATGAGGCACATAAGGACGGAAACTACATCAGATACTTTTATGCAAAATTGGCTTGGTAGATTTTCAGCTACGATTAGTTTCAAAAGCCGATGTTTCTGCAGTATGTGAAAGGACCTAAAGGCAACAATAATACGTAATAAATGAAATATCTTTAGATCTAAAATTAAACAGAAAACACATATAACCACTGTAAAATGAAACTGAAAATTTCGTGTGAATGAAATATGTACAATGTTAATTTCTAACTCCATATCAGATACTTTTTGAACATTATGCAGTCTGCTTCAAAATCCAATTACGACACTTGCTATTTTTATAATTTCCGCTGTCAAATGTTTCAAAAGTCTCTCGCAGTCACTAGAATATCAGCTTCCACTCATTTCACATGTCGATTATTGAAGGTATTTTGCTCTGTGCTGGCCCTTTACAATTTATGAAACTCGTGGTAGCGGTCTACATGGAGGCCATTCACGAATAAGAGGATCATGTCCAGGAATTTAATTCTGTACAGATTCCTGGAGTATCCTCTAGCAATGTTCATTCGTCCCAGTTGTCTGAAGCATTCCGTAAGGTACTTTGCAATATCTCTGATCTTAAGATGATGGTACTATTAGAAAATATGTGTTTGTGTTATCAATTGTTTCTATTATTTCGAAATACGAATTTTAAGGGAGTAAACCGGAGATGTATGTAGTCATATATGTTATCACAGAGATATATTATATTTTTTCATCGCCATTTCACATATTGGTAAAGGCTAAAATCATAAAAGGCAAAAACGAATTCTGAAATTATTGCTACCGATGAAAAATGGACGTAAATAGTTATAGATGCTCTTGAGAAAGTTCATAGTAGCTGCTGACTTTTCATCTTCAAATTAAAAACACAAAGAAATACACTAAACAAAAGAAGAGATGTCTAATATGACAATATGATACTTACTTTTCAGAAAAAAGTTTTTTTGAATTCCCAATTGTAACCGTGGATGCACACGCGAGCGCAAAATGTGGGAACACAAGTGAAAGGAGTAAGAACCGATGAGTATAAACCAGGTGCACTAAGCTTAGAACGCAGTTCACTGGAGGTGTTGACTCCAGTGACCTCTTCCCTGGAAACTGGGTGTTGATGATCTTTTTCTACCCTTCCTGCCCAGTTCTCTTGGAGGGCTGCTCCTTGGGACCTAGTGAAAATGGGTCCTCCTCTGGTTTTCCCGGAGGTGTTGACTCCCAAGAGCTTCTCCGTGGGCCGAGTGTTGATGGCCTCATTAACTTGTCCTTCTTCCGTACGACAGGAGGTGTTGACTCCGGGCGACGATTTCAGTGCAGGTCGTGTTTTGACCCAGGTAGGCGGTCAGCCAGGGAGGCTTTCGGACGGCCGAAGGTAGGTGTATATGTAACTCGTACCGTCTAGGCACCGTCCAGCATCGTTGATGGTTATCTGCGGAAAGCCACGTTGTCCACAACCAGTCATAGGAGTCACCGCAATACCGATAGTAGAATATATTTTCAGTTGAGTTATTATGTTGTATATATATTTAAAATGTAATTAATAAGGAATATATTTTTATTTGGATTATCCCTGTGTGATCTGCCTCATCTGAGTCAATGGTTTTTGCGTGTTTATTTTCGATATTTGAGTTATTGAACTACACAACATGACTTATTTTTGGAACATAAACTGAAGGGATCACCTATCGTTGTTTGAATAGTGATTCTTTCAGATTGTTTGAATTTTGTACGAGTTTTCAACGTTATGGGTGAAAAAGTATTGAGAAATGTATTGATGAAAATGACCTCAACTTCTCTGGTTTTTTCCATAGTATTTTCTTGATTTATTCAATTGATCAACTTCCCGTTCTATTCAAGACGTTACAAACACAATTTATGAAGAACAATTTCGTATAAACGGTGAAGGTTAGCAAGTTGAATTATTATTATTGAATATAACTTAAATTCAAACACTTGAACTTATGATTTACACTTTATTGACTACATAGCATGACGCGTTTCGTCGTTACAAACGACTTCTTCAGATGCTTACAGGATAATTCATTATTCAATAACTATTCGGTAAGCATTTGAAGAAGTCGTTTGTAACGACGAAACGGGTCATGCTATGTAGTCAATAAAGTGTAAATCATAAGTTCAAGTGTTTGAATTTAAGTTATATTCAATTATAATGGATTTACATCAAGTAAACGCGAGCACTATTAAATATGAATTATTATTTCTTTAGAGCGGCTGTGGCAATATGTCCAAAAACTATCAAAGCTCTAAAATTGACGGCAACTAATTTCTCAATGTAGTCTAGTGCTCCTTTTTGGCACACAATCAAACAGAGGTTTATCGAAATAACGGTATGCAAGTTACTTAGTTTCTATTCAAAATATTAGTCGTTTGGAATATCGAGTGCATAAATAATTTTTCGGAATGAACATGAATTGAAGTTCGTCATTGATATTTCGAACGATCTACATGAGGAGTGCCATCATTATTTCATAATATCCAAAAACCTCCCTCGCTTTCGTGTTCCTTTTTGGAATTCCCAGTATATCCAAATATTTAATGAGAAAATTCCATCAAGTTGAGCAATAAGGAAAAGATTGCCAAATTTGCTCTTCTTCCTCAACTAACGTTGCAAATAAAATCTTCATGAGGAACTCTGTCAAATGCTTCCGGAAATAGTCGCAAATTTGGCGAAAATTTGAAATGATTAAGATTTTACAACTTGTCATACTCCAGGGTGTGCGAAACTTTAAAATCATTTTCCTGCTTATTTCTCGCTGAAACGCCGAAATGCTATCCTGAGTTTCCCACATAAGTTTCCGAAATAGGCATAATGTGATGTGTATAACCTCGTTTCGCGCTGGCATTAAAATAGTCGACTGTCAGGCGTGCCTTTCTCATACAGGGGCCTAATAAACCAACGATGTTCCTAATTTAGCGACGCATATATCACAAAAGCAAAATTCTAATACGCCCTTCTTAGGAGAAAAGCGGAGTAAACGGATCTGATTTAAGGGGCAGACGAACTCAGGTTACAATTGCTTCATTTCCCACTCGTAGAAGCGTTTATGGAACTCCTTCAGACCGTTGAAAATGAGCAATTTAGAGAAGAATTAACGGCGTATGTCTCGGGAATGAATTTTGTTCGACCGAGTTCTTCAGCACGAAATCGACGAAAGTATTTCGTTCAGTCCATTAAATAGGATTAATTAGTTCGGAACAAACGGATTTTCATTCGAGTTAATTCGTCTGGGAATAATGAGAGAGCAAATATCAATTTTGAAACAAAATTTTTTAATTGTTCGATTTGTTAGGGTGAAACTTTTATGATGTTTACCACAGCGTCCATTTTAAATGGACATGTCTGAGTTGACCAATGATACTGATTATTTCAAGACCTCGGAGAGAGTACGAAAGGTTTTTTTTATTTATTGCCCTGAAGACAACTGGAACAAGTTGTTCTGCAACAATTTTTCCGACAAAGTTGCTGATGGGTATCCATCAATATTCAGCGATATCAACTGTACTTGCGTCATAAAATATGAACCTGTAGTTACAGGATCAATGACTGAAACTTATTTCGGGATGGTATTATTGAAAGAGGTTGAATTTCTGAATCTTTTTTTATATCACTTGGGAAAAATTTGTAACATAATTTCTGTTGACTCCAATTTGTGGGCTATTTAAGAGTTGTGGGCTATTTAATCACAAATTCAATCAGTTTTTTTCTATCATGTTAAGTTCTTTTTCTACAATTGTTGCGAATTCTATTACACCTTGCAGTACTGAACGCCAATTTTCAGGAAGCCCTACTGCACTCCTGTCGGCGGAACATCTTCAAGTAACGACTGGAGGGGGTAACTACGAGGAGCAATAGGTTCAGATTCGTATTGTCCAAACTAATTTGGTCAGTGACCCATCAGACACAGTAGTAAACAGGTGTACTTGTCGCTTTGAACTTTGACTTGGTACAAGATTTGGGACTATAAAAAAAAGAATAAGAACATTTAGCAACAAGGCTGCGCGAAAAACACTTGTTAGAAGAATGAGCTTAAGTCACTCACTTTCGATCTAAAGAAAGTGCAGTTCTTTCGCAGTGCTGATAGATTTGTGTATTGCCATAACATAGCTGGTTGAATGAACGAATTGGAAATTTCAAACTATAACTGAATGGCCATTGTTTAAAGATGGCTCAAAACGTAGTTTGGAGGGTCTTTCCCGTATAATCGTAATTATAATGGAACTTCATATCGTTCAGTCCCAATAGGTCATTCAGTTTCTTTGCATGAAGAATACAGAGACATAAAGAATGTCATAGGTTTGTTCCAATATAACTTACACCAATGGATCATTTGTGTTGAGCTTGAAACGGTTCATTCTCTTTGAGCATTGGGTGCCAAGTCATTGGCCGCCAAGATCTGACCTAAAACCTTGTGACCCAAACATTCTGAATCAGCCATTTTTAGACAGAAAATACATTATATTTCCGCCTTTGCATATGAAACAAGGTGTTATGAAGCAATTTGCTGAAGCTTTGTCAATTGAAGAGGACTGTTTCAACTATATCATTTCGGCATTCACTAGTTTGTCATATGAGAAGATGAAGGCTGCTGTCTTTGATGGGCCACAGATTCAGCAAAATCTTAAATGAAAAGTTCATCAAAGATGAACTCTTCATTGAAAAAATGACTGAACTCGACAGGAATGCTTGGTTGGCATTCAAAAATAATGTCATGCACTTTCTTGGGAACACACGAGCCCAGAATTACGTCGACATTGTTCAACAGCTCTTACAAAGCTATGAAAAGCTTGGCTGTAACATGAGTATCAAACTTCATTTCTTACGAAGCCATCTTGCTAACTTTTCAGAATATCTTGGCGCTGTTAGTGATGTACAGGGTGAGAGATTCCACCAAGATTTGAAGGACATGGATGTCATGAAGATCTAGAAATTAAGGTAGATGGGATGTTAGTATGATAGGTGACTACTGTTGGAGCATCAAGCGAGAATGCCCGCAGATTGAATATCTGGGAAAAGTTTTTATCCCAAATTTTTACTCCAATATTTTTGTATAAAAACAATTTAACTTTCAACATTCTAATAATATTTGTATGAATAAAATATTCTGATTTTTTTGTTATTACTCACTTCATCTTTCGTTGTATGCCCATTTCGTATGATTTTTAGGCAAAAAAATGGTTTCCTGTAGTTTAAAACCTTGACGTGATAGAGAAAAACATAACATTTTTGAATTCAGAGAACAAAATTTAGTCAAAAAGAAGTCACAAATCTAAGACAACAAGATTGCTGTTCGCCAGTGTTATCTTGAAATTATTTCATAAGCGGCTATACACCCTCCTCCGCCTTATACCCCTAACATTCCACTTCGAACTGCCTCGACGTTATATAAAAAGAATATATAAAGTGAATATCGAAATATAACAAACCTCTTTCATGCAATTTTTTCGTCGTTTCGTCTTTCGGAACCAGGAGAAATTTAAATTGAAAATCAACAATATCGCACTTAGTTTCCATGTTCTTGACATAATAGTAGAAGGCGCATGTTGAAAGCTAGTTGATTCGTCTTCAACGCTCATTTCCAAGGATGGGTGTCTACATTTTTCAGGTTTCCAAAGTAGCTGTTGTTCGACTATTCGCAATGAGAGCGAGAATATCATAAAAAATCAATTTATATGAATGAAACGCTTGTTGTCTCAAGTTGTGCAGCACATTGTCTGTTACAGTAACAGACTTTTTTACTGGTGGCAAAAAACAGGAAGAATTGTATTATATTGAGCAGTGTTTGAAAACTGTTGATGCCAAAATCGATCAATGATGTGAGCTTTCCAATTTTGTAGTTTATGAGTATATCTATAGGCATCATTCTATTCCACCGTGATCTTATTTCAAATACTTTCTTTAACCAGTAAGCTCTGCCAGAAATTCGATCGAAAGCCTTTCGGTTTATGGATTTTTCTCTGTTTCAAATTTACATGGGAGTTTTTCTACGTTTAAATTTTTTTCAGTATATACACTCGCCATAATTTCTAATGAACAACTTACAAAAGATATATTTCCTTCTCGTAGATTTCTTCTCATTTTCTGCTCTCACTTTTCATTGAGTTAAAAGCAGGATTGCATCACCACGATGTATAATACTATAATTTAGATTATGTAATTTTACATATTCTTCCTCATAAATATGATTTCTGTTCGAAAATTTTCTGAATGGTTCAGATGTACTCACAACATGTTCCCATACTACCTCCATGTTGATTGAATACCTACCAATCTATAAAAATTTGTCGTTTGCTATTTGAAACGCACAATAATTTTGAGAACATTTTCATCTTTGGGAAGAAATTAGACTGCCAATTCGATATACATACTCAAGAATTCTAACTTTTTTCAGGCTATTTTGGCCTTTAACATAGTCCCACAATTGACAGAGAATTCATCAGAAATATATATTCACTTGAAATTTTCCAGAATTTAGTTTGAATTATTTCAAAAGATCAAGATATTTTTCCATAGATGCAAATGCTTAAGAGAGCAGATATTTGTTGAATACTGATTATCTCGATTGGAACAGCTCATAGATGAAGATGAGCGGAGAGTTTCTTTTTGTACTCATTGAATATGTTAAACATACAATTTGTCTAAAACACAAAATCTTCATTTGGAAGATCTTAATTCGAATGGAAATTTGAAGTCAATAATGAATCCAATGTATGAAAATGTTACATTCATATAACTAGAGGTTCACTCTATAATGTTATAATTTTATTTAGTTCCCTATCTTTTCGTCAGAAAGAGCGAGTGGAGTGAGTTTAGTTTTGACAGGTTAGGTTGGTACTCCTTTGGCCTACTGTTAGGTAGGTCTGATTGTCATGTTGTGTTGCTGGTAAGATGACGGGAACTTAACCTTACTGTGAACAAAAAGTTGGCTGTGTTTTTTTGAAAAATGAACAGAAAATAATTAATTATCATTAAGATAGGAGACGTGTTGAGACCTTCATCAAATTATATACTTTTTTTCGTGGAATTTCGCTTTTACTTTGTTGGAGAGAATAAGTATCCAGTATTGAGATAATTTGATTGTCGTTAAATTTCCCTGGCATTGTTAGTTATTTGGAAATTGCGAACAAAAGAAGTACCCTTCAGGGGATCAAAGCACGTGTTCTTGATACACAGTAAACCGCCCACTACATATTTGCATAAGTCCTGGTATTTTCATTTTAGTTCTGATTAGTTCTTTGATGGAGTCTCCTATGTTTCATGGTTTTTCCTTTTATTTTCTATTTAATTTTTCTTCCTTTGGATTTCGACGTTTTTTTGTGTACTGGAATTATTGACAATCACTATTTTGAGAAGGTTTGGCAGAATAATTCTTTGAGCCTAAAGCTGAAGTTTGAGTATGCTTGGTGTGGTGAGAGTATTCCAGTACATTGTTTGAAGAGACTTGATATTTGGTTTTAGTTTCATTTTATCAAGCTTGAGTATACTTCAGTTTCAAAACTGTTTAATTTATACGCTAAAGATTCTTTTCTTTTAAACATTCATCATATATATTTTTTTGTTGGGACAGTCAAGTGCTCTTAACTGAGAGAGAATTAATTTATATTTTATTTGTTTCAATTTCTTTTTTCAATATTTCAAATCATTAATTTTTTTTGTGTTCAGTATATCTATATACGTTATTACATTATCATCTATTGAACCAAGTCGATATTGAAAAGAACTGTTAGATCTAGTGGAATTGTTGTTTAATCCTCCCGGAAACCAATTGAATTGTACCGAGAACTTTCAAACCTCTGGCGCCAGGCATTAAATTTTTCCTACTCAGTTAACCCACCCCATCTTCACTGTAGCTAACTGTGGTGTGGTACAATTCATTAACTCTCATTTCCCGCATAGCAGTCACTCAGGTTTTGAACCAGAGGTTAACGGCAGGTTTACATCTTGTGTGTGTGTGATCGAAGATGTATACAAATCTATATTTAGATAGCAAAAGTAGGTTTTAACTCTCCTAATGATTTATCTGTTCGAATATGTCAAACCGTTTTCAGTAATGAAACTTGATGTATACAATAACCTAGCTATTCATCAAATTATATTAAAAAATAATAGCTCTAGCAAACTTATCGTTTCTCGATACAAATTATTCATGGAAACATCAAATCAGATGGTTATTTGTCCATCATTTTGAAGCCACTACTCATTTTTATCACAATCTAATGATATATTGAATACTTTATCGAATATTCAACAATGTAACGAAAATATCAATCAGCATTAATATTTCCTTCGATTGACTCAAACGATGCAGCATTTATCAGTTCTTGCGTTTCAAGGTATACATAATTGATAACAACGAGTTTCCCTCCAGCTATAAATCTTCATTGCTAAGGATTTCAACCCAGCTCTTTCCAAAAACGGCTAGACGCAATCATTTGAAGGTTTCTTTCGCCCGCATTGGCTTTTACACTCTTCTGGGAATGGTTCTTAAATCTTCTCCTATTTTACTGAACAAGAATTGAAACTTGACAAAAAATATTTCGCGTTGAACTCTTCAATTTCAAAGGAGAGGATTTCAGCAAGCCTTCAGATCAGGTTGGAGCTTCATTGAAAACATCTGTTTTCGTGAAAAAATTAATCTTCTGCAAGCTATTGCAATTATTTCGCAAGGAACCATAAGTAGGTATATGTTTTACCTACACATATTGGGGAGATAAGTTATCAAAAATTACTCTGATCCAATGATTATGTTCAACAAAAAAAAAATCAATCAAAATAAGTAAATTTGTATTTTCGGATTTCCTTTTCAATTTGAATTTTTGAGAAAAGAAACCCGCAATTGAGGTCAGGAGTTGACGCGTATTTCGAGCTTATTTCTTTTCAGAACGGCAACATTTTAAAACACGTGTCAACTGCTGTTTTCCATTTATTTGGTATGATGTTTTTCAACAATTATCCAATGAATATTTAATGTAATTTCCAGAATGATTAATTTCTTAGAACTTATAACTTATTGAATCTATTTGAGTTCTCTCTTTAGTTTGACTCTCCCTCTCAGAGGAGAATCTAAGCATATATATTCAATTTATAAAAAAAAATATACGATAATTTCAAATACACATAAAATTACAAATTATTCATGAAAACGGGAGCAATACTAAACGAAACTTTTAACTCCTTAAAACTGAAATCAACTCAAGATGAACATTAGAAATGGCCTTTGAATAAAACTGTTTATTGAGATTCAATTTGAGGTAACTCTTTTTTTGTGCTTTTTTTACCTTCCAAAATTTTATATTATCAACTCTCAACTCGGTGACCCATTCTCGATTTTTCTCATTCATTGTCCTCTGGTTTATTTCACAGCAATATCTGATGTAACATTTTTGAATTTCGTGCGTAAAACTTGAATTCTATGATGCTTCATTCAATTCACAATTCATTATTGTCTATGGTGTACTTTTGTCTCGAAACTTCGCAATTGAGGTTATGATTTTACAGTTATAAACAATTCCATACTTAATAATGATAATTATAAGTTCTTTATTCTCAATAGGTATAACAACCAATTAGAGAAAATAATAACAATGTTGAATATTAACTAAATAATTGAAATGAAAAAGATATAACAAAGAGCTCAATCTAATTTGAAAAAATGGTAACTAATAACTACATTATAGCATTCAATGAAATATTACAAAGAACTCAATCTAAATCAATTCATTTTAGTCAATTTTTTTGTTCACACAACTCCTGATAATAAATTCTATGGAGTCAAAGTAAATATCACAATTATTGAAAACTATATTGAATGTAGACTATATAAACCAAATGGGAGATTGTATTACGGAGTTGGTCCTCGGAGTCTCTAGGTGGAATAATTCTGTATTGCGAGAATTTTGCCTAGGAACACGAAATTTCAAAGCGGACAAGAGAGGATTGCAATCAATACTATTCTGCAGTAATTTGTAGAAAAATTTGAGCGATAAAGCTTCTCTCCTGCTCTGAAATGAGATTAAACTAAATCGACTCAATAATTTGTTATGATTGACACCTCTCTGAAGATAAACTGTATCCTCACTCCAAACTAAGAATTTCAAGAATCTTCTCTGATTAGCATCAAGATGGCGTTGAATGCAAGTGTAAAAGGGATAAAATAATAAAATATTTGCGATGACGTATAACGAATCCATATATTTTCGCAGCAGATGAAATTCGTTGGGTGATGTTTGGGACAAAGGAAAGCTTCTGGCCGAAGACTACACATAAATCTTTCAAATTATCAGAACGAGAAAGAACCTGACCACAGACGCTGTAATCACAGTCAATTCGGTCTCTTTTCCTTGTGAAAGAAACAACTTTGACACATTCAAACTCAAACAATTGTCCTCACACCAACTAGCATCATGGTCCAGCGCAAGCTGCAGTTGAACACAGTTGTCCTGTGATCTAATTTCATCATATAGCTTCAAAGAGTCTGCGAACGTCAAACGTGGAGAGCAAATATTATTCACTCATGACACATAAATGGAATAATGTGTACAATATCTGAACATTTCAAATAGACATTGGTACATATAATAAGGTAGAATACATTTTAGTTATGTTTATTTCATATTTTTGAACTTCCAGGTTTCTATTGCAATGTAACTACTCTTTGTTATTGATTTGAAGCTTAGATGGATCTCATGATCAACTTCTGGAAGTAGGTTTCACAAATACATCAATATTAGTATGTGACAAGAAATGAGTTATATCAGCAATATGAATGAAAACTAACTACATTCAAGTGATGTTATTAATTGTGCTAGGGCTGAACAGTGATCAACAAAAATATTGGTTATCAAATTTCGAGAGAAATCTCACTATATTAACATACTATCAAATGGAATTAATTAAACTTACACAACTGTATGCATGTATATGTAAAATTTCACCGAATATCGTATAATCCATAAAATATGACTTTGAGGTATTTAGTATCACCTTGAGAAAAATTGAACATTGTTTGTTTCTATTAACAGTGCATGTATATTCGAAGAATTTTGGTGCTGAATTATTAGAATTGTTGTACAAATTTATACTACATCGGTCATTTCTTTCAATTTCCCTATTATTGTAAAGATTGCATGAAAATTATACAATAACAATGTATGTACACAATATTCTGTAATTGATAATTAGAAGGTATTTTGTCTCCTCATTGAATTTTCTTCTGCACCGGATTTGATGAATTAATTAATTGAAAATTGGCGAAATAATTCAGTCGGCATATCCCGCAAATGAAACTCCGCAGAATAGACAAGTTCAGAAACCTGGAGATGGATGGACACAAAAAAACTAAGAACTCCTCATTGAGTTCAATGAGTCGAAATAATTCAGCCAAAACTTTCACTCTGAAATTTATCTAATGCGGGGCTAGACTTCCGGCCGGAGCTAAATCGTTCTTCCGAGACTTTATCATCAGTATTAGGTTATGTCCGGTGGGCAAAGTTATATCGTTAATACCGACTCTCGTTGAACAGGGAGGAAAACTGAATTCCGGTTTGCTTCGGGCCTTCGTCAATGGCTTCAGTCACGCGAATTTTCAGAGTTGTATCGATAGTTGTTTTATTTCGAAAACAGATCGTTGCTGATGATAACACAATTTGGTTGATTGTGGCAGTTGGCAAATCTTATGAACTTGTGGCAATCCTGGAAAACATTGGTTTCGCAATTTTCCGTGAATACATAGATGTTTTGCTCCACTAGTTTTATGTGTTTATAAATTTTTTTATTATTATTATTATTACAATTGTTCTCTATGAGGAGAGCGACTGAACTTGAATTCGCAATTATTAGGACTTCTGCTTCATCTTTTTTGCCTCCCGAAAAGGCTTCATTCTCTGTGAATGCTCCTTCTTCCGTTCATCTCTCCATTTTACTCCAGGTTGACGATTTGATTTTTGTTCAAACTTCATAGCGACATTCAGTGCGATCTTCGAGATTTTTTATATTGATCTGTTGTAGATTCTTTTGGACCTCTTTTAGCCAATTTGTTACGCATTTGCTCTTCATAATTATATCGAGTAGTTTCTTTCTGTAGAAATGTTTATAGAACATTGCTCGTCGTTTTCTGATTCCTTCCGTTATCGTATTTGTCTTTTGATACAGTTCATTCTGCGGTCTTTTCATCGAAATGACTATTCTATTGATAATCCCGTGAATCTTTCTGAGAATTTTTCGTTTTTGTTCTTCTATTTCTCTAATTCTTGAATGGCCGTAAATAAACATTGTTTCAGATGCGTAGATTGATTCTGGAAGAATCGTTGTGTTATAATGCCTCAATTTGGCGCCTCTCGAAATGCACTTTTTGTTATTGTGAGCCCATGTTACTTTGTAGGCCCTTTGGAATTTGGTAATTGTCTGCTCATTAGCGATTCTGTTCAAACCTGGGGACTGTATAACTTTCCCGGGGTACTTAAAATGGCCGACTTGCAGTTTCACCATGTTTTGTGATGAGAGAAGATTTATTTTTTGGTTTTATTTCCGTGTATTTGATTTTATCATAAGAAATTTGTAACCCGGTTTTCTGCGCAATTTTATGTTGTTTTTCTGCGGCAAGGATGGCTTCAGTTCTGTTGTCTGTGATGATAGCATTATCGTCTGCAAAGGCGGGAAATTTGACATTTATTCCATTTTCTCTATATAAACGATATATAAACGAAAGTGAACATTGTCGGCATATCCCGCAATTGGTAGCAGCCGTTGACACGTGTTTCGAGCTTATTGGCCCTTCGCTGAACGGCGTAGCCAAGTTCAAGTTTTACGAACCTGGAGATGGAAACACAAGAAAACTAAAAAATACAGACACTCCTCTGAAGAAAGTCTCCGCATTTCAGACTAGCGCGTTTGTACTCTCCGGATTGGGAGATTTGGAAAACTACTTCGTCCGTGAGGTGACTATTTATCCTTCAAGGATGCTCTAAGCCGAGACATCAGGAGCATACTAGCATATCCCATATCCAAATATATTTTTACAATTTTTGTGTCTTCTTCAGGAGAAAAAACAAGAATTAGTGTTTATGCAGTGATGATAACAGAACTCGCATTATCCTACAAACCTACCTATAGTTTAACCCCAGTTCTGAACCGCCATTGGCCTTGTAATCAATGTACATTACCCAGCATATATCATTAATTAAGAGTTTGTTTAATATTTTCCGTTTGATTCTTGTTTGCATTGAAGTTTGTATGTTTAAAATTATCAAAGAAATATCATTTTGAAAAAAATTAGGTTTGAAACAGAATCCACCCTGAGAAAGTCAACTAAATCAAATTCTGATTTCATTAGGAAATCAATTCATTAATAATAACAATAGCAATTAGAACTTGATTATTATTATCATAACAATATATATATATATATATATATATATATATATATATATATATATTATTATTATATATATCATATATATATATATATATATATATATATATATATATATATATATATATATATATATATATGAAGACTAAAATTTTCCACTATATCAATTTTATATATATATATATATATATATATATATATATATATATATATATATATATATATATATATATATATATATATATATATATATGATGAATGGACTAAAATTTTCCACTATTCAATTTTGAAATGGCATAATTGATCTTCTAGTTTCAATCGGAACAACCCTCATAATCTTCTGGAGCGAATTTGAAAACCGTTCAATATCAAATCGAAGAATTCATCAGTGAATATCAATAGTACAAAATCCATATTCTATCTGAGAAAACTTGTGCTGATAGTTTAGATTTTGATAAAATTCCATTGCTTCAAGAGAACAAAGTTAAACTTTTATAGCAGGAGATACTTCAATGTCACGCAGAGTTCAAATTTAGTTTAAAAATTTCTTACATGATGATTAAAAATTGCAATTAATTATATAAAATACAATATTATATGCAAAAAATTTCTCAATTTTTTATAATCTGCCGTCTTCTGAAGGAATAGGGATCTTGACACACTTTCATGGCTTGAAATGTTCTAAGACCTCTTCGAAGAATATTCTCAAGTGTCCTAAGGGTCCATTGAAAAATGATAACAATATTCGACATAAGACTCCGGAAAACGGAGCCTAAAAATAAAATATTCTTTTGAAGAGGTGTTGAAAAGGATATTCTATTGTCTGCAACAGACTCGGAAAGAGTGTATTGTTCCTGTGAGTATGAGCACTTCATACAGGAGGGATATAACTTAAACTCAATTACTTCGTTCCAGTGATATGAAACTACCGGGATCTCAAAATTTTATGACCAGAAAATAAAAAACTTGTTTGCACATTTTTCAAGCCTATTTGATACCAGGTGTTTTTTTTTTAAGTCAGTAAAAGTTTCAGTTGAGTACAACAGAAATGACAACTTTAAGTTGGCATTACTGTTGAAGATGGCGACCGATTTAACAGCTGAGAAAAGATTCATTCTCAGTTTGGTTTGGCAATTCATCATCAATAGCCAAACGATCATCAAGCAGGGCGTAGATTCGTCGAATGAGCCCAAAACGAATTGCTGTTGTTCCCGATTTTCATAAGCGAATTTTGTTTAGCGATAAAGCGCACTTTCTGGTTGAATGGCTACGTCAACAAACAAAACTGCCGCATTTGTAGTGAAGATAATCCTCAAGTGTATGTAAAACACCGTTACATCCAGAAAAACTGACTGTTTAGTGCGCTTAATGGGCTGGTGGAATCATTGGTTCGTACTTCTTCAAAAACGATGATGGCCAGAATGTTACAGTCAATGGTGATCGGTATAGAGCCATGATTACCAACTTTTTCATTCCTGAATTGAACAACCATGATGTCCAGGAGCTGTGGTTTCAACAAGACGGCGAAACATGTCACACAGCTGGTGCCACAATCGATTTATTGAAAGACACGTTTGCTGACCGCCTAATTTCACGTTCTGGACCTGGGAGTTGGCCTCCAAAATCTTGTGATTTAACACCGCTAGACTACTTTCTGTGGGGCTATGTGAAGTCATTGGTCTATGCGGATAAGCCACGTTCGTTTTTATTTTCGTTTCCATGTTTTCTTCTGGATTTCTCCGTTTTGTTTTTGAGTCCTGGAGTAATTGAGGATCATCGTTTGGAGAAGGTTTGGTAGTAGATCTTTGAGCCTAAACCTGGAAGTCTGAGTACGCTTGGTGTGGTGAGAGTATTTCAGCACATAGTTGAAGAGACTTTGTGATATTTGATTTGATATTTATTTTATTAACCTTAGCTATAGTCTTGTTTGATGACTGTTCAATTTACAACAGGCTAAATATTCCTTTCTATTCGAACATTCATTATATATATTTTTTGCATCGAGACGATTGAGTCCTCTTAGCTAAGAGAGAAGTAATTTAAATTTTATTTGTTTCGATTTCTTCTTTTAGTATTTCAATTCATTAATTTTCTTTTATATTCAATATATATATATATATATATATATATATATATATATATATATATATATATATATATATATATATATATATATATATATATATATATATATATATATATATATATATATATATATATATATATATATATATATATATATATATATATATATATATATATATATATATATATAATCATATCATCATTTAATGAACCAAGTGGATATTACAGTTAGGGAGAACTAAGATTAAGAATTGTTAGATCTGGTGGAGTTGTTATTTGATCCTCCAGAAAACCAATTGAATTGTACCTAGAACTCTCAAACTTCTGGCGCCTGGCATTGAATTTTTCTTACTTAATTAACCCACCCCACTGTAGCTAACTGTGGTGTGGTACAATTCATTAACTTTCAGTTCTCGCTTAGTAGTCACTTAGGTTTTGAACCAGAGGTTAATCGCAGGTAAACATCTTTTATGTGTGAGATCGAAGATGTATACAAATCTATAACTAGGTAGCTAAGGTAGGTTATAAATTAATTAAATGTCTTCGTATCTGCCGCCATAATATTCACCTATATTCAGTTTACTTTCTAATCCATTAACGCCAGGTTGTGCTTCATGAAAGTAACGTTAATGAAGACACTCATCTCCGCGATGGAACATAATTCAACAGAAACCTAATTCCCCTACTTCATAACGCACAATTATTTATGATGTGCCTAATGATACTGAAGCTCAGGTACGGTCTCACAGCTTGCTTTCGTGTATGATCTTAACTTCAGTAACGATATCCGTCTGCAACAGATGTACAAGACAAACTAGAACATTTCGTGAACTAAAAGTTTATTTCGAACAAACTAATATGTTTGAAAGCGAAATTTAGAGACACTCCTCATAATGTTTTTACACAGATCTGAATTATATAAGTACCTTCTATTGAGTATTCCGAAGGTTGCAATGAACTTTCCCTTAAAATGATTTAGAAGTTTTTGCTGAAAAAATTATATCACACCAGTTTTTTCAGTTTTTTCAATTTGACTTTCAATAAAATTTTCCTATTTTTATGGTTGAATATCATTTCTGCAGTTAGTTATATTACCTTGATGTCTTTTTTATGGATATTTCATTGAACTGATTAAGTGTTTTGTGCACTTTTTCGTTCAAACGAAACTATCATACAATTAAAATATTCTGGAAAAACGTGATTCACGAAACATATTAATGGTCACCATACCTCCGTGGAGACATCTTTGTGGAAGTTTTTCATGAAAAGGGTACCTCATTTTTAGTGCTGAAATATTATCTCATTTAATGTCAAATTTACTAGTCAAAATTTGGTCTGCGATGAACAGATGTTTCGTTGATTTCATTCAGTAAATAAAGAACTGAATGCTATTTAGATCCAATTTGATCAAATTCAATAAATCACCGTAAATTAAAATGAAATAAATAAAATATCAATGTGTTAAGAACTCAATTCCTTTCTTCTCAGTTCAATTACTAAACTATAACTAAATAGCACTCAAATATTTGAGAAGCAATATTCATGTTACAGACATAACAAATATTTGTTTGTCTGGGTTATTTTTTCTGGGTGATTTATCCTCGGCATTTGATTCATTATCCTTTGAATTTATACTTGATTAATGCTACAATTTAGGTTTCAGAGCTGTTTTTTGAATTGGTTACGTAGTTATCTTGAAGAGAGAACAATTGTAGTTGAAATAGGCAAGAGTTCCTCTCAGAGACATGACATTGCTCCTGGGGTGTCGCAAGGCTCTGTACTTGGACCTCTTCTATTCATATTGTTCATAAATGATCTGCTTGCGAAGTTGTACCGACTTTTGGTGACACTATTTGTCGATGATTCATCGGTGATTGTTTCTGGCAGGACTTCTGAACAACTTCTGGAGGCATGTGAATGCATTGTGAGGGAATTTGTAAATTGGTGTCGTAAATTGGTAAGTTTGTAAATTGGTGTTTGTAAAAGGCCAATGGAATTAGTACCTTGGATGTTAAATATGGGGTCAATACTATATCATCATCCCAAACAACAAATTTTCGTGGAATATGAAAAAGACATAAATTTGAGATGGACATCACATATTGATGTTTAATGGAAAAATTGAGTAACTCATTTTCTGCATTCTCTAAAATTGAGAACATCGTACCTAGAAACTGTGTTATGAATGTGTATAACAGTTTTGTATATAGTCATCTTAATTATAATATTTTGCTATGGGGCTGCTGTTCAGAAATAAATAGGGTGTTTATTACACAGAAGCGAATACTTCGATCAATATTCAATATTCGTCAACGAACATCTTGTAAACCTATCTTCATTAGTAATTACATAATCACCATACCATGTTTATATATTCATAGATGTTTGTTATATAATAAAGAAAATGAAGATATGTTTATTAAATTGAATAGTAATCATGAGTATTCAACAAGGAGCAGTGATGTGCTACTTATTCTAATGCATATAACATCTAAATTTGAGTACTTTCTGTATTATGAGAGTACTAAAATCTTCAATCATTTACCATCGAATTTGAAAGTACTGAAAGATTATTTGTTTGAGAGGAGAGTTAATCTCAGCTCTAAACAAAGGCATACTATAGTGTGGCAGAGTACTTCAATGATTCGAATGTAGGCAATAATGTATGAATCAATTTTTGTATCATGTGTTTGTATATTTTTTTGTCGCAAATGTCCTTCACCATGTGATATTTTCTCAAATATTTGATATTTCTGAAGTATTATTTTTCTTTCTTTTTAAATAAAGTTTATATTATTGTGAATATAAATTTGACCAATATTCTTGTCAATGAAATATCAGACACAAAAGTGAATTCAGTCCTTTTGAGAGCATTCTTCTTTGTTGTAATTATTGTATCAATTGAATGAATGTACTTTTACAATGTGAATGTTTCTCAATAAATTTTATTTTATTATTATCATCATATGAAATATTTTGAAATATTAGTTTTATCAGGAGATGGCGTTGATTGAACTTTTCAATGTCTAGAAAGAGAATGTATTGCATGAAGTGACCTCATAGCAGAAGTATATTGTTGATTCATGATTATTATGATAATCATCACTTTCACATTCTTTGGGACATTATTCTGGTCCATTTATGTCTTCTAAACAGACATAGCCCATAATTGATAACGTAACTGGCGCAGTCGGTAAGATCGTCAACGCTATAATTTTCGACAAAATTTTTGATTGCATAGTGTCTCAGCAACAGATCGACTATCAGAAATTTCCGTAGCTCCTGGGCTACACGTATTGGCCAAGTTTGAAATTCAACCATTGGATAGCATTACCAGATAGTAGAGAAGACAATAGCTGAAGATCATACTTGAGACCAAATTCATTAAACTTGAAGTAGAAATTGCAATTTGGTGAGAATAATTCAACACCGATCTGTCTCCTGCAATCACTCTATCCTTCAAGTTTGAAGTGGGAGGAAAGTAAGGCCAGACTCAATGAAGAATTACGCCAATCATATTATCAACTAACCAGTGTGACCTTCTATAAAATATGTATCCATTAAATATTGGCCCACTCAATGTGAAAATATTGATGATCAGAAATATAATGAAGCTTAAATCTGGATCTGCTTATCATACACTGCATTCAATACTCGTCTATTTTAGAAAATACAAAGTCCAATCAATGTTGTTTGCTCGAACAGGTTATATTTCATGAAAATTCGTAGCATAGATTGTGTCGAACATGCGATTATCACACGAAATGCTTTATATGAACTATGTATGCATGATATATCAATCCGACTAGTAGCTTTTACTATTTTGCATCCTTTTACGCTATTTTGTAGCGCTTATTTCAATGATATTTAGATATTACTTGCCGAATAGAAATCGTATTTCAAATTCAGTACGAGCTTCGTATTTGTAGACATAGTTATATAGTTCTATATATTATAATGTGATGCTTTTGGCACTGGTTCTGAGATTAATGAATAACGCTGAAGATCTGTAACCTTTTCTCTACAGAGCAGGCCATTTTTCACTTTGAGCGTAGGCCTCTTCTCTCTGATAGCCCAACAACTTCCGCATTGAATACCGATTTTCTTGCTGAACCTTCAAGTCTTTCGTGAGCACGTAAACCATTCACTCCATTTAATGGTATTAGGGAAATGAAATTCCATTACAACAGTTGATGTTTTTGTGTTTACAATGTGAACGCCATTAGCCTGCGGAATTTCTTTGTGACACGTGATGTTGAAAAATCAATGGCTGTATATAATGAATATAAGAAATTGTTGCGTTCTGTAAGCGAATTAAATCATCAGATTTCAATTTAGTGGGTCGTATACCAATGTTAGTGCTTTCCACCGACTGAAGGTAAAGATATGTAGGTAGATAATTCATTCGAATTATATAGTGACAAAGTCTCACTGAATATAAAAAATTTGAATAATCAGTTATAAATTAATATGAATTCGAATTTAAAATTTTAACTGAAAACTGAACCAAGGTGTAGGTGTGTTTTCCAGGTGGTAATCCTTCAAAATTTTCTGTAGAATCATTTGATCTGAATTCATCCATTAGGTAGGAAATCTGTTGAAAAATTGACTCCCTCGTTTTTTCTCATGCCCGTCAACAAATTTGCTTTTTCAATATTGAGGTCTCAATTCGATCTGATATTGTGAGGCTCCCAGTTTTTCATACCCGGAGGAATTGTTTGCAATGTCTGTGAAGAGTGAATATACAAGTTTCGTCTCTACAGTTAATCCTTTGTATTTTTTGAAAATTGATTCGTATTGATATTGAGATTCAACAACTTCGATCGCTCTAAGAGCTTCTTTTTACGTTATAAAAATCCCCCTCATATGACAAGTCACTCCCCATAGCCCCACATTATAACCTTCTTTTGCTATCTAGTTATTGATTTGTTTATATCTCCGATCACACACACAAGATGTACACCTGCCATTAACTTCTGGTTCAAAACCTAAGTGACTGCTAAGCGAGGACTGAATGTTAATGATTTGTACCACACCGCAGTTAGTGACAGTGAAGATGGGATGAGTTATTTGAGTAAGAAAAATTTATTGCCAGGCGCCAGATGTTAGAAAGTTCTCTGTACAATTCAGTTGGTTTTCTGGTGGATAAAGCAACAACTCCGCTAGAACTAACAGTTCTTGATCTTAGTTCTCCATAACAGTAATATACACTTGGTTCAATAAGTGATAATATGATATATATATATATATATATATATATATATATATATATATATATATATATATATATATATATAAATATATAAATATATACATATACATATACATATATATATATATATATATATATGTATATTTCAAGAAATATACATATATATGTATATATATATTAAATATAAAAAAGAAACTCAATAATTTGAAATACCACATTTTTCACCACACAAAGCGTACTCAAACTTCTAGCTTCAGGCTCGAAGATCTTTTGTCAAACCTCAAAATGGTTACTCTCCATAATTCAAGTACTCGAAAACAACAATCGGAGAAATTCAATAGAAGGAAACGTTGAAAATGCAAACAAATTCGAAACCGCAAAGATGTACTTTGCGTTTACTGTGTATCAAGAACACGTGCTTTGATCCCCTGAAGGGTACTTCTTCTGTTCACAATTTACAAATAACTAACAAATGCCAGAAAAATTAAGCGACCATCAATTTATCCCAATACTGGATGTTTTTTCTTTTCAACAGAGCAAAATTCCATAAACGAAAAGCATATACTTTGATAAAGTTATCACAAAGTAGATTCATCGTCAATTGAATTTATATACTTTGATGTCTCAACAAGTCTCCTATATTTAGGCCATTTTTTTTTCGTCGGATTAACTTTCCTTACAAGACAACATGACAAGCAGACCTACTTAACAGTAGGACCAAATAGTACCAATCTAACCTAACCAAACTAAACTCTTTCCTCTCTCCCTATCTGACGAAAACATATGAAACACAACAAAATTATGACGTTATAAGATCATAATGCATTTTTTAGTGGAAAAGTTCATAGTAAACTGTTTTTATGCTTGGAGGCTGAAGAATTTTTTCACCCATCATAAATATACTTCTCTGCAACCTTTCATTCAGGTTGTGACAATGCTCACTGCATGTAAACCGGTTATCCAGAATGGTACCAAGAAACCACACTTCATTCAAAGGTGGCATTCGGGATGTATAAAATTCAAAGTTCTGCATTCACCCTCATTGAGCAAGTGTTCATTTGCCTTGAAACAGTTCCCAGATATTTGCTTTGCCTGTTGATATCTTGAATTCAATTTATTTCATTCAAATAAAGGTCGTATTTACTCAGCCTCAATTTGATTTGCAACGAAACGAGAATGATAAATATCTCATTTATTTTGAACATAGTATTCACCGCATCTATGATCTTATAGTTCCTATAGTTTCACGTAATTTCAATTCCAATTATCATTTATATATCACAAATAATTTTCTTATATGCGCACAGAAACATTACAGAAAAACATGCCTTTAATATTTCATGTTGATATCACGTTTATTGTATAATGTTCAATCTATCGTAGTTAGACGTTTTTGATAGAAGCTTTCGGGCATTGTTAGGTGGAAGACGCCATTTGAACTGTTCACGATCTTTGATTCGTCAAAGTACTGACAAGAAAATCTCCCCTTTATAGCCCTTATGGTTCGAACTTTCTTTTTAATGTCGATACTTCTATAGAAGTCACCTACGCTTGGTAATACATAAGCACTGATTTTCGAACAACTTCGAAACTGGTGATATCTTGATGAAAACTTTTGTTATTAGTGTTTTCTCATCTTCGTTATCTTCCATAGTCAAGATTTGTCTAACTGAATTCAAGAACATATTAAAAGGACTTTCTTTACTGCGCATTCAATTTTAATCATTCTGTACAATTCCGTACAGAATATTATACAGAATATGTAAGTACGATACTGTAGAATACTACTCTAGAAAATGTACAAATTTCAACAATGCAAGTGCAAATATT
This sequence comes from Henosepilachna vigintioctopunctata, assembly GCA_030704895.1. Taxonomy (NCBI): domain Eukaryota; kingdom Metazoa; phylum Arthropoda; class Insecta; order Coleoptera; family Coccinellidae; genus Henosepilachna; species Henosepilachna vigintioctopunctata. Next base: position 2,526,486 of record JARQZJ010000067.1, read on the forward strand.
CAAAAGAAAGCAATATTCGCTGGTGTTTTGAGTGGCCTTTGGGCTAATTGAAATGACGCTGAGATATTAAAACACATTACTTTATGATGATGGATACAAAAAGCAGCAAAATCAAACTTTTTTGCAATTGTCTTCCACAGCAGACTTCGTGTGTTTATTGTATTTTATTTCAAAATTTTTTCTCAAATTCTTTCATTTCCAGTATCTATTCGACACTTGCTTCCAATTGCTGGGTTAATTGATTTATAGCCTGTTTAAGATATTTTATTTTGAATGTTTTTAGCAATAACAGGCTTCTTTCAATATGAAAAACCCCACCTTCGTTGTCGCTTCGCTGTATATCACAACCTTGTCAAAACTTATGAATAATTGAATTTTCCAATGATAAAAAATTATATATATATATATATATATATATATATATATATATAATATTTTCATATATTCATATTATATATATATATATATATATATATATATATATATAATAATATATATATATATATATATATATATATATATATATATATATATATATATATATATATATATATATGAATGAAATCTTTATATTCATTATATATCAAAGCTGAGATATGTCCAACGGAATTCGAGTACATATTTAAAGAACTTTCTGAATTGTTCATTCAATGAGAAATTCAACGAACATGACATGAAGAGAGCCAATCAGCATGAAACTCGTGTCAACGGCTGCGTTCGGATGATAGCTACACCGAAGATTTCTTCTCTTAGTATTACATTCTCGTGTATTGAACCTCTTTTCATTCATTTATGAAATTCTTGGTTAGAAATTCCGCAAAAGACAAATAGTTGCCACACAGTTGAAGCGATGGCTGAATCTCCTAAACCGGAGGGTTTACGCGGAAGCCAAGAGATGATGACTTTCTTTGCAGGAGTATTCGTTGTTCCGTCCATCTTCAGGTTCATACACCTTAGCCGGTTTGAAAGGAGTCAACAAGCTCGAATCACATGTCAACGACTGCTTCCAATTTCGGACTATCTCGAGAAGTCTGGTTCTTTTTTTTGAGTATCCAGATAATCCTTCAGCTGCCCTAATTCCCCTCAATTCTTCAGCTTGACAGCTTCTCGATATTAACTATCCTCTCTTCTATGGAGAACAACTTTTCCGAAATTTTAGTTCTAATTTTTCGAGTGAAAATAATTTCCAATTGAATAAAAAAGAGGCAATCGAATCAATTTTGATATCATAAAATTACTCTCATCAGTAATCATGATTTCAGTTCAAATCGATAAATTTTGATAGAACTGCTATACTCAACAAATTCTTGCAATTTTAGTGAAATTTCGAAATCTCCTACGGAGAGCTTCGTCCCAAAAACATCAATTGAGACTGCAGGTCGTTAACCAAACTAACATTTACATCTTCCATATTTGCACACGAATAGTTTTATAGAGTTCGCTGCTCTGCATTACGTTCATAGATCTCGGTTTTACCGAAGCTCATAGAACACACAGTAGGAGGAGTAACGACGAAGTTGCTGAAGATAACGTTTCATAGCAGAAAATTCGCAACGAATAACGACCTCACTTTTGCTCTCTATCGGAATCGTGTACTGAAGTGAGTAACCTTTTGAGCACACAAACAACTTTCCCAGCAAGCTAAACAGCGGCGTTTGGCTTAAACATAAACTTTTCAATGGAGGAATGTATTTGTCTCTGAAAGTTCATGGAACATACTTACTCGTGTATATTTTTCGTCAATTTCAGTGAAGACTCGAAGATAAACTTAACTTTTTCTGGAATGCTGCAAACTCATCTCATTCAGCTTCATATCACGACAGTTTTTATTATTACCCATGGGAGTTTAGAAGAGTTTTAAAAATTCAGTATAGCATTTTCAGGCATAAATTGACTGTGTTTGGTCTACCAGGAGAAAACTGATGAAACAGTTTTAAACTCTGTTTGCAATTTGTAATGCTTGATTAAAACACAGCTGCAATTCTACAACAATTTCGAGACAATGATATCACGAATTTTTGAAGTTATGAATTAGAGATCATTAGAGATTACATAGACTTCTATAGACATGTACGTACTTCTTTATCCTTATATAGTATCATAGAGAGAAACATTCTAAATTAAACCAGGACCATATTCAAAAAAGACAACCTGACGGAATATATATTTTGATGATTTGTAATATTCAAATAGCATTATTTCCAAAACGTCGAAGAGTGCTTTCCTGGGGGATATTTCATTCCAAATCAGTGACATATCATTCATATGTATGTCACCAGTGCAAAAGTCGAAATGAAGATGGATTCACAACTACTCAACTGAATATTTTCTGTAGACCATATTGCAATGACCACAATGGTCCACGACGATCTCAGTTTTGTAAGTCGTGATGTTATTATTTTGTCATATCGACAATAAATTATCACTCAATTGAAGGAGATGTCCAGAACTAAGCCACTTTGGATTCTAGTCTTGGATAATTTCTTCTTGTCGAAATCTCAGGTAACTCTTAGTTAATGCTACTCAATTCGAAAATTAAAGAATGAACTGGTGAACAAATGATGTGTATATATTATAACTGCAGAGATAAATGGTTTGAGGAGACCGATTGATTTTGAATTCATAATTTCTGGGATATTTTCTTCAGTTCTTTGAGATCTTGAATATTGATCTGTTGTAAATCCTTCTGGGTCCCATTTAGCCAGTCAATTGCATTAACTGTTCCATATTTTTTGGAGCAGTTTGTTTTATATTTTGGACTGTTCCATCCTACAGGCAGCGCATCAAAGTTTGCTTGTTGTTTTCTGATTTCTACTGCTAAAGTATTTTTTTTCGATAAGAATTATTTAGAGTTCTTTTCATCCGAACGCTATTTTTTTTATTACTGCGTAAATCTTTCTGAGAACTGTCTAACAGCAACGGATATTGCTACTGTAGCAATTCTTTCGTTATAATTTTTTGCCTCTCTAAATTCAGTTCCTATTATAGTATTATAATACTACCTACCATGGTAGACTGTTTGGAGCTTGGTGATTGTTTCTTCGTTAGTGGTGCAGTTCAATTCTGAGGACTGTAAAATTTCTTCAGCGTATTTGGAACTGCTGACTTGTACAATTCCACGATGTCTTGTGATTAGAGAACATTAATTTTTCGGTTATTTTATCGATTCAGTTCTGTTGTCTGTGTTCAAACCAATATTGTCAGTGAAAGCGAGACACTTGACATTCATCCGGTTTTCTTTTTCGATACCAATTTGTATGTTCTTTATAAGACGTTCCTTTTCGTGTTCGTCTTCATCAAGACACAAAGAAGTCTTGAAAATAACATGTCGCCTGAATGTTGTAATATTATTTTATTTTTCAATAAAAACGTTGTGAAACGTTTAGCCAAGAGTTTGATTTGAATTTTCATCAATTCATATATACGAATAAGGTGGGTAATATTGGGATGTCCTACTTGTAATTATTCACTATTCCTTTCTCAATATCTCAATTATTCCTCGAAAACTTCACACTTTTTCGAGAGAATGTTGACAAAGAGAATAAATTCATGAAATAAAAATATATGAGAAACACAAAGATACTCATCACTGAAAAGAGTCATCTGAGGCAAATCGGAAAATACAGCTGAAGAATTAACAATTACTACATTCCGAAGCACATTGATTAAACCCATTAACATAAAAAGACCAATAAAAGAAAACAATTTTTGCCTAGAGATGGAAAATGAAAGTATTAACTTTGCTTTATTATTCGCTCAATCGTAATATTACTGAATCTGAATTTTGAAGTTAACAGTGTTGTCATTGCAACAGTGTTGTCAGAGTTGACATTGAAAAAGTGTTGACGGTGTCTTCTCATAAACGTGCCACATTTCAAGGATTTTTTGTTTTGATACTCTTCTCATGAAACAATTTTTGTTGAATATGGATATAACCAGTTTTTATTCGTAGTTAGAAAAATCAAAATCAAGGCGTTTTTCTTCAGAAATACCTCAATTAGCATTCCTTCTGGAGAAAGTCTCTCAAAATGACTTACCTCCCCTATGGATTTTAATGATCAGTAATTCATGATTTTCTTCGATAACAGCCGTCAATGTTCAACTTAGTGTTAATACAGTTGAATTTCAACGAGTGTCATACAGAAAAATCAGCCTACTCAAAAAATTGGTCATTGATCAATCTAATTACTAACGACGGTCTAAGATCCTTAATAAATTGAGACCGACTTACCGGTGTCTTTGTGAATGGATTTCGTTAAGGCTTGTGACAAGTTTCGCGGTGATCACCTTGGGGTAATCTGATTCCAGCTGCTTAATGAAACGAGTTCACTGTTCGCTCTCAAAGCAGGAATCTGGACCACTGAACGGAAGTACTCAGAACTGCAGAGCTTAAATGGTAATTGGATTAATAACTAATTCTACCAACGCTCATTGATAATAATTGCATTGGGGTATTTACATAATACGATAAGAACTTTCCCTATTCGAAACTGGACCTGACGTTCTTTGAACTTGAACGACTTGCACACTATTCGAAAGTCAATTATGTTGTCAACATAAGTGCTTCAATTTGAATAAGATTTCTTATTTGAAAACTTGGTGAATTTGAACCGTACCCTACTTGAAAATTACTTAAACTTTTCAGGGGATTATGGAGTTTGACATGACTTCTTTTCGAGGAAATTACATGGAAAATCAATTCAAAACTGAAATATATCGAATGATCTTGGGAAGTAGCTCTTTGTGTGTTTCTGGATTTCGTTCACATCTCAATTATCTCCATTTAATTGAATATATTTCCTCTTTTCTACGGATATTGAACCAGATTCGCCGATTTCTAAGGTTCAACCTTCCCAATGATTTCATCATATTCTATCAATCAAATTGGTATAAATATTTTTCGATTGAACCGTCATCAATAGCTGCAATTATAATACACAATCATCTATCTTTTACCTCTAACAATTGCAATGTGGATAAAGTGGGAATATAAATATTGACACGGAAATTTCGCGTATATCTTGGTGCAACATTATGTTAAAAACAATGAATTGAAATGAATTTGACTTAAGTTACAATAAATACATTGAAAAAATCTACATATGTATAGAGATATGTAGAGAGTATACAATGTTGCAGTGTAATAATTTTAATTTATTGTTTTCAGCATAAATATTGTTTCTCATCATGACTTATGAATAAATTACCATCAAAGATCCGTACCAAATTGAATAATGAAGAGTAATCTGCGTTTCAGTGTTCATATAATTTCTCAGACATCATCAAAATTTTCGTGAATCTGAAACTCAGTTTCAGATCGAAGGCATTGAGGGAAAAACGTTTGGTCAAATAATTGAACTGGGCTGAACAGAGATATATGAATGAAATTCATTCGATATTTAGAATCCTAATGTAAGGGAAGTCGAATTGAGAAATAAATGAATAATAATTTGATTGAATATAGTATACAATGTCAAATTCCAGTCATGGTATCTAGAAGACCGTAGAGAGAACGAATGAAACTGGACGTGAGTCATTATTAGTCCCAATAAGTAAAAAAAAACTTTCATTGAAATAACTATAAATATTCATTATTCATAAGACAATATTTCAAAATGAACGTTGAGTTGGTTTGTCTTGTTGGTTTTTCATTATATCATCATTCATTAATGGATAGTTAAATTGAATGAAATCTATACAAGTATTTTCAATTCAAACATGTCTGGTTTTCATTTCAATTCAATGACTTGCAGAGAAAATAAAGTCTTTGACATTGAACAATATACACATAACTGACAGCAAATATGGTTGATCGAGTGTTGTTAAAATAATATTGATATATTCTTCGTTATTTATCAATGAATGGTTCAGAAATAGAAAACTCATTTCGATAATGCGTTCAACCAATTAATGAAGCAAGTTTCTGTGACTTTGAGTGCTATTCTTTTCACCAATTTGATTACTGACTGTGAAATCCATCAGCATTCAGCTTTATTAGAAATAAAATTCGATTAGAGTGAAATATATTATGGGCTGTTTACTGATTGTTTCGGATGGAAAACTTGCTGATTTTGTATGATCATAACAATGTGTTCCTCAAGTGAGAATAAGTTATATGATATTGGGTTGACCAAATCTTCCCTTAATCTTCCAGTTGAAACGCGAATTATGATTTGAAGAGGAAAATTTGAAACATTTAAAACAAATGGTTCATTTGAATCATCCGAGTGATATAGGTCAATTGTATGTGCTAATTTTCGAGAGAAAGCTACCAAAATTCCATGAAACTTTGTCAACAATTAAAATTGCAACTACAATTACAATTACAACGATTCTCATCTACCTTCAGAAAATTTGACAGAAAATGTTTATTATCAATGTATTCCTTGAGTTAGGTTACTTTATATGATATTGGGTTAACCAATTTACCTCAAATCTTCATGTTCAGTCATGAACAATAATTTAAAGAGAAAAATAGCAAATATTGAAGAGGAATCGTAACGAATTTAAATCATCAGAACGGATCAATTATATGTGCTCAATTTCGAGAACAAATTATATTAATTCCATAAAACTTTGTTACCAACTACACCGATCTGTTTTGGATTCTTATCCACCTTCAGAAATTTGACTGTAAATGATCATACCAATGTATTCTTTGAGTGAGGTTGTTTTATATGAATTTGAGTTAATCAATCCTACCTCAAACATTCATCTTGAAACATGAACTATAATTGAAGAAAAAATAGCAAATTGAAGACGAATAATAATAATTGTTATGATTGTACATTCATTTTTTGTTTTATATAGTTGGTAGTTGACATTAATGGAAAGACTCTATGTACAAGTGACTCTATGATATATAATATGGCGTGTTAGCGAGATAAGTTGATATACAAGCTTTTATTCATTTTCCATGCATAAATTGAATATAATATTTTGCATCTGAGAAGGTGTTCCATCGAGAAAAAAAAAACCTATTTAATTAATATGGTATTTAATTAACAATAATTGTTTCCTGAAAATACTGCAATATTGTGAAAAATGTCAAGAATCGAACAGATAAAGCCAAATAGAAAACAATAAATGGCAATCCATTACTGTTATACAGAAACTCACTCAAATTATAATAAAACTTAGGCACCAGAAAATTCTTTAAATTTTATTAAATACACTAATACTAGGAGATGACTTGATATCATAATTCAACAAATTGAATAATTTTAGACCAAGTGTACCAGGTGATACACAACTAACATTACACCGGTGGAAAGGATTTCTGAAGTCATCTGTACCACGAGTAAAATAATTATGTAGATTTTTGTTCAAATTGAATTCATTCTTTTTTTGTATATGTACAAACATAACTCGAATATGAACAAGTCTTTTCAAAAATGTACCAGCAAGATTCTCTGTATGACACTCCCACCATGCACCGGATGATCCTGTTTTGAGCAATAAAAACATCAGGAGCCGAAAAGGAAGAACTCCATAGCTCATTGCCATATCGCAAACTGGACACCACCCGAGAATAATTAACGGATAATAACTGTTTCCTCGTAAGAACATCACGAAGATTTCTCATCAGTTAGTATACTGAATTTATTTTAGAAGTTAATGTCTGACAGTGACTTTTCCAATTCAGGTTCTCGTCCAAACTTAAACCTAGAAATTACACAGAATTACCCTGTGGATATTATCACCATTGAAATATACATCAATATCAGCATCCGAATTAGAACTGTTTTAGTTTCGGTACCTAACGAGGGACGTTTTAGAACTATCGATATACAAGTAATTTAGCTAAAACTGTACCCCCAGCACCCCCAAGCATTTCATTAGCCCTCATTTGTAGAGCCTGGATGTTTAAGTCCCTTATAATGGTGCCAGTATCATCGGCGTACAATGAAAAGTGCAATCCAACCATGACCCCATATCATTCATATACAGAATAAACAACACGGGTCCGAGTATTGATCCCTGAGGGACCCCCGTACCAACAGTGAACTATTGAGAACTGACCTGTGATTGCATGCCATTAAAATCTCGAAACATATTGCTTTCTGTTGCTCAAATAGTTCCCAGCCATCGCAGTGCAACACCCTGAACACCAGCTATCTCAGCCTTAAGCAACAAAACGTCATTCGGCACCCAATCGATTACATTATGGAATTGTCCATTTGAATCATCACAATGGACCAATTCTCTGTGCTCATTTTCCAGAACAAATTTTATACACTCATTCCATGAAACTCTATTGACATAAACATCAATCCGTTTTGGATTCTCATCCATTTTCAGACAATCTGACGTAAGAGGAATGTGAACTAGACAAGAACGCGCTGAAGTTAATTTTTCATGCTCTTGTAGGGTTAAGAAGGTTCCAAATAGAGAACCATTCTTCGCTTGATTGTAACCAGTTAACTGTTCGATTTACGCTCAACTAAAATGGTTTATAAATGCGAAACATCCCCATGCCAGTGACAAATAAAGTCTTGTGACAGTAACGTCAGTTCAAAAATATTTTTAATAACGTTTAACTCACATATGGAAGATATCTCCTCGGCCAGATAATATCCAGACATAGATGAATATAAATTTGATGATATGAAATATTTTTGATGAACTATAAAGCTGCAAGGTATTCAGCGAAATAGTGGAACAAATGCAGACGATTATATATCGTCATAAAATTAAACAAAACAGAGAATGAGTGTCAGTGCAAAAGACTATTAAAATGATAATGTGCATATGCAAGGGACAAAATGATGATTGCTGCGCTAGAGGCAACGAGAAGAAATAAACAATAAAACGAACAGGAAACGAAAAATACGAATTCATATCAAACGTAGTACTGTTATTTTGAAAATTGAAAAATACCCAAGAATAATAAGTATTCGATAGAGTCCACATTATACGCGTTTCTTTTCAAGTATTTTTTATGAAACAATTGGCGTTGCACGGTATTTGTTATTTGGTGACCGAAATTAATAAAATCATGAAATTTCACACCCTTTTTTCAATAAATACAATTATTTCGATCTCAAAATGTACCAAATTGATTTCGTATAACCAAGTGTAAATAATTGAATAATTATCCGAAATGTAGAACTACATGTGGGAGGTTATGTTGTAGTATTCTTCTTTTTTCACATCATTCCTAATAACTCATTATTCCAACACTTGAATTTGATTTGAACTTTTACTTTATTATTTTCATCGATTATCATTTGAAAATCATAATCATTTTCTGAAGAAGACGGTTATCTCAACAAAACTCGTCACGTTACGACAATTCTTTCGTGAATCAAAGTATACAGTAACTATTTTAGCGGATTTGCACCATGTAACTGCAAATAGTATTCACTATATACATATACATATATATATATATATATATATATATATATATATATATATATATATATATATATATATATATATATATATATCATTTTGAAAGTTTTAGCAATAACAGGCTTTTTTAGATAAGAAAAAGTTTATTTTTGTTGACGTTTCGTTGTTATATTACAACTTTGTCAAAACTAATTCATTAGCCTTGATATTCAATCTAGAGTCTCAATATTCACTAGTATTTAAAGACTCGTGAATCTTGAAACTAGCTACACTTTTGCCTGCCTGGGCGTGATCTGGAGCGATTAGGCATGGGATCATTCGTACCCATTGCGGACAATTTTCTGTAGTGTTCGAATGAAATATCTACAAAGCCTTCTACTCTCACTCTTGTTGTCAAGAGTAGGAATCTTGAACGCCAGGGAGAGTTTATACGTCCTTTCTCCGATAGAGGGAGCCTACGTGAATATTTCACTAGGTAATATTGTCCTCAATTTGGTATAGGAGCTATGTTCGTTTTGAAAGTCATCGATTCTTGATTGATTGATTAAATATGGACTAATGATTCATAATAATGAAGAAACAATTGTATCCTATTATCATTCAACAAGATCGATGAATTTTTCGAAACGCTCTTAATATTCACTCTTGAAAGTGATTGGTTCGTTCTCGTTGACAACATTTGTGTAGACAGCTCTCTGAGAGTTTTATTTGAAATATTTCGATTAAGAGTCTCAGTATTTACTCTATATATATATATATATATATATATATATATATATATATATATATATATATATATATATATATATATATAAAACTTTCAGGGAGTTGTGACTCCTTGTGAGTCTGTGACTCAATAAAAATTGGAAATGAGAACGTGTACAGTTCTCTTTAAGAGTGCCTAAAATCACCAGAGCCTCACAAAGACTATCTGCAAACATTCTACAGAGCTCTGAAGACTTAACCTGATTCCCCAAGATTTGTAGAGCTGGAGAGTCTCCTTTCACAGGATCTCCGTTATTCTGCTCTATTCGGAATTTTATTTCCAGGATATTCCGAATTAGTTATTCTGCATTTCTGAAACTTTAATTTCGTTTCCTCCAATTCATAAAAGAATGGGATTTTCATTCATATCGGAACAATCGATATATAACAATAACTACTAAATTCAGTAATCATTATAGTGGGACCCCACTTTGACACAAAGTTTATACTATCATGAGGCTCGTTAGCTTTGATATAACTCTATCTCTGCCTTTTTTTCTTATTACCAACACTTTATTTAGAAGCATACATACATATTAATGTCTTCTTTAGACTTCGATCCTACGACTTTTTTATTCAAACCTATACACTAATGATTCATTTAGAACTAAGGAGTTTCCTGATTTTCGCTATAATTAATATAGAACATGACATTATTGTTTCGCCAACACAGTGGCTTCTTCAGATGTTCATGATAAACTGTCGATAAACGATTATAAAACTGATTATAAAAGATGATAAACTCACAGTTTATTATCAACATCTGATGAAACCACTGTGTTGACGAAACAATATTTTCATGTTTTGAATTAATTATAGTGAAAATCAGAAAACTACTTAGTTTCATTCAAATTATGTATTCAGATTTTCATCAAGTATCGGCCGAATTTATTAAGCACTATACCATAATTTTTCAGTAATTGGTTAACTCAATGAATATTAACACTACCATACAATGAAGTATGATGAACCGAATTTACGACAGTCTTTGAAGTTTAATTTAGAGGTTGATTTTCTGGTAAATTGAAAAACTTGTTACTTTCATGACTACTAATCGACTGGAAGAGGAAGTTCTCGAGCTTTGAACAGATGTAATGAGGCACATTGTCTTTTTGAAGGATCACATGAAGTTCATAACTAATACTGATTTTCATTTAACTACATTGTAACATACAATTCATATATGGTATAGTATTTTCAAAGGCAGAGAAAATACAGATTAAGCAATATATTTTTTCTCTCTAAAGTTCAGTTTAGTTTTAGGAAAGCTATTCATTAATTGTAACGGTAAACGTCACTAATGATTTATTACGGCAGCCTTCTGAATGTTTCATTCATTCATAATTTTCAAATTTTTCTTGATGTCAGTTATGATTTCTCCTATATTTTAGCGGATTAGTATTTCTGGGTATCCGTTATATTGCTTACCTCTTCTCTTGGTGATGGATGTAACCATTCAAACACTGTTTTTCGAATCTTCAGTTTTTTTTTCATTTCCGCATAGTCGGATATTTCAAAGTATAATCTGTTCATATATATATATATATATATATATATATATATATATATATATATATATATATATATATATATATATAAAACATCGATGTTGTAGAACAAAAGTACCATATATTTGTTTATTTCTTATTTCTGTTATGGTTTTCTTCAGGGGAATGCATCCAAAAAATCAGGTGTCGATGGTTTTCCAAACGCATTTAGCCCCGATCTTCAATATGCGGTGAACATTCATCAGTGAACCGAACAAGTTATCGCCCTCTAACGGAGAAACAGAAAACACTCTTTCGAGCATGGTAGATCGATTTTCCTTGACAAGATCAGTGCTTTCTTAGACTAATCATGAAGGATTCGTGAATCTGGAAACTTAATATAAGACAGAAGAAGAGATGAATAATACAAGGGACGTTATCACTGACGGCACTTCATGCCCATAATATAATCCGATATATGCAAAATGCAGAGGTACTTTGTGTTATGTAAAACCGCTGAAATTTCCAGAACATATTTTCATTTTCCGAGATAACTCGAGAGGTCCCTGTAAGCAACATGATACTGCCTTAGTTGTTGAGTTAAATGATCGGCATGCTAAATGAGGGAACATTATACACTGTTACGATATTACGATACAGGGAGTGATTATCTTCTTAGTAGCCCAATTTGAACATGGTCTTCAGAGAATTGGATGATCTCTGTTACTGACAACGGTTTCTTGGTAATCTGAGAGGTCGACATTAGAGTAAATGATAAAACAACCGAACTTAAATTATTTCCAAGCAAATCTTGCTCAAACTTTGATGATTATAATAACAACATTTGACGAAAACTGCAATTATGGTCAGAATAGAGATTTATAATTGTCGATTATCAAACACAAAGACATGCGATTGTTCTGAATTGAAGTTCTGAAATGGCATTTGAATTTGACTTCTTCGAGAGGCTTTCCTGGATTACAACTGTTGCAAAACTGCTCGAAAGTTCTTCACATTTTTCGTTAAGGATACATACGCAGGACAAAAAATTCATTATACAAATCATTACAATTTAGCTTGAAGTTCTGAAATATATAACCCAAATTGAATGACCCAAATGATACTGGATCGAATATCATTTTTTTTTTATTTTCCTATATTTCTGCTTCTTGCGCATACAGAAAGATTATCGAAGAAAATGTATCGAAAGATAGAAATTCGAAGAGTTCCCAATTAACCGATTTTTTTTTCTTGCATTATTATGAAAAAATCTCTGTTAATTAATTTCAATCCAAAATGTAATCAGGAAAGAAATCGAAAAACCCAGATTTAACATTTCATGTGAATTTGGCTCCATCGAAAGACTCTCATGAATTATATACGTTGATAATGTCTCAGAAAAATTCTTCACTTTTTCCACGAAATGTAGAGAACTTTTCTGAAATGAGAGGAATGCAGAAAAAATTTATTATACAACTCACAGTTATACAACTTATACAACTCACGAACAAAATGGTGCATGCGCTGGTTCTTAAGAGCGCATTGCTGCAACATTCTCATCACAATATGGATTGGGACTTTGAGGTATTGAATTTGAAATTAACTTGAGCAAGAGATCTTTCATACAAAGATTCAACATCAATAAAGAAATGAATCAAACTATGAATACAAGTGAATATACCGATAGTAACAGCTAGATATATAGTTATATTATTGCATAACAATACAAATAGTAGGTCATCAGCAAAGAAGAAGAATATGTCATTGATCTGTCACATTATAGTATTCAGTTCAATGTTTTGTTTTGAATTTTTTCATCAAAAATTACATACATCCTTAGACTCTTGCTAAGATTTTCACATTGTAAGTACATCATATAATATTTAAAAATTTTGATACCAAGAAAGATGGCTGTTGTAGGCGGTCTGGAGTTTCATTTTAATTTCTCCAGAATATTTTTGAAACTTTCAGTTCTGAATATAAGCTTAAGTTCAAACACTTGAACCTTTGGTTTACACTTTTATTATAATACAAAATAACCTTCATAAAGAGATACCAGATATCCAACTGACTTTCTGTATGAACAAGCTGACATGCTGGATATACGCCAGCTGTTTTTTCAATCGCTGCTGAACTTCATAAAAACGACAGTTGTTATTATTTCATTGAACATAGCGTGAATACCAGATATAGCAGAAACTCTTTATCAATTAGTAAATCCAAATGACTTTGTAGCTATTCCTATTTTGCACCAAGATTTTATACTGAATTGCCTTCTGAATTAAAAATTATGGTCAACATTAAAAAATTCAAGTCTGCCATAGAAAACTTTGAAAACAAAGGGAAGATATAAGACTCATCATCTGGTGAACGTTTGAAAGCTAAAATGGTTGTAAAAAATTATATGATAGTGTTACACATTTTTATAATATTGATATTCACTTATCCATAATATTGTTATCAAATTTTTATATTGATGATTTTTTTCTGAAATTATTGAAAAATGAATAGACATATTTCGTACTCACCATTGGCTACTTCCTTTGTGAGAAAATGTAATATCTCTGTTCAGGCCAAAAAATTGACCAGATAGATTTCAAAATTAAAATATTATAGTTTCACCTATATAATTGTATCACGTAAACCTTAAATAAAGATTATTATTATTATATTATCAATATCGTAGTATTCTCATCTGAAGAAGTCGTTTGTATCAATGAAACGCGTTATGCTATGTTGTCAAGTGTTAAAATTCTAGTGTCTATGTGCTTAAATTCTAGCTGATATTCAACTATAATGGATTAACCTCAAGTAAACGCGAACACTATCCAATACTTTGAGTTTTCTCAACCAGCAATATTCAGTAGGTGACATGTTTTTAATTGAAGAAACACTCTAATTATTTGTCAATGTTCAATTGTAGAATCCTGATGAAGGATCAGTGATCATACGATAAGTTATCACAGAGTATATTTATTAGCCAAGAGAAAGAAGGCTTCTCATTTCCACTCATCTCGTTCTAAGACGAATTATTTTCTCATAAAATATTTGTCTGTATGTAGGTTTGAATGCGTCTGCATAGAGACGATACCTTCCACTAGGTAGGTTTTACATTATTCCTTAATTCTCAATGGTGCTTAAGAATAGAGCATTAGCGCTTTGTTGTGTAATCACCTTTGCAGATAGCATCTCGAACTTAAATATTTAATCTTCTATTTCCTACAGTTTCTCTACATCTTACAGGCAAACTCAGAATGCTGCAGGAGAAGTTTGATTAAGAACTTCGTCGGCTTTTCAGCGCTGACAGCCCGCGAACTTACGAACCTAAGAATCTCTCCTTTGAAACTCAAGAAATTTATTCTCGTCAAGTTGTTGACGGAACTCCCATAATACGTATACTTTTGTAAAAATATATAACGTTGATTGAATATGCTATGCTGCATGAAGTTTTTTATAGGAAAGGCCTAAACTTGGAGAAAGCTAAGCTAGATTATTTTTGAGAAAAGAATATTGCTTTGAATAGGGATGTAGTTGAATTCGTTTGTATACAGTCTTTTGTTTGATGAGTAAACTCGTTAGTAATAGAAATAGAATAATGCAGTTCTTGGAATACGCTTTACCCTCTAGGCGAAGTAGTCGCTTTGCTGAATTCTATTCCACGAAAAGAATGAAAAGTTTTTTTTTTGACAAATTATTTTCCTGCCAGTTTGGTTTCGTCATGCATTGTGATCGGAGTGTGGAAACAAATTGAGGAAAAATATATCGAATCTCAAGCATTTCTGATGATTAGAAGGTGAATGAGAGTAGAAATATTCGGATATGAGACGTTAGGTATATCAAATGCCTTAAATTTCTAACCGGGATTGATAGAACATATTCATTCAACATCATTCATCTTCAACGAAAGTCGATAAGCATAAACTTAACGTAACTACACTATTTCACAGATTTTTCCGTCTCTGGTGGTGTTTGTACTCTTATTGTACTGTTTTTCCTTAATCCCACAAGACATTATCGAAGACAAATGACTTGCTGCATTGTGACAGATGAGATCTAGAAATTCTTGAATCTTAACAAAAATCTTGCTTGATAGTAAAGCAAAAAGCTGCCAATTTATTCATCTAGTTATATTTGAAAATAGGTATAGGTACGGTAAAGCTTGACTACCCGATTTGCAATGAGTACTTTGTTTTGCAATGAGTACTTCGTTATATATATATATATATATATATATATATATATATATATATATATATATATATATATATATATATATATTTACGGCTAACTAGGCTGAATGCTGTGCCAAAATACAGGAAACAGAGTATGCAGTTAATCTAATCATTGAAAACAATGTAACAAAAATTGAACGCTAATAACAATTGATAAGATTGAAAGGATAACCTTACAATCATGACAGAGAGTAAAACCGGACTGTCAGAACATAGACAAACGTCAACGAAAAACACAGAGAGTACAATGTGAACAATCGAGAAACAAATGTCATTCATACATCTTGAATTTAATTTGATAAATGAGGGTTAATGTGGTTTCAAGATTCAATTAACATAATGTACTCCGGATGAAAGAAGTCCCCCGGTCACTAACACAACTCTCAGGCCTCAGTAGGCAGGTCAAGCACTTCATATCACGAACAACACATACGCGCCACACTACCAATGATATGCAATTTAACAAAAAGTTATTGTATCTTCTGTATTCCAATCTTGACAAAACGCTGTTTAAACGGGCCAAAAGACCAAACCTTGTCGCTGCAAGAGCTCCATAAGTGGTTTTATCTTCAAACAAACTCATGTTAACTTTCAAGTTATTTAAAGGAGTATTGCCGTACAATTCAAATTGAAATTAAAATTTTTTTTTTTTTTTATTTTCGTTGACGTTTGTCTATGTTCTGACAGTCCGGTTTTACTCTCTGTCATGATTGTAAGGTTATCCTTTCAATCTTATCAATTGTTATTAGCGTTCAATTTTTGTTACATTGTTTTCAATGATTAGATTAACTGCATACTCTGTTTCCTGTATTTTGGCACAGCATTCAGCCTAGTTAGCCGTAAGCAGTAATTTATATATATTTTTACAACATTATATAAATTTTATACTTTGTAGAGTCCTGATGAAGAGCGTAACCACGCTCGAAATATAGACCAGGTTAACAAATTGGTTTGTTATCAATTGTAGTGGCCCTATTATTTGCCGAGAACTCATAAAAATTTTTAATTTCAATTTGAATTATACGGCAATATATATATATATATATTTATATATATATATATATATATATATATATATATATATATATATATATATATATATATATATATATATATATATATTACAGTAATTCATCTTCTCAGCCAACCACGTCTGGACATGGAATTTATTATCATTATCATCATATTTTTTTATTATCATTATATATATATATATATATTTTTTTTTTTTTGAATGTTTTTAGCAATAACAGACTTCTTTCATTCATTAGAAAAACTAATGTTCTGCCAAAGTTGTGATATACAACGAAAGTCAACGAAAATATAGTTTTTCATATCAAAGAGGACTGCTATTGCTAAAAACATTCAAAGCAAACTATCTTAAACTGGCAATAACTCAATTTATATATATATATATATATATATATATATATATATATATATATATATATATATATATATATATTATATTTATATTTATATATACAATGTGCACTGAGATTTTTTATCGAACGATATCAAATATTCTCAGGAGGCCGTCTGCATAAATGTTGCCAACGAAAACACAAACTATCACCTTCCGAGAGTGCATTTCTTCTTCAGAGTCCACAGAACGAATAACATTGAATTCGTTGGGAATAATATAGTGTGCTGTTTCATCATATTATGCAATCATATAAGCAATCATGTTTCAATGTTTCTTTGACCCACGCAGGCTCTTTCGAAAAGCGGAATTAAACTAGTTATATGCTCATATGAGCTCCATCTACCGACTAAAGAAGATTAACTATTTCGATTTTTGCAGAACGCATTCGATGCAAAAATTGATTGCGAAATATTCATCAATCCATATATAAATATATATAATATATATATATATATATATATATATATATATATATATATATATATATATATATATATATATATATATATATATATATATATATATATATATATATATATATGAATGTGAAGGTTTATGTGAAATATTTTCCGAATATGTTTCGTGTTTTTTATCGTGTGTCTTCCTCGTTGAAAAATTTCAATAAACTTTCGTATGTTATGCTGTGCCGGGATTTCCTTGCGGTATAAAACAAAGGCCTGAGAGCAAAACTTAATTCTGAAATAAGGAAAACTCAGGACATTCATCTCATTTTCAATAATAACTGAAACAGTTATACTTCTTTCAATTATATCTTTGAAAAATATTTTGTTATTCGAATTGTTTCAACTTTTTCTTGCCACACGACTAGTTTCAGTTATTATTCTCAGCGAAAACATACAAAAAAAAATTGAAAATTCATTCCTCTGTAACTTTAAACAATGCATTAGGAAGTTTCTTTCGAATAATATTTCACCAAAAATAAGGAGAATACCCAATTCAAAATCAAATTACCCCATGCTTTCCACTATTCACTATGTCACTAAAGTACCAATCTAATGATAACCACGAACTTCAATTGATATCTACCAGTAAAACTTCTATCAATTCAAGTATGAAGATGAACACATATAAACCAATTTTGAAATTGAATTTCTCCTTTCTTTGGCCTCAAAATATGTGCCGGAATAGATTCCACACCCACTAGAAATGTGAATTTTATAATTGAATATTTCTTGCATCATATCTCGCTCCTTTCAGTGAAAACATGGATACAGAAAAATAATTTGAGAATACATTAACAATAAATCTTCAATCCGTTCGAATGTTTCACTTGTGAGATTTATCTCAGCCTTGTGCGAGCTTGTACAAAGTCGAGAAAGAAAGATATTCAAACTTACAGCAATGTAATTTGGATCCCTTCGTAGCCGAATGGCCCGAAATGGGGATTCTATATAACGAATGAATACTCCAATATGTGGAATGTCGGAAACAGGGTCATTTCGACAAAAAGTTTGTGAATAAGTAGACGAAGATGAGCAGGGTCGAACTTGGAAAATCAATGAGGAGGAAAATTACTTGCTGCTGGAGCACACAACTTCTCTGTAGACTAATTTTTCCGAAAGGCTAATGAAAAAATCGCATGAAAATCTAAAATGGATCAACAGAACGTATTAATGCAACGCCTAGGAAAGATTAAGTAGAGGAGAAGTTAAATATAGTTGGATTTAGAGTTATTTGAATAACAAACAGAAATGAGAAAATCTTTCGATACACAACAAGAAGCCATATAGTTCTCTTCGATATGCATAAAGATGTCGATTTATACTGAAAGTACAAAATAATGAGAATATTACAAAGATGGAATATTGAGAAAAACATCACAGTATTTCTATCAAAATTGTCACTGAGTTCTTCACGAAAATATGAATAATGAACACGAAATTGATTTTCTGTGTTCATTTCCAGGTATACGATGTTGTAAGCAATGCGTTCATAAAATTACACCTAGTATTAATTCAGCATTTGATAAAGAAGTAGTACTATTGTTGTCCTGGTTCGGGTCTAAGGGCCGTCGTGGGTTGGAATTTCTTCCTAACGTTTCGTTAGCACGAGTGGCGGGCTTTTTCAGAGGTCGTTCCATTTCTAATTCTGGAAGTGGACTGGACGCGAGAGTCCAGTCCACTTCCCAGAATCAGAAATGGAACGACCTCTGAAGAAACTCGCCACTCGTGCTAGTGAAGCGTAAGGAAGAAATTCCAACCGACGACGGCCCTTAGACCCGAACTAGGACAACACTAGTTCGACGACTGGCCGAGAAAGCCTCAACCAATTTGAATGAAGTAGTACTTCGAAACGTCGTCATGCGTATTTGTATTAAATTATGAGGAAATTCTCAATAATTCTCCATTATGGATATGAATTTTCTCCAAGTATAGGCCTCATCAATCATCAATTTAGTGAACACGATTCAAAAAACAAGAAAATGGCATTCCAGAAGGAAGCGTTCTGAGTACTACAGTTTCTTCGAAGCCATCGAGAACATAGCAGAAGTGATTGATACACCCGTTATGACCTCAATCGAAGTTGATGATATAGCCTCAAGAGAGGAAAAAATATTATCAGTGTACAATAAATCATACAATACAATAAAGACGAAATTGGACACAAAAAATTCATTATCGACTCCATTCTTCGGTGTTACATTTCATAATGAAATGCCTTGGAAATGTTACACCGACAAACTCAAAAAAAATTTTTTTTCAATCTAGTAAAGATGTACACGAAACCTGAACAAAACATTGAAATGAAGATTGAAATTCTAAGAAACAATTGATACCAAATAGCTGCTCAAGTTGACTACAAGTTTGAGTTTCGAAATTGAAGTGTTATCCCAAAGCAATTGTCAAGCACATTCGGTAATTTTGTGAAAGTAAGCCTTGTGGTTTTACTCAATATAACACACAATATTTCACCAAGAGATCAACGAACACTATAAAAATCAATACTATAAAATACAATATAAAACTGCATTTTCGTTGATGTTTCATTGTATATCACAACATTGTCGAAACTATAGAATAATTTTAAAAATCACTAAAGGTTTGAAAAAATCAAATTGGTTTTTTGAAGATATTCATTTTTAGTATTGCTAAATGTTATTGCTGAAGACATTGAAAATAAAAGATATATATATATATATATATATATATATATATATATATATATATATATATATATCTATATATATATATATATATATATATATATATATATATATATATATATATATATATATATATATATATATAATAAACTCCACAGAGGCAGCCAAAATGAATCTAAGTTGTTTTCTCATATTGTAGCATTATCGGCCATTCTACAATTTCACATTTTTCCACATCGTTTTCCAAGTACCTGATATTCATTTCTTCCGAATGATCTTCTCTACGTTTCGTGAAAATGATTTTTCGTCTACTTCTTCATCTAAAATAAACTTCATTCCCATTCATATTTCGTTTATCTAATTGTGAGGAGTTCTATCATATCAATACCCAAAGAAACATGTCGAATGTGTATGGATTGTATTTGTATTTCGATATTATACGTCACCAATTCAACCTACTTTTTCAATACATATTGAGAAAAGATAATTTGCATATAACATTTTTACCTTGATATGTGTTAGCTGCTGTTGAGTAGCAAAATAATATGAGTAATATTAGTCTATTTTGATATGAAAATGCCATCACTTCGGACACACTACTGCACTCCACAATTCAGTTTCCATAGCGAAAAACTAAAATGATACATGTCCACAATTGAAATTTTCTATTTTCTCTAAATGAAATTCCTTCAGAATGAAAATCTTTATTGTCTCTTTTAATCGAGAAATTTTCGGAAATTATTACTGAAAATATGATATTTGATCCTCTTTTGCTAGAACCGTTATCGAACCTCTGCAGGAATTTTTGCCCAACTACTTTCAAATTCAACGCGAATTGATAATAATTTCGCGAATGCCACGCTTTTGGGCATGCACCAGGACGCTTGAAGGGTCGAATCCTAAACTGAAGCGCTAACGTACTCACGAGTTTATTTCACTTGGCAGCTTTTCCAACGCAAGCGCTGTTGCCGCAGCGGCTGCTGTGAAATTCGACAGCCGTTTTTCCTAATTTGCACCCTGTTAAACAAGGAACGAGGGATGATCATATTTGTTCTAAAAGGGTTGCTGATTGAAAGAGTTAGTTGATTTAACCCTTGTTAGTGACCCTGGTGACACTTACTAGTAAAATATATGATGGATTATATAAACAAACATTTTATAAGTCAATTATCTAGACAGAGAACATAGAGTATATATATATATATATATATATATATATATATATATATATATATATATATATATATATATATATATATATATATATAAAGAAATGAAATTTTTTTGTGCTTATTGCACTGAATGAAATATTTCTGAAAATGTACACTAGAACAATCATTTGAAAAATTAGAATTAACCAAGAGAATGTAGAGCTAGATATGTGAACGTGAACGATGTGATGTCTCCATTATCCTTCAAGGGAAAAATGTTAGAGAAATATTGAAATCGATGCCACACCTGATGGAAGTGGGAGACATATATGTTTCGTTCTGCAAGGAACTCGTCAGTCGCACCACGTCCATCGAAGTGAGGCAACGATTTCAACCTCCAAGCATCTTCTTGTAACTCCAAGTGGAAGACCGTAGAGTAATGAATACTTTACAATTCCATCTATAGGAATCAGTATAAAACACCTCTCAGATTACAGATTTCAATATTTCTCTAACATTTATCACGTTCACGTTCACATATCTAGCTCTACTATTACATTCTCTTGGTTAATTTGAATTTTTCTAATGATTGTTCTAGTGTTCATTTTCCTAAATATTTCATTCAGTGCCATAAGCACAAAAAAATTTCATTTCCTTGAAAATATCGCCGAATCGGCTCCTGAAATTCGGGAATGAACGCGAGCTACTAACGCAACCTATTGACATTTGAAAACATAGTATGATGATATTTGTCAAATAGACATTTCAGTTCGGTAGATACCTACGGGTGTAGAAGAACAGGCTTCTTTTGAATGAAAAACTCTATTTTAGTAGACGTTTCGTTGTATATCACAACTTTGTCAGAACTTAATGAATAAGTAACAAATGAATTAAGTTTTATTCATTAATCAATAATTAATGAATAAAATAATTAATAAAAATTGATCATTAAATAATCAATAATTAATTCTCAATTAATCAATAAAAAGGTCATCAACCTGGTTTTTTGCCTCAATATTATAATTAGTATTTGACAGTTGTTTAAATCTGAATATGTTATAATTGTTTATTTGCGATGTCTTGGACACCTGTCTCTTGTGGATCAGTTTTCTTCGTGTGTTTTTTGTTCTTTTCCACAGGTCGAATATAAGTGTTCCAATGCAATTCTGTTGAATTGTATTTTTATATTAAAATGTTAGCAATTATATATATATATATATATATATATATATATATATATATATATATATATATATATATATATATATATATATATATATATATATATATATATATATATATATATATATATATATATTTATTTTGAAGGTTTTTAGCAATAACAGGCTTTTTTGATATGAAAGAGTTTATTTTTGTTAACATTTCGTTGTTATATTACAAGTTTGTCAAAGGTAATGAATAATTGAATTTATGAGTTACTATAGATATCAAATGTCAAACTTATATTTTAGAAAAATCAAATTAGTTTTTTTGTATCTTCACTCATTGATTTTCATAATCAGAGGAATATTTCTGGCTCAGCATTTGCTTCGGAAGTTTAAGTCTTCTTCACCATGAGGAAACCTCTGAAAAACTCATGGTAAGTTAATTTATTTAATTGAATTATTGATTATTAATTAATAATCAAATTGAATGAATTAATTATTTCAATTATTAATTATTCATTTTATTTAATTAATTTAATTCTATTTTCAGAGGTTTTCTCATGGCGAAGAAAACTAAAGCTTCCGAAGCGAATGCTAAGCCAGAAATATTCCACTGATAATGAAAATCAATGAGTGAAGATACAAAAAAACTAATTTGATTTTTCTGAAAAATAAGTTTGACATTTGATATCTATAGTAACTCATAAATTCAATTATTCATTAGTTTTGACAAAGTTGTAATATAACAACGAAACGTTAACAAAAATGAACTTTTTCATATCAAAAAAAACCTGTTATTGCTAAAAACCTTCAAAATAAAATATCTCAAACAGGCAATAAATCAATTTCAAGAAATATATATATATATATATATATATATATATATATATATATATATATATATATATATATATATATATATATATATATATATATATATATATATATATATATATATATATATATATATATATATATATATATATGCTTAAAAGTTTTCGTATTACGTAATTACGTATTTTCGTATTAAAGAAAAACGAAAGGAGATTTGAGAAGAAGTTGGAATATGTGAAAATACAACACATATTAGAACTATTCATATTGATTGTATGAATTCAGATGAATCTGTCGTTAATATCAGATGACATCACTAATAGAAACATATAAAACCTAACTCAAAAGACTTCAATAATATTTTTCTCGTTCACATTTTTTCGAAATATGTGCGATTAATTATTATCAGCTGAAAATAATAAGAAATGAATTGAAAGTAATGTAATTCAGAATGTTATCAATTGTAATGTACTCGTTTCTCTAGAGTATCGAAATATCAACGTTTTTTCTCCAAAGAAAATATATTTTTTTACCAAGTTCACCACGGTTGTGCGAAACAAAGATACCCTTCGAAGTTGAAAGCTAAGAATTTGTGAATGAACGAAATTGTTTGTATAGACGGACGAAAAAAGTTTCTCTGCGGCACAGAAATTGTATTCAAACATTGAAAATCGTTGGAATGAAAGCTCTACCAATATCGAGAATCCTCTTATCATTCCACAAAATGAAATATCGAATTCCAGTAAATAAATAAAAACAGAAAGATGCTTCAACTTTATGAGCACTTGGCTTCTCTGAGCCCTGGAGATCTCTACAATTTTTTCTCTACTTAATTCATCGACTATCCTGCGGATTGAACATCCGCTTATCATTGACTTTCCGTTATGACCTGAAAGAATGACCCAAGTTTTCCAAATCAATTTTCAGTGAGTAAGTCTGAATTTATCAAACAGATAATCTTCTCAATTAGCAATTAATATTCTCACACATTATATATAAAATTCTCAACTTCTGAAACTGCCCTGTTTTTTGAATTTACAGAAAATCATTCAAATTTTGAACTCTCATCAAATGAATGTACCAATTCAATTCATTTTTCATATTGATTGCTGTTATCTCAAATTATGGAAAAACATCCTTCGATGTGTTCGAACTGATCAATCGGAAACTGACCACGGATTTTCCATAATCACTGAAGAAACAAAAGCGTCGTCATCCATTCGGAAACGAATACTAAATTCAGTAAACATTCAATCTCTGAACAAACTTCAATGAAAATTTGTCAGGTGAACAGCAGAACAACAGTTTGAAAGTTGTTTCAAGCTTGTTGCCTGTCAACGACGTGTCGAAATGAAAATTAGTTTATTTGTTCTGTTAAGTATAATCTCAGTCTTGATGGACCAAGATGTTCGATATAAATAGTGGACTGTATATTTCTCACTTTGTTTAAGTGTATTGACTTTTTGTCTTAATGAAAGAACTGTGTGTTCCTTATAATTTTATTTAATCAATGCTCTCTGCCGGAGCTTTACAAATATATACAAGACTGATATGAAAACGTTGGAAGATAGACAATTTTGAGATAATATTTTTTCTTTATATAGGAATCACCCTGGTCATGTCATTGAGGGGGATACTAACCCCACTCTGTACAGCAGACGTGACCAGACTAATTCTTGGTATCTTAATTACTTTAGGATATTTTGTTATATACATTTTATTGCTACTTATTTTTATTACTAGTCATTTGGGGTATTACGGGTAAATCCAAATCCGTACTACCCAAAGCATCAGGTATACGACATTTACTTAAGATTATGATCATAAATTATAATATTAATATTTCTACGGAATTTGCCGTAACATGTTCGTTTCATCCCAAAGTAGCTACAACTTTAACTTGACTATGGCATTGTCACGGAATCAGCATATTTGGAACACGTATACGCTTTTAATTTCTGATAATATATCAATAATGTGTTTTCGTTGGGAATTAGAGATATAATCTTCCAATACGGTGAGTTCAAGCGGAATCGCTCGTATTTCATTTCTATTTTCTGTTCAATTCAAGATTTTCACATGCGAATCTGAAAGAAAGACATTCTAACAGTAGCTTTTTGATTAGTAAATTTTGAACAACTCGTGAACAATCCTTACATGTTGGGGGCATCTTTTCATTCAATAGATTGAATTCAAAGTGCCGTTTCCGAAAATATGCATGGTTTTTTGCATCCTTCAAGCTTTCTCGTCAAGCATTGTTTCCTCTTTTCCTCTTATTTCTATCGTTCTTTGAGTCTAACATAGAACAGTCTTCAGTTTAATGTTTGTCGTAGTCTTCACGAATTACATATGTCGAAGACAGAGACATGTGCTGAAATGTTATTTGATATAGAAGTTTTTCGAAGTATCAGAGATTTTTTGTTGATGAAGAAATTATGTTTCCGTAGCTGAAAATTTTTAAGTACAAACAAACTGAGTAATTTTCTATTTCAAAAAGGCAATTATATTTTCATTTAAATTATCAGGCCTGAAGGAAAGTGTGTATGTCAGCTCAAAGTGGAAATGTAATGGACGTTATTTAGCTTGGTCGGTTTGTCTATCTGCACTACCACTGGCTCTGTATCAGACTACCAAATTTTAAGTGCATAGGAGAATCACGTTCTATTTTGTTTTATTAAAAGCCATTTTCGCTTTCAAAGCAGGTTTGAACTTTTGCGCTTTAATTAAAATACTAAATTCACTGCAGCTTGCTGTTGGTGAAAAAATCTAATTGTACATTCGGAATTACAGTTAAAAACACCTAGACAGGAATTCAATAACTTAGTTCACCCTCTCTTTTTCAAGTTTAATGGAATGTTTCTTTTGCAGTCATTATTTGATAATTACTGTGAGCTAGTGATAACAGCTGATAATATAATAATAAGTTCATTGTTATAATTCTTCAATTGTTTGAATGAGCTATATCGATCTCAACGTGAGCTAGTGATAACAGCTGATAATATAATTAAGTTCAATTGTTTGAATGAGCTATATCGATCTCAACACCAAACTCTTGAATGAAAATAATGAATTCAGAATAATAAAAACAGGTTTTTATGTTCACTATCCATGAATTCTGAACAGTGGTAAAATTTAACTAACGTGAGCTTTGAAGTACTTTCAGAACTGTGATATCAAAAGAAAAATAACGATTGATAATGATAGCATAATAAAGAGTCGATAACTGATTTCGGTTTTTGCAGTAGCAAGAATACATACACACTATAGGTAAAGATTCTGAAATTTTTTGTTTGTATATTCGAGTATTTACTAAAATTGATTCAACTGTTAAACGTTGGAGCAACATCCCTGTAGCTTTGAAAACTAGCTTTTGCGAAGGTCTTCGTCTTGCAATACATTCGGAAAATTCTTCACATACTCGTGTTCGAAGACCTTGAAACGCACAGTTAGATGATAACTTTCAGATGATTTTGTCTCTGAAAACTAATTTGGATATTCATGATGATGTTTATTTTTCTTGAGTTTATTGATTCAGCCTGGAAGGTATATTTGGGAGAGTTGCTGCTTTGATGATGTAGCTTAGAAAAAGTTAGCCATTTTTATTATGCTCTTTGGTTCTGTGCCATGAAAAAACATGAACACCAATTTCGAAAATATTGATAAATATTTGATTTTCATCTAATGGTTCGCATGAAAATCTAAATTAATGATTCTGTTAATGTTGAAGTCGGAACAGAAGACTTCTAAGCTCCATAAATTTGTTAATATTCGATGAATCACAGAGCTTTTTTGCTCATCTTTTGATGACACATTATGTTCAATATTGAATTGAAATTAAAACACTTGGCTTAGAGTCAGGTTTTGCTCAGTGAATTTTGCGACAAAAGTTTGAATATTAATTTATTTTTGATATTCTCTCAGGAACACCAAAATAAAACATATTGCTCTGGACCTGTCTCATATCATAGTCAAGAGAATTATTGAATCGTTATACATTTACAATTTAAATGAAAGTGAGTAGTTTTATATTTTCCACTATAATCAAGTCAAACAAGACTATATTGTTTCGCCAACACAGTGGCTTCGTTAGATGCAGATGATGGACATCGGATGATAAATATCTGTATGAATATTTGGCGATACAATATTGTTCGACTTAATTATAGTTTAAATCACAAAACTACTCAGTTTGAATCAAATTATGTTCTTAGATTTTCATCAAGTATAGGCTCAACCCACTTGTTGCCCTATGAAATCTTCTAGGACAGAATATCTCATAATGTGATCACTAAATGGCGCAAGGGTGTTTTATCTGAAATTGGAAATATCAATCAAAATTAACAGAACTCAAAGAGCAAGGGAGGTCGAGCTTCATAGAGTTCCTGGGTTTCATGATCTCCTTCATCTTCTTGTGCTTCCGATATGAAAGCGACATTTCAACTGCAGGAATGAGCTTGACGATAAAAGCGTGATGTTAGCAACTGCAGGAACGTCTTTCTGTCTTCTTATATACACTTATAATCGAATAATCGACACCAATCTGTAATTAACCGGGTATGAATTTCATCATGATCAAAACTGAGGAAAATTTGTCTAGATGGCATTCAAAGTGATAACAATAAATGTTTTTCTTTCTCTGTGTAGTTCAAGTTTTTAACAAAATATATTAGTACGAGATTCATAGTTGAATACGCTGCTTATGAATGTGGTTTCTCCATAAAATGAACAGCTTGTGAATATTTATTCTTTCAGTGTAATAAATATGTAAATGGTTGAAATTTTGCCGTACTGTAAGCTTCGTTTTATTGCGCTATAACTTTGGTCCCACCGTATTGAATATTTCATTTTGCTACTGTACAATGTATATGTTAATAATTATTACGAATACTATTCGAGGAAGTGCTACAGCATATATGTCACATTTGTAGCCCGAATGATGTAATTTTATAGATTTGAATAATGTAACATGTTTCAAAAATATAATGTGTTATACGGGACAAGTTTCGAGAGATGTTTGTTGTATGCGATTATAAACTTGGGAACATAATCATTTTACCTTATATACTGAAGCAAATAATCAATACATTGCAATATAATAATAATAATAATAATAATAATAATAAGTTTTTATTTTCCTGAAGGTAAAAACACGAAGTATTGGAAGAAATATGGAATATATATATATATATATATATATATATATATATATATATATATATATATATATATATATATATATATATATATATATATACATATATATATATATATATATATATATATATATATATATATATATATATATATATATATACATATACATATATAAATATATATATATATATATATATATATATATATATATATATATATATATATATATATATATATATATATATATCTATATATATATATAAATATAATGGGTTATTGTACGAGGAAATTAGTTTTCGGAGTGCCCAATGAAAAAATTTATTCGAACGTGAACATCGATTGACCAGTAACATGAAAATAAATAGAGCCAATAAGGTAGGACAGTCTAGTTAACCATGTTAGAGGTTATACAGACTAGTTATACAGAGGTTAACTCAGAGAGACAAGTCCGTTCCAACTTCGAGTGATTCAGCTCCAAACTTGTTCAACAGATCAGTTTGGCTATAACCTCTGGCCGGATAAACGTGATATTCCCTCCAAATCAGATATTCGAGAAATTTTTGTTGTACCGACCCTAATGGATTTTTATGAGAAATATAAAGGAGACTCCAAGTCATGCAACCGCAATCTCATTTACTCTTTACAAGCGCATTGAATAATTGTATGAGTGTTTTTGTATTCGAAAAGTGTCCAGCATCACGCACAATAAATCCATAAAATTTGAATGCTGTTGAAATTGTTTTATTTATATGGGGTACAAACTTGAATTTTTGATCAAATATTATACCGTGGTCTCGAATTTTGGAGACCCTGGTCAGGGTGGTCCCGTTAATTGTGTAGTAAAATTGTATAGGCCGTTTCATTTCAGTGAATGTGACAACATATGAGGATAATTGAACGGCATTTACATTGAGTAAACGAATATGAAAATGTAGCTGAAAATAGACTTCCTCAGGGTAGATATGAGCTTTCACTCTTCTACCTATGAACTCTTGAATCACTGCAGAGAACTCAGGTCGTTTATAATTCAGTATCACCAGGTAATAACAATTATCGTTTTTCGCAAATCATCCAAATCACTCTTGCAGTAGTGGTGACCCAGAGATTTCTAGAAGAAATAAATCCATTGGATACAAGTCTGGGAAAGAAGCAGGTCATTCACGTGCCCAGCTTAAAAAAACCTTCGTTGGTTGAGAATTTACAACGATCAAACTGTAATGTACATCATGTGTTCAAATCAAACCAAAGCTCTTATTACATTTCTATATTCTACAGAATCTTGGCTGGTTGTCAAAAAGTAATCATGACTTTGCAATTCGTCCGCCGAAATATTTTGAGATAACAAGTTATTCAGCGCTATCACTTCAACTGCTGCAATGAACATAAACAAAGAGTGACACCGAGCATCTTGGAATATAGACAGTGTGAATATACAAGTGAGTACGCTCTAATTAACATCATTTTATACTCCACCATTTTGAGGTTATAAGAAAGAATAAGTTTAAATAGATTCAATGAACGATGAATCAACTCTGTGATATTTAAATTAGAGGTGATAATAAATACCTGTCTGAAAATCACTGACTGAACAATTCTTTATTCGATTAATTTCGCCTTTAACGGCATTATCAAGAATCATTCTTAATAATGCCGTAAAGGCGAAACTAGTCGAATAAAGAATTGTTCAGTCAGTGATTTTTAGACAGGTATTTATTATTACCTGTTACAAGCAAAAAGACTACAAACAATGGAAGGAGAATTCAAACTACTATTCGACCAAATGAAAATTGAGATGGAAAAGCAAAGAAGTTATATTTGAAAAAATAGACGAAAAACTCGAACCACCAACAATATTTTAAGGAACAAATTAGTAATTTCAGAATAGAAAATTGAGTATTTCAAAGAAAAAAATCTCATTCTGTATTTTGGTTTGAATGAAAAATGGGATTCGTCTTTGCAGAGATAACAAGACATTTTGAAACAAGTTTCAAAAATTATCTTGTTAGCGATATATCAAAAATCCACCGTATCGGTGTCATCAACGAGAAAAAAGTAAGACCGTTCCTCCTTTGTTTTGCAAATAACTGGTAGTAAAGCGAAATACTAAAAAGAAAAATGAAGCCTGACTTCATTTACATCACTGAAGAATTTATGAAGAAGTATTGAAGTAGACAAAAAAAGGGAACTAAAGCCAAAACTAGTGAAAGTAAACAGTGCATACATTGAATACGATCAACTAGTAAGGAAAAGTACTCAAATCAAAGAAAAAAGGATTAACTTCGCCGGATAATCAGACTCAAGCCAAAAAGACAACATTAAGCAAAACAGTTCTAAGATAAACAAAAACAGAGAGTACACATTTGATTTGTTAAGACCAAGGTCGAGCTCAATTGCTAATATTCCAATCAATTCTAAGTAGCAATTAATCATTAGCAACCAGAGGCAGATCAACCCCAATCCGACTGGTCCTCGTTGGGTTGCACGACCACCACCTCCTTATAGAAATATATCCCTACATCAAAATAGAAACTACAATAAAATATACGTTGCAAATTAAACGTAAGAATGTTAATGTCGCTCAACAAACTACAGAAATCTAAAGAAGCTATAACACCTATACCATAAAATGGGAAGTCATAGGTGTTTGTGAAGTAAAAATAAAATGAGAAGAGATGACAGATCATGAGAAATATATTTTTTATTATTTCGACAAACAGAAAGTAGTAAAGAAATATTTGAAAGATAAAATAATTAGCTTTCAGGGAATATTAGACAAAATTGCCAGGATCTTTAGGGAAGCCTATGTTGACCGACAACCAAACCAAAGCTGTTGCTCATGAATATAAACCTTATATAATAATACTTTGATCGTTCTCACTGCCTCATACAATATATGACCAATTTGTTCATCTCAGTTTCCCCGAACATAACATAATGATTCATCTGCATATAATGATCCTTTCGAAGTAGTATAATTCACAACTTCTTCCTCAACCCAACGAAATCCACCTTCAGGATGAGAACCGCTGGAATAATCAGCAGTTCTAACATAATTTGACAGCAGCGTGAATTATTCCATTGGTATTAAATTCACCTGCTTTCGACTAACGATATTTTCTAACCCCATGTGCTGTGAGAGGGGTACAAAAACATGATTTACACATCATAAGTACGACGGAAATATAAGAGCCCGAATATTCGATGTTTTTGGTCTGGTGGAGTGTAGATGAACGATGTACTTTTCATTTAGAAACAAGTGTGTGTCGCTAAGGCATCCTTCTATATCATACCGTGACATCTAGCAGCAAATTAGCAAGTTAATTATGATTGCAAGTGACATCCAGAGATTTATAACCTGTCTCAGCGATGTTGAATAGCTCTGTACCTTAATTTCCCTTCTCGCATATCACGTAACGAATTTGGATGAACAGATTTGATAGCAGACTGTATTAGTGGATGCTCTCTGCTAATTAATAGGTAATTTTCGACGTGTAGAAAATTCTGGACCAGCGTCTCAGATAATAATGAATAGAAATTATTGCTGATTGCTTGAAATGAAAACAAAATAAAATAAAATTCATTGAGAGACATTCCTTACATTGTGAAATCATATTTATTCAATTGATACAATAATTACAACTAAGAAGAATGCTCACAAAAGGCTGAATTCAGTTTTGAGTCTGACCTTCCATTCAGCCCTCATACAAAAATATTGGTTCAAACAAAAATATTAGTTAAATTTATATTCACAATAATATAAAACTTTATTTGAAAAGGAAAGAAACAAATTACCTCAGAAATATTGAACATTTGGGACAATTTCACATAGTGAAGGACATTTGTGGCAAAAAAATATACAAACATATGATACATACATAAAATTGATTCGTACATTATTCACTCGAATCTACATTTATGTGCGTATATTCGAATCAGCGAAGTATTATGCCACACTATAATATGCCTTTGTTAAGAGCAGAGATTCAACTCTCCTCTCAAACAAATGAGCTTTCACTACTTTCAAATTCGATGGTGAATGATTGAAAATTTCAATAATCTGATACTAGAGAGACTGCTCAAATTTGGTTGTTTTATGCATAAGAATAAGTAGCACATCACTGTTCCTTGTTGAATACTCATGATTCCTATTCAATTTAATAAACCTATCTTCATTTTCTTCAATATATAACAAACGTCTATAAATATATAAACACGGTAAGGTAATTATGTAATTATTAATGAACATAGGTTTACAAGATGTTCGTTGATGAATATTGATTATTAATCGAAGTATTCGCTTTTGAGTAATAAACTCCCTATTTATTTCTGTAGAATTTAGATGACTATATACAAGACTGTAATAATTATTCATAATACAATTTCTAAGTATGATGTTCCTAATTCTAGAGATTGCAAAAAATGAGTTACTCAATTTTTTACATGAAACATCAACGTGTGATGACCATTTCAAATTTCTGTATACATATATTCCAAGAAACTTTGTTGTTAGGGATGATAACATAGTGGTGTCCCCATATTTGACTCCCAAGGTCCCCTTATTCAACATTTCATTGCCCTTTCCATGAAATTTGATTTTGATTGATACTTTTCTATTTTTGGGATCCATTTCAGAAATTTCAATTTGATTCCTGGGAAGGTATATCTTTGAACATATTTCAAGTCCTTCATTCATTGAATTGTTTTTTTCATTCAATGCTGAGTATTTCCTTCTTAACCGTCATGGTTAACATAATTATGATTTTTTCGCTTTTTTTAATAGTCGATACTTTCCCTTCAACACTTATGCATTATCCTAGTTTTGAGATTTTAGAATTATATCTTGAATTGAAAAGTTAATATTGATTTAGTCATTTCTTTTTTCCTCGTCTTACTTTGCATTTTCATTATCTCTGTGGATACTTTTTCTCATTTGACTATTCTCACTGTATTTAAGATTATTTTTCAATTTTTTTTTCCAAATATCCTTTTCGTCTCTGATTTTGTCGAATTGAGGTTTGGATATTTGATTTGGTATAATCTTAGATAATACAAATTTTTTTTTATACGAAGCTCATAAACTTAATTCCATCATCTGAAGAAATCATGAAAATAGGATTTAGATCCTCCAAACTGATCATTTACCATTATAACCTGACCATTATAACCTGAAATTTAGCGATTAAGAAAGATGATTAGATGAAAATATAACATTCATTATTTGCTCATCTCAAAGAGTATTATTTATTATATTGAAGTTGTAGTACATCTTCATATTAACTAAGTAGCCGGAGAAAAAGTTGAATGCATAGAAAATTTTCCTGGACTTCAGTTCTAATTCATATTGAATAAATGTTAATTCCAAAGGTAATAATGATAGATATCATGGACGTACATTATATGAGAAAATAAGAGAATATAAAAACGCAGACAGAGTTGCCGATTTTCATTTCACCTCTAACGAAGATTAGTTTTTGTCTGCTTCATTTTCCCAGTGAATACTCTTTTCCAAAAGAAACATTGAATGAAGTAGCTGGAATTGGATAATAA
The DNA here is from genome assembly GCA_030704895.1 of Henosepilachna vigintioctopunctata. Taxonomy (NCBI): domain Eukaryota; kingdom Metazoa; phylum Arthropoda; class Insecta; order Coleoptera; family Coccinellidae; genus Henosepilachna; species Henosepilachna vigintioctopunctata. Next base: position 2,560,729 of record JARQZJ010000067.1, read on the forward strand.
AGCCGCTTGAAATTACACTTGCTGCCTGACTTCTGTAGAAAGAGAAATAAATGTTCGACCTTCTTCACATGCCTCAGAAATATTCAATTACCGAATAAGACATCAAAGTATTTTCAGAATGCAATAACTATTTTTATTCCAACTCATTTCTACTTGTAGAAGTCTAGAATTTTTTTTACTGTCCTTATTTTACCAATAAATAGATGACCAAAGTTATATGATTCAACACCTTTTACACTGATATATCTTTTGATCACGGCGCTTCAAACAATTATCCCAAAGCTCCGAACATTTCTTTCAGAAAATATCGACAACCAGTTCGATTGAAAACTAAAAATCATCTTTTATATGTTGAGTTTTCAATAATTTGTGTTTTATACTCATTCTATTAATTAATTCCCAAGTTTCTATTTCAAGATGTTCAGGAGATAATAAACATTAGTGAAGATTATTCGTTTTTTCCATAGGTAAATTATCGAATACCTTTTGTTATTAAAATATGCTATTTTAGAAAAATTCATTCAATGTCGTAACAAATATTTAAGTTTTTTAATAGATCAATTCATTCATAGGAATATCGATACTTCATTTAGACCTAATTAGGTTTCCTTGAAAGAGATGTGTAATCAATTTTTGTAATCAATTAGGCTCGTTTCTCAAAATTTGAGGACTAGGTGTAATTTTTATATTCTCACTTTTATGCTTTATTAATGGATTTGTTTCACAATTTTATATATTTACTGTCAAAATTTGAGTTTAAGTAACACATTCAGTTGAAATAACGCACACACTCAAATACTTGAAATTATCCTCAATGACAAAAACTCTCACACGAGCAAGATGCTCTCAATAATTCTCAACATTCAATCTATCAAATTCCAATACATTCTTCAAGTTAACTGTCGGTATAACTATTAAAATGACTCGTTTCTTCGAAGTACTACTTATTTTTCATATGCTGAATTGAAAATGATAATGAATTTGATAATAAAATTGTTAATTCAGCATTTGACAAAGAATTAGTACTTCGAAACGCGTCATGCGTATTTATTAAATATGAGAAAATTCTAAATGTTGTTTCCTTATGATTACTTAAAATTTTAAATTGAATTCCAGATGTTTTGGGTGTTTTCTACTTCAAAGGAAATTGTTTTAAAGCTGAGGGGTTAGTTACAGCCTGCCATTTGTCAAGGACGCTACTGCTCGTAAAATAATGAATAAAGTTCATAAAAATATTATCAAAAATGATTGAATTTTTGCTGATCTCTTAGTGAAACATTGCTCAATATATTACATAGAAACACGTCGCTTGGTTTCACAAAATTTATAATAAATACTTGACAACAAACTGAGAAATCTCAGTTTGACATTTGAAAATGGGGTAATACCCCGAAACAATTCTGAAATATTTATTACGAATTTTGTGAAACCAAGCCAAGTGTTTTTATTTGATAAATTAAAAATATTTTTCATTTCAGACGTTTCAGTACTGAGTTTTGTTACACATTTCGAAGGTATTATCATTTCTCCGATTTGAGTTTTATACTCTGAATACCACTTCTAAGGTTTCATTCTAAATTGAATCTATAAAGACAGTATATTTTTTTCCAAGAGACATACATTCACAGCATTGATTTCAACACAAATTCAAAACGAAAATGAGGTGAAAAATATAGAAAACTCAAAAACGCTATTTTTCTGATATCTCAGACATTCTTCCTCAAACATCCTGTAAATATTGAAAAAAACACTAATGACAAACTCTGTTTATTGAAATATTGGTTATTTATTTGACTACTTAATCAATCATCTGTTGAATTCATATTCAAATTTTTGATTTGATTGAAAAGTACTATTATATAGTGCTACCTATATGGGGAAGAAAAATTTCCATTGAAAAAATATAATTGCAATCAAACTCATCACTGAAAAAATAACTGTAGCTTTATTTCATTTAATAATATGAGAGCAAAAAGGTAGAAAATATAGAAAGGATTCAATCTGCTACATTTATGTAGTTTCAATCTGTTGAGAACACACAGAAACAAATTTGCGGTGTTATAATTTCATTAATGACTGAGATTGAATTCTCGCTTAACTCTTGATGAAACATAATTAAACATTAAATTAAATCAAACTCTTGGCTTAATGTTTCACGATTATATTTAACAATATGAATTTGTCAACATGTTTCGAGCGTGAGCTCATTTTCAAGACTATAATACGGTAAGCAACTAACAACAAATTTATATCTATACAATGGATGTAAGGAGGAGGATAATTGAGAATCTGAGTGTTCATTCACGATGTCTCCTTTTTCTTTCAAGAACTGCATATTTCAATTGCCTCTAAAAGGTCTAAACATTTCTCCTTATCATCTGCGTGTAAGCACTTGGTTTTCTCAAAGTCCATAAAGTGGTAAGAGTTAATAAGATGTTCTGAAGAACATTTGTAATTATTCAGGCAATTGAAATATGCAGTTCTTGGAAGAAAAAAGAAGACATCGTTAATAAACAGTTAGATTTTCAATTATCTTCCCTCCTTAGATCCATTGTATAGATATAAATTTGTTGTTCGTTCTTTAATGTATTTTAGTCTTAAAAATGAGCTCACACTAGAAATTGTTGACAAATTCATATTTTTAAATATAATAGTGAAACATTAAGCTAAGAGTTTGATTTAATTTGATATATAATTCCATTAATTCTTTCTCTAACTGCAGAATAAAGTATTATATGATTCTTAGTACCTATATGGGAATTCAAAATTCAAGTTTCCCTTCGGAAAAAATATAATTGCAAAAAAACATCACAGAAGAAATAACTACTGCTTAATTCATTTGATTTGAGAATATGAAAGCAAAGAAATATAGAATATAGAAAATATTGAATCTGCACATTCACCAACGTATTTTCAATCTTTGAGAAAACTCAGAAACACATTTGCGTTATTGCCATTTTTTTCATTTTTCCTTCAACTGCAGAAGAAAGTATCATTTGATTATATAAAAAATTCACTTCAGTAACTTGTTATGGAACTCATAACAACTGAAGTTTGGTTTCTTTTTCAGTTTAGCGGAAGGAGTGTCAAATCAGTATTCGATATCTGCATTACGTACCGAAACACTTCTATTTCTTCATTGTTCACATCCCAACCAGTCATTTGTCCTATACTTTTCAAATTCGGACAATGTCCAACCAACAACTCAACCGACATAATAGTCAAATTTTTCGCACACGATAACCACAGTTCCTCTAAATATTGAAAATCACATTCCGCACAAAGTCTGAATACATCCCCATCTTTAAAATTGATAACACATCCAATGATAACTCTCTTTAAAACTGGACTATTAGAAAGAATAAGTTTCAGACAATCATCTGAAATATCACAGTACAATAATTCAATTTTGTTGAGAAACAAAAAATACACATCTGGTTGTTTTATAGACAGATGCATTTGGTAACATTCAATGTTATTGATTCTTGGTATACCTAGAGCTATAGTTGACAGATCGAATACTTCTCTTTTATTGTGACAAAGTTTAATTGTTTGTAAGTTGGAAGCAAAGTTCGAAACATAAAATGTGAGTTCATTTAATGATGGATTAGTTAGTTTTAAACAATTCAATCTCCTCAAGCAGTTGAGTCGTGAAATAACACCATGTCCAGGAGAATTCAAATAAATGCTTTCTAATGCTGGACATAATTCAATCACTGAGTTGAATACTTCATTTGTTGTTCCAGTATCGTGAAGATAGGTTAAATTTAAATGTGATCGTGATTGCAGACTAACTAGGGAAACAGCTAAACCAGTATAGGAATAAGTTCGAATACTTCTTAAATTTGGTAGGTTACACATTAAATTTGAAATAAGTTCAGTATCATCCTCATTCCCCTCGCAAACTCCCTTTTTTCCGTAATTCCCAATGTCAATTAACTGGAGGTTTTCATTTTTCAAATAACTCAAACCTTTGGCGGTGTATGATGCCTCTCCAGAAATATCTAATACGTTCAAATGTTCACATCGTGCTATACATTCAAGAACAGTATCGCTGGCCATGTGAGGTACCACAAGAACTTTCAAGTTATTCAAAGCGTTCACTAATTCACTCAACAATTCCGGTTGGTCCCTCACCCAAACTCCTTTGAGATTAAGTTGCTGTAGTCCCTTTCCATTCAATCTTATAACATGAAGAAGTTTTTCATAATAAGAATGTGGAAATATTCCAGTTTCTAATTTTCTGACATCCTTGCGTAACAGAATTTCCAAACTGCTGAATCGGGTTGCAGCATCTAAATTTATGGAATTCAGAATATTCTTCAGCAATTCTTGAAGAACTTGGTACGTCGCATCTGATAGATACTCCCTTGTCGTTTCATAATTCAATCCTTCATCATCTGATAGTAAGTGAATCAATAAATTGGAGAGGAATCGCGCACATATATACTTCAATTGAAACACCGAATTCCTCGGGGACATTTTATTCACTTGACACGATTCGTAAAAAACAATAAGTTCCCGATATTTTGATGGAAATGTCGCAGCGAGTACATTGTGTTTACGTTATTCGTCTCATTGGGCACGGTGCCCATACCCAACTACGTTATATTTAGGTGCTGTGAAACGTATATCATTCGAAGTTTGGCGTGAGTGTCGTTAATTTTATTTTATGTTTGAATGATGTTAAACTTTCAACGAAACAAAGGTGTAAGAGATAAGGTCGATGTGATTCTGATAGGATCACAAGATAAGGTGATAAGTAAATGATTATCATTATCATATTTTGTTATCGCCCCTTTGTTCAGAACGACATGTATTCAATTATGCAGACATTCCATTCAATATATGGAATTCATCTGAAAATCGATTATTATTAGCCCATATTATGAATAATATCCTTCATATAGAGCCAACTAGTAATTGTTTTCACTAAGTTTGATAATTTTGGGTAATATTAGAGTTAGAACTACTCTGGGCTACGAAAGATGAGGTGAAAAAATTTCTGGAAATGGAAAACTGACCCATATTTTTTGTCAGTTATTCAAATGAAATTTTGGTGTACATACAAAACGATACGAATCTTTCAGAATGAAATAACACAAACATGCAAGGAAAACTCGGGTATAAAACACCTTTCTCTATAGCGTTCATAGTTGAAATGAATTGCCTATCTGAAGTATTTGAAAAAGAACGCGATACTGTTTGCACAAACACAATTAGGAAAAAAAAGTTTTCGAAAAGATGACAAAATACTATACCTTTTGTAGAATAACACGATACAGGATGTCAGGTGAAAATGCAATGAAATTTTTGAAATGGTTATTTCTTGTCCTGTTCTGAGAATGTTCTATCCTCTGATAACACTGGAGAACAGCCAAATTGTTGTCTCAGATCTCTGAATGGTCTTTGACTAAATTGTGGTCTCTGAACTCAAAAATGTTATCAATGTTATCAGTTTTTCTCTATCACGTCAAGTTTTTAAAATACAGGATGCCCCCTGTTGACCCTAAACGTCATACAAAATGGGGATACAAAGGGAAATAAAGTGGGAATATTAGACTATTAATATTAGAATATTGTATTCATACAAAGATTATCATATTTTTAAACTTAAATTGTGTTTATAAAAAAATTTGAAAAAGAAATTAGGTTAAAAATTTTGGTTTAAAACTTTTTATAGAATGTTTAATATGAGGACATTCTCGCTTGATGCTCTAACAGTTTTCAGTAATCATACTGACATCCTATCTACCTTGATACTTTGCGTCCATGACCTTCAAATCTTGATGGAATCGCTCACTGCGTTCATCACTAACAGCGCCAAGATTTTCTGGAAAGATAGCAAGGTGGCTATGTAGGAAATGCAGTTTTATGCTCATGTTACAGCCAAATTTTTTGAAGCTTTCTAATAGTTGTTGAATAATTTCCACGTAATTCTAGGCTCGTGTGTTTCTAAGAAAGTCCTTGACAATACCTTTGGATGCCAACCAAGCATACTTTTCGAGTTTTCAAGTTTCAAGTTCAATGTTTCAATGAAACGTTCGTCTTCAATGAGATCTGTGGTTAAACAAAAACACAAGCCTTCATCTCCTCATATGTCAAGTTAAGAAATGCCGAAATGATATACGTAAAACAGTCCCTTTCAGTTGAAAAAGCCTTTTCTAACAATTGCTTCATGTGACCTAGCTTTATAGGCAAAGGCGGAAATATAATGTTCTGTCTGTCGACAAGTGGCTGATTTAGAATGTTTTGTATCGCCAGGTTTCAGCTTCTGATCTTGACGACTACTTTGACTGCATCCAATGCTTCTCACGAGCTCTGCTGTCACACATACATAGAAAACATGGAGACTTGGTACATCCCCGTTGCTGACCAAGAATGAAATAAACCATTTTAAGGCCAACAGAGATGATGCATTGCTGTAAATTATATGGCAACAAGTCAGTGATCTTTTTTGTGTCTTCGTATTCTTCGAAGCAAAGAAACTCAATGATCTATTGGGACTGAACCATATAAATTTTCATTGTGGTGTCCAACACACTTCAAGCTCCAACAGGCGTGCAGAGGAGCTTTTTGTAATTCGTGTTCAGTTCCGCGAAGAGTAATATTATGCGCAACAAATGTAGAAATGAAACTTGACGTGATAAAGAAACTGATTGGTGTTTTGGAATCAGCATGTCAATTTACCTTTGAAAAAGCCTAAAAATAGAAGTCAACATAAATTATGTTACAAATTATTCCCCAGTGTTATGATAGCAACGAGATGAACATGTCAAAAAATCTATGACAGAGCCTGAATTCTTTCAGATTTCATAGAATTTGTCGTATTGGTTTCAAAGATGTTGAAATATGAGCTCATGTATACAGTTTCACGTCCGATTTTGATAGTAGCCGGCCCAAGGTTGGTACGCCTGACTAAAGTAATAGAATATTGAACAATCTATCGTACAGTGTTTCTATAGAAAATGGTACAAGAACAAGGATGAAATTATTACTAATATAACTTCATTGCGCAAAAGAATTTCGCATTGACCAATATGAGAATAATTATTGTTGAACGCCATACCAAAGTGTAAAGCTATTTGAAGCAGGAAATAGCAAATAAACACAAAGTGGCAATTGGAAATGAACACATAAAACATGGGGGTCTGCATGGAGTTGAAAAAAAATGTGTTTATTTGAAAATCTCTAATTTCCCTATGGAATCAATGTTATTTCTTCAATAAAGATGATGGACATTTACTCATTGTTGACAATAAAATCAAAATTGCAGAAAATATCTGATAACTTCCTCGTTTCGCGTCAATTGCTTCGATATCAAGAACAAAACAATTTCAGATCAATATTCAGATAATCAAACGATTTCTTCAAGCAGCTGACAATTATTTATCGAATAATATATGAACTTTCCTCAAGAAATGTATACAGAAACTCTCAATTAGTCCTCTTGTCTGAAATAAACTATGAATAGAGTTCATTTTCTAACTTTTGTGATCCTTTGATGAAGTTATTAGTTTCCAAAACACTGAACATTATATTGCGTGTTTGTTTTATTTTAATCAGATCGTGCGAAAGAACAGAGTTCAACAAACTCCACTTCAAAGTTTGATAGGAAGGTCAATTATCGCTGGTTGTAACGAAAAAATTGCTAATTTGATGTTGGAATGTTTGAGTTTGAGACGTGAGTACTTTGATAAATGTTTCTCCTACAAACTACTTATGAATGACTTAATAGATTCTGCTGCATATATGACCCTTATAAACTTTAATTGTTCTCCACATGTGGTAGGAAAATTGTACTATACTGGTTCTTGGGCAGAGCAAAACAAATTTATTTTGAATTCACCCATCTTCAACAGGCTAAACTTGAAAAGTATAGAAACCGAATTTGGATATTTTCTCTCCGAATTTCATAACTCTTAGGAGATATTTGAGAAAGAGATTATTTAAATGTCTGTAATAGAATAATTATCAGTTGTTTAGAGTTACTTTTTATATTGTATTAATCTAATCTTTTTTAGTAGAATTAGGTATTCTATTCGTAAATGATAAAATTCATATCAATGCATCGAAAACTTTTTTTCGATGAGATGTATGAAAAATTTCTAGTCGTAAGATATACATATCAGATATATAGTTTATAGAAACTCAGTTTATAATTAATTACTATTTGTAATATGTGCTCCTCTATCATAGGACAGTGTTAAGCTGTCTGTTAAGTGAGCCCCTGTATGTAAAAATAAAAAAATCTGTTAGTTAAATTTTTTCTGTTTATAATTTTAGTTTTCGAGAAAATTTTGAATAGTTATATAATAAAATGGAAAAATCGAGAGATTTGTGGTACAATATTCGTTAAAACTTCAGGCTTATATGACAGAATATGCATGTATGGTATGTTCGTATATAAAACGAATAGATTTCATGAAAGTGTATGTCAACGATTTGATAATTTTCACATGAGTTGAAATCATATTGAAAATGAATTGGCAAAGCCTAATCTCGTAGGAGCGAATCGAACACCGAAAATCAATTACAGAACGGATATTTCACCGAAAAAGAAATAAATTGAAAGCTTCGCCGCGATAACATTTCGATGATGTTAATATATGATCGTAACTTTGCAAACGAAATATTTCATATGAAATAATGAAGCAAATATCAACTAAATCTCGAAATGAATAACAGAAAGTGAAAGAAGAATTCTATTCAACCTAAAATTCAACCTACACATTGAACACTTGACTAGTAATAGTAGAAAACTCATCCCTAGGTTTTATATATTGAGAGATATTTCAGGAAAAAGCTTGTACTCACCATTTATAAATATTTAGTGGAATCACTAATAGGTTATGAATTGGAAGTATGGGATGGCACATATAACATTCTTCGAGCTTTGAATGTAATACATATTTTCATTCTCCAAGTTATGCATAAAAGAAAAGAAGATACTCAACGAGAATACCCTTGTAATGGACTTTTCTCGTCGACTCAGATTAGGCAGTAAAATACTAGGATAATTCAAAAATAAAAATATTCTTCATTATTTACAATTCAAATATATATATACAAAATAATAATTCAACCATAAATATATCCTTGGCTGGAAGACTTAGGTCGATAGCCTTTTGGAAGTATCCAATAAATGTTCTTTCTCTCTCTATATCCTATTAAATTCGTCTTCCGCGAATAACAGGCAACGGTGCCTGGACGATACGTTTCACATATGCTCTCACCTTCCGACTGTTCGAACGAGTCCCTCGCTTCCTCGTCGAGCTGCCTGCGTGGTAGCACCACGACCTGCAAAGAAAATATCGTCGCCCGGAGTCAACACCTCCGGACAGACGGGTGAGGGACAAGGAACCAAGCTGATGAACACTCGGCCCACGAGGAAGCTCTTCGAGTCAACACCTCCGAGAGCCGGGTCAGGGACAAGGATGTGAGCCGATCAACACTCGGCCCACGGGGAAGTCCTTCGGAGTCAACAACTCCGAGAGACGGGACAGAGACAAGGAAGTGAACCGATTAACACTCGGTCCACGGAGACGCTCTTCGGAGTCAACACCTCCGAGAGAACTAGGAAGGAAGTGGACCGATCAATACTCGGTCCACGGAGAAGTCCTCTGGAGTCAGCATCTCCAGGAGAACGGGAAAGGAAGGGTAGAGAAACTGGTCAACACCCAGTCTCCAGGGAAGAATTCTCCGAAGTCAACACCTTCGGTGAACTGGCGATCTAAGTCGTAGTAGTAATACGTTTATTAATTTTCATATGGCATTTTTACAATAAAATACAATTTTAGAAACAAAAGGAGGGAGGTTATAAGGCCGATAAGCGTCGTGCATCTGATTTTATACTCATCGGTCCCTACTCTCGTTAGTCCTTCTCTTCGTACGGTGGTCCGGTAGGGATCTGCGTGATATTCACCTGTTTATCTCATATTTCGCGCTCGCGTGTTCTTCCACCGTTACACCCTCTAGAAGTATTTGATGTTCGTTGTCTTTATATATACCATACTTGCATATTTGCAATTAACTGCATAAAATGGAATCCACATAATTAACCAACGAGAGGAGTAGAGAACATGGAGGTGAAAGTTCCTGGTAGAAAAGAAAATATACGCCATAGATCTTTTGAGTACCAAGCCACAAAATTTTATAATAACGTCCCGATGGAAATTGAAGATCAAGTGTAGAACACTTTTGGCAAATGTTGCCGTAGTTACATTCATAGTAACTCAGATCGATTCAATTTCCTTTCATAGCTGCTTGCTGTTTTTATTTTGAGTTGTTTTCTTTGCACTTTGTCATATAACACTCATATTGCTATGAATTCATCTTTTGTTTTCTCTGACTTTTTTAATTTGTGTACCTAATGTTTTTTTATATGTTTCAATACTAATATGCAGAAATACTTAAATAAGCTCTTAGAAGGTCATGTACACACACATAGCTAAATCTATACCAATATAATTGATTTTTTATCTATTTTAAAATTAATATCATCTAAAGAAATGTGAATTGAACGTATTACTTTTATGCTTTTCCGGTTTATCAAAATCGGAATCCTGAAATCATTTTTATCCTTGAATAATTGAACAATCTAGAGTTTATTTCACAAACTCGTTCAATTAGCTTGACAACTTTCTCAAGTTCATATTTCCTTATCAAGAGCTCAAACAATTGATATGGACCTCTTCTAACCCATTAATTAGTCTTAGGATATCATATTTAAGACTACAAATCTAATGAAAACATTCAGTACAAAACAAACACATTCAAAGTACATCTAATTACAATACACAAAAAAACACGAATTTGAGGATTTCATTCATCAATTTCACATTTTCTTGTATTCATAGATAAAAGGCATCGAATTAAATTATAGTGAAATATAAAATATTTCGAATATTTCTAGGAACTTGCTTCCAGAGATAAATTCCATAGAAAAATTTTGTGAGCTTTCTGATAAAAATATAATTCAAGTTATTCAAAAATAATTTCATTAAAACTACAGGAAAAATCGTTCGAATATTTCTAGGAGCTTGCATTTAGAAATTAAGTTCATTGAAAAATTGTGTGAAGCTCTTTCTTAAAAAAATAATGAGAAAATAATACAGGTTATTCAGAAATAATTTCATTAAAACTACAGGAGTATCTACTGCCAAATATCAATGTTCACTACTTCAAAAGTTTACAACGTTAAACTGATTTTTATGCAATGAATTCAAGGCGGAATTCTGCTTTTCCGAATGATAACGATTGCTCCTTGAAAGGATTCGGTATTAATTCTAATAAATATGCCAAAAACTGCAGACTCTTTCGAACATAGATTTCATATGTGATGGTTACTTAAACTTTCAAAGAGTGTTCTTATCGATTATAGCTCGATTCACAAGAGTGCAATTTTATTTGACTACTTTGTAGTTATTGCTTTCACTGCATGAGTTTGTTCTTAATATGTTGAATATACGTTCGGAACAGTTAGGAACTTAGAGTCTAAGAGCTAGCAACGTTTTTGAGAGAGAATTTCAGATAGGCCAGTTTTCAAATATGCTATCTCTCTGACTCTGCCGGACGTCAGGACTATCTGGTTGGCGGTAGTGGTTGAGTTCATTAGTGCCCATCCTACCTGTACAGGTGAAATATCGATTTTTCAAATCATTTCAAAAATTTTTTTATTTTTTTATTATTTTTATTGAACTATTTTCAATATGAATCTATTATTGCCAGATAATTTCATTGTTGATTAAACCGTGCCAGACGCTAAATTTGAATTAAAAAAACTTTTTTTCAAATATTTCAGTTTGGCTGAAACTTCAAAGTGTACTAGTTAGTAATGATTTAATCCATCACTTTTCATTTTTGAATTGGTCTGGCTGAAAGTTTAACAGTCGAATTAGTGTTTGGCAAATTAATTACAGGTTTTTAGATACCTAAATAACATCATATGAAAATTTCAGCCATTATGAAATAATTTGAAAAAATTGTTGTTTTCAATTCAAAATTAGCGTCTGGTATGGTTCAATCAACAATAAAACTATCTGGCAATAATTGATCATGTTGCAAAAAGTTCAATGAAAATAATAAAAGAAAAACAAAACTGCTCAAAATGATTTGAAAAATCGATTTTTTACCTGTACAAAAAGAATGCCTACTGATGAACGCAACCACTACCGCCAGCCAGACGACCCTTATGACGTCCAGGACAGTGAGAGAGATAGCATATCTAAAAGCTGGCCTACCTGAAATGCTCGTTTTTCCGACGTTGTTAGCTCTCGTAATATTATATTCGATAGATCGGAACAGTTTCGAAATTGACAGGACAAAATCAAATTAATTGCAAGCAGTAATTTTTTTTGATAATAATACAATATTCCTCTCCACCCTCTTCATCTTCAGGAATGTAGTTGGCGTTTTTGTTTCATCTCCATATTTGGTGGAATTGTTATTGCTAAATTTAATTCATGGAAGAAAATGAGTTTTCGAAACAGAACAGTGCAGCTACCTTATACATATAACACTGATTATCTATTGAAAAACTTATAAAATATAAATTATTTCTAGTTTTGCATCGGTTTCTGCATTTACTGAGGAATGGTTATCAAATTCCTTATTTCCATATGAATTGATCAATGTGTCCACTATTCTCTTTTCGAACCAATCAGGAATTCAGGAAATTCAGTCTAAGACGTAAAAACTATCTCTGAATAAAATACTTAATATCTTCATGCTTGAAAGTAATGTCTACCAGATTTTTTCTGAAAATCATTACTTTTTGAAAAATTCTGCAATTTTCATGTTACGTTTTTTACCCTATTGACTTAATTCCTACCGTCCTTATTCTTAATTGCTCATTTTTCTATCAACTTACTCCACGGGGTTTCTTTGAGAGGGATGGTTAATAAACGATTAAAAGACGCTTTAAGAAAATTGAAATTTATGAATTCTGGAAGTTCTCTGGGTTGATCGCAGCATCAGGTATATAAATTTCAAAATTCTGAGCGAACTCATCAGTTTCAACAACAATTCAACCCCAATGATGCTGTTGAATTTTGACCGCTCACAACTAGAAAATATAAGATATAGTATTTGATGTCTATGCATAGGTCAGCATGTGGATTTTATTTGTTGAAAACTGGGTAAAAATATTGTAGAAAATTTAAGAAAAAAGTTGTAGAAAATAATCGCACAAAAATGTTTTAACGATTTAATTCCATTTTTGGACCGAGATGAATGTTTCAGGTTACTGTAAAAAACACAAATAGCGCTCGTATGTCAAAACGTTCTGAGTACGTAACCTCAAAAATGTCCAACTTCACGATAGCGCTGCAGATGCCAGATTCCAACAATAGGGTTGCTAAATCCCGAAACATGAAAGGCAACCCTCGTATTTTTGTTTGCCCAGCGTGCAAATTCGTATGATTTGTATCTATAAGCAAAGTGTTTCGTCGAAGTTTTCAGCCGACCATATATTTTTAGGTCCCGAATCAATATTGTCCTTTGGTTAACACACAATGGGTTTCATGGGATACCGAATCTCTCCGGAAAATCCAAGGAAAAATTTTGAAATTCTGCTTCATTTTTATTGAAATTTCTGAAACTCATCTTTGAAACAGATTTCTGAAGAATTCAACATCCCTCTGTACCGAAGATATCTTGTGATCGAGTAATAGAAAAAGTGAGTGTATGTCTGTGGGTTGAAGAGTAATGAAAATTGGATGGAAGGTGAAGTACACCACTAGAAATTCAATTACTGTTCAGAAATAAAGTTGAAGCGTAGATATAATTTGAACGTTTACAAAGTGAGAAATATAAATACTCCTTTCATCCATTAACTATCTGGAAAGAAGGAGTACATTCCATAGTTCAATTGAATGAATTTTTTCGGAACCATGCCTTCCTATTGGGAGCATGAGAACTTACGGTCATACAAACAACGAGAGGAAACGCCTCTGAATTTTCTAGTCATTTTAAATACCAACCTAAAGTGCCAACCTTAAACAATCAAACGATTTGCTGTGAGGGTAAAACTGCTAGCGAAGAGTAATGAGAGTTGGCAACGAAACGAATAGAATAAGAGAGGCAATTAGATGCCGCTTATATGCAAAGCACAGAAAACCAGCGAAAAGGGTTTAAAAATTTTAATTAATCCAGTTCAACCGATGCTCGGTGTAAAATTCCTGGAACAGGCAAACGCTAGATGTCTGAAATGGGCAATTGCATATGGAATGGGTAAAAGGGATTATGAACTACACTAAAACATGTTAGAGGAGTTAATATTAATATTATATGAAAGGCAATTTCAATTCAATATTGATCTTGCTAGAAGTTTGAATAATTATCCAATTGTATTATTCTAAAGCAAATTAAAAATATTCCAGTTGTCTCTATTTTCTGATGAAAGTAAATAGTGAGGTTACTTTCATTATCAAACAAAATATTAATCAATATATTACTCTTACTGTACTTGATGTACATTTTGATGGGGTGAAATGTTATTCAGAACATCTGCGTTTAATTCAACAAATATTGTTCAATAAACCTTATAATTTTCAGGCTCATAACTTATCATCGAAATGGTTTTGGAACTAGTTGAAGATGCAACAAGTTATAGCGGTAGTGCTATATTATTCTATTCGTGGAAATATTAAACGACACTTGTATTGAGAATTTATATTTATGATTTTTTACAAGAAACGAACTACTGAACACGTGGTTGTTATTGTTGATACTCGATGGAAGTTAGAATGACAGATTGTTGAACATAACTAGAAATGACAGTCAGAGAAGAGCTCTGAGAGAAGAGAGAGATTGAATGTTGGTAGCCCTTTTATATGTTGACAGTTGCTGGTGGAGCGTGCTTATGAGATCAGAGAATATTGGTACTATTCTGTGATATGTCTTCTTCAAGCGAATGACAATTATAATTCCCTACAAATGCAACAACTGTTTGACCTAGTTGAACTTGAGATCTGACATTCTATCTTGGAACTCGGGATACTTTTTCATATCACCGAATGAACTATATGGAAAATCAAGAAGAAAAATTGAGGTATATCCATGATTGTAGATTTTATTTCGATAGATTCCAATAAATCGAATTTTCTCCATTTGTCAAATCCTTATATCTAGTTCATTCCTGGGATATGTGCGATTTTGATACAATGAATAGAATAATAATAAGTTAAGTTATTATAATAATAATAATAATATGTTTATTGTCATCACAAACAATAGTTTCATTTCGACAAATTTCAAATATTCTATGACAAAACAAAACCATAAGATGCGCCCAATATGAGAACATTGACAGTATTTAACAAAAAGACAACACGATTGAATTAAACTAAACATATCATAAATTTGACAGTTCCCAATATGAATGCATCGAAACCACAAAGCTAGCGGTTGTCTGTGGTCTATTCATCAATTCACATTATTCAAAAATACAGGTTCAAACGCTACATAAAAAGTAAGTCCAACCAAAAATACAAAAGAAAACAGAAATCAAACTCTGCATCGAATTATATCAAATACTTTCTTTAGTATTTGATATAATTATACTATTTGAATACTATCAAATTGCATCAAAACTTTTTTAACAGCTCTGGTAAAACTCCTAATATTTCTAATACTCCTATCTCTACAGGTATCATGTTGTAAATCCGAAGCCCAAGATACTCGGTGCTTCTTTATTCTCGATACTCATGCTGCCGAATGATTTGAAGGAGAATGGGGTTTCACACCGTATACCTCTCTGACGAATTCTTTAACCGTGGTGCGCAATTGGCAAACAATGTTTTGATTGGGAAACTGTTTTTAACAGTAACAGCGCAAAAGTTTTGCTCAGGTTCAATACTCCAGTTTCAGCATATAGACTCTCTGAAGGGTAGGTGTTTGGTTTTTCAAAAATAATTTTCAGGAACTCCTTTTGCAGTACCTCTATATTATATATGTATTCGTCACCAGCCGATCCCCAAATACATCTCTTAGTTGTCTAAAACGGTATATCATGCTGTGTGTACCTGCAACATTTTCAAGGTTTAAGGTTTAATTTTAAATGTGAATCGGTTGTTACTCCGAGGTATTTTATCGTATCTGAAATATGAATATTTCTATCTGAATCCACAAGAAGAATCCAATCCGAAGAATCAAAAGGCGGCAAATTACGAGAGTAGCAGGTAAATGCAAGAAATTTTGATTCATCTTAATTTATAGTTAATCGCTTCTGGTACATTCAGCAATCTATTAATTTCATATCAATTTCAGCTTTTTGCTTCACATCTTCCCAACTGTCTACATTAATAAGTAATGCTATATCATCAGCAAAACCTATGATTGATCCATTTAGGGTCAGATTCAGCAGGCTGTTCACATAAATCGTAAACGAAAGTGGTCCCAAAATAGTGCCCTGGGGAACCCACACACGATGCTGTCCTCAGAGCTGTAAGAATCTTGAACCGTAACAACTGTTTTCGATTTCTCAGATAATCACTCCAAAGTTCCACACCGTCACCTCTGATTCGCACCTTCTCCAATAGATCGAACAATTCTCTATAGTAAATGAATATGAATGCATCTGATGATTCTGTGTCTTTAGAATGATGTTACGTCTTTTTCTTCGATTTATCAATGTTCCCTCTAGTTTAACACTCATAATCACAAACAACAAAAAAGAAACTTACACATTTTTACAAAATACAAACTTTCTATTATTGTATTTTCCAATATATTTCAAAGTGTTTTACTCAATTCAAGAACAGTTTGATCAGAAAATGTGTTTCCAACTTAATTCTCTATAATTGTATGCCTATACATTTTTTAGCAGAAAATTTGTTGTTGTCATATTTCTGTTTCTAGGTATGAGAAGCCTAGCTTCTAGTTGTCTAGGTCTGCTCAGTTTTAATAATACTACAATATCGTTATAAAGTTTTTCTGTAGGGTTCTCTGAAAGAAATATTTAAAGAAACGAATACCAGAACAATCATTCGAGAAATTCAAATCATTCAATTATATTCACATACTATAACAATCATTTCTTCAATTCGAATTTTTTTAATTGAATTCATTGATTCATTCATTTTTATTTTCTTATTGATTGAATAATATTCGATTTTTCGACAGTGCGATACTTATATAGAATAATTCTCTATATTTCGATACTTTTTGTGTCTTCTTCAGGAGGAAAAACAACCTGAAAGTAGTGTCTACAATGTTCAAATTGAATATGTAAAAATATAAAAGTGGATATAAACTCAAATTCAAACACTTGAACTTATGATTTACACTTTATTGACTACATAGCATGACTCGTTTTGTCGTTACAAACGACTTCTTCAGATGCTAACAGAAGTCCGTTTGTAACGACGAAACGCGACATGCTATGTAGTCAATTAAGTGTAAATCATAAGTTCAAGTGTTTGAATTTAAGTTAATATTCAATTATAATGGATTTAAATCAAGTAAACGCCAACACTATTGAATAAAAATAAATATAGAAATACTTAGAATTCGAAATCAGTAACATTGTATACTCTTGATAATAGATTAACCACCCGAAACCTATGTAGAGTTTTTAATATATTCAGAGAAACTTATACCTAGCTTTGATCAATAAAAATAATGAATTGCTCTTTTTCTAGTTCTACCCAGATAACGTCAGACGTATTAGCAATTCCAGAAATATAATTGACATTATCAGATTCAAACCTAATATTGAGACACAGAAATGAATTCATATATAATGAAGTAAATCGATAGAACACAAATATATTCAAGGTTTTTCATTTGAATTCTACTGAAAATTTAATAACTTGTGAAAAAACATTTTAAAGTTTTCTAAGTACCCGTAAATGTTGAGAGAGAGTTTCAATTATGCATTTCATATTTTATATGAGATGAGTTGAATTCTCACTCCGCAGAAGCATTTTATTAAGTTTTCTCAAGAGATTCGAAGCATCGATTGAATAATTCAATTATTAGAAAAATCAATACATCATCGCAAAGCATTCTGATGGGCTCATAGAACAAATTAAACTATAAAACCGGATATACGACCGCGATAAAAGCTTTCCCGTTTTGCATCAGCGAATAATCTTGCTAAATTCCCCGCTCTCCCAGTACATTAGCCAACATTTTACGGGATATCCAAATAGCCCACACCTGCGAACGTGTCCTAAAATCCACTGTTTTCACCATGAATTTCATTTTTCATTAATGTGTTCATCAGAATTTTCAAGTCGAATTAACTTCTGCAGTTTTAAACATACGATTTGTAAAAAACCGGAGCATAAAGTCGGTGATCGATTATTGTTCTGTTGTCTATAATATTCACGGTTATTCCTATTTTCACGTGGAAAAATATCTATTTTCTATTAATTTTTATTGACTGCAGTTTTTTCACTTACGATAGTTGATAATATTATAGGTTTCGAATTATGACACAGAGTTTTTGGTTATCTCGCTATCAGTAATATCGTATACTCTTAATAATGGGTTAACCACCCGAAAGATAAGTGGAGTTTTTAATATATTCAGTGAAACTTAAGTCAAGTGTGTTAATCTTCAATTTTATAGGTTATTAAATGAAGACTTTTACGATAGACACACACACAGACATAAATGTATCAGAAATTCACTACAAGAAAAAGAATTCTGTAGTTCTCGTGCTATATTATCGAAAAATTATTCTCATTATTCGAAAATTATCGAAATAAAGTTATAGTGTACTGGGATAGCGAATATCTACAAGTGCGATAATATAGCACATTATTACTACAGAATCCTATTTCTTTTAGTGAATTTCTGACATGTTTTGAAAAATGACAACGAGAATTCCTACAACCGCAACCTAGATGGCGCATTACTTCATCAAATTAGACGAAATTGTTCCAAAAAACTAGACTCGTAAAATGTAGTATCTTAATTGATAAGGACTTTCAATGTATTCATGTGTTTTTCATTGATTCCAAAATTTCAGATGTACATTACTCTATACATGCATACGACTTAGTCTATATTTCTGTCTTACAATCGATGAGAGGGTATGTGTGGATTGAAATCGTTGCCTTTCATTCGTTGAAATTGACGTGATTGATGCGTACCTTGTAGTGTGAAACAGTGATTGTCTCACGCTTTCAATAAATGTAGGTATCGATTTCAAGATTCTCTAACATTTTCCTAGAAGGACAATGGAGACATTACATTGTTCATGTTTAACATAGCCAGTTCTGCTATAATGTTCCTTTGAATAATTTGTCAAGAAAAATTATCTATATGTATCGCCATCTAGTGGACTATGAACTTATGTGTGTAACTTATACTGTAGTATTATCCAGCATTTGATAAGGAAGTAGTACTTCGAAACGTTGTCATGCATATTTGTAATGAATTATGAGAAAATTCTGAATATTATTTTTATTGATGTTTATTCCTATGAATATTGTTCTATGTTTATTTATTCATTTATTAAACATGCACTGTTTTACAGAAGAGGTCCTAATCATGAAACAGGAAACACAACATATACAAAAAACAAAAGTTTCAATTAGGTACTTTCATTTTAAATGAAAGAGTTTGTGATATGAATCACAACTGATGAAATGAAATATAATAAATATTAGAATAAAAAAAAACTTGAATGATGACCAAACTTATACATACATATAAATTAAAACACAAATACATATACATTCACATATTAATACTTATACACATATAATTATATGACTGAATATTAATTCTGTTCGTGAGTACATATAAATGATTGTTTTATCAGAGATTATGTATATCAAGGAAACTTGCCTTAATATCAGTAACAGAACAGTTGAAAATATCCACCTTCTCTAAATATTACATTGTTCACACAACGTGTGCAATGAAAAAATTTTAGAACATTCTTTCTAGCTGCTAGAAGGTAGAACGTGAATGCGCTTCTGGAAGAAACTCTTGGAACAATAAAATTAAGCTTTTGCAATAACTCCTGCCATCTCACTTTATTGGTAATTATATTATGCAAGAAGATTATTGAATGGTATTTCCTTCGCGCACTGAGTGTGTCCACAGTATGTCGTCTTGTAAGTGTTTCATGTTGTATGCCTATAAGTGGATATATTCCACCAATTCTGAACCTCAAAAATTTCAGGAACTTTCGTTGTATAGACTCCAGTTGATCAATGTGTAACTGGTAAACAGGATTCCAGACTGTTGATCCTTATTCGAGTTTAAACCTTACGAAGGCACAATACAATGTTTTCAGAGTTGATATATTGCTAAATTCCTCTCCAACGCGAATAATGAAGCCATATTCTCTACAGGCAGTGATTTCTGTAGCATTGATATGAGTCACGAAAGTTAGTTGAGAATCAAAGGTTACGCCAAGGTCAATAAATGTATTAGGTCTTCCCAAAATATTATCACCAAGTCATAGTTGAAATTTATCAAATTATAATTTGTGAAGAACAACATTACATGACATTTGGAGATGATGAGGTTTAATTTGTTGAAATAACACCAATTTACAATATTACGCAGGTTTCTTGCAATGCGTTCACAGTCACCAATGCTGGATATTGAGTATGGTATATTGAGTTTACTCAATATATTTAACACCTCTACATAGACTTGTTTTTCGATATGTCATATGTAGGAAATTAACTTTAATAATCAGTTTTGTGGAGAACTTTCCGGAAAAATAGACCGTATTATAATAGGTTATTATAATTTGCGGCATCCCTGTATATGTTCAATATGATAAGCCATCAAGCGCAGATGTATACCGTTCCGAATGAAGTTCTTTTCAATACACTTCTCACTCCCTCAAATCTGGAAAGAAACTGAAAACGCCCCTATCGAAATGAACACCTGATCCCAGCAGCCGGAAAACCTTAGAAGGGAAACAACAGCCCGTCAATTCGTTTACGAACAATGCCATTAATCCGTTCAACACTTCTGAGCCCCACATCTCCCGCCCCCGTTTCAACAATGTATCTGACTCAGATTTTTTGTTTCGAGTCGTGTTGGTCAGACGTTGAGCCGCTAAAAGTTTCCCTACATAAAAGAAACTCTCTCGTACCGAAAACGTGAAAAACTTTACATCTCTTCTTGAACCGGATCATTACGATAAAACTAGAGCCGTTAAGATATTTTTCAGTTGTTTCTTACACTTCACGTACCTAGATCTCACGGAAGGAATAAATTCGAAGATCCAACTTTGCGTGCCAGTTTTCTTTCTTTGGAAACTTCCGGTCTCAAGGAAATTCTTGGTTGGGCACATTGAGATTTATTCCATTGAAATGCTACGAACTGAATAACCTTCACGTTTCTATGCTGTATAAAATGAATCTTTTTAACTATTCCACATTTTAGTCACTCATTCAAGGATATACTTCCCTAAATGGCAATATGAAGAATGTTTCTCAAGATGCAAAAAATATCTATAGGTTACAGATTCACGAATTCTCCATAGCTAGTAGATACTGAGAGTTTTAATAGAAATATTGAAATTTTTCGATTTAAACTCTCAGGCGTACACAAATTTTGTCAATGAGAACATATAAAATCAGTTAGAAATAGTATACAGCACTGTTTCACACTGTTAGTGGAATCTTCAGTGGTATGCATTCAAACAATCAAGTTTCGTTGGTTTTCCAAACGTACCTATGACTTCAAAAGTACCTTCAAAATGAGAAACATAGATCAGTGTACTAATTATATTGATATAATCGATCGACCGTACACGTAATAGAAATGCCTTCATTCAATGCCTTATATTGATATAATCAATCGAATGGCACACGCAATAGAAATACCTTCATATTACCAAACTTCAAATATAGAATAGGTAGAAGGTCACCAATTTATTTGGGTTCGGAAATTTTCTATACATTGAAGTGTGAAATTTTGGGTTCCAAATCTATAACCGTTTTTAGGTCTAAGATAAAACGATTTCTAATCGACAAGTGTTTCTATAGTGTAAGTGAATTTCTGTCATAATAAAATCAATTTTTTTATGTTTTGAACCTCTCGGAAGCAAACTTATGTATGTAAGTTTAGTTTACCAGATTCAGTGCAGGTCTTTTTTCTTTTTGACTTTCTCTATAATGTAATTTTTCATTCAACGGTAATGAAGCTCCATTATTATTTTTATTGAAGTTTGATAAACTAAATAGGATTTTTTAAACGAATATCGTGTTTTTTATTTCAATGGGCAAAAATACCAGTGTATAAAAACATGATTTTTCCTCATTTTTCAGATGTTTGTTCATTATTGATATCTTGTCCTAATGAAAAGTTAGCAAAATAAGGTTATGGAAATCATATTGAATTGTGATAAACAAAATGCTACTAAGAATATGCTGGACAGGCTGCATTGGCTTAATACCAGGGGGTTCACCAGTTCATTGCATTACATTGTACATGATCGTCCGCCCAGCTATTTCAAATCATATTTGGAGGTAATATCGATTTTTCATGGGTATAGTTTGAGTACGCATGAAATTTTCAATAGTTTTTTAGTGAAGACTACCAACTTGCAGAAGACATAATTTTATGAGGAGGTTCGCTCTTTCAATGTTCTACCTCATGATAGTAAAGGTTCGCCTACTTTAAAGGTATTCAAGAGATGTCTTGGCATGTATTTGCATAATTATGTTGTTATGTGAAACTTATTTGAATAAATAATTTTGTGATGTGATTATCAGAAAATTTAATAAAAGTTTGTATTATTATTATTATTTTCATTCCCCAGTTATTCTCAGCTCCGGCACTAGTGTCATAATAATAAAAATAATAATGATAATGACAATAATAATGATGATAATAATAATAATAATAATAATAATAATAATAATAATGATAATAATAATAATAATAATAATAATAATAATAATAATAATAATAATAATAATAATAATAATAATAATAATAATAATAATAATAATAATAATAATAATAATAATAATAATAATAATAATAATAATAATAATAATAATAATAATAATAATAATAATAATAATAATAGAGGAAGCTGAGCACCCCAGAGATCTGTAGGTTCACATATTATTCCAACTTTCATATCATTCTTTTGTGACGACAGAGTCCTGGTTTATAAAAAAATTTTCATAAGACAGAAAGCGGCAGTGCATGCGATTTGCGGTACTTCAAAGAGAAAAAGTTGCAGGACCTTGTTCAGAACTAAAAGTATACTCACTGTTGTTTCTGTGTTCATATGTTCTGTGAACACGTTATAGTGAAAAAAAAACGATATTCAACAAGAACGACATGATACATACTCATGAGAAAAGAAAAAAAATGATTTGGCTCTTGATCATCATCGACTAAAGAAGACCCAGTTGAGAACAAATTATTGGTGCTTGAAATTTTATAACAAATTACAAGTGGAGTGGAGGGTTCGGTCAATGCCTATTGTATAGACTATGTCAATTATTCCTACTAGTTTTGAATGTGTTTTGTTCAGATTTCAATTTGTGTTGTCATGTGACATATTGTGTGTAGTGTTGGTAATTTCATGACCAAGTTTTAATCAACTTTATAGCTTTTAATAGGTATGTGTATGTGATTTTAATTTCAATTTTAGTATGTGACCTTGTAAATTGGTTATCTAATTTGAAGAAATAAACTACTACTACTATTATTATTATTATCATTATATGAGCACACTTTAACGAAAAAACGAGATAAATTTTCTCGAGAAGGCATTGTCCTGACAATATCATTGCGGAATGATGTCAAAGCCATTGAAGACCATTCAATTCGTTATATATGTAAACATTATGTGTTAATCGTTACAGCCCATAATAAAAACTGAAAAGTTCTTTTGAAAACGAAATCTTGAATCAAATCTGAAGCGTTTTGTTAGTAGCAATCTTGATTCCTCTCGAATAAGTTCGCTATGAAACATTACTTGAAAAAATGAAATCTTGCCTATCGAAAATTTTTCTATAGTTCAATTAAGTGAGTGCTGTGAAAATAATATACATTCTCATTTGAAAATCTATTCGTGGATTCGGTTTTTATCAATCAGTTTTCCGAAATCAATTCATTTTTGAGTAGAAAAGGCTCGTTAACTCCAATTTCACAGTCACTCATAGCGGTATATTCAGAAATCGGTAGTATGATTTTTTTCAGAGATAATTCATGCTCAGTCACAATCCTCTAATCTCTATAAAACTTCGTGTTGATTATTCAACAATAACTATTATTTACGAAAATCAGAATAGATTCAGTTGATTTAGGACCCCAAAATGAACATCTCTCGAATTGGTATACACAAAGAGTTTATTTAGGTCTAGATGAGGTTCGATATGCTACGAGTATTATACTGGCGAGGAATTGTCAAAGAGTGCTCGAGCAGTTGTGCTGGCCTAAAATAATTGGAAGCTTTCTCCAATAGTTTTCCTCGTTTGATCCAGAATTTTCAGGCGAGTGACGAATGAACACACTGGAAAATTAATGTCAGCCCTTTGCTACGAATTGGAGTACCACCTGCTGCCCATATATTAGGCTATCAACTGTCGCCTACCCACCGTTCAATCATATTTCTCTTTTCAATCGCTTTTCCGCTCTCATCGTGTGGATGCTAATAACAAATATTTATCACATAACATTCAATAACTTTTGAATGTTTTGAAATATTTTGGTAGTAGATGGACCTATATACATATATATATATATATATATATATATATATATATATATATATATATATATATATATATATATATATATATATATATATATATATATATATATATTAAAAATGATTTATTGCCTGTTTCAGATATTTTTTTTAAATGTTTTCAGCAGTGAAAGGCTCCTTTTGATATGAAGAACTTTATTTTTGTTAACGTTTCGTTGTGTATCACAACTTTGTCAAAACTAATGAATACTTGAATTTAGGAGTAACTATTTATTTTTATTATTTTACTATAATAACTCATAAATTCAATTATTCATTAGTTTTGACAAAGTTGTGATATACAACGAAACGTTAAAAAATAAAGTTTTTCATATCGAAAGAAGCATGTTATTGCTAAAAACATCCAAAATAATATATATATATATATATATATATATATATATATATATATATATATATATATAAATTAATTTATTGCCTGTTTGAGGTAGTTTATTTTCAATGCTTTTAGCAATAACAGGATATTTTCAATGTTAAAAACATTGTTTCCGTTGACGTTTCGTTGTATAGCACAACTTTGTTGAAACTGATGAATAATTGAATTTTATGAAATACTATAGATATCAAAAGTTCAAACTTATTTTTTTAAAAAAAACCAAATTAGTTTTTCTGTTCCTTTAGTATTCAGAGGAATATTTCTGGCTTCATCTGAAAAACTCATAGTGAGTCAGGTGATTCTTATAAGTGTGATTTATATATACATATATACATACATATAAATACACATATTGATCAGTTCATGTGTGTGTAATTGATGGTAGACCATGAAGGAATGAGTTTTGGGATATGATGTTTGGTGATTGTTGCGTATTCATTTTATAAGTGTTACTTGTGAGGTTCATAAAATTGTTGTTAAAATATCTGTTCTTTCATTCACTTCGTTTTCTAAATTTTCAGGAATGTTTAACATTTTTAAATTTCTCTACATTTCTTGTCTTCCTCACTTGCTAAAATCTTTGTATTGTTGTAATGAAGATCGGGTTTTCCTGTTTTTTTATGTTTATGTAAGGCTGTTATTTGAATGTTTGCATATTCATGTGCTTTAACTCTTTCTTCAAGCTTTTATGACGTAAATCACACTCATTACAATCATCTGGCTTACCATGAGTGTTTTAGAGGTTTCCTTATGATGCGAGTTCGGTGCTTTTCGAAATAATCAAACCCTTTACTCGAAAAATTATAGCTTGTTTTTGTTTACGAGAGTACAGTATGAATAAATATATGTGCGCACACAAATACATATAGTTTTTCTGCTGATGTCACTGAATGAGTTATTTTAGAATGTACAGAACATACATTCAAAAAATTTCAATTAATCAAAAGCAGATTTCAAAAATGTAGAATATATATATATATATATATATATATATATATATATATATATATATTCTACTTTTCCTTATATTTCAGTTTCACGTCGTGATATCAGGTTACTGCATAACTGCGTCGTTTCAAGAGTATCATTCAATCTATCATGTAATTGTTGAAAAGGAAGTCTCCTTCGACTTGTAGTGTTTGAAATATTAGAAATAGCAGTGAATTTTTCATATTGAAGACGAATCTGCTGGATTTTCAAGCAGCTGATATTGCAAGAAATATTTCATTACCTTTCATACATAAAAACATTGATACCATAGTCTCATAAGCCATAGTACTAATCGTATCCTTCGATCATATATGTTCATCAACGATAATATTTAAAGCAAACATATGCTTGCATAGACGATTCAGAACTGTGAAGCATAATCACAAACGCCACCTATCGGTCAATTGAAGGTTTAGATCACAACAAAATGCAGGAGTCATGCATGTTCATCAGTAGCGTCTGAGTATTGATAAATTGTGAAAACCTTCAATATATTTTTGTAGTATTTCATATTTCAGAAATTCAAACTATTCATCTGTTTGAGTAAGCATTGGTATCACTTATGAATTCATCAATAGATGGCGCGACCGATAGCGAATGATACTCTCAGACTCTAAGAAGTTGAAAGATTTTTTTTTTTAATTCAGTGGACCTACAGTTTAACGCCGGTTCCGAACGGCCATTGGGCTTGTAATCGATGTACATTACCCAGCATATATCATTATTTTAACTTCTCAAATCATAGACACACACAAACACCCATGCCTTTAGCGGGGCTCGAACCCGAGTTCTACCGCACCAAAGTCGGGTGTTCTACCGACTACGCTACGGAGACAGGCAAGTTGGAAGATAATACCGAGCGCCGCTTCCCTAATTCATTTCTACTGTTATGTCATACAGAGTTGGAGAGTGACGAATGTGGTTGTTTTCTTTAGTCCAACTTCTCGGACCAGTATTCGAATATGTCAACACACTTCTAGATTATTTTGCAACACCCCAAGAAATCGAAACGAACACAAGAAGGAAACGCAGTAGACTGTTTCATCCAGTATAGTTATGATGTATCATAGTTCTCACATTATCTCTAGAGAACACGTTTGATAACAAATCAAATGGTCTTTCATTATGAATCATTTCGATTTCTCGACAAAATTAGAGATAAAAATTTGAGGAATGGAGAGGAAGAGAAATGTATGAATGATACAGCACAAATATTTAGTCTACAATAAAATGATTTCCCAGATTGTTACTCTGTCGAATAATCTAAGAATTTTCCTAGAAATCTCATTAGTATAGAAATTTCCTTTGTTCGAGAACTATGAGAGCTCATTTCTGCTGAAATTCCTTTCGAAAAACTTGCAATTCATCACTTAATTCATTATGGAAAAAGGTAAATACCTGAATTAAATTGATATTGACATTCTTTTACGCCAGAGCTCAAGATGCATTTCTTTGCTACAACTCGTAAACTGAACAATTGTTCAGTTCAGAATCTGTGAACAATTTTTGTCGTTAGCAGGGTGAAATAGAGATTGAAAATAGAGGTAGGGATTTTTTTTATTTGGGACCACCATACTCAAGGACTCACAGAACAGGGTTAACTACCGAAGCGTGTAGTGTTTCATTAGCCGAGACGGAAACAAAGGTAATTTATGTTATTGTAGTCTCACAGCACTTTCGTTTGGTGTATAATATGTTCCCTTTATTTGAACTAAAATGAAAACGACGACGCAACATTTTATTATCAAGGAGTAATTTGGCAGCAACTGAGTTAAGAAGCTTCTATAAGAAAGTTAAGTCTCATATAGACATATTGACTTCCATTTATTTCCATGATTGTGCGCTACTCAACATTTACATTGATTTGTTGCTGAAGATATTGAAAAGAAATATGCCAGGAACTTAAATGTGCCTGAAAACGTCGCAGACTATGATTTTTTCATATACCTAAAAATAGCCATCATGATAATTATAAAACTTTATGCTCTCTCATATTTATTTTGCGTATTGCAACATGATATTAGAATGAATTTCGAACAGACGGAAGTAGTGTTGAATTAAATTGAACTCTTGGCTTGATGTTTCACGACACCATTTGGCGAAGAAAAAAGTTTTGTTTCATCACGATAACGAACCAGCGCATTCGTCGATTGTTGTCATGTACAAAATTTACTAATTGATGTTCGAATTGATGCCGCATCCTCCCTACTCTCCAGATTCTGCCCCCTGCGACTATTACCTCTTTCCTAACCTCAAAAAATGGCTTGGTGATAAAATATTTTAGACCAATGAAGACGTTATCGAAATTTTGAATCAGTATTTTGAGGAGCTCGGCGAATCTACGTTTAAAACTGGTATACCTAAATTGAAACATCGTTATGGGAAATGTATAACTGTAGATTGGGATGATCTCGAGATATAAAGCAGAAAAAAAATTTCAAAACTTCTTTTCTTGGTCAGGATGGAAACTAATAAGCGTGAAAAATTGAGCCAAGAGCTAATTTTAATTCAATATTTAAAAATGTTTCACCAAGACTTAAACGAAAATTCAATTTCAATCAAGGAAAGTAGTGTTTATTTTTTTATTCATTTAATAGTGTTGACGTTTGCTTGATGTAAATGAATTATAATTGAATATAAACTAAAATTCAAACACTTATCACGTTTGATTTACACTTTATTGACAATAACGTAACATTAGGCTTTTCGTCTTTACAAACGAATTATTCAAATGCTAACAGAATGCTAACTGACTAGACAGTATTCTGTTATTATCAATAAAGTGTAAATCAAAAGCTCAAGTGTGTGAATTTTAGTTTATATTCAGTCGAAAATAATGTTGTTGATATCTGAAAGAATAAATATAAAGAGAGGATTTTAACACAAGAAGAGAACATGGAAATATGAAAAAATATGTTTTCTTGAGGGGATATTCATCCAAACTGAAATGAATATTCAAAATATTGAAAACTTAGATAGATATTCATTGATGCATATATATATATATATATATATATATATATATATATATATATATATATATATATATATATATATATATATATATATATATATATATATATATATATATATATATATATATTCATTCGAGAAATTCAAATTCACCTAAAGAATGTTATAGTAGAACTAGATATGTGAACGTGTACGATGTGATGCCTCCGTTCTACTTAAAGGGATAAATGTTAGAGAAATATTGAAATCGATGCCACACTTGATGGAAGTATGCAAGGAACACGTCAGTCACACTACGGCCATCGAAGTGAAGCAAATATTTCAATCACAAAGCATCTTCATGCTCCTACGATGGACTCCAAGTGGAATAACGTAAAGTAATGAATACTCCACAATTCCATCTATAGTAACCACTAGAAAATATCTCTCAGATTAAAGACACACCAAGCATCGAACGTTCACAAATCTTCTATACCCGTAGGTTTTTATAATGTCTACTAGCTTACCCGGCGAACTTTGTACGCCCATTCATTTTTCTCTGAATATTTTTCAATAAGCCGGAAATACATGTTCTACTATTTGTGCTACACTAACATGCTTTTAATATTATATATCCCGTGTGGAGCCAGGGACTTAATCACTTGCGAAGGGACTACAATACTTCCTGTTATTTCAAATCAGTCGAATTATCAAAAAATTCCAATATTAACACGTTTGATGTATTGAAAGTTATTAAACTGTCCGTTCTATAGTAGAACAGCATGTTCCTAATTTCGTATCAAGTACTTGTCCCATATATCTCATCATTAATTATATGAGATTTTGCTGGATATCAAGTCAAAAAATGTTCAGAATTTAGTTCATTCCTGGAAACCAATGAATGTAGTGGCTCTGGTGGTGGTACCAATGGCGTCAATTTGACTTGGCCGCTGGCGCAACACAATCCAGGGGCTTCATTTTTTAATTTCAATGCATTGCAATGTGGACACACAATATTCATTAGTCTAATAGCAACAATTTGCTCTGAACTGTAATCAATTGCCACATTATAACTGAATGCAGCTCTGTGGGGATTAAACAAAACATTTCTATGTTGATTTCGATTGCGTTGAAGTTCATTTCGCGCTTCGCGTTGCTCATCAGTTTGATTTGCACTTATATTTCTCTGACTTGCCGTATTTCGAGTTCTGCGGCCTAAGTTTGTACGTCTGGTTGGTGGCATTGTTGAAAACGAAAATCTAACTAAAAATATATTTTCTGTATAACCATGTAAAATTGTAATATTGTGTAGTCACCAAAAGTTACCAAAAATCGATATGAAGTGAAGCGAACTTACTGTGATTAACAAACACTTATTAGCAAACAAAAACTTCTTAGTCTTTGAAACAAAACGCACTTAATCAAAAACTTAATAAAATTATTGTTAGCGCGGTTATGGATGTGTTGTCACAGATTACCACAAATTTTTTGTTTCAAGTTGAATGACGTTGACATTCGTTACGCGCGTTTTTTAAAATATGCAAAATTAGATGTATATTTTTCAATCTTTCTGAGAGATTTTCTTCATATTTTTTCCGTAAGAACCTTGTACAGAGTATTAGAAAACTACAAAAAGAAATCAGCCAAATCGGTCAAGCCGTTTTCATGTTATGTCGTGACAACGCAAAACGGGTCTCATTTTTATATATATAGATTTGATAAATGTCATCATATGATGTTTTCAAATATCAAGAGGTTGCGTTAGTAATACGCTCGCGATTGTAAATATTCCAGAAATACGAGAACAATCGCGAGCGTAGGTTGCGACTTGAACAAGTCGCAACCTACGCTCAAGTCGCGACACAACTTGAAACAAGTCGAGCTTTAGCAAACGCGACACCCATCTTGCACACAGCTTTTCCATGCTCAAATTTTGCACAGAATATTTCGCACACGTTCAGCTGACTAATGTCATTCACTTTCAATCTGCGGTCTCCCAATACTATTTGATGGATTTTCACAATCATTTCTGAAGTTGTAGGACTATATCGACTTCACTAGTGACACCAGGACAGACTGACTGATAGAGGGCCTGTCAAAACCGAGAATTATGGTCACTTTAGATATACATCCGAAATGAAATGAATAACTAGTTGAAATATTGAACAGTTAGATAAATCATTATTGATGCAATTCAAATTGTTAAATTTCCAGCACGAACAGTCATACGGAAATATTGGAAAATAAAACATATTTTATCATATCAGAAGTCGAACAAGAAAAAAAATTAAAATGTTGAAAATAAAAAGCATGCTGAAATGAAAAATATAATGAATACATCATTACAGTATATGTTGAGAGTTTGTCTCATGAGTAGAAACATCTTTCGCAATGAAAAACCTTTCAATATATCTCTCAAATTGGCTCGATCCGCATTCCTCATAAGAAAAGCAAGTTGTTATTAAGTTTGAACCAATAGAAATTCTTTCCATTCTGTGACTTTTCTAGTCTTCTCCGGTCTGAACTCAGACCTTGTTTGTTTATTATTTCATGCGAAAATTTGCATTGACCTTCATTTTAATTAAATGACAATGAAAACAATATTTAGAATTTTCTCATAATTTTAATATAAATATGCATGACGACGTTTCGAAGTACTACTTCTTTATCAAATGCTGGACTGATACTAGATGCAATTTTACAAAATTCACTACTTATAGCTATTTTAAAAATAGCTATAAGTAGTGAATTTTGTAAAATTGCATCTAGTATCAATCCAGCATTTGATAAAGAAGTAGTACTTCGAAACGTCGTCATGCATATTTATATTAAAATTATGAGAAAATTCTAAATATTGTTTTCATTATGGATATTAATTTTCTCCAAGTATCGGCCTCATCAATCATCAAAATGACAATGACCTCATTCATCATATCTTCTTTTAGTTTGTCTAATTGAGACTTATTCCAGCGGAATGTTAAATTGTCTTTTAGGATTGATGTTTTTCCTCTGTTAAAAAAAGGTATTCGTTTAAAAAAAAAAGAAAACTATTCAATATTATATATTCAAATTAAATGAACCTCTCAAATCATATTGGTTCCATAAGGACTTCTTCTGCGATGCTTGAAGGAGCGAGAGAGCAGAAAAGGAATGTAATAACAAACCGAATCCTTCTAGTGTGGTTTCAATGATTACGAAATAGGGGTTTTCTCTAAGCTAATATCTTTGAGAATATGATCATCTCCTCGAAACTGGGCTGTTTTGGATATGAATAAGAGTTTTCTCACGGTTCTACTATCTTTATAAAGTATGAATAGTATAAACTAGGGGAAACTCAATGTTAGTGGCTGCAAGGAAACTGATAACTCGATTTGTTATTGTTCAATTTCCAGATCGAATATCCTGTCACTTTGAACTGCCGGTGAAGCACGATGTCGTTCGCAAGTAATCGTTTTATTTTTCATTCTATTTATTCTAATCATTCATATCTAACACTTAAACTCAATTACAACCATGTAAAGAGAATAATCATTCAATTAATTGATAGAGTCTCTGGGCTAGAGGAATAGGGATGTCTCAGTATGCTACATTGTATTATATCTTATTGAATTTGACAGGTCAAATACAAACAGGGACTGATTCGAAATATATTTTTGAATTAATTTCGTGCAAGATGTATTCATTTTCACACAATTAAACAAATTCAACTCATTAGGGAGGTCATATATATATATATATATATATATATATATATATATATATATATATATATATATATATATATATATATATATATATATATATATATATATATATATATATATATATATATATTCAGTGTTTAATTGGGATTGCAGTCTAGGACAGGAAAATCAGTTACCTCTTTAATAACTTATAACTTCACAGTAATTGTGAGAAAAGTGTTTTTTTTATAGTGCCTTGCTATATAAACTGTTAATTTTTGTACTATTTTAGCCCTGAAGAAGAAAATAAACATTTTCGAAAGCTTGGAAAATACTAAAGAGGTAACTGATTTTCCTGTCCTTGACTGCAATCCCAATTAAACACTGAAAATACATATCTACAGTCGTTAAAAATTCAACTATATATATATATATATATATATATATATATATATATATATATATCTTGAAATTGATTTATTGCCTGTTTGAGGTATTTATTTTGAAAGTTTTTAGCATTAACAGGCTTTTTAATATGAAAAAGTTTATTTCTGTTGACGTTTCGTTGTTATATCACAACTTTGTCAAAACTAATGAATAATTGAATTTATGAGTTACTATGGATATCAAATGTCAAACTTAATTTTTAGAAAAATCAAATTAGTTTTTTTGTATATTCACTTATTGATTTTCATTATATATATATATATATATATATATATATATATATATATATATATATATATATATATATATATATATATATATATGTATATTGTTACGTTTATATGGCTTCTTCAAGTAATTTTATAATGCCAAAATTCCTAAAATAATTTATCAACAATAAACAACTATTAACACTTGTTTTGAATAACAACACTGTCACTTTATATAAACATTGACAATTCGCCCATTTAACCTTAGAATTGATTTGCGTTATCTGTTGGCCGCTTATATATCCATTTATATGCCTTCCAGAACATTCCATAGTTATCAACATTCTTGCGTTTTCTAGAAACTTCCATGGACACAGAGGCAGCTTCAGGGCAAATCTGTCACAATATATTATTATCATTCCATTTATTACCCATGAGGAGAGCGATTGAACTCGAATTTGCAATTTTCAGTGGTTTCACTCCATCTTCGTTGCCTCCAAAAACGCTTCATTCTCTTAGAATGCTCTTTCTACCTATCATCTGTCCAATGTATTCCAAGTACGTGCGATGATTTTTGCTCAATTTTCACATGTGCGATTCATTTGGAAGACGGCGTGTGATATTTGAGATCACACTCGATTTTTACATTGATCTGTTGTTGATTCTTCTGGACGTCTTTCAGCACCTTTGTGCCGCATATAGTCTTCGTTATTCTAACAAGCAGTTTCTTCGGTGACTGTTTCATCCTGTGGACACGTGTATAGAACTTTGCCCGTCGTTTTCTGATGTCTGCCTTTAGTATATTTTTTTTAGATAGTTCTTTCTTAGAACTGAATGAGTTGTTCGGTTTTTCTCTATTCCTCTAATTCTTGTATGAGTGTTACTAACTATTGTTTCAGCTGCGTAAATTGCTTAGGGATAAACCGTTGTGTTATAATTCCTTAAATTCGCACTTCTACAATCCTTCATAATCGGTGTATAACACAAATTATCATTTTTTATAGTCAATATTTAGTACATTTATTTTTGAGCACATCGTACTTGTTGAAAATGCCATACTGGGCTGATTCATGCTATTATGCGAATCATTTGTGGCGGCATGTATCCAAACTTTCAATTTTCGATGTTTTTTTTGAATGCATTGAATTCCTTCATCTTCTAAATGAGGAAAACATGCCAACGACTCATGTTAGCTCCCTTTATCGGAAAAACTCACTGATTTTGTCACGAGAATGCGCTCTAATCTGCTCAATGAAACGGAACGCGAGCATTGTACATTGGTTAAAAAATATATATATATATATATATATATATATATATATATATATATATATATAATTTTCGAGAGATTCTGCAAAAAAACAGGATTTCTGCTAAAATCTTGTCAATTTCATTGTATAAAAAAATCATATTCACACTTTTTGACATACTCATTCTGACAACGAAAGAATCCTTCCATTATTGGATTTATGAATGTAAGGCCTTTTTTACATTGTGAATGCTGCCATTTGGAGCTAATCAATGTGAAAACTATAAGGATTTCAAAGTTCCTTTTGTTGAAAAATTTATGAAAATCTGGTTGTTATTAATTTATGACCTGAAGGCAAACTTATGTTATTTCTAGCACCTATCATAGACGCTTGCTTTTTATTTCATGTAACTGAATCGATTGTATCTGTGGATTGGGTTGCATATTTATATATTTTGATAACATTTCGAATTATATCTGGTTTATAACCAATTATCGTAGATACTTGCTGAACGATTCTTCATTTTGTTGCTTTCAATTTTAAGTGATAAGTTTTATGAACATATTTCATTGATTTGTACATCTCTACCTGAAAATGAGTGGTCAACAGATGATATATTGTTAAGAACTTGATATTTCGATTTTCGAAAGCAGCATAAATAATTCCTACGCTTTTATATCTATTAAATATAATTAACTGAATTTTGATTCGAAAATATAATTGTTTCATATCATGCCTCATTTCTTGCAACATATTCACTTCAATAATTTTTTACTTCAACTAGCAGTATGAATAATAACTGAAACAATTCACGATTTTCGCGATTATCTTCTCGTTTTCTTCCTCAAAATATAAATTTCCAGTTCAGCTCCAAGAAATAGCAGAGCAGAATATTCCAGCCACCTATAAAAAACATTTTGATTCTATAATGTCAGTAGAGATTAAATAATATGAATTTCAATGGTCGATTCGAAGCATTCTGTTCAATTCTGCAATATAGGTTTTCAGACATATATTTAGGGCTCTTAGATAATTATTAAATTAAATTAAACACGTGGCTTAATGTTTCACGATTATAATCGAGAAACATTAAGCCAATTGTTTAATTCAATTTAATATTTGATTATATTTCACCAAGAGTTAAGCGAGAATTCAATCTCAGTCATTGTTAGATAATTGGCAAAAGCTTATATGATCATTCGTATAAATTTTTTTAGAATGGGTTATTTGCTCGAAATAAATAGTTTTATTATATAGTGAGACATTAATGTTTTGAATTCCATAATTTTTCAACGTTGTCACTAAATTCACCCATACGTTTGAGAATTGGAAAAATA
The DNA here is from genome assembly GCA_030704895.1 of Henosepilachna vigintioctopunctata. NCBI lineage: Eukaryota > Metazoa > Arthropoda > Insecta > Coleoptera > Coccinellidae > Henosepilachna > Henosepilachna vigintioctopunctata. Next base: position 2,596,691 of record JARQZJ010000067.1, read on the forward strand.
TTGCTCCGAAATTCCATCGAATTCCTAAAGACCTTATAGGAGGCTTAATCGAACGCTACAGAAACAATTGAGGTGAGAAACTAATTCAATACATCTTCAGGTTTTAATAACGATTCGATACAAAGCAAAATTGATCTAACGAACGGAGAAATACATATAAAACTTGTTGGTAGGGTGTGCCAGAATTGTGACTTATGATACTTATTTCCTGGGAAAAGGAAATCTATTACATTCCAGGGAAGTAGAGGAACGATCTTTCGATTCTCTTTGTTAAGGAAGTTTCTTATTGAATCTAGCAGAACGATAAATTGTATGTGTAATAAAACATTGAACGTAATGAAGCAAAAATTGGAACTTGAAATAAAATATTTTCAGTGGTCTCACTCTGCATCCACTCATTGTCATTCGAAAACTTCTATGTCGAATTGACATTTGATCAAATGTCAATTCGACATAGAAGTCGAATTGACATTGAAGAGAAGTTACCTGTCTTTCTATCCTGGTCAACGACTGAGCTAGATTTTCTAATCAATTTCTCCTTTTTCAGAATTGAAATTAGGATCTAATCAAATATGCATTGGAATCGTACGTTCTGGTATTTTTCGAGAAATTATAATACCATCTATGATAACCCATCACTTCAATTCTAAATTCTGATTAATCCATGCTGAACACATATAACTTGAATCAATATGCTCATCAATAAAAAGCAATGTCCTTCAGGTCTGCTGATAAAGGCAATAAGACATTACCGAAAGCAGGTGTAATGAATAAAAACGGTAGTTCCATTTTCCTAATTACTGGCTTCCCTATAATATTTTTCACGGATACTTTCATTATGATACCGTCACATCATTACTATAATTAAAGTGTAATATTGATTGAAGAAATGGTACTTTTTCGGAACGTCTAATCAAGTGAAAGAAAATGAAAACAGAAATTCCCAAACCACCAGATTATATCCGAAAAACAATAACTCATCTGCATATATAGGAAAACATTTGAAATCTGGTGTTTACACAAGTTTCGAGCTTTTTGACTCTCATCAGAACGGTGTTGCCAAACTCAAGGTGTATGAACCTAGAGATGGAAAATACAAGAGGAGACTACTGCAAGAAAGGCGATTTTTAGACGTCCGCATGGACTTTCCGGGTTGAAAGATTTCATTATTTACCTTCCCTTTGAGAGGAATATCGTTCCTTCCCGGAATTTTCAACCGGAAGTTGGGATAATAGTTCATAATAGAGAGTTCAAAAGTATTTATCTTCATTGTAAGAGTTTCTTTTTGTTTCTTCCAGCTCCGTTTTGAAGAGAGCGAACAAGGGTGAAGGCAAACTTTTCTAGGGGGTTGAAATTTTTGACCATTCAGTTTAGCCATATGTAGCGAATAAGCAAAATGGGAAACGTTTGTTAGGTTATCTTCACTGCATAAACTCTAATTGTGAATAATTTTCCTCTTAACATATCGAAATTTATTATTGTAGTCATTACCTTGCAGCTTGTGTTTTCTCCCGAAGAAGACACAGAAAAGTGTCGAAATATCGAGAATTGTAAAGAACAAATAAATTGAATAAAAAGAGTTTTCAAACACTTCACAAGACCGATTACTCCCGTTACCTAAATTTATATATATATATATATATATATATATATATATATATATATATATATATATATATATATATATATATATATATATACAGTAGAATCTCGATTATCCGAACCTCGATTATCCGAATATTCGATTATCCGAACTCATTCGTCTTGGCTGTAATTATGTACCAAGTTAGAAATATTTTGTCGGCGCAACGAGACACGTTACGACAAGTTTATTTTCCCACCTCCGACCGTGTACTTTGTCGGCGCAACGACACATGTTACGACAAGTTTATTCCCTCAATTGTTTGCGGGATAATGTTTGTTATTGTTTTAGTTGCTTTGATAGCGATCAACTGACAGGTTGTCTTATTATTTGTATAAATTTTATGTTGGAAATTTAAAATGTCGAAGCGAAAAAGAGTAGTGTTGTCTCTTAAAGACAAAGTGAAGATAATTGAGAGTTTAAAAAATGGTGAAACTGGCAGTAAGTTGGCACAAGTATATGGGGTAGGAGCTTCTACGACATCCGAAATTAAAAAGAATTCTGATTCTATAATGAAATTCACCAACGCGCTTGAGAAAGAAGATGGAAGCTCGCAACGTAAAGTTATGAAAAAATCTCAAAATGAAATTCTGGAGAATGCAGTTTTTACTTGGTTCTTACAAAAGAGAGCATGCGGCCAGCCCATATCTGGACCTCTGTTATGTGAAAAAGCATTAGACTTTAATCAAAAGCTTGGTGGTGATACTTCTTTCAAGGCGAGCTGTGGCTGGTTAGCAAAATTCAAATCTAGACATGGAATTCGAGAACTGGAGATTCAGGGAGAAAAACTGTCTGCTAACGTTGCATCGGCCGACTCTTTTGTAGACGAATTAAAAGAATTTCTAGATGAAAAAGAATACGATTCAGATTTTGTATACAATGCGGACGAAACAGGTCTTAATTGGAAATCTCTACCAAGCAGATCATTAGCATCGCGTCGTGAAAATGCAGCACCGGGGCACAAAGTGAGTAAGGACAGAGTTACAGTTATGGTTTGCGCAAACGCTAAGGGAACACAGATTGCCACTGCTACTTATTGGAAAATCAAAAAATCCGCGCTGTTTCAAAAATGTTAAAATGCCGTTAACTTACGCTAACCAACAAAAAGCGTGGATGAACACAAATATTTTTCTTACTTGGTATGAAAATACGTTTATTCCTGAGGTGAAGAAATTTCAAAAGGAAGTGGGAAAAGAAGGTGATGTATTGTTGTTATTAGATAATGCACCAACGCACCCTTCCGCTGAAACACTAAATCGAGAAAATGGAAAGTTCACGGTTAAGTTTTTGCCCCCTAACGTAACATCGATATTGCAACCTATGGACCAAAGTGTCATTGAAACTTTAAAACGTTTATACAGAAAGCAGCTACTGCGTCGCCTTTTGTCGGTAGATGATAGTGAAATAGAAACGATGTTAAAGTTTTTTAAAGAAATTAATTTAAAAGATTGTTGTTATATGCTGGTAGAAGCGTGGAACTCTGTGGAATCGCAAACATTGAAAAGGGCATGGAATAAATCATTAAAATTAACTCTATCTAATTCTGCAATAAAACCACACGACGATTTTGAAGAAATAACAGAAATAATGAAAGTTCTTAGCATTGGTGAAGGGTGTGATGAAGAGAATATCAAGGAGTGGCTGAACTACGATAGTGAAGACCCTGGATTCCAAATATTAACTGATGAAGAAATTATTGAGGATTTGAACAGTAACGAGAGAGAAGATGAAGAAGAGACCGAAACTGAGGATGTAACTCACGTACCATCTCATGCAGAAGCTTTTGAAGCTCTGGATGTTGCTTTTAAGTGGTTTGAAAGACAAGATGAATCGGATCCCATACAGTTGTTACAATTGAAGCGCATCAGGGACTTGGCAGCAATGAAAAGATGTGATACATTACGTCAAAAATCAATAAAAAGTTATTTCAAACCAAAATCTTAAATCACATAATTATTAAGTAATATATTAATTTTCTATGTTTTTCTAAAGCCCATTACATAATAAAAAATGATACAATTTAAATATTGTTTGATTTGCTTTGAATTCGATTATCTGAATTTTCGATTATCCGAACTACCCCTGGTTTTAATTGATTCGGATAATCGAGATTCTACTGTATATATATATATATATATATATATATATATATATATATATATATATATATATATATATATATATATATATATATATATATATATATATATATATATATATATATATATATATATATATATATATATATATATCGAAAAATTAAATTCGATAGTGAATATTAAGTGCGTTTCAAAAAACATCAACTTTGCCGAATGAAAATACCTAACAATTGTTTTATCCTATCATGGGACTCTTCAGTGGAATCCAAACAATCGAATTTCGATGGTTTTCCAACCGCACCTCGGCCGTACTCCAAAATGAAGCGAACATTAATCAGTAAACCAAACACGTGAGCTCCCTCTATCGAAGAAACTAGATAAACTCTCTAGAGTATTGCAGGTCGCTCTTTTCTCGTGATAAAATCAGTGCGTACTCAAAGGCTTGGTAATGTTTCAATCAAACACCTTTGAACTTTGTGTTTATTTTGTGTTTAAAGGAAGTAAATCTAATCTGTACCTTCTTTCTTCATGAAAATAATAAACATCAGCTCACTTCACTTACTCATTATTACTTTAACATAGTCAACGCTTAATATAATCTTTAATATAAAAATGAATCGGAAAATGTGTTGGTAAGCGCATAACTCAACAACGAGTGATTCGAATGGTTGCCGGAAAAACTCTAAAAACAGCCTATTTCTTTTTCCCTTACAAACGTTTTCTAACTGAAATGTAGAGTCAACAACTGGACCGGTTTACCACTATTTTTTTTAGAATACTTAATTAATAATATAAGTAAGAAATTATTATTAATTCTCAAAAAGAGGATGTAAAAACTAAATATCTTATCACACATCTTCGTTGGTTCAGAGCTATCACGACTAATATTATAGAATAGACTAACATACACGTGTTATATTTGAATATACAGAAGAATACATAGTTTTTTTCTGTTACAGACGAAATTTCGTTTTTAAAATGATAGCTACTAGATGTACAAACTTATGTCGCAGAGCTCGCAATGCAGCAAGTAAATGATAAAAAAAGAACAAGTCAAACTGACGAGCTACGCGTCGGAATCTAGTTCGGAATGAAGTTGAACGGAATCGAAATTAACAATACGAAAAGCTTGCGTTTAACTCCTATCAACCTGCATTCAATTATAACGTTGAAATAGATCACAGTTCACAACAAATCGTTGCTATTGGACCAATGAATATTGTATGTCAATATTGCAAGGCAAAGTTTAATTGTTATTGATGAGAAAATACTAACAATGAATCGACAAAATATTGCGCGAGGAGTCAATTAGATATGTAGATAGAATAGAATAGAATTTATTACATCCATTTAGACAATTATATAATTGTGTTGGACAAGTCAGACATAAGTAATATTATTGTCGGTCAGGTACTCCCTTACACTATAGTAACAATTTTTCAGGAGCACTGACTTTACAATTTTCCTAAACCTAGCAGGACCAAGGCATTTGAATGCATAAGGTAGATGATTATATAATTTGATGCATTGAAACGCTGGTGAATTTTCATACTTGGCCGAGCTATGTCCAGGAATAAACAAAGTTTTTACATTTCTTGTGTTATGACAATGAGAACTACTGAATTTTACAAACTTGCCTTCATTTTCCTTAACATAGATTAAACACCTATAAATGAATATACAAGGTGTAGTCAATATTTTATTCCCAATAAATGTACCCTTACAAGATTCTCGAGGACCTAGTCTGAAAATAGTTCTGATTAAACGTTTTTGAGATATGAAAACTCTTTGACTATCAACAGAGCTACCCCATAACATTATATTATAATTGATGTGACTATATGCAAGCGCGTAGTAAACTTCCATAACGGATATGGTAGATAATAAATTCTTTATTTAATTGATTGCATAAAAAGCTGAGCTAAGTTTTTTAGTCACAGAGTCAACATGTAAGGACCATCTGAGGTCTCGATCTAATAAAATTCCCAGAAATTTAACATGATCGCATAAAAACAATTTTTCGCTTTCAAACTGAATAAACATTCCATTATCTACAATATATGATGAATTAAAAATTAAGCATTTAGTTTTACTGGTATTTAATATTAATGCATTATACTGACACCATTTTTTGAACTCCCCCAATATCATTGAACATTTGTCCAGGAGTTTTTCAAGACTCCGCGCTGTAATGGCTACCGAGGTATCATCAGCAAAAATAGTCATTTTATCTGCTTCTACATAGTCCGGCAAATCATTAATAAATAAAAGAAACAAGAGTGGACCGAGCACGGAGCCCTGTGGGACTCCCAAATTTGTACTTTTTTCGTGAGACCAATGATCTTGAATCCTGACCCTCATGCGTCTCTCAGAAATATAGCTCTCAATCCAATCGAGAAAGACACCCCTGAACCCAAGATTATACAACTTACTAAGAATAAAGTTGAAAATCAGACAATCAAAGGCACGCGAGAGATCAAAAAATAACCCCGCAACATGTAGGCCACAATTCAATGATCCATATATAAATTCAACATAGGAAATCACTGCAGACTGGGTAGATCTGCCAGATCTAAAACCATGTTGACAATTTTTTATTATATTAAATCTACTAAGATATTGCATCATCTGATCAAGAACAATTTTTTCAAAGATTTTGGAAAAAACACTCAAAATATATAGATAGATAGATACTTTATTTCTGTTGAATGCAAAATACATTGTAGAAAAGGTCATACAAAAGAACAAAACAAAGAAAATATACGGGTTTACAAATCAGCACCAAGTTAATAAATAAACCTAATTAATCAACTGAACATTATTCTGACAAAAGCTCATTGAGACTGTAATAACATTTAACAACTGAAAATTCACTTAATCTAGATCTGGAACTAGGCACCGAAATAGCGTTCTTAATTTCGGTGCCGATTTTATTATATATTTCAAGTCCCATGTAAACTGGTGATCTCCTTCCAATTTTGAATTTATAGTTTGGCATAACAAGATTTTCTTTGTATCTTGTTTCATACTGGTGTTAGTCACTATGTCTAATGAAATGTTCTTGACTTTTGTGGATTAGTGTAGCTACTTCCAGTATATACATGGAAGTAAGCGTAAGTATATTCAGGCACCTAAAAGCCGTCCTGCAAGAGCTTCTTTTGGGAAGTCCAGCCAGACACCTAATTATTCTATTTTGACACAAAAACACGTTACTGCTTCTTGATGATGCACCCCAAAAAAGATGCCATAAGAAAGCCTAGAGCATATATGTGCACAGTATACAGATTTCAGTTCAATGTCAATACATCTCTCAGTCCTCTAAGAAGGTTGAATAATGAACTCAACTTGGTAAATACATTGTCGCATTGTGTCCCCCATTTAAGATGTTCATCCACTGCAATTCCCAGGAATTTGACACTGCTACTTTGTGTTAATTCAATGTTATTTCCTTCACACTAGGTTTTGTTATATTTTTATATATATTTCTGAAAACCGTGAACGTAGTTTTCGTTTCATTTATACGTAAAGAATTCATATTGAACCAATTCTGCAAGACATCCAGCTCATTCTGAAGGTTATCCTGTGAAGTCGATTCTGTTTCACAGTGACAATCACTGTAGAATCATCTGCGTATAGAAACACCTTGTCTCAACCGCATTTGTAATGTCATTAATGTACAAAATAAACAATATAGGCCCCAAAATTTAACCTTTTGGTACTCCAATATCATTATTTATTAAATTAGATCTAATTTCACTCTCAGGCACTGAGAGCACTTGTACAATATACAATTGAAATAGACGCTATTGGTACAGCCACCATAGTCACTATATTCATTCGTTTCCGGCAATGGACTGGATTCTGAACATTTTTTGACTCATATCCAGCAAATATCTCATATAATTAATGACGATATATTTGGGACAAGTACTTGATACGAAATTAGGAATGCCCTTCAACTATAGAACAGACAGGTTATTACTTTCAATACATCGAACGTGTTAATATAGGAATTTTTTGATAATTCAACGGATCTGAAATACAGGTATTGCAGTCCCTTGGTAAGTGAATAAGTAATATCCCAAACGGGATAAATATTAAAAACAAGATAGTGCAGCACAAATAGTAGAACATGTCGATCTGGCTTTTTGAAAAAAAATCAGACATAAATTAATAGGTGTACAAGGTTCACCGGGTTAGCTAGTAATTAATAAATATACGTATAAAGTTTTTCTGTAGATAATGATGCCTAAAAATTTGAGAAAACCTTCAGCTCATTATTATGCTAATCCAAAAGAACTCGTTAATTTGTTGTGTAGAGCAGAAGACAGTAATGAACCTGGTAGCGTTTCCTAACTCATAAAAGTGTAAATTTGAAATTATTGTAGTAGACGAACAAAGTCGGGCCCGCAAATCCAATTTGATTGGAAAATACGAAATAACGGACGCATACTTAGGACAGTCGGACGTTAATGTGAACTCATTCTGCAGTCCCGGACTCCTGGGAATTGTTTGCTAGGCATATGCGTTATCCAGTTCCGTTGGTTTTTCTGTACCTTCGTGAGAAAAGCGAATCCTACCATGCCGACTGAGGGCTGCATATATTCAATAACGGAAATCAAATTTTCTCTTATTAGATTTCGAGAATATGTCACTGATGCGGAAATATTCCATTCGGACAAGAATTCGTCGTATTTTCGGTCAAAAATTATTTCTTTGGGACTTGAAAGCACAGTTGACCATAGATTTCAATTCAGTCTTCGAAATTATATTAAGTAAGCTCAACATATTTCACAGATGTATGTACGTGTGACCTATAATTGAATATTGAAAAGAGTACTTTTGTTCGAAATAAATCGTCAAAATATTTGTATAAAGTATTTTTGCAAAGGTCTCGTCTGTTGAATACCTTTCGTTTAAATAAAGAACGCCGAAGAAAAAATTAAACATTCGGATATAAAGTCTAATGAACAAATAAATAGATGTATACTATGAATATTTTTTCAAAAATATTGATATATTCAAAATCATTGAATATTACTAGAAGCATTGTGAAGAAAATCTGAAGGGAATGGAACAGAATTTCTGAACTCATGATTATGATAATTTAAATAAAACTAAGTAGTTTTTCGATTTTCACTATAATTAATCAAAACATGACAATATCGTTTCGCCAACACAGTGGCTTCATCAGATGTTGATGATGAACTGAGCTATTACATTGTGGACGGCGTATATTTATCCTGAAGTGCGTGGGGTGAGAATGACCATAGAACACTGTCCTTCTTTTACAAGGGGGATGACTATAGAACATATTTCTTCTGAATTGTGGGGGATGACCATAGAATACTTTTCTGTGATCGCATTTTTACTGGAATGAATTTATTAACTGAGAATTATTGATTAAAACTTGATCATTTAATAAACTGTTCAATTTCTTCCTCTTATTGATTTGCATGGCTTCTAACAGGGTTAGTTTTTAACCTTTTTTTAATTTTTTATAAATACTTTAAAGTTGTTGTCGAAGACATGGTTCTTTTCTATAAGATGTGTTGCATACGTAGAAACGTAGAAATACGAGAACGGCGACGAATTGACATATCAGATCCTCATAAACACTGTATGCTACGGCTGCAATATTCTCTTCAGTACGCACTGTACGCATGCAGGAAATGAAACTTGGTGCGAAATTCGGTGATAATAGCACGAATTGTTGATTCACCAGGTCGATTATGACGACCATAATGTTGTCGTAACAAACGATACACATTTTACACAGAGCACGAATTTTGATAGTGAATTTCAACAATTTGCAATCGGTGCTCGTTTGTGAGTCTTTCTGTGATGAAATGGCAAAGTATACTGAAAACTTTTCACTTTGACAGACGACGTTTGGCTGCCATTACCAACCTGTGGCGCCAACCTGGAAAACTTAACTCTTAAAAAATCATCCGTTATATATTATATATATATATATATATATATATATATATATATATATATATATATATATATATATACTAGGACATGCAATTTAAAAATCCAGATTAATCAAAGTAATATCATGGAAGAGTAAGCTACTGTTAGCTAGAGAATAAGCTATATAAGCATATACGCGGTAATACCTGAACCATCCTTCGGACTATACATATTAGAAATTACTGAAATCTATGCCATAATTGACTGAGGACAAGACATCTATCGAAATGCGTGGCGACGACTTCAATCTCCACACACTCTTTTATGTTACCGCGCGCAGAAAATCGTCAAGTGATAAATACTTCACAACTCCATCTACAGAAATCAATAGAATATATCTTACAGACCATAGAAATACAAAGCAATAAATAGTCACACGTCCATACGTATGTCCGTTGAAGTTATTTTCATTCATACATTAATATATTTGTAATGCCAATGTCGATATAATATATATAACATATAATGTACATATAATTTACATTATATATACATTATAATGAACTGAGAGCAATGGAAAAAATGCTTATATAACCCGTAAAATCAGCAAACAATATTTTCGTTACAAATGCCATGCAAATACTTCACCATCGATATTTATGTTACTTATGAATATTCATATTATTTCATTTCATTCTAGAGTTTCGTGAGAATATTGCGACTGAAATCCCTTGGTTCATAAAGTTTGAATTTATGTATTCTGTAATCGTATTCGGTCCAAAATATATTCATACTTGCAGTCATTTTTGGAGTTTCCTCATGTGATTTTTCATATCGAAATGTTGAAATTTGAAACGACCGTAGTCTCCTAGTTGAAAGTTGAACTCAAAAATTGAGATTTCTAAAAAAAGGGTAACACAACGAATCGAGTGGGAGTAAGCATTTCTTCAATAAATGAAAATAAATTAGACACAACTTGGAAAAAATTATTATTCCTCAACACTGAAGAGATCATGAATTACCTGAAATCTTTCAAGCTGTATAATGTTAATTGATATGCATTATTTATATATATATATATATATATATATATATATATATATATATATATATATATATATATATATATATATATATATATATATATATATATATACCTTGTTGCCTAATAGGCCAAGCAACACAGCTGGAAAAGGGTGATTTTTGATATGAATTCTAGTTGCAAACCGACTCTACCACTATGAGCAAGCCATTTCGGACATAATTTCTGATATGTTTTGGACAAGAAAATATCATTTCCTTTTTTGTTATGAACATTTTTAAAAAATAGCACACTTTTAGATTTTTCTACTTATAACTGAACAAGTAATCAAGTAAGCGAAATAGAGTAATTTTTGAACGAGTCGATCGGATAATTAGAAGCAGAGAAAATTGGGAAAACCGGAAAATGTGGCTCATTTTGAACAATTGATCAATTCGTTATTCTTTAAGTTTAACAGCTCAATCTTTGTAAAACGTTAGTACATTATATATTGTTCACAAACCCGAAAGATTGGTGCTAATGGACAATTGGTTTTAGCGGTATTGCAATTTCAATTTTATCGTGTCATATTTTGTGAAATAGCTGAATGCTTCATGGGTGGTCTGATTTGAATTATTAAAACGGATTTGAAAACTACAGAATCTACGCAACAAAACGTATATTTTCATTGTTGAAGAAACAGCTGGGAAACTAGTGGAAAACGCGGTCAAAGGTCACTCCAAACCGCGTTTTCGTCTAATTTCACAGCTTTTCCGTTATCAATGAAAATAAACGTTTTATTGTGTAGATTCTGTAGTTTTCAAATCCGTTTCAATAATTGAAATCGGACCACATATGGAGCATTCAGCTATTTTACAAAATATGACATGAAAAATTAAAATCACAATGACGCAAAAAATCTTTCGGGTGTGTAAGCTAGATATAGTGTACTAATTTCTAGCAACGGTTGAGCTCTCCAACTTGAAAAATAACGGATTTATGAATTTTTCAAAATATGCCTGATTTTGTGGTTTTTCCAAATTTTCTCCGCTTCTTATTATCCGCTCGACTCATAAAAAATGATTCCCTTCGTTATTCAATTACCTACAACTTACTTATTGATTGTATTTCACTTACTAGATAAATGCTATTTTTTTGATAAATACGAGTATGTTATAAACAAACTTATTTGTTATAAGCAAATAAGAAAACAATATTTTAGTATCCAAAACATATCAGAAATGATGTCCGATGCGGCTTGCTCATGGGGATACAGTCGGCTTTCAACTAGGATTGATGTACTGAAAAAATACCTATTGCTTGAACTATAAGCGATAGAACCAGTGAAATAGTAAATGAAAAAGGGTTTGTATATGGAGAATACAGTCACATATTTAGTTCATTGTTATGCTCCTCGTCAGTAACACAAATTGGTAATTTGGTATGAATCCCTATCAATAGTTGCTCACAAACATCACAATTAAAAGTTGGTAATCTTATTGAGTACCAGCAGAGAAGTCATGAAGCAGGCCTGTCCGTCCCACCCAATTCTGCCATTCCTGATAAAACAATTTAATCAGATTTTACGCAGATTACACAAAAACTTTTTTAATTCAACTTTGTTAAAAAGGTTTTATAAGCTAGTCGAGATGCTGTGAATTCTTATTTCTCTGTTTTCAACGCTCTATCCGACGGGGGAAGCTTTTGGACAACACGATAACCGTTTCAGCGAATTTTTTAATTATAAAATGCCTCCAAGGAACAAAACTTGAGTGCATTTCTGTAATTCGGCGGTTGTCTCAGCTTTTACTTAAACTGAAAGCGCTGACATGTAAACGTCATTTGGCGAAAGCTATTCCTGTTATATTTCTTTATACAGCTCCGGAATATAATGAAGCTTATTGGTTAGAAATTGAAAAACCTCTACTTAAATCAACGATATTTAAGCATAAGAAGAAATCTCTACTAACAAATTGGACACGAATACGTTATAGTTAACAAAATATAACTATTTCTGAATTATACTCCAAAAACATTCCATGAAATGAAGATGGTCATCTTGTTGAACAATAAATTGATCGATACATTGCATGAAAAATAATTTTTAATAGTGTTGGCGTTTACTTGATGTAAATCCATTATAATTGAATATAACTTAAATTCAAACACTTGAACTTATGATTTACACTTTATTGACTACATTGCATGACGCGTTTCGTCGTTACAAACGACTTCTTCAGATGCTTACAGAATAATCAGTTATTCTGTTAATCAGTTAATAAACAGTTATAAACAGTTATCAGTTAAACAATAATCAGTTAATCAGTAAACAATAAACAGTTATCAGTTAATAAACAGTTTATTCTGTAAGCATCTGAAGAAGTCGTTTGTAACGACGAAACGCGTCATGCAATGTAGTCAATAAAGTGTAAATCATAAGTTCAAGTGTTTGAATTTAAGTTATATTGAAAAATAATTGTTTTTTTTTCAAAAAAATTATATCAATTGCTTGGAATTAATTTCTTGATGTCACCTAATTTTCAGAAGCTAACATAAATCACATTAGCCTTTTTATGTTTTGAAAACGAGTGCCAATTGTTAAAAACCAATTGTCAATTGCTAGCAATTAAAATTTTCTCTGTGTAACCAAGCCAAGAGAAAAAAAATAATTTTCCAATCAATATATTCCATGAAATATTCCTCTATAAGAAATTGAGAAAAAATATTGATTGAAAACACACATATGTTACAGTAATAGATAGACTTATAGTTTTTCACATTTGAATATATCAACAATACGGTTTCATATAAATTGAATTGAAAACTCTCGGTTCAACTTCGAAGAAATAATAATTTGATAATTGCTTGTAAATTGTTAATTCTGTCAGTTTAACTATTAAAAATGGAATGATACTTCGAAAATATCCTACAATTCTTTTTTCTCATTGTATTTATGCACTTTCGGAGATCCATTTACACATATATTTAATCTCATAATAAGCAAAGCCACTTTTCCTAGAATATGGAAATCGGCCAAGATAGTACCTGTCTTGAAAAAAGGGGATCCTTCTGTTGTAAACAAATATAGGCGAATATCCATCTTATCGAACTCTTCCAAATTTTTAGAAATCGTAGTCTAATATAATGCTGTATACCCAGCCGTCAGAAACAGAATCAATATTAAGCAGCATGGATTCATGTCAATGAAATCCTGTTCAAGCAATCTAATACTGTTTTCTCAGTACGTTCCTGAAGTACTCGACTCCACCGGTCAAGTTGAAGTGATGTACACAGATTTTCAGAAAGCATTTGATAAAGTTGCTCATGCGCTTCTGGTGCAGAAATTACGCAACAAATTTAGGTTATCTGATAGCCTTACCTACCTTTTCCATTCCTGGTTGACCGACGTCAATTCGTACAGCTGGAGGGAAAACACTAGTCTGAGTTCATACTTACCTCTGGAATACCTCAAAGGTCTAATCTTGGACATGTGTTATTTATTCTGTTCCTAAATGATCTGATGGATAATATTCACTCTCTACATGTGATGTTCGGAGACGATTTGAAACTTAATCATGAAATTATGTCTGAGGACAACTGTGTTCAGCTCGAGCTGGACCATGTTGCTTGTTGGTGTAAAGACAATTATTCGAGTTTGAATGTGTCAAAGTGTAATGTCGTCTCTTTCACAAGGAAAAGGGCTGAATTGACTGTGATTATAAAGTCGGTGATTAAGTTCTTTCTCGTCCTGATAAGGTGAGAGATCTTGGTAGCTTTGTGTTGTCCCACACATCACTCAACTTAGTTCATTGCCTCGAAAATACATCTATTCGTTATAAACAATGGCAAATATTTCAATAAAATCTCAACATTCATAGGACTATTCAATACCCATATCCGTAGTAAGTTAGAGTATATCAGTATGAGTTGGCACCCCATTTACACTTGCCGTCAGCGCCATCTTGAGGCTATTCAGAGAAGGTTCCTGACATTCTTAGTTTGGAGGAAGCATAAAGTTTATCCACAGAGAGGAGTCAATTATAACGAATTATTGACTCGATTTAGTTTAATCTCATTGCAGAGCAGAAGAGAAATTTTATCAATCAAATTTTCGTACAAATTACTTGACAATAGTATCGATTGTCCTCCTCTCTTGTCCTCTTTGAAGTTTCGTGTTCCTAAGCAAAATTCTCGTAATACAGAATTATTCCACCTAGAGACTCCGAGGACTAACTCCCTAAAACAATCCCCCTTCTGGTTTATGCAGTCTACATCCTATAGAGTTGCCAATAATTGTGACATTCACTTTGACTCCATAGATGTTATTATCAGGAGTTATGTGAACAAAGAAAATTTACTAAAATAAATTGATTCAGATTGAGTTCTTTGTAATATTTCATTGAATGCTATAATGTAGTTATTAGTTACTATTTTTTCAGATTAGATTGAGCTCTTTGTTATATCTTTTTCATTTTAATTATCGAGTTTTAGTGTTATTATTTTCTGTAACTGAGTATTATACCTGTTGAAAATGAAGGAATTATTATTATTATTCTCATTTTAACTTCGGAAAACGGTCGAAAAATTATGTACCTGCGGTGTGTTTTTGAACCCGCGTTGTAGGGTTCTGAGTAAAAAAAGTCGAGAATCTATGACACGTGTTATTCAACAACACAGAATATTTCTGAATTTCCATTGAAATTTCACATTGTAATTTGAATTCATTTCATTCAGAATTCGTACAAGTGAATTTAGTTGAATAACAGTCATATCAAAATGATATAAGAGAACTAAGACTAGAATAAAACAAACTTGAATTCATTTCATAATAATCTATTCAATATACAGGTTTTAGCTTTGTGTGATCTTTAATACATACGCATTTACTCCACTTGATTGAGGTAAATTGAAATATATTATAAGTATCTCTACTTGGTTGCTTTGTATTCGACTAGGTTCTGTTCAAGAATTCGATGAATAAGTTATTCAGAAATAACCTAATGTTACCTAAATTTATATACAGTTATGTCCATCTTTTTTCTCAACATTTGTTCATCAATCCAACTCGAAAACAAATTAACGTTAACGTAAACGCCTGGAATTTCACTACCGCATCCAATACCCCAAGAAACTATCCCCATCTGTATATAACGATTCGATCTATCATCCATTGGACACACTAGTGGACTTCCTCCATCCCCAGTGCAAGTATCTTTTCCTCTTTCACCCCCAGCACATATAAAACTTCTATGGAGAGTAAAGAAAGACCCCAATCTGGTTTCTCTCAACTTGAATATACATTCAGATCTACTTATTAGTGGTAGATTAATTTTTTTAAGGACAGTTGACTGCTCAATTTTCGAAAAGGAATCAACCCCCCAGCCGCTAGCATAACAGGAGTTCCCGATAGATTTCATATTTCTACCAGGTAAACAAACGGTTTTGACGTTTCCAGATAGCATAAAAGGCTCATTCAAAAAAATTAACGCAATGTCGTTTTTCAGTGAATGCGGATCGTACCCCTTGTGAATGGTTACATCTTTGATGAGACGATCTTGATGTGGTTGTACTGGTGCAGCATCTTCCATATCTAATTGTCCTGCTCTAATAGTAAATAATGAAATGTCTTTTTTGAAAATGCAGTGCGCTGCTGTCAATACTACCTGAGGATGAATCAGTGAGCTTCCACATTTGACAACATCGAATTTAGATGTTTTATTTATCATTAATATTGCAGTCATCCAAGGAAACTCCCCGAAAGAGATCTTATTATTCCCTAATATTCTAGGCAATAAGGGCGACTCAAATCCGCAAGTATTGAAAATTGATTGAGCAACTGGTTTTGTTCCATATGTGTTCCCATTTTTTACGATATTGTCACAGCATATCTCATTGTTTCCTTCACATTCTTCTCTCATTAGTCTGAAACAAATCAAGCATTGAGTAATGAATTATCTAAAGGAAACGAATACGAATTAAAAAAGTTTAGTTTCCATGAATCAGAGGATTCATAGTGGGGGTTTGAATAGCTGTCATCCTTTATTCAACTTTCTTCAATATATATAATATTCAATATATCTGCAGCGACTAGTCACATCCTGCCACCTCAAGAGATGGCAACAAGATCTCTTCCCTTTCTGTCAAACAACTGTCAAACGATTAACAGCGTTCTATTCTTCTAAAGTAAGTACATTGTCAATAGTTATATTAAATAAAGTTGTTCATACTGAACAGAGTTTGGGTGTACATCTTAATAAATCTCAATATTGGTGACTCCGACGTGATCGACACAGCGACTAACTATAGTACAGTTTGTAGTAATTTGCATTTCACATCGACATTAATAAGGTATTAAAGTTATTGTATCTTATTTTGTCTTTGCTCTATTTTATGTTTCTTTATTTCTTTAAGTTCATTCCACATTGTTCAGAATATTTCTTATTTCGCACATAAATATATAATATTTATTTATATGAACATAATTCAAGTAGGAACTTAAGGGATAATTCAGGATTTTCAAAAATCAATTTTTTTTTTATTTTCGATAAGTGTAATACTTTAAAAATATTCAATAGTGTTGGTGTTTACCTGATGTAAATCCATTATAATTGAATATAAACTTAAATTCAAACACTTGAACTTATGATTTACACTTTATTGACTTAACGACTTCTTCAGATGCTTACAGAATAATAACAACATTTTGAAAAACACAGGTATAAATATCAAGGAATTTGGGATTCGGTGGTTTTGGTTTTACCTAAGATATTCCATTCTGACCTATAATTTCTATTACCTGAAAAGGTTTAACAAGGGTGAATTGTTTAATTCTATCTGTTCATTGAGTAAATTTCCAGAATTTTTAAGCCGATTTATTTCCACTATTTCCCAATAACCTAATTCACCACTTCTCTCTATATTGTGTAAAATTTTGAAATTCGTATCGAAAGTATGGTTTTCTGTTAATAAGTGGTTTGCATAATTGGAATTACTTTTATTATGGGCGAAGCTATATTTATGTTCCTGTATTCTAGTACCAAAATTTCTACTATTTTTACTATATATATATATATATATATATATATATATATATATATATATATATATATATATATATATATATATATATATATATATATATATATATATATATATACCGGGACATGTTCCACAATTCAAATGGTAAACACCGATTTGTCTCCTCTTTCAATTTTGTTGTTATTGTTCTCAATGTGTCTCGATAAATTATTGTTCGTTTTAAATGAAATATTAAAATTATGTTTACTTAAAATGTTTTTGACTTTTTGACTGACGTTTCCAAAGTATGTTAAACTGTTATATTTACGATTTCTATCCGACTGATAAGGAAATAATAATCGTAGAGCCTTCCGATAGAGTTTTTTATCAAGAATATTTGACACTAGTTCGAATTCTAGCACTAATAATAATTATGAAAGCGAACTAGTGTCAAAAATTCTTGACAAAAACTCTATCGGAAAGCTCTATGATTAGTATTTCCTTATCAGTCGGATAGAAATCGTAAATATAAGAGTTTAACATACTTTGGAAACGTCAGTCAAAAAGTCAAAACCTTTTTAAGTAAACATAATTTCAATATTTCATTCAAAACGAACAATAATTTATCGAGACACATTAGAAACAATAAAAACAAAATTAAAAGAGAAGATAGATCAGGTGTTTACCAATTGAATTGTGGAACATGTCCCGGTATATATATATATATATATATATATATATATATATATATATATATATATATATATATATATATATATATATATATATATATATATATAGGTAAAACTAGTAGAAATTTCGGTACTAGAATACAGGAGCATAAATATAGCTTCGCCCATAATAAAATTAATTCGAATTATGCTAATCATTTATTAACAGAAAACCATACTTTCGACACGAATTTCAAAATTTAACACAATATAGAGAGAAGTAGTCAATTAGATTATTGGGAAATAGTGGAAATAAATCGGCTTAAAAATTCTGGAAATTTGCACAATGAACAGATAGAATTAAACAATTCACCCTTGTTAAACCTTTTCAGGTAACAGAAATTATTTTTCACAATGGAATATCTTAGGTGAAATCAAAACCATAGAATCCCAAAATTCCCTGATATTTATACCTGTGTTTTTCAAAATGTTTCTGTAAGCATCTGAAGAAGTCGTTTGTAACGACGAAACGCGTCATGCTATGTTTTCAATAAAGTGTAAATCATAAGTTCAAGTGTTTGAATTTAAGTTTTTATTCAATTAAAAATATTCTCTGAAAATTTGAAGTTGATCCGATAATTACTTTTCGAGTTATTCGAAGAGCGCTCGGGAACAGGTAACTAGCGGCAGCTGCAAGCTACTGTTTTCTCGGGTTCAATTGTCATCCATAAAATGAAACTTTGATGTATGTAGCAGTAACTAAATTTATAAATGCCCTGAATACAATATATTCACAATTATAAGTGGTATAAGTGCTGAAATTAGTGAAATTAGTGGTTTTTCACCACGTCACAACTATGCCTGTGACAGTTGCGGAGAGCAGTCGATAGTTGAGCATTATTGAAATAAATTATTTTTGAAGTTATTTATTATGGGACGTGAAACGAAAAAAATTCGGAGATCTCAAAATATCCCTAAGTCGTATTCAACGGGCTTAATTGTGGGTCTGATTCCCATCGGTATGCCGGAAAAAAGGAAGCTACACGTGTAAGTGGCAGATCAGCACGTCAACGACAATACTCGGGAAGGCAGAA
Organism: Henosepilachna vigintioctopunctata; assembly: GCA_030704895.1. NCBI lineage: Eukaryota > Metazoa > Arthropoda > Insecta > Coleoptera > Coccinellidae > Henosepilachna > Henosepilachna vigintioctopunctata. Next base: position 2,616,154 of record JARQZJ010000067.1, read on the forward strand.
TGCTTCGTAGGCAACAGCAAATTGATGTTTTGGAAACTTCCACAATGGCTGAAAAACTATTATATGGCCCAGGTGTAGATGACTCGGTGTAAGTGATTAAATAATTCGTATTTCTGTTCGTAAATCTAGTGTGAAACTTTAAATGCGTTTTTCTCAAAACTATGTTTTTTGAACTGGTGGCAACTGTAACTCGAAAACCGCTCAGAAGATTTCTATGAAATTATTACAGCTCTTAGAATGCATAATAAACTCGGGCCTGATCGAAGGTTTTTTTTTTTAAATTCCGATTTTTTAAGACCAATTAACTGTTCATTTTTTCCCGAAAATCTAGAACAAAATTTTCCTGAGGTCGCCATTTTGTTAATTTCTGAAAAAAAAAGCTTCGATCAGGCCCTGGATTATCTATTTATAAAACTAATTTTGCTTATCCGATTGATTTCAGATGAATCTCCAATGACTTATGATTGTCACCGCGAGAACCTTTTTTTGGAACTTGGTCAAAACAAACATCTATAACTTTGGAAATCATAATTGTTTGTTCCAATTTTCGTGACCTCAAGTCAAAACATTGTGTAATAATGCCATATTATCAATTTATAGAATAACATGATTTAATAGCAAAAAATTACTGAAATTTCTCAATTTTTCGCGTCTCTGACTACCCCCAACCCTTTAAAAAAATCTCTTCCAGTAACTCTAGTTATTCTACATAAACTATCTTAAAGAATATGAATAACGAAAACGGTGCCTGTCAATTGCATGTGTTTCATTAAAATTGGAACCAATTTGGCAAAACAATACAAGACATAGGTTTACTCAAGCAGTAAATGAAGCCATATATACCAGTGCAGTATTGGCGCCCGGTTTTCGAAACATTGCACATTTCTCATACAGAAAAAAGGGCAACAAACAAATTCATTGAATTCGCTTAATTCCATCATTCATTCATTTCATTAATTCATTATTCACTCGTCTTTATATCAATAAAGACTGCAAGGAGAAGTCAAGTCAATGTGTAAGTTGTAGAAGAGCAGAATTCACGCGACATAGTAATTCACTCACTGACTAATTGAAAAGATTTGACTACTCGATATAGAAGTCCCTCTACCTCCTTCAGAAAATGCAAGTTATTATTTGACAATGACAGATTAATTCCTACAATGACCAGAAGCTCTTCTAATTACAGATATCACAGCAGATACAACAAATTCTACGAGAATTGGAAATCACGTATTGGAGAACCCTCTCGGTTCACATCGGATCAAGGACATCAGTTCAAGAGTAATCTCTCACAGCAATTAGCTCAGTCACAAGGGATTTGCAAATATGGACCACTCTTTACTATCCACAATCGAACGGCATCATCGAAGAATTCCACCGTCCATTGAAATCAGCCTTAATTGCATCGAACATTGGACTACATTGCCAACCATATTAGATTTGATGGAGTACACAGGGAGGTTAGTACGTTCCCCACATGTTTTGCTAACTATGTGTGATACTGCGGAGATAGTATGCTACGACTAGTCAGATCCTGCCACCTCAAGAGAACGCAACAATATCTCTTCCCTTTCACTGTCAAACGACAGTCAAACGATAAACATCGTTCTATTCTTCTGAAGTTAGTACATTGTTAATAGTTATATTGAATAAAGTTGTTCATACAGTACAGAGTTTGGGTTTACATATTAATAAACCCCAACATTCATCTACATTTCCTCGATTAAATAATTTTACATCTTCATTCAAAGCAAAGTCTCGAAATGAGCATGAAGCATAACTTGATGGAATTATTCCACTGAATTCGAAATGATAAGAATCTATTTACGCTTTCATTTGAGATGCAACCTACACAAAAAGATAAAAAGCCATTCACAGTTTGACAGTACTTGATGTAAATAACATAACCACACCTAAATTCAAACTCAACAAATTCTTCGAACATAAAATAAAACACAATATTTCATGATGATCAAGACATTACAAGCAGATGAATAGAAATTAAGTGATTCAATTCACTGAACTCTTTTGAAGTTGTTCAATTGTGGGACTTCCAAACTCAATAAAATTGGTTAGTTTTCGGAATATATCGGAGAAATTCTCGACATATTTCACTCATCTCAGACTGACTTGCTCATATGTTTCAACAGTGTTTTTTCTGTAAATAATCATCAAATCGGAGGATCTTCAAAACCCTTATGAGTTTTCAATTTAAATACTCATTTTTACTTTCACACGGTTTACTCCATATCTGAATTCTATCATTATCTTTTATGATATTTTGTCATTGAATTGCAATTTGTGAACCCTTGCGAGTTGTACTCAGTAATTATATGGTACTTAACATTGATACAAACATAATGATGAACTAAGCACCTACAGTCAAAAACATTCCGCCGAGAAATCAAGAAAATATTTACTTTCTGTTAGAGTTTTACTACAAATTGAAATTGATTGCCGAGCTATAAAATTTTTCAATAGATTTTTTCGAATTTTTATCAACATTTTAGTTGAAATTCCGAAAAATAGAGTTGAGTTCATTCAATTCACAAAATACATACAATTTAATCTGTTTACCTTTTCTGTGGAATTTGTTTTAAGTATTCTGTCGATGAAATCAATGAAATTTCAATTCAATCAGAACAATCGATTTTTTTCACAAAATACATCCTATAATGTTCATTAATATTCATTCACAAATGTTCATTTATTCGAACTGCATTGTAAACATATCAAGTACCAATCGATCTTGTCCTATCTTCAAATGAAATCAATAAAGCCCATTCGATATCGAACCTGAAATATGACTTATACAAACAAGTTCCACTTCAGTTCAAAATTCCAACGAAACGAAAGGAAAAGAACCGTAAACTCTCGATATCTTATCAACACTTTAGTTTAAATTCGAAAAATATAGTTAAGTTCATTCAATTCACAGAAACATACAATTTTATCTGTTTACCTTTTCTGTATAATTTGTTTTAAGTATTCTGTTGATGAAATGAATGAAATTCCAATTCAATCAAAACAACCAATTTTTTTTTCATAGACCACATCCTATTATGCTTATCAATATTCATTCGCAAATGTTCATTTATTCGAACTACATTGTAAACATATCAAGTACCAATCGATCTTGTCCTATCTTCAAATGAAATCAATAAAGCCCATTCGATATCTAACCTAAAATATGACTTATACAAACAAGTTCCACTTCAGTTCAAAATTCCAACAAATCAACAGCAAAAGAATCGTAAACTCTCGAAATCTTATCAACATTTTAGTTGAAACTTTAAAAAAATTGAGTTGAGTTCATTCAATTGACAAAATACATACAATTTTATCTGTTTACCTTTTCTGTATAATTTGTTTCAAGTATTCTGTTCATGAAATCAATGAAATTCCAATTCGATCAGAACAACAAATTTTTTTTCATAGACCACATCCTATTATGCTTATTAATATTCATTCACAAATGTTCATTTATTCGAACTACATTGTAAACATATCAAGTACCAATCGATCTTGTCCTATCTTCAAATGAAATCAAACAAGACCATTCGATATCGAACCTAAAATATAACTTATACAAACAAGTTCCACTTCAGTTCAAAATTCAAACGAAATAACAGGAAAAGAATCGTAAACTCTCGAAATCTTCCTTTGTTTGAAAGATTTATTCACGGCGTATCCGTATATATCAAGATCAAAGACAACACTCAAAACTCCGTGGGTTTATTGACTCGACGAATATCAAAGCAAATAACTGGTTCACTTGGATTGTGCAATCGGACATAAATATGTCAGCGTGTATTATTGGCGAATATGATTTACAATCTATTGTAACCTACCGAATGTCCACATAGCCGATACCAGCTAAAGTGGAGTCGTCGTCGATACACATATGTTGCGGAACGCACTTGCAGGGTTTTGCCATAAATTCTAAAGGGATAACATTTTTAGCACCAACCACCGCGCACAATAATACTAAACACAATGCTCGTAAACACATCATGCTTCCTTTATTCAATGGGATCAACTGATTTTAGGTTCCAAAAGTACTCGGTATTAACTTGTGAAACATGAAAGAAGGTAACAATAAGAATCAATTAAGTTAAATAATGATCGAACTCCAGGTAACTGCGTTCAATATAGAATATTTCACGAAAGTTATAATCTATAAAGGGGAAGCAATTCAAAAGGCATCAATTGATGAGTGTACCGCTTTACTTAATACCTGAGAAGTGATGATGAACTTTTTTTATATAATTCTAAATATTTGTCTAAATTCCTCGAAATTGTTTAATACATTCAAGAATTCTGAACCACCAACGTATAAATATAAATATAATAATATTTATATAAAAATTTCCTATAAATATGTGAAATAACAGAAACAAACTTCACTTTGTTACTTCAAAAAGTATAAAATTTAATTGATCACATTATAAACTAGTTTTAAACTTGAAATAGCTACAAATAAGTATAGGAACAACGACTCTCTTCTAAATCATTGAGCATTATATAGATCATAGAAAAACGACTCTCTTTCACATCATTGAGCATTATATGGAGCATTGAACAACGACTCTCTTTTGCATTATAGAGCAATATATAGATCATAGAACATGAACAAGAAGTAGCTCAATAATAGGTGACCGTTATTTAAGGCACAAATAAGTGTAGGAACAATGATTCTCCGTTGGGGTTAACAGGTGTCCGTTATTTTAGGCACAGATAAGTATAGGGACAACGACTCTCTTCTATATCATTGAGCATTATATGGATCTCTTTTACATCATTGAGCATTATATAGATCATAGAATATTGGGAAGAAGTGGCTCAAGTTAGTTTTGGCACAAATGAGTATAGATCATAGAACATGAAGAAGAAGTAGCTCAATAACAGGTCTCCGTTATTTTAGGCACAGATAAGTGTAGGGACAACGACTCTCTTCTATATCATTGAGCATTATATGGATCTCTTTTGCATCATTGAGCATTATTTAGATCATAGAATATAAATAAGTGCCTCAAGTTAGTTTAGGCACAAATGAGTATAGATCATAGAACATGAAGAAGAAGTAGATGTCCGTTATTTTTGGCACAAATAAGAATAGGAATATTTGGTTTTCATTTCGAAGCATTCTAATGAATGAATGAGATTGAATTCTTCAGTCTTGAAAATGAGCTAACGCTCGAAACATGTTGACTTTACATATTGTTAAATAAATCGTGAAACATTAAGCCAAGAGTTTAATTTATTTTAATATTCTAATGAATGCCTTATAATAGGTGTCTGTTATTTTAGGCACAAATAAGTGTAGGAACAACGACTCTCTGCTACATCATTGAGCATTATATGGATCATGGAAAAACGAATCTCGTTTGCGTCATTGAGGATTATATAGATCATAGGACATGAAGAAGAAGTAACTCCATAACAGGTGTCCGTTATTTTAGGTACAAATAAGTATAGGGACAACGATTCTCTTTTAAATCATTGAGCATTATATGAATCATAGCAAAACGACTATTTTTTGCATCATTGAGCTTTATATAGATCATAGAACATGAAGAAGATGTAGGTGTCCGTTATTTTTGCTACAAAATAAGTATAGGGACATTTGGTTTTCATTTCGAAGCATTCTAATGAATGTTAGTTATTCTTTTAGATGCATTTGTGTTTGTGAGAAAGTTGGAACTATAGTTATATACCGATTCCACAAGAACAACCAAAGAATACGAGGGCTATCAAACCCAGCAGCCAAAAGCGTTAAAAGGGGTACAATACCGTTCGTCTACCGAGCATCTCTAAGAGAAGGGAAGTTCAATGGTTCTATGACTTCCATTCTGAATAGTCTGAAGATCAAAGAAAAGTATGTCAGTAGGCAGCCGGTTGATTTGTCCCCAGGTTACAGCTTTTTCGTTGTAGTTTTCTGAAGTTTCTTGAATAATTTGACTTCGAGGACTCCTTAGTTATATAATTTTATAAGCAAATCCTGTTGTTATACAGTACTGCAATGTTCATTTTTCAGGAAACAACTTTTCGCTTATGTGATGAGCTGCAATAGTGGAGTCTGTTTCACCATCCGTAAAATATAAAATTAATGAGTGCTATATATTAATAAAGTTCGTATAATCATTATATTGACTTGGGTTTCACAGTCCAACATAGGGCTTTGCACATTTCAATTGAACAATTCTTGATTCGAAAATATAGTGGACCAAATTCCAGTAATTCAAAAACAACGAACTTATGATGGATTTATTGAAAGGAATTGCAATCGCGTATCAAAAAAAACCATTGCATTGAGTAACGAAATGAAAAATATTCGAATTTTCTGTATAAATAAATTTATGATAGAATTAGATAGATTGTTGAATGTTTCCGTTAATATGGTTCATAGAAAATAGTTTAGTTTTCAACAATTTCGTGGAATTCAACCAGGTCTTTTCAACTTTAACTATACACATAATTGAGAAGTTTGGTAGGAAAAGTCAATAGGCATCAATTCTGTGTATCTAAATTGACAATCTTCAGGTCAATGATAAAGGTCCAATGGGAACAGTCTCCCAAATTGAATATTTGCCTCAACAAATTCGACAAACATCTTGTACACTTAATCGAAACTGCTTTTTAGGAGATAATGTTACAAGAATCAAATCCTGAATACTGAAACCAACATAAGTTAACTAAAATTGGGGAAGCGTGTGCAAATTATCCTATGAATATTATTTACATCTCCACATAACCCCTGTGAAATGTAGTCTCTGAATGCCATTGTTAATTATAATACTATGCTATTTCCTTCTTCCTTATAATGAAATTCCGCATATATATTGAACTGTCTGGAATTTCCCAAGTTACATTTCACGTTTTCTAACCATTCATGAATAACATTATCCTACTGTATACAAGAATGCATTTTTAAGGGGGAATACACAAATCTCTTTCCATCTGGTTTCTTTCCGATTATATCAAATGATAATTATCGAATAAGCTATGCCACACAAACACAGATATATATTGCAACCTACATGAGACCCATAATTTTGTGCAACCTACATATAGTCCCGGAAATCTAGCTCAAACAAAATATAGGTGTGAGTTAGTTGGTAGAAAGAAAAATATACTTGATAGGGCGCCACGATATTTTATTGAAAAACATATCGAGAAAAATATATATTATGGACTTAAATTAGTATGTATAGTTTTAAAATTTTCAATCTGTAGAGGAGAGGCAAAATAAGTGGATTTGTTGTAAAGTAAAATAATATGATATTTTTGCATAATTGATGATATTCTCAGAGAGTGATCACTATCGTTCACAAATGTTCACAAAATTTGGAAACCTGAATATATGAATATTTTGAACTTGTAAAAGAAACTTACTTTATGTTAATATATACCTATTTTCAAACAATTGAGAGATTCACATATTACAGAACATTTTTTGTTACCATAAATCTCAAATTGCAGCACCCACTGATGGAAAGGAAAAATGGATGTTATGGAACAATTGGTAATATCTGCATGGTACCAACAGCAAAAATAAACAATAAATCATCAACTCACCTTTCAGTTTGTTGCCACTATTACACTCTTCATCTGCAATTTTAGGATAACTGGATCCTAAAATCCGTTATCATGTTGCACCCTTCCAAACATGTTAGAACAAGTAAAGATAGATAATACATATAAATAATACATAATATATATATAATATTATATATACAAGAATAATACATAATTCTTGAGAATATTTCTTCACCATAACTTTCAAAAACACTGCGAAAAAATTGTCAAGCAATTACCATAATTTGATCCTGTTACAAATTTGGCCATAAAACAAAACACAAAAACCTAATCCCAATCACACAGTCGCGTATTTGCAGCTTCTGACTGAACTCTTAGGATTGAGAGATTGAATCTCCAAGGCATTGCGACTTATGAAAGGAAGGACGCTTTCTGGAAGCTCTGAGCGAAGATTCTGAATAAAAGCTTCATAATGAAAACATCACGAGGTCGAAAAAGATATTGATGTAAATCAGTTCAAGATTTGAAATAAAACACACATGGTCTATTGGATGGTTTACCTCAACCCAATTATTACTACTGATAACGGAAATGTCCCAATAACATGTTGCAAGTTTTGTACCCATTATTCAGATAAGGTGAGTGGAAAAGAATCATTCACCTCTACTTAATCTAAGTTGAAATGTGATACATTTTGCAGTAATTTTATTTGAGGAGAACATTGAACAGAAGACTCTCTGTTCGCAAAATAACTCTGGATGAAAATTTTACCGCATTAATTACCACTTCGAAAAATATTTCAGAAGGCTTTTCATTACGAATGAAATATGGAAAAACAAGCGGCGAAATCATATTGCTTGCCGAATAGGCTAATAAATTTTTAGAATTATTAGTCCAACCACACTGAATCATAAATTCTTGTAATCCTGGAAACCTAACATTCAGTTTAACTAAAGTTTCTAGCAAACTTAAAGAGTTACAATCAAATTTTGAGTGATTGCTTTGCTAATTTGTTCCATGAGTTCCACCCGAACTTTTTCAAAGGGCAGTCCAAACTTCAATAATTTAAAATATAACTTGAGCAGAAAAGCATGACCCTAAGAAGTTTTACGCCAGCCACCTTTTCCAGAAATTATGTCTACCCAATAACGTCCTGTAGCTTTTGCATTTACAAAATGAACAAACAAAATTGATGTCGTTTTTCCGGTTCAGTCGTTCTATAGTTTAATTGGAAAATCTTCCTTTTGTGTATTTTTCGTCGTTCTTATTAAATAGACGCTTCTTTTTGTTTTTTAAAAGCGACGGTTGTTTTGTCGCAAAAATGAATTGTAGTCTTGAATAATTTTTTGTTTTTTACCTGAGTGACTCGAAATCATTTTCCCTCATCTTTTCCAAATACAATTTACAGCACATAAGCAGAGCCGGCGCTGGGGATGGGCTAGCCGAGCCCCTTCCATAGACGGAGGCAAACAGGATGTGAAATTCAATAGTCTCATTAACTTGTATTTTTGGCAAAACGCAACTTTCACAGTTTTGATAACAACTCACTTTGCCGACTTCTATTGAACATGGACAGAGTTTAGGTTATCTACTGAATTTCAGTATAGAGGGCCCATATCGGATAGTATGGCCGGAAAAGAATAGGCCCAAGCTTGGATCAACTTTGCAGAACTTTGGGCCAATCTCGTTATCTAGTGATGGCCCATCCATGGTAAGAATCTGGAATGATAACCCGTGGCCACAGCATGGTTGCTGCAATTGGCCCACACCTGATTTCTAAACTTGGGTCATGTTTCATTGCCAAGACTGGCCCATGGTAATAATAATAATAATATTAACATTAATAGTAATAATAATTTTCATTATATTAATTATTGTTTCATGTCTAAATCCTACATATTTATATAAATTTAGTTTTGAAAATTTCGTTTGTTCAATTTCTTCATCTGGAAGTTTATAAATTTTTTGATCATTGATGGATTCACTCTATTGACATCACTATTACTTGAAATAGTATCAGAATAGTATCATCAATATATATATATATATATATATATATATATATATATATATATATAACTTATCCCAAATTGAGTTGTAGGGGCCATTTCCAAGTTATCAGGCCCGTTGCGGTGGTCCCCTTGGCTGCGATCTCCACGGCTGCCATCTTCATGCCGCTGATTTCCGTTATGTCCTAGAAATTTCCTGACATACCTTGCTTATTATTATTACCATATTTTGATCAGAAAATTGCCGAACAAGCGTTCGAAATTTTTCACGAATGATTCCCTTCAATTTTGTTGAAATTATGAGTTTATCCGTCCACGTAAAAATCTGTTAAAGTGACACATGAAAACATTCGCTCCAAAGTCGGATTTTGTATGGCGTGATAGGTTCCAAGATTATCGTAACAGTCGAAGCGGAAAGTCAACCTTTGCATCAATTATTCAGGTTCTATGTAGGTAAACGCGTAAAATCATAACAAGACAAATGAATACGTAATGAGTTGAAGTTGTGTTGCAAGTTCAGAAACACTTTGATACGAAATTGTAGGTAAGTATAGCATATGATATTCATTAACACTGAATACGTATATTTTCATATATATATATATATATATATATATATATATATATATATATATATATATATATATATATATATATATATATATATATATTATATATATATATATATATATATATATATATATATATATATATATATATATATATATATATATATATATATATATATATATATATATATATATATATATATATATATATATATATATATATGAATACTAAAAATTCATTCAAGAAATCAAAATTTATAGTAGAGAATAGTAGAGAAATATACGTGTTGAAAAAATATTGATGTCGATGCCTCAGCTGATGGAAGAGCAGGACAGCTGTTTCGTTTTACAAGAAATTCGCCAGCTGCATTACGTAATGATCTTATAAATATTTATATAAACACAGCTAGTAAAACTAGGCATAAAACTATACCACTGTCAAGGGTACATAGGACTGTAAGCGACAAGAGTTGTTACATAAAAGCAATGAAAATTTCAATCAACTGCCAAATAATTCAAAAGATTTAGATATAACTAAAAAGTCATCTAATGAAAATTTGAAAGAGCGGGTAAACGAAAACACACTGTTGTAAATTGAACTAAATATTGAATATTATGTATAATGAATTGAAAAGAATATTTTGTTCAATGTTATTGATGACAGTTTCACTGCCATTAACTATTACATCTGTTTATTACCAAGGTATAGAAAGCCAAATGGAATGAGAATGAAAAAATTCATTTTATTTCGTCAGAAAATGCTGAAAATTTTCCGAAACTTGTCCAAGAATTCTTCATCCTAAGAAATGATTTTTCATCATTAAATCAGGGGCGCAGCTTACGAATTTATCATTAGTTTTTCCAAAATGATGACAAATTCTTGACCTGCGAGCCTTTGTCGATGAGAGTTTTCATCATTTACATCGTTAGAAAAAATGAAAAAAAAATTGAAAAAAATTTCACAACAGGAGAAAAAACATCAGATATATCTCCGAATAATTTCCACAAAAGTAATTGATAATCCTGTCATATTCTTCGAAAAGGGCTTCTAAGCATCAATTATCAGGAGTTCAATACTACACTTATACCATTCATTCAATATATTTTAAAATACATTCGATTTTACAGAATAATTCCATAATAATTCCAAAATGAATAAACTCATTTAGTTCAGTTTTTATTATGATTTTCATCGAGAATATTCTTTCGATTTAAACCAATAAATTATCAATCCAATTTTCGAAAGGGATTGAACAAGATGTGACTATATAAAATTCAAATGAATTTACTCAAGTACAACTCCCAGTTACCATCCTACTATCAACTCCCTAGTTTCCTCATTATTTTGTTTTTTGAATCCTTTCGCTTCCAATCATGTGGAAAACTTACCTTTCTTGAACCTAAAGCAGTTTCAAACTACTTTCCTAATCTGAGATTACAGTTGCAACTTCTAGCAGTGGTCCCTTCAATGTGATCGAAGTTTTCCAGAATTCGAAACCGTAAGTCTACCTTATAGTTAGTCATCGATTATATCAAGTTTTACGAGAGGTTCTCGCATATTTCGAAGGTTTTTTGCGATTTATCCTTTCCTTTAATCCGCTTTCACAAATGTTTTTCCGAAACTTGAAATGCAGATGCTCGATTTTTTATTGAAAAGAATTTAAATTTCAATATTACATTCTCACATTTGAACGTCGAATAGGAAGAAAAGTTTGGAAAGCACCATCTGCGGAATTTGAAATTTTCCAATATCTTAATGTATTCACCAAAAGAATTCCACAAACCGTAAAATTCGGTTATATCACAGGAATTTCTTCCTTCACAGTTGATTTGCGAACTGAAAGAGATGAAGGACGACCTATCCTGTTTCTAATACACATGCATTCACATTCACTCGAACGAAACTGAACAATTCCGTTTGAATTGGATTGCTCCTTCTGCTTATGATCAGCTGTCGGTCAAAATTTGATTCACTCTATTCGTTCTATTACTTCGTTCAGAGTACTTCGATGATTCGGATGTAGGCAATAATGTTTGAATCAATTTTTTGTATCATATATTTGTATAATTTTTCAACACTAATGTTCTTCACCATGTGAAATTGTCTCAAATGTTTATATCTCTGAGGAAATTTTTATTTTCCTTTCTTTTCAATCAAAATTGTATATTACTGTAAATATGAATTTAACCAAGACTTTTGTATGAACCAATATTTTTGCTCGAGGGCTGAATGGAAGATCAGACTCCAAACTGAATTTGGTCCTTTGAGAGCATTTCTCTTAGTTGTAATTATTTATCAATTGAAATGAATGTAATTTTACTATGTAAGGGATGTTTCTCAATAAAATTATATTATTATATTATTATTATATTATATTATATTATTTATTGCTCTTGGAGTATCAATTAACTGTGCAAAAGAATGGAAGAAGAAATTAAAATTTACATCAATTTTTAATACAATTCATGTTTTCATTAACCGAAATAACCCAGAAATTTTCAGTTATTTTTCAATTCATGTTCAACTCAATGTAAAACATACAGGACGAGAATATAATACGTCGAATTGAATGACGTTGACATGAAGATTCAATTTGAAATGTTATATGACATTTCACCAAAAGTATGTTGGCAACAATCATAACTTTGGGTCGTTTCTAGAGGAGAGTAGGTACAATGTGCATTCTTCTCGAATCACATACCATCCACGTTGTTATGTAAATAACAATAACAATAACAATAACAATAACAATAACAATAACAATAACAATAACAATAACAATAACAATAACAATAACAATAATAATAATAATAATAACAATAACAATAACAATAACAATAACAATAACAATAACAATAACAATAACAATAACAATAACAATAACAACAATAACAATAACAATAACAATAACAATAACAATAACAATAACAATAACAATAACAATAACAATAACAATAACAATAACAATAACAATAACAATAACAATAACAATAACAATAACAATAACAATAACAATAACAATAACAATAACAATAACAATAACAATAACAATAACAATAACAACAATAACAATAACAATAACAATAACAATAACAATAATAATAATAATAATAACAATAATAATAATAATAATAATAATTATAATGACATTTTGTGTGCGTTTCAGCACCTTATTTCATTTTGACGAAAAATTTTATACAGATTTTTCGATCCATTCTTTTCAAAATTAATAATTGAAGCGCATTAAAAACGTGACTAACCCTTTCAGTAGTAAAAAACAATCCACTAATTCGAAACGGCTGATAATATCAATCTATGAGAAACGTATGTGTACTAATTAAAAAAATAAATTCGAATATTCGAATGTTCACAACCCCCGAAAATTCAAAATTCACCCTTTCTTTCGAATTTTCGGAATTTTCTGCAAATTCAAGACTCAAAGTTCTATCAAGTGTCTATTGACATGATTTCCTATCAATTTTGTGTCTTTAACTTCACTGTTTGGTTTTGATGAATATTTCAAAGATATATTTTTGGTATTCTGATGATTATTTGAACTGATCTTCTAATTTTCATTCAGAATTCAATCAAGTCCATAATTTCAGCATCATTAAAAAAATCTACTCGTTATGCGTATCAATTTGTGATAAACTCTAGTGAAAATAATTATTGTTTCGAGTTCCTTCATTGCGAACTTCTATGTTATATAACAGTAAACATTTTTCTGAAATTGAGTCTCCCATATTTGAATGAACCTCTTGATAATCCTTTAAGACAGTATTTACTGTGTTCTCGGATTATAATTAATGATGCTCTAATTATCTTGTGTACCTGATGCAGCTGACATAGAGGTTAATATGGATAGGAATCTTGTTTGTTGTCTTCGAGTTTGTATTGTAACAAAACAGATTCTAGGAAGGTAGTTTTATCCACTTGATCTTAATTAATGAGGAAACTGTTTGAAATTATGTTACGGGAATTATTGAACTGAATATTGATGAATCTGTTAATTATTGGTTTCTCCATAGTGTAGATATTTCATATCACTTAGTTCAGTATATATTTCATATGCATTTATTGACGTATATATACGGAAAGGATGGATTGTTTGAACTCATAGAAAATAATCTATACAATGAATAGGATCACAGATATTTTTCGGATAAATCAATTCGGATAACCTGGGCGTGATCTGGAGCGATTAGGCATGGGATCATTCGTACACATTTCAGACAATTTCCTGTTGTGTTCGAATGAAATATCTACAAAGCCTTCCACTCGCACTCTTGTTGTCATGAGTAGGAATCTTGAACGCTAGGGAGTGTTTATACGTTCTTTCGCCGATAGAGGGAGCCTACGTGAGTATTTCACTCTCTAGAACTTCTCTTAATTTGGTATAGGACCTATGTTCGTTTTGAAAGTCATCGATTCTTGATTGATAGATTAAATATGGACTGATGATTCATAATAATGATGAAACAATTGTATCCTATTATCATTCAACAAGATCGATGAATTTTTCGAAACGCTCTTAATATTCACTCTCGAAAGTGATGGGTTCGTTCTCGTTGACAACATTTGTGTAGACAACTCCCTAAGAGTTTTATTTGAAATATTTCGATTAAGAGTCTCAGTATTTACTAGATTGAATTACCTGTGAATCTTTGAACTATATATATATATATATATATATATATATATATATATATATATATATATATATATATATATATATATATATATATATATATATATATATATATATATATATATATATATATATATATATATATATTATATATATATATATATATATATATATATATATATATATATATATATATATATATATATTTATTTATATATATATATATATATATATATATATATATATATATATATATATATATATATATATATATATATATATATATATATATATAAATGAATACTATTTGATGCGGAAGAAAATTGAAATGAAAACGAAAATGAAAATGGCATATACCGCAAATTGATAGCAGCCGTTGTCACGTGTTTCGATTTTATTGGCTCTCTCAGAACGGCGTAGTCAAGTTCTAGTAGTACGAACCTGAAGGTGGAAACACAAAAACAAAAACTAAGAAATACGGACAACCCCTAAAAGAAGTTGCAACATTTCAGGCTACCGCGTTTGCTTCCGCATCAAATATTACTTATATATTGTTCAACGTCTCGGCTAAGAGCATCCTGGAAGGATAAATACTCACCTCACGGGCAAAGCAGTTTCCAAGTCTCCCAATCTGGAGAGAACAAACGCAGTAGCCTGAAATGTTGCGACTTACTTTGGAGGTTGTCTGTATTTGTTAGTATTTTTTTGTGTTTCCACCTCCAGTTTCCTACATCTAGAACTTGGCTACGCCGTTCCGAGGAGAGTCAATAAGCTAGAAATACGTGTCAACAGCTGCTACCAATCTGCGGGATATGCCGACAATTTTCATTAATATGCATGTATAAGGTTTATTGTTGTAAATTGTTTTGGTAAACGGAGCCTTGGCTAAACCAATAATAGGCGAAGTTATTCGTAAAATATTTCAAATTAAAAATCTGTTGAATGGCATTTCATGGATCACGTTTGCGTAAAACGTAATTTGCTTTGGAATATTGAGATACTCTTTTGCCCGTATGGAATGCGTATAATTAATAATTCTATATGCAGGGAATATTGCAGTAACATGCAGCAGTATTCGATATTATTTATCCATCGTTTCGAAATCGGGTAGTCTTTAAATTATAGAGAGATACATCTAACCTAAATTTTTATTTACGTTATGTATTTTATTCTGCAGAATATCAACGAGATGAAAACGAAACCCCAAGGCGGCATTGAAAAACAATTAAAGTTGTCGAGTGCGGGTTTTCCCATCGAGATGAAGCCTTCAGGGATCTGACATTGACACGTTCACACGCCACAAAAAGCGCCTCGATTGCCAAACCGTGTCTCGGCGAGTTTTGATTGTTAAATTTCCCTCGGGATTTCGGAAGACTATCATTCACCTGAGTTTTCCATTAGTAGCTAAATTTTTTCACTTTAAAAAATTTTAGAAGATTTCAGCACATCGTTTTTCCTCCTCCATATATATATATATATATATATATATATATATATATATATATATATATATATATATATATATATATATATATATATATATATGTATATGTACATTTAATTCCACAAAATTTATATACTGATCCAAAATATGTATATTGAAATATTTTTATGGGTTTATGTGTGTCAAATTGATGGTAGATCAGGAAATATTGAGTTTTGAATATAATTTTTGGTAATTGTTGTGTATTTATTTTATTTGTGTTATTTGTAGATTTTACCGAATAGTTATAAATATAATTTCGATGTTCTGTGTGTTTTCCAAATTTTCACGAATGTGTTACATTTCTAAAACTTCTCTACATCCTTTGTCTTTCTCAGTTTCAAAAATATTAGTGTTGTTGTAATGAAAATCGTGTTTTATGCTTTTATGTTTACTCAAGGCTGTCATTTGAATATTCGCATATTTATGTGCTTCAATTCTTTCTTCAAGATTTTACAATATTTGACCTATATAGCTTTTACTACAGTTATTGCAAGGTATATTGTTAGCGGTAACAGTTTTTTATTCAGCATTTTTTTCCTTGTAAAAATTATGTTATCTTTCCTTATAATTGTTATATCACGAAAAATTTTATTTTTCATGTTTTTCTTCTTTAAGTGTAATTGTAATTTATCATGAAAACTATTGAAATGTTCTAGTATAGTATTTATATGATCTTTATATGCTATGATTAATAAATAATCAACATATCTTTTATATAATAAAAAATTTCTTCCTAATCTTTCATTAAATTTTTTTCTAAAAATTCCCTTACTCATCGAACTATATAACATGATGAAGGACTGCCTATGGCCACACCGTAAATTTTTTGATAAAATTCATTTTTATATTGAAAAAAAATTTGTGCCCAAAGTGAATTTAACAATAAATTAATTTTTTGGAATACAAGTGAAATTTTCAAAATGTTTCATTTTTGATGTACCTATTATGTTTGGAAGAATTGCGTAGGGTATATTTCTATAAAGTGAGATTACATCTCAAGAAAATAATTTATGATTTTCAATGAGTTGTAAATTTCTCAGATTATCAACTGCATGATAAGAGTTCTCAATATAAAATTGATTTTGGTTTATTAAACTGCCGAAGAAAATGCTAAGCCAGAAATATTCCTCTGAATACCAAACAAAAAGGCCAATTTGATTTTTTCAAAGAGTAAGTTTGACGATTTGATATCTATTGTAACTTATATAATTCAATTATTCATTAGTTTTGACAAAGTTGTAATATACAACGAAACGTCAACGGAAATAAGGCTTTTAACATTGAAAGAAGCCTGCTACTGCTGAAAATATTGAAAATATAACTATCTGAAAAAAGCAATAAATTAAATGAAAAAAATAAATTGAATAAAAAAACAATAAATAAAACTCTCACGGAGCTGTCAACACAAATGTTGTCAACGAGAACGAACCCATCACTTTCAAGAGTGAATATTAAGAGCGTTTCGAAAAGTTCATCGATCATGTTGAATGATAATTGGATACAATTGTTTCATCATTATTATGAATCATCAGTTCGTATTTAATCTATCAATCAAGAATCGATGACTTTCAAAACGAACATAGGTCCTATACCAAATTGAAGACAATTTTACCTAGTGAAAAATTCACGTAGGCTCCCTCTATCGAAAAAAGGACGTATAAACTCTCCTGGAGTTCAAGATTTCTACTCATGACAACAAGGGTGAGAGTGGAAGGCTTTTTAGATATTTCATTCGAATTCTATAGAAAATTGTCCGCAATGTGTACGAATAATCCCATGCCTAATCATTCCAGATCACGCCCAGGCGGGCAAAAGTGTAGCTAGTTTCAAGATTCACAGTCATTCAAAACAAGTAATAAAAAACTTTTCGAAACGCTCTTAATATTCACTCTTGAAAGTGATGGGTTCGTTCTCATTGACAACATTTGTGTAGACAGCTCCCTGAGAGTTTCATTTGAAATATTTCGATATTCCGGTTAACAGTCTCAGTATTTACTATATATATATATATATATATATATATATATATATATATATATATATATATATATATATATATATATATATTGCGTTCGTTTTTTGTCCATTCCTCTTGAATGAAATTTCAAAAATGTAGTAAATTTTTTGAAAATACTAGCAAGAAACCACAGTTACGGAAAATCCTCAATAGACAAACTTATACAAAAAAAACGTCAGAATAATCTTTCAAAATCAATATATCTCACACCATCTATTGAATCGGAACATGAATATCATTTCAAAAACTTTACAACAGATTTTTGCGAGGAATTATGTGTATAGGGAAAAAAACAAATTGAATCAATTTGTACGAATAACAGAAATATTAACTAAATATTAGACACATTAAATAAATGACAAGAAAAAAAGTAATGTTGAAGAAAATAGCGGCATCTATGAAATTTTCTGTAACGATTGTCCTACTTTCTATATCTGCCAAACGCATAAAAATATTGGCATAAATGAACAAGTAGTTCGATTTTACACAACAAGAATATTACGTTTTTCTCAAATCATTGTATCAGTTCTCATCATTCAAAAGATTTCAATAAAACTAAATGTTACCACACAAGTAATAAAAGGAAACGATTGTCAAGGAAAAATATAAATACAATTAACCCTCCTTTTCACCTCCCATATACAGATTTGAATTTGCTATGTTCTGTTTTTATAACTAGTCTTGATTATGAGCTGACCCTTGAAACGTGTCGACTAAATGATATGATTTTATTTTTTTATTCAGTGTATTTGTGAAACAATAAACCAAAAGTTTGATTTAAATTATCATTTGATCATGTTTCACCAATAGGTAAGCGATAATTCAATTTCAGTTATAGAAATTCAATTTATATAGAGTTTTGGTTTTAATTTTTTTGGTTAGACAATACTTTCGTTTCGAATTCTTCTCCTAGTGAAATGTTTTGTTGGTTAGATAGTTAGCACACACATATTTCACCTGAGTGCAATAAATGTCATATTGTACATAATCGTATTTTCATATCGTATGATTATTTTGAATATTTTTTTCCTATCATTAATCGATTGCGCTGATACTTGATGAAAATCTAAATACATAATTTAAATAAAACTAAGTAGTTTTACGATTTTCACTATAATTAATTCAAAACATGACAATATCGTTTGGCCAACACAGTGACTTCATCAGATCTTGATGATAAACTGAGTTTATCAAAGTAAAAAAATAACAAAAAGCATTCTACATCCAATAAACCAGTCATTTCAATTATATTTTACACTTATAAAAAAATTAAAAGAAAAGAACTTGAGTGACTCCAAAAAAATGCACAACATTTGACCACAGGATCAAATATTTCATCTCTCTCGAGAAGCTCTGAAGTTTGAAATATATATGTTAACGCTCTCTACATTTTTTCATTCAAGGCTGCCTTGGACTCACTTGAAGTAAATCTCAGGAAATGGATGAGAAAACACCATTATTCTGTAAATTTAAACACTCCACTCTACAATTGTGTTGTACTTTTCATATTTTTCTTGCAGATTTTACCACGATATATCTTCCGGACTGCACCGATTTAGCTTGATAAAAATAATGAAAATTAATAACAGGAAGAAATCTGGTGATTCTCGAATAACCAACTTTCAATAAACAATTCTATATTTTCAACATTCGAAACAACAAAAATGTCTCATACAAAAGAAAATTAATAGAATCAAATTTCCGTTATATACTTCTCCGCCTACTATAGACACGAAGCAAATAGAAGTCTAATATTTCCAGTGAAAAGCAGACATAAAAATAGAAGAAATAGGGTGGAATAGAGTAGTTACAGGGTACATATACCTACCGTGTATGCATGAATAAAGAGTCTATATATTAGGCTTCATATAGAAATAAATGTCGTGAATATGAAGTATTGTGGTCGAAGATGACGAAGCACCGGTACTGAAGAGAATTGATCGGCTCATTCAATTACTTCGGTCTCGTTAAAGCTTTCGTAATATATATAGTGTGAAAATGAATATGACGTGCCGCTTTGGAAATCCCTTATGGAGAAATTTATGGCTTTGAATCAACTTGGCCGTGAAATTTCAGCAGTTTTCCTTGCGGTCTAGTTAGGAAGGTTTGCTCGGAACTTTGAAGAATGAGATTGGATCTCATTATAGATTGTTTCACTTCTGAATGTTACTACTATCGAATAATGAATTTCAAATACTAGACAAGGTGAGGAGGACCTTCATATATCTCAGGAAATATGAAGGTAAAAAAATTTTGAGTATTCATTGACTAACATTTATAATATTCGTTATGATATTTTATCACATGTCGTGTTTCTGAAATTCATCAACGATTCATGTTGTTCCACTTTGTTATTGGGATTGAGTAAAGAAAAATCTCAATACTGCAATCCAAAGCATGCTACATTGTTCACACCTAATGTCACTTAAACAGAGAATACTTTGCTACATATATATTTATATTTAAAACTAAAAACAAATTATTTCTATGGAGGGTAATAAAAAATTTAACATGTGTTAGTAATGTGGACAGTTATTATACAAGAAATGCTGACAGTTTCTACATTCAAGTTTGTAAGCTTCCTAAACATAGGAACAGTATATTTTATGATGGGTTCAACGCATTTAATAATTGCCTAGCTCCATAAAAACAATTAGTGAATTTAAGATATTCAAGCGTTAATTAGCTAAGTTCGTTCTAAACATAAAATTGTAAAAAATATATTTCAATCCTAAACGTATATATGATTTTGGTATAGCTTTTGCTGAATAAATACTATTATTATTCTCCAGTTATTCTCAGCTGATTTCAAAGTTGAATTGCGGGCTAAACCTGAGCAACTCAACAATCTGTCGATTACTTTATACTTCCAGGAATTCCCTGAATATGTGACATGTGTACAGCAGCACAGCTTTTTGCATCTTTAGCAACCTCGGGTCTAAAGGCATTCGGCTTCGTAAGGTGTTCGTGTAGCACTTTCGGAACTACACCGGTTGTTGATATTACAAATAGACTTATGTAGGCCGCATCTATAGCCCAGATACTAAGGTCTCACATTTCAGGTCCTTATATTTCCTGATTTTTTCTTGAATCGTGTTCATCAAGTTGTGGGTGTTAGGTACGGTTATGTCTATCAGGTGGGCTTTTTTGTTGATTTTGTCCAAAAGAACTGTCTGGTCTATTATTATGTATCGTGCTGTCTGTAATGATAGTTCTATCATAATATATTTTGTAATTGTTGTTCTCTAGTACCGGCTGTGGTTAGTATTTATAGTAAGGTGTTGTATCTTTTGTCTGTGGGTGTGAGGTGTTATAACAGTCTGGTCTTCACAGATAGGGCTTGATGGACTATGCAAGCTACTTGGTTATGCCTATGAGTGTAGTCATTTTGAGCAAGAGATGTGCAGCCTGCAGTGATGTGTTGAATGTTTTCAGTCTTTTCCTGGCATTCTCTGCATTTGTCGTCAACTACAGTTGTGTCTTTTATAATGTATTTCTTGTAGTTGTTGGTATTAATCACCTGATCGTGTATAGCTCGCATGAATCCTGCAGTTTCTGGACAGATCACCAATCTTGAACATTCAAATTCATTTTATGGACACTCGGCCTTTCAAGATCCCGAGCATGCCTTCCATGCAGCACCGGACTTTTCTACAGGTTTATTTTTTCCTCTGCAGTTTGAATGCATTCGTTTTGCTACGGAAGTAGACTGTGTAGATTCAGCAGTGTGTACTATTATTATTATTATTATTTTTATTATTTTCTATGCACCATCCTCTCATCTCAAGAGGATGGTGTATATCCACCTAGGGGTTGTGACCACGCTTGCTTGCTGTCGAGTTTTGACATTAAGAGCTTCAACACCAGGAGAAGTTTGAATGCTTTGAAATTTTTATTCAATTAGCTCAATGATAATCGCGACTGTCCTGAGCTTCTGGGTAAACTTAATTTCTTTGTTTCTCAGAGAAGTACTAGAATAATCCAGACATTCTACTCAAGAACCCATTTTCTCTCGCAATAGCCGCTCAGCTTTGCATATTCCATTGCAAACCAGGTATCAAGTTTCTGTGATTTGTACTAGGATTCATTTGTTTCCATCATTGATGTGTATTTGAATCTCAACTATTGATTTCTTTCGGTTTGAGTTCTGAGATATTTCTTTTCTTGTTTAGTTATTACTCATTATTTATCAGTTATATAATTGAACATTTAGATAATGATATTATAGATTCAGATTATTGTATTTGATAATGTTTTTCATTATAATAATAATTTTTCAATATTGTATATCTATGATATTATTGATATTTTTTTCACCAAATTTTTTCATTTCGTAATTTATGACGGAATTTCCTGTAATTGGGTAGTTACCTTTTGAAAATATATGCTTATTATTTTATATACGAAATATTAAAATATACATACTGAGAATAAATTTTAGGAGTGAAAATAATTTTTCAACAAAGTGATTGAATTTGCCTCCTAAGTGATAGTTTGTGTGCGAACATCATCCGACATTCCTACAAAACAATGTCCTCCCGATTAAACGAGAAAACTGAGTTTACAAGCTCCAACAAGTTTTTTTATGTAGGAATAAGTCAATATCTGAAAGCAATATTCATACTTTCATATTTCTTGACAATCCGCCTAAAAACTACATGGCTTTTCAAAATTGAAAACGATTTTGCTTCAATATTCTGAACATGCTAGAGACTGTAAAAGTTGACAGTGAAGACATTTATTCCAGTAAAATCTTATACTTTATATACTAGCACATAAAAAATTATTTACTTCTATTCGTAAATCGATTTAAAACATTTGTGAAGAATTCTAGCAGTTCTATTTCACTTTATCGATAGCTAGATCTTTTGAGCTCAGTTTCAACTCGCTTTCTTGATTTGAGTTTAGAGTTATGTGTATAACAAGGAATATTTGTGTTTACTCCTTCGTTTTAATGGATCTCAAATGGCCATCTAAGTAATTGGATAGAGCTATTAGTTGATCGCTCACATTTTCTGCAATCATCCGAAAGGAATGATGTTCTGAGTAGGAGTTGAAAATATGTTACGAGAAAAGGCAGTATGAGGAGCTAGTACGTATTATATTGATAAAATCTTCAGCTTTCAAAATACTTAGTGTATCGAGAAATATACTGAAGAATTATATAGAAAACACGTGGAACTGAACGTATTCGAAGCAATTAGATTGTGTGAATGTATTTGTTGTTTATATTCCGTCACAAATTGTAGCTTTATTGGAATTTTAAGATGAATGATTTTCACTGAATTATACAACTAATGACAAACGAATAAGTTTCTGAATTTTACCTACTTACTTCTGTTATGGAGCAGAAAAACAACAAGTAGGGAATGCTTCGAATTGACTCTTCGCGCAATATTTTGTCGCATCATTGGTAGTATTTTCTTTTCAATAACAATTAAACTTTGCCTTGCACTATTGACACACAACGTTCATTGGTACAATAGCAATGATTTGCTGTGAACAGTAATCTATTTGAACGTTATAATTTAATGCAGGTCGATAAGAGTTAAACGCAACCTTTTCATATTGTTAATTTCGATTCTATCGATTCCGTTCAACTTCATTTCGAGCTTGGCGTTTATCATTTTAAAAACAAAATTTCAACGGTTAATTAAAGAAACTATATGTTCTTCTTTATGATCAAATATACCACGTGCTATGTTATTAACGTGTGTATTAGTCTATATAAACTTTATTGTTCAATTTTATGTTCAATAGAAGTTTTAATATTAGACGTGATAACTCTAAACTAATCGGAATGTGTGGTAAGATATTCACTTTTTTACATCCACTTTTTGAGAATTGATAATTTTTTCTTACTTATATTATTAATTAGGTACTCTCGAATTTTCTAATATTACACGTAATTCTTTGAATTTATTACCGTACAATAACAAACACAACAAAAGAAAGTGGTGAAATAGGCCCAGCCGTTGACTATATTCTTATACACATACACCACGTTCCCATACACAACGTTCGTATGGGAAAAGCACATAAGCTGTTTTAGGATTTTCCCGGCAATTATTCGTATTTGTGTTGACGTAGAAATCATCCTTGGACTTCAACGAACACTTTGAAAAAAGAATTGGCTAAATTGGTCCAGGCGTTGTTGAGTTATGCGCTCACCAACACATTTTGCGATTCATTTTTATATTATAAATTTCTATCAAGCTAGTTCTTCTACAAAGAATCAGTGAAAGATGTATAATTTCGATCGATCTTTCACAACCGCTCAACTTACTAATTAAAAATGTTATTTGAAATTCTGAAAACTTAGAGATATAACTGATATGAAATCATATGAAAACAAAAAAATAGACTTATCCTTCCTGTGAAGAGAATTTATATTTTTCGCGTCCATGTCCTCGTAGCCTTCAGTTTAGGGTGGAATTCCGCCAAGCAGGAGATCTCGCTTCGACCCTTAGGTAAGACATGAACGTATGTATGTGTCCATGAAATTTAAGGCTTGAAAAATATATAATAAACTATGAATACAGGTTACAAGCACGAAGAGAAAAAAAGAAAAAATTTAATAAGACTATGTGAAGAAATAATTCAATTTCACCTAAATATAACATACCTGTGTAACAGCAATGAAACTGAATATCAGTAAATGTGAAATTCATTTTCTCGAGAATTGTTTCCAATTCGTCATATATATATATATATATATATATATATATATATATATATATATATATATATATATATATATATATATATTGGAAGGTCAAATTCTAGATAGATGTGTTGAGTTTAAGGATCTGGGGGTACTTTTCGACTATAAGCTGTCCTTCTCTGAACATATAAGTTGTATTACGGCTTCTGCTTCTAGGATGCTGGGTAATTTGGTCAGAAATTGGGGCAGCTTTGTTAATCTTGGCACTATGAAAACACTATACTACTCCTTTATTCGCAGAACACTGGAATATGCGTCTATAATTTGGTCTCCTGTGTAGAATTCATTCTATTGTCAACTTGGAGGCAGTTCAGAGGAAATGTTTGAAGTATATGTACTTCAGATGTTATGGACAATACCCTTCTAGAGGTTTCGACCATTCCATCCTAACCGATAATTTGGGAATTGAATTATTGAAGTTGAGGCATGAACGGTTCGGTCTAACGTTTCTCTTCAAAATTTTTTAGAATTCGATTGAGTCACCATTTCTTCTCAGAAAAATAAATATTCGCGTACCAAGGCCTGGTCTGAGGCGGAATAACACATTTCGTGTCAATTACAGCAGATCAAATGTTATGTCACGTTCTCCTATCAATTGTCTATGTAATCTTTATGTGTTGCGGTCGATGTGATATCTATTTTGATCGGCTATCGGTTATCTTGGCATGCCACTCAGAACAGCGCAATGGGATGTCGTGATATTTTCCTGAACTTCTGTTGTCTACATATGACTTAGTTATAAATACTATTTTAATTTTAGTTGTTTCATTTGTTTACTAGATAGTATTGCAATCAATTTTAATTTTATTTTCATTCATCAAACATATTTCGTCACTATATGGTCAACTTCTGCTGACCATACGTAACTTTGTGATAGACAATATTTTATTTTATTTTTAGTTATCTGGTTATTGTTCAATACTATTTCAATTCATTTTAAATTAATTCTTTCGTTGTATAATATATTCGCTCATACTTTTTTTTTTGTTTTTTTTTCTCGTTCATTTTTTCTTATTTATTATTATTTGTGTACAATTTGTAATTTTTTGTGAATTGTAATTTTTTTGTAATTTTTTCTCTGTAATTAGATGTATATCTGTTCGGAACAAATGTATTATTATTATTATTATACCTACTATTGACGAAAACCTGCCACTATTTAAAATTGAAATAGTTCAAGTTATCGTGAAATTTATTTTCGGATATATTCAAATTTTCGATTGATTATAAATCTATAAGCACATCTATTGACACATTGATGAGGAAATACACTTCAAATATGATGAAGTAAAGAACAAACAAGAATAATTCTAGCGGAAAAAATAGGTTTACACTTTTGATGATTTTCCTTCCAAGATCTATTCATTTTCCGCTTTTGGCACTATAGATATTGGAAATTGGTGTGAAAACAACAGTTGTTCCGTTTCCCGTGCTACAAATTCAATTTTCGCTATATATCGTGAACAAATATATATTTATGAACCCAATCGTTACGGGCTATCGAGGATTTCCTGGAAAAAGACATTAAAGCAATATTTTTAAATCCTAGCGGGCTTCAACCTTCCAGATCGATGTAACCTAATACACGTTCCACTTCTTTTTTTCTTTCTCATAACATTGTTTGGTGTATACAATGTACTCAACGAAGTTCATCGTAAGTAATTTAAACCATCATATATTCATATTCATTGGATGGTCCGATCAACAAACTAGGATTATTTAATTAATGCTTGAAATATCCTTGAGAAATTGCTCACGATATGAAAAGTTTGTTGTCTGTTTCCAAATATTTATGTAACTTATAATTTATATATAAGTGAGGTGATTGAGGTTGCAGCACTGATTTGAAGGCTTTTTTCGAATAATTCAGGAGAGATTTGGTCACATTTTGTGGATAATCTTTTAACTATTTTCGAGAAGGCAGAGAACTGGCTGTATATACCCATAAAATGATCAATTTTAGGGACTTCTGGAGCCTAAATCATCAAAAATTTAAAATACACCGATTTCTATAAACATAAGCAGAAAATAAATCATATATTCAGTTTGGTTTTGATATTTTCCGCAATCTTGATGACTTGATTATCACGTATGACGTTATTTTTTAAGCGTAGTTTTTTTTCAAATCGAATAAAACACTCAATTCGCATCATATGTCCAAGATTTTCATTCAGATGGATAACTTGGCCTTTGCCATTTACATATTGAAAACAATTTCGTGTAAATGTTGTCTGCAGCTTCGTATCAAACCACACCAAACTGTGGCTTTTTCGAGATGCATCGGCAATTCTTGTATGGCATGTGGCTGTTCATCACTCCAGATGCGACAGTTTTGTTTATTTACATATCCGTTAAACCAGAAATTAGTCTCATCGCTGAACACGATTGTTCGATAAAACAGCGGATTTTCATTAAGCTGTTCTAAGGCTCATTCACAAAAAATTAGATGTTGTGGTAGGTCATTCGGTTTCAATTATTGCAGAAGTTGAATTTTATAGGCTTTCAAAACTAAATCAACACGTAAAATTGTCCACGAAGTTGAGTAAAACATGCCCAATTGCTGAGAACGACGATGAATTTACATTTCACGATCCTCATTAACGCTGTACGCTACGGCAGCAATATTCTCGTCAGTACGCACTGTACGCATGCGAGACAATGGTTTAATGTACAACATAGTACACTTGGTGATAATAGCACGAATTGTTGATTCACGAGGTCATTATGACGACCATAGTATGGTCGTAACAAACGATACACATTTTTCACAGAGCCCGAATTTTGATAGTAAATTTCAACAATTCACAATCGTTGCTCGTTTGTGAGTCTTTTCGTGATGAAATCGCAGAATATACTGAAAACTTATCACTCTGACAGATGATGTTTGGATGCCATTGCTAACCAATGCGCCAACCTGAAAAACTCAACTCTCAAAAAAATCACCAATATTGATAGATAAATTATAGATGAACAACGTATTTGCATACACTCTGCAAATACTATGAACCAAATTCAAACAGGATTGGAAAAAAACGCTCAGAACCATGTTTAACATCGGAGTTAACTTGCAAATATGTCCTTCTTCTTTTTTGAAACATCGGGCAATAGTGTTGTTTGGATAAAAGTTTCTTCCTTTTACCGGAGAACCTACAGCGGTTATCAAAATGTAAGATGATTTAGTAGTTTCAGTTTCTCTTTCAAAACATTGGACAATCTGTAAAATAGGAAAAGAAACTGGTATTTCCGGAAAGAAGTACGTGATAATTCTATGAAATTGCCAAGAACAATAATAATAATATATCAACAGTTTGATCTTAGATTCTGTTTAGTTTTTATTCATCTTCTAACGCAAATGCAGACCGTGTATTGAAGGTATTCAAAATGAAAATATAGATGAAATGTAATGATTATAAGGCTGGTTCAAGAGAAAATATTCACTTTTTGTGCTTAATGTGACTGTGCCTAATGGTTCTGACCATTTACATTTTGAATTACACACACGTGGTTGTTATCCATTCAAAATTGGTATATATATATATATATATATATATATATATATATATATATATATATATATATATATATATATATAGAAGGAAATGAATTTTTTGTGCCTATAGTACTGAATGGAATATTTAAGAAAATGAACACTACAATATTCATTTGAAAAATTCAAATTTATCAAAAGAATGTTTTAGTAGAGCTAGATATGTGAACGTGTTGGATGTGATGTCTCCATTATCCTTCAAGGGATTAATGTTAAAGAAATATTGAAATCGATGCCACACATGATGGAAGTGCGAGACATATATGTTTCGTTCTGCAAGGAACTCGTCAGTCGCACCACGTCCATCAAAGTTAGGCAACGACTTCAAACCCCAAGCATCTTCTTGTGACTCCAAGTGGAAGACCGTAGAGTTATGAATACTCCACAATTCCATCTATGGGAATCAGTAGAAAACACCTCTCAGATTACAGACACACCAAGCATCGAAATTTCACATATTTTCTATACCCGTAGGTATCTACTAAATTGTAATGTCTATTTGAAAAATATCATCATACGATGTGTTTAAATGTCAATAGGTTGCGTTAGTAGTACGCTCGCGTTTATTCCTGTATTTCAGGGGCCTATTCGGCGATAATTTTAAGGTTTCTAGCTTTACTATAACATTCTCTTGATTAATTTGAATTTTTCTTGTTTTTGTATTTCCTTATATATATATATATATATATATATATATATATATATATATATATATATATATATATATATATATATATATATATATATATATATATATATATAATTTTATATATAATGGAATATAAAAATCTGAAAATTGAGGTTACCCAACAATCGTGGAAGAAAAAGGACAATTAATAACACAGGCAAACATACAAATCACCATCAGATAATTGTATATGCAATTGAATCCAGCAATGACTGTTTTTAATTTATGCTATTGCCAGTCTCATTTATGAGGAACATTTTCAAAAATATCTTGATAGTTGGCAGCTACATCACGTATCTTGAAGTTATCAATATTAAAACGATATTATTCTTTTGATGAATGCAAAGCCAAAACACACCTGTCAGGTGAACTCTTACGTTAATTTTATGAAGAGTTATGTTTCTTTTCGTGGCCTGAGAAGTTATATATATATATATATATATATATATATATATATATATACGGGTTTCATGTTTTCATTAAAATACATGTTGACTTCTCCACATAATGAAAGTGATCAATGAACATATTGAACATTTTTGTTTAATATTTCCATTTAATCATGTCATTTATATTTATTGAAGCACTTACAGTAATAGAACAGCAGAATGAATGCATTTCAATCATTATTTATTTCATCAGTTGTTTATTTTGATGAGTTTGTATTGAAGAGTTGGTAAAAAAGATAAATCAGCTAAAAATATTGATATTTGAATATTTTCAATTATTCAATCATTGTCATTGAAGTTGAAATAGAATATCGTCAACATACCTGCAATTGAACATTTGATGATTAATATCAAACATAAAATTCACAATTGCATTGTCATTCATTTGATGGAAGTTGATTCTCATATTGAAGGAATTTGGATAATTTTCTCTGGCCACATTGATGAAACACACAAAACCTGATTCAGGTAATTTTTTTAATCCTTTAATCGTCATCTAGAAATGAAATTCAGTATATGAATGCTAGTAGATTTGAATATATATATATATATATATATATATATATATATATATATATATATATATATAGTAAATACCGAGACTCTTGATCGAAATATCGAAATATTCCAAATAAAACTATCAGGGAGCTGTCTACACAAATGTTGTCAACGAGAACGAACCCATCACTTTCGAGAGTGAATATTAGGAGCGTTTCGAAAAATTCATCGACCTTGTTGAATGATAATAGGATACACTTGTTTCATCATTATTATGAATCATCAATCCTTCCTACTTTAAAAATTTTTGAAAGTCATCGATTCTTGATCGATAGATTAAATATGGACTGATGATTCATAATAATGATGAAACAACAAGATCGATGAATTTTTCGAAACGCTATTAATATTCACTCTCGAAAGTAATGGGTTCGTTCTCGTTGAGTTTTATTTGAAATATTTCGATATTTCGATTGAGAGTCTCAGTATTTACTAGTATTGAATGACCTGTGAATTTTTGAACTATATATTCATATATATATATATACATATATATATATATATATATATATATATATATATATATATATATATATATATATATATATATATATATATATATATATATATATATATATATATATATATATATATATATATATATATATATATATATATATATATATATATTATATAAATATATATATATATATATATATATGTATGTATATTATACTGTAGTAAAGAAAATTGTACAATATACATCAACTACATTATGATGGTAGATACCCGTTGTGACAATATTTGACTTCTTATAGACATTATTTTATAAATATATCAGTATACACCTCAAAATTCACAAGAAGCTATATACAGAAATGTTGTCAACGAAAACACAAACTATCAATTTTCGATAGTGAATATTTAGTTCATTCCGAAATGCGTCGAACGAGTGTTTTATACTATTGAACGTATATAAACATGTGATATTTTCTACTGTTATATTAACATTTGATATTGTCTAAACTGTTCTACAGTACTAAAAGAAACAGTAAGAACAAAAATATCGAGTAGAAAGTATACAATATTTAATAGTGTTGGCGTTTACTTGATGTAAATCCATTATAATTGAATATAAACTTAAATTCAAACACTTAAACTTATGATTTACCCTCATTGAGTACATAGCTTGACGCGTTTCGTCGTTACAAACGACGTCTTCAGATGCTTACAGAATAATAACAACATTTTGAAAAATATTTAGTTAAAACTAGTGTAAATTTCGGTACTAGAATTCAGGAACATAAATATAGCTTCGCGCATAATAGAGGTAATTCCAATTTTATTAACCATTTATTAACAGGAACCCATACTTTTGAAACGAATTTCGAAATTTTACACAATATAGAGAGAAGTAGTCGATTAGAATATTGGGAAATAGTGGAAATAAATCGGCTTAAAAATTCTGGAAATTTGCTCAATGAACAGATAGAATCAAAGAATTCACCCTTGTTAAACCTTTTCAGGTATTAGAAATTATATTTGAGAATGGAATATCTTAGTTAAAACCAAAACCATAGAATCTCAAAATTCCCTGATATTTATACCTGTGTTTTTCAAAATGTTATTATTCTGTAAGCATCTGAAGGAGACGTTTGTAACGACGAAACGCGTTATGCTATGTAGTCAATAAAGTGTAAATCATAAGTTTGAATTTAAGTTTATATTCAAGAACGTAGATAAACTGAAAAAAATCAAAGGGAGAATATAATTCAACATGACATAACTTGAACTCTATTGATATGCGATGTCAAAGAAGAGAGGCATCATAACTCAAACTATTTGCAGTCAAATTTTCATATTATGCAAGCTTGATAGCGAAATTTTCAACCGAGTGAATCAGAATACTCAAGCTCTGAGTGATAATGAATATTAAGCAGACCTTGTATATCTTTTTTTTGGCAAAAAGCCATTTTCAACGGAACTGAAATGAAGATAAACCTCCTTTTCTAATATTTAATACTTTTGTAAATTGTACCACTAAAAAGGACATCCCAAATATAACTTGATTTCACTGAATAATTTAGTCAGTAAATTCGAGTTTCTAACCCCTATCAGGAATTTTATAACACGTTAATAACGGTTGAGAAATCGGAGGAAATAACTAGTTAATAATTCTCTTGATAAAATAAGGCCAAGTATTCCATTCGTAAAATTGTATTTTCGAGCACACGGAATCTAAGATCGATTAATAGTGGTAATTTTAAATCAACCAAATCTTTTGACTATCGATAATGAAACTGAAAATGTTTCATCGAATTTCTGAAAAAAATTCCCTTTGGTAGCATAAACTACAAGAAGTTATGTCTTCGGAATAAAATCTCCCAATTCGAATAGTTCAAGCGGAAGTTGTAGATGAACGGCTGTCGTCCTTTATACGACGTCAATATGTCTACGTCATTTTCAATTGAGTCAAGGACCTCGAAATATGTGGTTCTTACCTCGTGGCTGATACAATTGACATATTAGACCAGGGTCGATAATTTTTGAACCCAAAAAAAATAATAAAAGGATGAAACCCGTTAAAAAAGGACGAGAATATAACAAAAATGAAATTAAAAATGAATGACAGGCGATCTGAGGTCGGGAAGTGCAAATACGATTTCTCGATTTCCGGCAAAACTGCAAGTCCTATAGAACAAATTGAATGACAAAGTTTTAGGTGATAAAGAGACCTACAACTTTCGTGATCACATTTTTATCACATAACCTCGAAATTTAAGTGGAAAATTCAAATAATCAAGTTTTTGGTTTTTTTTCATCTTAGGCAAAAAAAAATTTGTTCGTTGAGATCTTTACTTTCTGATAATGTGAAAAAATATATACATTTCTATGGTAAATGTTCTCAGGAAAAACAAAGAAAAAAAAACTCTAATCCGAAATTATTTTTCACCCTTCAAATCCTATATTTCTTGCAATCTTCCTGATTTATAAATTTGTAATTTTTTTGTTTATCTATGTAACTTAGAATCTTACGTTTTTCAAGTTATTCAAGTGAAAATTTTACTAAATAGCTCAAAATTGTACATGGTGATTAAAAAAAAATCAGATTCGAGTTCTTTCTTTGCATTTTCTGTGAACATTTACCATAGTAATGTATATATTATTTTATATTATCACAAAGAAGAGATTTCAGCGAACAAAAAACTCCGCGACGTTCTATGGAGACCAGAAATTTTGACGCGAGAATTTCCGATTGAAAATTAGGTTGTTTTTTCGATATTAAGTCAAAATATGGTAAAAAAATAAATATTTCGAATCAAAAACTTACAGTGTCTTTAGAACATAGAAAGGTAAGTTTTCACTAACTTCCGTAAAAAAAAATTTTTTTTGCATAAGATAAAAATAAAAAAAACAAAAACTTGATTATTTGAATTTTTCACATAAATTCTGAGGTTATGTGAGAAAAGTGTGATCACAAAAAATGTAGGTCTCTTTATTACCTATAACTCTGTCGTTCAATTTTTTTCCATAGGACTTGTAGTTTTGCCGGAAATCGAGGTACACCGTTTTTACCCTTAAAAACTCACCCCTTCCACTTCCTGGACTCAGAAAGCCCATAATTCATTTCTCCTTTGATTTTTGTTATATTTTCGTCCTTTTTCAACGGATTTCATCCTACTATTATTTTTTGTCAATTTTTACCATTTTCAAGATTATCGTTTCAAGACTTTCTGTTACAGTAGACGAAATGTTTTTGTTACTCTTTTTCAAATACTTGAGTGGAAATGTGCGATTATTGAAAAATTATCAAAAATTCAAATGAAATTCCAAATCTTTCATTTCAAGTCGGGATTAGAAACTACACCTGTGAAATTTGTATGTGTTAACCAATTGAGAAAAACATGATAATTTTCGTTATATCGCTTGAGATATTGCGTTAGTAAATACGAACAGGTTTTACGAACTATCCAATACATCATTGATAATGAAATTTGCTACATAAAATGTTACTTAGGACGTCTTATGCTGGTACCTATTGATTTTTTCTATAGCACGACAAAAAATTGATGCTATATCGTACATTTCATTTGTGAACTCGTTATTCATAGCCACGCCTGGGTGATCAAAGGGTCACCTCGATGTGCCTTTGGCGCTGTTTGATACATTGGAGTTCCTTTGAACTGAATTGACCTGGCATTGCACACTGCTATAATAAAGAAGTCAATCTTTCTTTGAAAAAAAAATTCCTAAAGAGTTTGCTGGACTTAAACAAAAATCTTTTCCATTTATATTTGTAATTCTAGTATTGAGAAATGTTACTCATTACAAACAGAAAATATTTTATTTCATTAGAGGATAAGGAGCTCTTTCTCTCCGATTCTAAGTAGAGTTCTAATTCTCTTGTGAAATTTCTTTAATTATTTCATCCATATATTATTGGATTAGTCTCAAGAACTTCATCTTTGTCATGAATATCTATCAACTTGATACAGACAGCAGCATTAACATTTATAAATATGAAACGTTTGTGATATATTGCGTCATCTATGAAAATAACGTAGAATCAGAATTCGAGGAAAACGTTTTCTATACTAGTATCGAATATTTTTTGAATAGTTGGAGTTTCCTGTAATAGATGACACCACATGAACTTCGATTTCGATATTCTCAAAGATGAATCGATAAAATATATGTCCTTCCGTAAACATATTGATTTACCCATTTCAAGCGGTCATTATCCATCTAGTGTCTATTTCCGCAATCTTGAAGTAATTCAGTTCATATCAAGAGTGACATTGATATGAAAGGTGAATTGTCATCGTATCATTGAAGATAATCTTCAATAGAAAATTTTTCAGCTTTAATAACAATTGTGTGACATATTTTTCAAAATGTATTTCCTGTAAAAGATTAGACAGAATTTTCAATGATTTTACCTGTAATTTTTATTTTGGTTGTACAATCTGTTTCGTTGTCACGTACCAACCAACGATAATGAAAGATATGTTCCTGTATTTTTGGGAAACTTGGTTGAATAGTCTGTCATTCCCTCGCTAGATGTCGCATTAAGGAAATGCCAGAACTTATCGAAATCATAATTAAACACTTACACGTAGGCATATAGAAAAAAGTTTTGAATGCTGTATTGCTATATTCCTTGCATCAATTCATTTTGAATTTTGTATTCACCAGCAGAGTACCTAGCTAGTACTAATTAAAAAATTTCGTCGTAGGTATGTCCTGTTGTATCCTTATTAACAATGAGGAATATAATCCTTATTACGTAAATTATCACAAGATTATATTATTGTCCTTTATACATATTCATATTCATATATACATATATATATATATATATATATATATATATATATATATATATATATATATTTATATAGATATATATATATATATATATATATATATATATATATATATATATATATATATATATATATTTATATATATATATATATATATATATATAAAGAAGAGAGACCTTGACGAAATGATGACAGCTTGGTATTTTTATGTGCTATATATATATATATATATATATATATATATATATATATATATATATATATATATATAAAGAAGAGAAAAATGATGACAGCTTGGTATTTTTATATGCAGAAGGTTTTCTATATATAGGTGTGAAATATTCGTTGAAAATTCCATATTTCATTTTCACTACCCTCAAACAAAATTACACTGGGATATATAAGCTTGGAAATTATGTGCTCTGATGCTGAATGATTATCTAGGGGACTTTATTGCTGCGGGACATTCATTCTTAATTGCATGCAAAGTATATTAGCCATATCAGCATATAAATTTGAACTTAGTGCCCCCAAGATGTTTCAAATTAGGTAGGTAAATCAGAAAATGAAAAAGATAATTCAATATATTAACATATTGACGTATGCTAGGGGTAAATTGAAAATTTTTGCTTCATTTATTCCAGCTGAATTGAATTATTATCCGAATTGCTTGTTTAAATGTTTGTGAACATTATGCAGTCAGGCAAACTTGAATTAAGTGTTATAATTTATGAGCCAATAAGAGCATACATTTTTGAGTTATGCTTTCGTTTGAAATGAAATGAAAATCATATGTCATGAGTTATGTGTAGATAATTATTGTTCGATGGTCTGCTTGAACTTATTTCGTATTTAGTATTCCTCAGTCACAATCTATTAATTTCAATAAAAATTAATGATTTTTAACTTAAGAATTTATTCACTTATTTCAGTTTCATTCTGAGAATTCATAACATTGATTCCCTGTGTAACTTCTACTGTAATGTCATAGAATTCCACCACTTCAAATAAAATTGAAACCAACCATAATCTCAGCCTAGTTGTTAATCATCCGCTTATGGAAAACATATCCTACATGATTACTTTATACCACACTATCAATACTCTAGTTTCTGACGTTTGTTGTCACCTTTTCTAGCAGTGCAATGACTTGTTTCGAGAATTTGAACAAAGAAGCTGACCGAAAGTCTTTGGAAGCCTCAGCTGGAATGACTTGAAAGCGGTGTTCGAAAATATTCCACAAAAAAATCTTATAAGACAGTGGCGGATATACATCATATTTTTAAATCACAAGACCGGTATAAACAAAGAAAACCAAGACCAAAAAACGGCGGAACAAAATAATACAAGTGAAGGAAAAAAACAGGTCCAATAATTATATATTGTTGAGACTTATTGAGGTTAACAATATTTGCACAGATTAAAGAATAAAGTCCAAGTTTCTAGTGTATTTGGACATTTATCAATAACTTCCTGGTCACCTACAAAAATCTAATAAGCCAACCTACAAATGTGATGATTCCTGATTAGGTCTTCAGTCTTCTCAGGCTGAAGAAAGATCGCTTCAGGCTGGCTACAGAAACATGAAGAACTGCTAGAAGTTTTCAAACGTAAGAGAAGAAAGTCCTATCACAATTTGCGGGAGATCCAATAGTCCTCTACCTCTTCCTTCTTGCCACAGGAGGAGGCCTGTTAATGCCACAGGAGAGGCGACGTTAAATTTTACTAAACGAACGACTTACCGTTTACAGGGGACCCGATCATTAGATCTTCTGAATTTTCCATTTCAACAACTTACATAAGTTACAAATACAAAAATAAAGATTCCTTTCCACTTATTCACATTTGTTTATTCTTCGGAATTCCACATTATCCTGGACACAAAATTTAATTTTGTATTACACTGTCTGATTTTGGAGGGGACTTTGGCCCCCTGGGGCCCAACCTTATATGCGCCCCTGCTATAAGACCGAATGGAGGGAGAGGGATGTTGTTGAAACTTTGAAAATGTCTTACACTTCAACAAGTGTTCTCCCTGAAGAACTTCCGATGGAAGTTGTCTCTGTGATATTTCCTACATGAAATTGCAATTCACACCACTAGAAATTTTCAAAGGAATATTGTATACTGGTAGAAACGGAAATAAAGAATGGCGATAACTCTTTTTCTCAGTCGTTCACTCTTGATAGAGTGGCAGTGGTCGTGTATCGGTCTTGTACCACTGCGTCCCACGCAAGACGGCGACACACTGCTCTATGCTTATCGGATCTAGAGTTTTCATTGATGCTGGAATGCGTCACAGATTTTATCAGGTCTGTCCACTTTGCTGGAAAGGGCCCATGCGATCTTTTGCCCTCGACCTTCCCTTAGACCATTATTTGGCAATAACACATTCTTAAAATTCAAAGGCAATCACTGGTCTCATTGAAACATGCATTGCCGAATATTTCCTGAAAGAACGGCATTTCAGTTTGAAATATACGATGTATCTTAATTCTTTAATGTGTTGAAATTTATCGGTTTTCATATATTAATCAAGTTATGACTAATGTTGATGATGATTATTATAACCATTATTAGTAGTATATTGATAGGCTCATGAAATTAAATAAAATATTGCATGTCTAATGAATTTCATTAATGTGAATGACATTCCATTGTCTTGCTACTAAATATTTTGCTCTAATTGAGATTATTGACTTATAGATGTATATGTGAAAACTAATCCAGACTCATTTCTGGTAAAAAACAAACTTCTTCATCCCTAAACGATGACCTGTCGAATAGTGAACCAAGAATGTACCTACCGTAAGAGGTGTGAGTGGACAGTGTGAAAAATGTAAATGAAAAGCGAAGAAGAATAATACAAACTCAATAAAATTTCGACATCTCTGTAGTTTAAGAATCCAGATTTTTGGTAGACACAATCGTAGAGTTATAAAGAAAGAAGATTGAGTTGCCAATATTAAACACGATAGTGAATCGATTTGTTTGCTGAATGAAAAAGAAATTGACTGTTTAATAATAAATTAGAATTATTTCAATTAATTTAACTCAATTAATATTTGGCTTGAGTTTCACTAAGTATATCAACAACTCTACATATTTTTGGGGTGGTTAGCTCATTATCAAGAGTAATTACAATATCAAATAAACATACCTATGTACGGTGACCCGAAACCAATGTGGAGTAGTTAATATACTCAAAGAAACTCAATCTAAACCTTTTGATTTTAATTTTAAGTTAATATAATGTTTCACCAAATGATAAATAGAACCTCCGTGTCATTTATTAATAGCTGTTTAACCTGGCTGTATAACGTAATTGATATCAATGTTTATGCATGTTTAAAATCTGCAATTTAATTCGCCATACATACATACGGGCATGATTTATAGGATATCCCACTCTCTAATTATTATCCCCACATCTATTCTATCCATTAGGAATATTTGTAGCCCTCATATTGTGCTGTGACTTCAGGGCTACTCTATTTAATTATATGGTCACAGCTCGTTGAGTTATTGCATAAGTGAAATTAGAACATCTGTTCCTCGTTATTCTGGATGGCTTTACCTGAGAATTATTGGAGTTATTGAACTCATACGATTAATGAATGAACCTCTATCTTACATAATTCGAATGGAAGTGAAGCATGTTGTATTGGAACGAATATGAATGAGTGATCTACTGGATTCAATTTCAATTCAGTCAACATGCTTTAAGCTTTCAGCTCATTATCAATACTAACTACAAAAACAGAACACTCAAATTCAAAAGAAAGGAAGAGGTTAGTAAGGGTAGTTACTGTATCATTCTTCAAGATATTCTGGAAACGTCAAAATGAGTGTCAATATTTAGTTATGTTTCACCTAGAACTAAGCGCGAGCTCAATCTCAGATTGATTATAAGAACTAAAATTAATTAATCGACATTAAAAATAATAAATCGACTCAAATGAGTCGATTTTTGCAATTTGCACAAAAATTCTTAGAAAGTCTCGGAATATGTTTGGGAGTGGTCACCCATTATCAAAAATTTTATATATATATCTCCTGATAATAAATATATATAGCTAGAAATGTTATGTTGAGTGTATTGGCAAGCTGACGTAACATGACCTCTTATTGGGGTTAATTTTCGGTCAATTTTAATCAGGCACGTCATTCGACCGTTGAATGACGTTTTTTCAACGTCAGGTTACTGACGTTCATATGATAATAGCAGATGACGTAAACTACTATTTTCGTCATTTTATGACCGTTAATTTTTTAAGGTTGAATATAAACTTAAATTCAAACACTGTAATACACATTCATAACACAGTTTCTAGGTATGATGTTTTTGATTCTAGAGATTGCAAAAAATGAGTTACTCAATTTTTTACATAAGACCTCAATGTGTGATGTCCTTCTCAAATTTCTGTCTACATATATTCCAAGAAACTTTGTTGATTGGGATGATGATATAGTGTTGTCCGCATATTCAACATCCAAGGTACTAATTCAGGTAGTAAACAAGGTACTGAAATTTAATGCCAGGTGCCAGAGGTTTAAGAGTTCTCGGTACAATTCAATTGGTTTTCTGAAGGATCAAACAACAACTCCACCAGATCTAACAGTTTTTAATCTTAGTTCTCCCTAACAGTAATATCCACTTGGTTCAATAAATGATAAATTGATTATATATAGATATATATTGAATATAAAAGAAAGTTAATTATTTGAAGTACTAAAAAAGGAAATTGAAACAAATAAAAGTAAATTAATTCTCTCTCAGCTAAGAGGACTTAATCGTCACAATAAAAAAAAATTTTAAATGAATGTTTAGATAAAAAGTAATATTTAGCATGTAAATTGAACAGTTATTAAATTAGACTTAACTCGAGGTAAACAAAATAAATATGAAATCAAATATCACAATGTCTCTTCAAACAATGTACAGGAATACTCTCACCACACCAAGCGTATTCAATCTTCCAGTTTTAGACTCGAAGATCTTCTACCAAACCTTCTCCAAATGGCGATTCTCAATCATTCCAGTACTGAAAAACAAAACAGAGAAATCCAAAAAGAAAAGTAAAAATGTAAAGGAAAACAAAAACGAAAAACGAAAAACCCTGAAACAAAAGCCTCCATCAAACAAATAATCAAAACTAAACTGAAAATACTTCAACTTACGCAAAGATGTAGTGTGCGGTTCACTGTGTATCAAGAACACGTGTTTTGATCCCCTAAAGGGTACTTCTTCTGGTCACGAATTCCAAATAACTAACAATGCCAGAAGAATTCAACGATCATCAAAGAATCCCAAATACTGAATACTTATTCTTTTCTTCAGAACAAAATTCCATAAAAGAAAAAGTATATAATTGATGAACGTCTCAACACAATCCTTATCTTGATAATAATTAATATCTGATAATTTTTTCAAAAAAAATACCAGCCAACTTTTTTTTCCAGTTTCAGGTTAACTTTCCAATCATCTTACACAGAACACAACATGACAATCAGACCTACTTAACATTAGGACGAAAGAGTACCAAGCTAACCTCACAAACTAAACTCTGACGGAAAGATATGACACTTAAAAAAATTATAACGTTATAACATCTAAAAACGAAAAACATTATGAGACACCTAATATTTCTGATAATGTTCGGCTATTCTTAACATTCACTTTTATTGGTTATAGGTAGCAACTGTTTCCATCCTCTGCGAAGTGAAATGAGTAATATTATTTCGTATCCATCAATTTTTCATCGTCCCATTTATTATTTGTATTTTGCCTGTGATCATCGATATTTCATTAGAATGTTGTTCTATAAGCCTCATCACTTCATCTTAATTCTCTGATAACTTCCAGTAAATAGCTTACGAAATCATGTCTTCGGGAAACGGAAACTTTTTCTGAACTCTGAAATTACTTCAGTGTTTACTTCGAATGAATATTCTACAGATGAATTCTTTAACATTTATCTTTCGCTCGAAATATAAGAATACCGTAAGTTGAATATTTTTTGTTCAATATAATGTAATTATGTGCTTGAAAATTTACCTTCTTGAACCACAACGTTCAGGAATTCGGACAGCTTCGGAATCTACAGGACAAGAAATATTGCACCTATATAATTAATAATTTAAATGTTTATAGCATTTGAATAGCAGTTGTTTATAGCATTTTATATATAGCAGTATATTCATTTCATTTCACTGATTAATAAATTTCAATCAAATTCGGTTAGCTCTGATATTATCCAAACATTTTCATTGAAATACCGAACAATATAACTTGAAAACTATAACTAATACATATTACTCATTATCAAACACAATTTAGTTAAAAATTGGTTTAAATAATATTGTGAGCCTTGTGAATGACAATCATGTTTCACACTTCACGAGAGTAACAAAATATATTTCTTCCCATTTTGAAAAAAGTCGTGAAAGTCAACAAATTGAATCCCAGAGACATGAAAACTACCAGAGCCCTTTGAGGTCTCTCGTTATATAACAACACGATAAAATTCGCTAATTTGGTTTATAATTCTGGTATTTCACTGGCTAGGGGCAATCCACCAAGTTTTTAGATAAAACGCAATTTTCTCGGATATTTTTAAATACATTCTGGAATATGTTAATCAATATCGAACGCTATATCGTCTCATCGAATACTGATGAAAGTTTTTTGTGAATATTCATTAAGAAAGTTTCAATTCGAGCATATAACTACCCCTTTTTTGCATAAGTAAATAGCCCGGATAACATCACTGAAATGAGGCTAGTATGGAAATTAACAAGAAAAAGAAATATGAGTGAATCTTGTTTCATTGCTCTATAACTAATTTATAGTTCCTCAGTTGATTACCACCCACAGATTTACTGAAGTTATATTTCTTTTATGATTTTTTTATTTACTTTGAAGTTTGAAATATATCGTTACTTCATTAGATCGCCTGGAAAAAAGAAATAAAATATAAATCATTGAAATTTTTATTCAATTTGCTCAATGGTAATCTCGACTGTCATGAGCTGCTGGGTAAACTTAATTTCTTGGTTCCTCAGAGGTGTACTAGAATAACCCAGAAATTTTACTCAAAAACCCACAGAACCAATCTCTCTCGCAGTCGCCGCTGAGCTTTACATTTTCTACTGCAAACCAGGTATCAAGCTGCTGTGATTTGCATTGGGACTCACTTGTTTCCATCATTAATGCGTTTTTAAATCTTAACCAGTGAGGTATCTTGATTTCTTTTGGTTTGAGTTCTGAGTGATTTGTTTTCTTGATTATTATGATAATTGAATATTTAGATATTGACATTATAGATTCAGATTATTATATTTGATAATGTTTTCTATTATTATAATTATTTTAATTTTGTATATCTATGTTGTTATTGGTATTTGTATTAATCATATTATTTCAATAAGTATATTCCTGTAATTGGGTAGTTACCTGTTGGAAAAATATGCATATTATTCTTATTATTATGACGAAAAAATGTTACAAACTTTTTGAAGCACTCATATAATACGAATACAAATTTCCAAAATTTCAATGATATTAAAATTTTAACGAATATTTGTACAGGTAAAGACACGTAAATTTTGTTCTACTTCAAAATCAACATTCATGAAATTTTTTTAAACTTCTTTTCAATTAGGTATATCATGAAACAGAAAAATAGAGCCTGTCATGTTGGCCGCTATAATATTTCACATAAAATTTTCACAAAATAGAAGATTTTATTTTGGGACCACAGGTCTTTTTTCTTTAGTATGTCTCTTTAAATAGCGTTTGGGAAAGTGACATATATCAGGGAATTTGGGATTCTATGACTTTGGTTTTAACTAAGATATTCCATTCTGAGAAATAATTTCTATTACCGGAAAATGTTTACCAAGGGTGAATTGTTTAATTCTATCTGTTCATTGAGCAAATTTCCAGAATTTTTAAGCCGATTTATTTCCACTATTTCCCAACAATCTAATTGACTACTTCCCTCTATATTGTGTAAGATTTTGAAATTCGTATCAAAAGTATGGTTTTCTGTTAATAAATGGTTAGCATAATTCGAATTACTTTTATTGTGCGCGAAGCTACATTTATGTTCCTGTATTCTAGTACCGAAGTTTCTACTAGTTTTAGCTATATATATATATATATATATATATATATATATATATATATATATATATATATATATATATATATATATATATATATATATATATATATATATATATATATATATATATATATATATATATATATATATATATATATATATATATATATATATATATATATATATATATATATATATATATATATATGCATATATACATATATATATATATATATATATATATATATATATATATATATATATATATATATATATATATATATATATATATATATATATATATATATATATATAGTTAAAACTAGTAGAAATTTCGGTACTAGAATACAGGAACATAAATATAGCTTCGCGCATAATAAAAGTAATTCGAATTATGCTAACCATTTATTAACAGAAAACCATACTTTTGATACGAATTTCAAATTTTTACACAATATAGAGAGAAGTTGTCAATTAGATTATTGGGAAATAGTGGAAATAAATCGGCTTAAAAATTCTGGAAATTTGCTCAATCAATGGATAGAATTAAATAATTCACCCTTGTTAAACCTTTTCAGGTAATAGAAATTATATGTCAGAATGGAATATCTTAGGTAAAAACAAATTCCCTGATATTTATACCTGTAT
This sequence comes from Henosepilachna vigintioctopunctata, assembly GCA_030704895.1. NCBI lineage: Eukaryota > Metazoa > Arthropoda > Insecta > Coleoptera > Coccinellidae > Henosepilachna > Henosepilachna vigintioctopunctata. The sequence continues at coordinate 2,660,433 of JARQZJ010000067.1, forward strand.
TTTTCAAAATGTTGTTATTATTCTGTAAGCATCTAAAGAAGTCGTTTGTAACGACGAAACGCGTCATGCTATGTAGTCAATAAAGTGTGAATCATAAGTTCAAGTGTTTGAATTTAAGTTTATATTCATCATGTAGATAATTTGGATTTTCACTTCTAAGGTCCCATCAATTCTCAAACTCAAAACCAACAATGAAAATTGTTCTAGGCTTGATTGGCATTTTCAATTACGAATTCGCATTATTTAACAAAATTCGATTCATTCAAGTCCATCTGAGGTAATGAAAATGTATTCGATTTGGCAACCATGGCAACGTTGCATATCGCATCCAAGTACCGCGTACCTGGATGGTAAAAAAATTTTCATCTCTATGATATAATGCAATTTCTGAACTTGAAATATTGTTATGAATAAATTTAATTTTTTTTTGGAATATTTTTGAATCGTTTCTAGAATCAGTGGTTCAGTGTGACTATACCTACCCATGTATCAAAACATAAAATAATAAAATGAATCAGATATGCCTGGAAAGTCACGTTCACAAAGAAAACAAATTCAAAATGTACATTTATTTTAACACTAATACAATGATATGGATCTCACAGCTATATATCTGATTAACGAATTTCCATTAATTGTGATCCTGAAAACGTAAAGAATTTATATGGATATCATATTGGCATCCATAACGACTGCATAATCGGTAGAGAATTACCAAATATGTCACCTGATTGCAACTAATATGAAAAAAATTGTGATATGGTAATATGAGCGGATTTCGAGGGTTGTTCCCATCCCTGAAATGGTTTCTAACTCTAATGGCTCTGGGGCCATGCTTGGATGAATCCAGTCGGAATGTCTGGCATTGTCTGCATTCTGGTAACCTGAAAATATAAAACTCATGAATAATTTTTATTGACATTTTCGCTCCAACATTCTACATCGAATTTCTATCATTTTAGTTGATGATCATTTAGTATATTAAATAAAACCTGTTGGTTTGTTTTCACAAAATTTATAATAAATACTTGACAATTGTTTCGGGGTGTTCAAACTCATTTTCAAAAGTTGAACTGAAAAACATTTTTCGACCAACATTCTAACATACCTTTAAATCGTTACCTGCAATAGACTTAAGGGTGATATCGATGTCTCTTAAGTCTATTGCAGGTAACGATGTATGTATATGTATATAAGAATGTTGCTCGAGAAATGTTGTTCAGTTTAACTTCTGAAAATGCGGTAACACCTCGAAACAATTGTCAAGTATTTATGATACATTTTGTGAAACAAATCCAAGCGTCTTTATTCAATATTAGCTGACCCGGCAAACAAAAACACAAAGGTTCGTCTAATGAAATGCCTAGTCTGTCGAATCTTCTTGTACGGAGCTGAGACATGGACATTGAGGATGCAAGATCGTTGCAAAATTGATGCGTTAGAAATATAGTGAGGGACGCTTGCTCAAAAGCCCGTGGACTGCACATCGAACCAACGTCTCGATTCTGAAGGAGCTAAACATCAAAGAGAGGTTATCGTCAAGTGTGCAGCTGCGAATCATTGAATTCTTTGGATATATAATCCGAAACGAAGACTCTATCGAACGATTGGTGGTCCAAGGGAAAGTCCAGGTCAAAAGATCGCGTGGGCGCTTTCCAACAAGGTGGACAGATCTGATCAAATTTGTGACGCATTCCAGCAGTTAAGGCTCTTGTGGATGAAAGTCAGTTAACGTCGATGTTCCTCAACATATGAAATCTTATTGAAGACAAACTCAAGAAACTATCACAAAACTTGCGCAACAGGCTCTTTTCATTAACATTTGGAGCCTAAAGTTCACAGTATACATAAATAAACTGACAAAACCAAAAGTTATCTCAACATATTGAGATATATAAAACACAAAGATCAGTGAGCATATACGCACATATTGAAGAGAAAAACTTGTATTGTTTTGTTCCACAAGGAACCCATCAATTGCAACACGTCTACCAGCAAATTGAGAAGGGAGTTGAGCTTCCAATTATGTTCTGCCCAAATATAATGAAATTCCAAGATCTCAAAAGCTGGGAGCTGCGAGGACGAAATCCGGAAGCGTTGCGCCATAGCAAGATATTCAGTCGAAAAGCTCACAAAGATTTGGAGGGACCGCAGAATTACCAAAAACACAAAGGTTAGACTAATGAAATGCCTAGTCTTTCCAATCTTTTTGTACGGAGTGGAGACATGGACATTGAGGATGCAAGATCGTCGCAAAATTGATGTGTTAGAAATATGGTGCTGGAGTTGCTTGCTCAAAATCCCGTGGACTGCACATCGAACCAACGTCTCGATTCTGAAAGAACTAAACAACAAATTCTTTGGATATATAACCCGAAACGAAGACTCTATCGAACGATTGGTGGTCCAAAGGAAAGTCGAGGGCAAAAGATCCCGTGGGCGCTTTCCAACAAGGTGGACAGATCTAATGAAATCTGTGACGCACTTCAGCATCAATGAAAACTCTAGAGCCGCTGAGCATAGAGCATTGTGGTGCCGTATTGCATGGGACGCAGTGGCAAAAGACCAAGACACGACCACGACCTTTCTGTCAAAATTGAAGGACTGAGAAGAAGAAGAAGAAGAGCCGGCAAACTATGTTTCGCCTAAGGAAATACATGAGAAGTTTCTGGATATCATCTTATTAGGATAAGTTCAGTTTTCATCAAGGTAATAAATATAAATAAAAAATCCAGTATTTTGATGATTTTTTATTGGCCATGTATTTTGGGGAATGGGTTGCGCCCGTCAGCGAAGCACCTTGTGATTGACGAAGTTTTTCGTTTTTTTATCAGGCGCAAAAACAAGTAACGTATATGATCTTTTGACTCGTGAATTTACCACATATAATTGAACATGAGAATAACATGGAATTCCTAGATCCAGACTACACAAATTCAAGGATTGGCATTGTTTGTTGGTTATGGCATCCTGTGAAGTTATATCCATTTGTAATAGCGTCCAATGGACTATAGATTTCATTATCTTATTACATCCAGTTATAATGAAGTCCAATGTAATCTCCTGTTTCTAAGATACCTCCCCTTCAATTTTCAGCTGAAAAAATTTTCAGTGAAGAAAAACAGTTTCTACTAGTAACTTGCTGAAGACAACCATCTCAAATTTACTAGTGAGAACCCTGACCAGAACAGATAATTTACGATGTTTATAGTTTAATTGGTAATTAACAATTGATTTTGATTACGTTCGAAGAAATAGAAAAGCATATTCAGACTTGTCATCAAGTTGAATTCATATCCCATCGCTTAAGACAAGTATATCAAACATCAATAATAGAAAATAGTTATTCGGCAATTTCAAGGTAACATTTCCCATCAATTGAATGAATCTCATAATTTTCTCAACGGCAGTGAATTCTGAACTTCGTATCTACAGACAACAATGCTATCTGCGCACTGTATATTACTGAAATTATTGTCTATCGGTTCCTATTGAACTAGATCTTGCTGGTGCCTAGCATTCGATCGGAATGTAGATTGCAAATACCTCAAACTCACCTATTACGTTGGGCAACATGAGTGAAGGGGGCTCGCTCGAACTTGGACTTGTTGCTGTGATTTCTGGAAAATTTAATTTAATGAGAAAGTTCAATCGAAATACTCTCATTAGGACGCCAAATCGGCGAAAATGGGGTGTTATTAATATTTGCAGGTGAAACTTTGAAAGAGATTGCTAGAAAAGAAATTCAAATAAGCACATCGTCGTTTCAAATGAACAAGATGTCGAACTTTCTGAAAATAATCCCTATTTCTAGGACACCTTGATAACTCTCTTACCTTTTTCTGTTCTAATCAGGCCATGTGAGTAAGGATAGTAAAGGGATAATTCAGCCGCATTTAGATTACAATTCTAGAGTTATCATTGATGAAAATTTATATTTCTGTTTATATAAATCTTAAATAAATCGGATATAACTGCATCTATTTTTTTTATTTATATTTCTTGCAATATTTTTCTGCAGTGGGTTACTGAAAAATCTGTACGAAAGTTTTCTGCATTTTTTTCGTATCTTGCTCTGTTTCAGAAGAAAACATGAAAACACTGTAAACACAATAACATTGAAAAAATTATAAAATTTTGTTAAGTCAAATGATGAAAATGAAAACTTGCTCTGCAGTAGCCTGAAGCGAGATAATAAAAAAACTGCAGAAACTCAGTGTCATTAACTGTTGAAATATTGGTTAATATGACTTCCAGGACACCACTGGGCTCAAAAGCGTAAATCTAGTCAGGGCTAGATAAATTACCTAGCCAAATTACCCTAGAAAACATTTCTTCATTCCAATGGAAAGCTTTGAAAGGATTATAATTATATTGAAGAAAGGATTATTTTTGAAAAGTTCGACATCATGATTTCTGAAAATGAGGAATACTGGATATCTGTTAGTATCACTACAGAATAACTCAAAAAATATTGCATCGTTCAATGTTTGGCCATGTACTCACATACCAAATAAATATATACTACTTCAATAAATATTGTTTGTCGGCTTCCTCCAAAATAACTCTGTTCTCAACTTACCTAATATAAGGTTAGCAATTGTGGTTGACGGAGTTGTGGTTGTGGTTGTTGTTGTTGTAGTTGTAGTTGTTGTCAATTTAATCTCTGAAAGAACATAAATGCGTTAATTCTCTTGAAAATATAACGAAAAAACACAGCAAATCTATGAAAATAGAACAAATCTTGGACAATATTGAAATTTGTGTCATTCTGTAGTTTCTTCTATGCCAGTATCACCAATTATGCATACTTTCAAGCGAAGAATATTCATCCATAATAAGGTTGAAACCATCCATAATAAGGTTTTCTATTCCTGGGAAATAAATTTTTTTAATATTATGAGAAAGCTAACTGAAATGACTTCTCCTTTTTTCCTTGTCCTTTCTGTGAATATCAGTTATTTGTTCAAATGTTCGAATACTCCTTGAAAAAAAAAAGTCATGATAGAGGTAGATGATTGGGCGATACAGATATCATCCCTCAATCTTTCAGTTCTATGCAATTCAAGATTAATTCGGAAAAACCTACCACAATTATGACAATTCTGATAATAATTATATCATACCTAATGAGGTTGAAAACCTCAAAAAAATAACGAAATACGAGGAGTAAAAAGATTTATTGAAACTGATGTAAAAGGATTTGACTACGTAATGTTACATCTGAACTACTCAATTATTCCAATTGGTTCGGAATTGAAAGGTAGCAAAATCGAAAGTCCCCTTCATCAAATTTCAATAGTTTACAGTCGACCTGTAACAGTAATTTTATCAAATATTCTACATTAATGATATATTGAAGCATCGTAGGCGCTTTCTACATCGGAATAATTTTCATAGCATATGGGACATTCAAAGGGAAGCAGAAATATTTTTCCATCGAGAGAAACATGAATATATATATATATATATATATATATATATATATATATATATATATATATATATATATATATATATATATATATATATATATATATATATTCATGTTGAGAATATGAGAAATTCCTTTTTTCCAATATTTGTGATAAATTAATCATTTCTGCTCTGTTGAAGCTTTATTAAACATTTTATTTATTGACTTCTCGTACTACACTCGATGCAATATGAAAAAATATTGTTGAATATATTATAATGAGTGATTTTTTGAGCGTAGTTTTTTTTGAATCTGATAAAACCTTCAATTTGCATCACATATTCAAAATTTTCATTGCAATTGATGAATTGGCCTTTGCCATTTACATTTTAGGGATAACTTCATGTGAATGTTGTCGGCGGCTCCGTATCAAATGCTCCATTCGGAAGTTCAATTTCGAGTAACTTTTTCGGGCATTGCGGCCTGTATCTCACGAATTACGAGTGTTTTGTTATCCTGTAAGGCTTCAATCGTGTTCGGCTTGTCCACATGCAATAGCGACTTTACATAGCCCCACAAGAAATAATCCAGAGACGTCAAATCGCCTGATCTTGGCGACCAATTCACAGGGCCATTTCGAGAGTTAAGCTGCTCACCAAATTCATCCTTTAACATTTTCATTGTTTCACGATCTGTGTGCCATGTGGCACCGTTTCGATAAAACCACATGTCAACCAAGTTCAACTCGGCCAACTGCGGCAAAAAAAGTTGCGTATCATGACTCGATATCGTTCGCCGTTGACGATAACGTTTCTTCCACGGTCGTCTTTGAAGAAAAATGGACCGATGCTGCCACCACCACAATAAACCACACTAAACTGTCGTTTATTCGGGATGCATCGGTAATTCTTGTATGGCATGTGGCTGTTCCTCAATCCAGATGCAACAGTTTTGTTGATTTACATATCCGTTAAGCCAAAAATGAGCCTCATCGCTGATCAAAATTTTTCGATAGAACAGCGAATTTTCATTAAGCTGTTCTAAGGCCCATTCACCAAACATTAGACGTTGTGGAAGGTCATTCGGCTTCAATTCTTGCAGAAGTTCAATTGTATAGGCTTTCAAACCCAAATCAACACGTAAAATTTTCCATGTGGTTGAGTAACACATGCCCAATTGCTGAGAACGGCGAAGAATTGACATTTCACGATCCTCATTAACACTGTACGCTATGGCTGCAATATTCTCTTCAGTACGCACTGTACGCATGCGAGACAATGGTTTGATGTCCAACAAAGTAAACTTGGAGTGAAATTTTGTGATAACAGCACAAATTGTTGATTCACCGGGTCGATTTTGACGACCATAATATAGTCGTAACAAACGATACACATTTTTCACTGAGCACGAATTTTGATAGTAAATTTCAACAATTTGAAATCGTTGCTCGTTTGTAAGTCTGCCCATGATTAAATGACAGGGCATACTGAAAACTTCTCACTTCGACAAATGACGTTAGGATGCCATTACAAACCAGTCCCGCCTACGTAAAAACTTAATTCTTAAATCACTCGTTACAATTCAGTAGCAAAGCTTCACATTGCAAATTCGAAAACAGCCACTTACGAAATGTGTTTTTTTTTTCAATTGATTTTGAATTTTTTCACTGTTTTCAATTTGAATGAATATTGATATTTGTTTGCTATCCTGGGTTAATTTTGGGAATTAATTCATATATTTCCTCTGGAAAGTCATCAATCAATCGAATTCAGACTTCTCTACTAATAATAAACAATTAAATTGGAGTTCCAATGCAGAACTACAACAAAAATCATTTTATTTGCAGGATATAAATCGAAATTTCAATGTTTCACTTCAGTTAAATGGAAAACTGAAGTTGAACAGTAGCATCAATTTGTGACGATGGGTCGCTTGGTAGGAATGTAGTGACTAGTGAATTCAAAGATTTCAATGATTCAATGACTAAATGTATGACTAGTTGATTCAATGATTTTCATTGATTTCATACAATCAATTCGAGAGAAACTTCTTTCCTAGAAGTCTATTGAATTATCTCAAACGGTTATGTGCTAATTCTTAATCGTGTTCTTGAAACTTGGTGAAATCACATTTGAGCTTATATTACAGCATTATCTGAATGTATATGTATAAAAAGACCACTAAACTCAAATGGTAGCTATACTCTTCTAAAGTAATTGGCTACCCACTTTTCAAGAGCTCGGTAAAAATAATTAATGGATGAAAAATTTGAATATATAGCAAGCAATTTAATTTCCTCTGAAACTAATTGACAACCAGAGATAGGAAACTGGGCTCAATTAGAAGCTTGAAAAGGGCAATAAAACTCTGGCGACAAAAAACAGATAAAAAGAGTTTTTTGGTGCTCATATCACTTTACTTGTCATTAGCAGATGAAGTTTGAAAAGCGTCAAATGCAAATACCTCTTGCTATACAATTCGAATTATTCGAATGAGGAAATGAGGGGACATGATCAATACTCCGAAAGTATTTTTATGATATTACTGACTTTCCTTTCTAAATGATGAGATAGTTGCACCATCTTCGAGAAGGAGTCTCTAAGAGAATATTCGTCATTATTAATTACAACAATTAATTACACAATTTGTAACATAATTTCTGATGACTTCCATTTAATTTTTTGCTGCTCCCTGTTGTGTAGGTATCACATCCAATTAGATTATGGGATGTCAATGTGACGTCTGCCTACTATTGGAGCATCAAGCGAGAAGATCCCCAGATTGAACATTTTAGTAAGAGTTATAAACTTCAGTCATTAGTTTACATTCTCAATCAGCCACGTGTCGACAGAAAAAACGATATATTTCTGTCTTTGCATATAAAACAAGGTTTCATGAATTACTTTGTCAAAACTTTGTCAACTGAAGGGAATTGTTTAAATAATATACATTTCCTAGCTTGTCATATGAGAAGATAAAGGCTGGTGTCTTTGATGGGCCACAGATTCGACAACTTATTAATGATGAACATTTCATTGAAGCTATGACGGAACATGAAAATAATGCTTGGTTGGCTGTCAAAAGTATTGTCAAGGAATTTCTTGGAAACAAAAGTGCGCAGAATTACGTCGAATTTGTTCATCAACTCTTAAAAGGCTTTGAAAAGCTTGCAGCTTTCATGAGTATCAAACCTCGTTTCTTACATACTTAGCCATCTTGCTAACTTTCCAGAAAATCTTGGCGCTGGTAGTGATGAACCGGGTGAACGATTCCACCAAGATTAGAAGGTGGTGGAGGTTTTGAGGGTCAAGGTTTCAAGGTAGATGGGATATCAGTAGATTGAACATTGTAGTAAAAGTTATAAGCTTCATTCATTAGTTTACATTCTGAATCAGCCACGTGTCGACAGAACAAACATTATATGTTCGTCTTTGCATATAAATTAAAGTCTCATGAAGCACTTTGTTAGAGTTGTCAACTGAAGGAAACTGTATCAATAATATCATCTCGGTATTTCCTAGCTTGTCATATGAGAAGATAAAGTCTGTTGTCTCTGATGAGCCACAGATTCAGCAATTTATGGAGATGAACGTTTGATTGAAACAATGACCAAATATGAAAAAAATGCTTAGTTGGCATTCCGAAGTATTGTCAAGGACTTTGGTGGAAACACACAAACCCAGAATTACTTCGAAATTGTTCAACAACTCTTAGAAAGCTTTGAAAAGCTTGGGGTTGTATCATGAGTATCAAACTGTATTTCTTACATAGTCATCTTGCTAACTTTCCAGAAAATCTTGATGCTGTTAGTGATGAACAGAGTGAGCGATTCCACCAAGATTTGAAGGTCATGGAGGTCATGAAGTTCAAGCTATCAAGGTGGATGGGATGTTAGTTTTATGGCTGACTACTGTTGAAGCATCAAGCAAGAATGTCCCCTAGGAAACATTTCTAGAACATTCTAGGAAAAGTTATTATCCAAAATTTTAACCATAATATCTTTTTCTCTTCTCTGTTTAAACACAATTCAGCATTTAATATTAACCTTTGTATGAATGAAATATTCTAATATGTTTGGTTAGTACCCACATTATTTTTCTCTGTATGGTCTATTAGGGAAAGGTAGGCTTAACAATTTGATGTGATAAAAAAAAATTATAAAACTTTCGAATTCAGAGAACAAAGTTTAATCGAAAACAAGTTACAGATCTATCAACAAAATTGGTGCTCCCCAGTGTAACGGATGTAAGGTTTACTCAAACAAGTACAGCATTTTGCTACGATGATTTCCTAGTTAGTTGAACAATATTGATATTCATCATAAATACTTAGCATATATCCTCAATTATGCAAATATTGGAATAATTCCTATTTTCAGCATTTCCCTGGGGCTCAATACTGATATTGAATTCTAGAATCCGAAATATCGCTTCTCTTAAATTTCTAATGTTTTTCATATTTTTGTAAATATTTTTCGGGCACCAAATATTCTAAATCTTTCCTGAAAACATCGATTTTCTCGTCATTCGAGTCCGCGACACCTACACAGGACTTTCCAACGCGAACTAGAGTAAAACAATTTGGTGCAAAAACGTGTTTTTTTCACGAAAGCATCAATTTTGCAGTTATCATCTTTTAGAACATGAATAACAATATAATTGCTTCTGAGTGAAAAAATAAGCTGCCCCATTTCAGAGCAATTGCGAAGATTTTTCTACTTGTTTAATTATTCAATTAAGAACTTCCTCAACGCAGCTTTTGTCTCGAAATTAATGAGACCTTTATTTCTCTCCCTTATTTACTGAATAATATTCTGTCGCTTGAATATCACGAGATAACAATTCCAACCGTGAACGTTTGTTCGCCTAGCTCAGTGGGTATATAAAAAAGCGTTTCAACTTACCATACAACCGTACGCTACCATCAGCTTTTCCTTTGATGTTTGAGGCGATACAAGTGTAAGTAGCATAATCTTCGTAGGTAACATCATGGATGGTGAGTATCATCGTGTTTTTGTTTCCTGTATTTTTGTTCTCGATGGTGTACTTGTTCCTGAAAGAAGTGAGGTTTTTCAGATAATAAAACAAAGTACATATTTCTCCTCCTTCTGTTGACATCACAAAAATATTCCCTAACATTTTACTCGAAGGTCCATAAGATTCGTTACAGAAACGTGAATATTTTTATATAATATTGAAAAATTTCAGATTCAAATACCTGAACTACACAAGATATAAACAAATATCGATTTATTCGTAAGATTTGAACACAGATCTTCAGCAAGTCATTTTCTCAAAGAGAAGGTTAGAGGGCGGATATAGAAAACTTAATATAAAAAACATGATATAAGAACATAGAAAGGCCAGAATGACGCCTGTTAATGATCTTCTGTACTCAGAAATCTCGAGTTGAGCAAGTGGTTTTCTAAGATCGATTCGAAAGAGTAAAAGTTTTTACAAAATTTTCAACTATTTTCAATGTTTTCAATAGCTACTGAAATGGACATCAATAACTGGAAACCTTCAGAAAAAGAATATTTACGAAACGAAACATAAAGAACCGAATTGAAACGATTGGCTGAAGTTGCACTGAGTTCACAGTAAACTTAGTGAGAGATACTTAGTGAAACTGGAGCCAAGAGTTTCGATTTTGATTAATTATTCAACCTAATGTTTCACCAAGTAGTGAGCAAAACCCCTTTGTAGCCTCATGTAGATTAAGATCAATTACATACACTCGAAAAGCATTTTCTGGGAATCGAAATCGGTTAGTGATTTATCTATATCGATTCTTTAGATTCTTACTGGGAAGATGGCAGCAGCGTAGTAAAACTTTTTTCTCTTTGCTCGAGGAAGTAAAAGTAATCTTACGCGACCTTACAATATAATTCATGTATTGACTATTGAAAAACACGCTACAGAATTCGACATGTCTTTACGCTGTACAGAAAAAATCATGGAATTTTGCAGTCTGCTCTATATGAACAAAATTGCTCAAGATTATGAACACAGTAATACGAAAGATACAATATATTCAGTTGTATTATGTTAATATCAAGAAACATGTTTTTCAGGTAGCAATCATGAAAAATATAAGATGAATTCAAACACCTGATGTTTTCTTCATGAAAAAGTTGAATGCTTAAATTTATCTTTCATTTTATTATAATGAATGTGCACCAAGTAGATGCCAATAGTATTCAATACTGGGCAGTTGTAAGTCATATTACTTATCAGAGACGTTACCTGTAATATCCGGGGTCCCGCAGGGGTCGATATTGGGACCAATTATGTATCTGATATATACAGCTGCTTTTTCAGTGTTTCAAAGCATTGTCAAAATCATGTATTTGCGGATGATTCCCAATTATATTTTCCTTACCATTCGAAAGTAGTTGAAGAGGCTTGAGTTTATATAAATGAAGACTTAAGTAATATTTCCTTTTTCTCTAAAGAGCACAATCTAAAGTTGAATCCTTCTAAATGCAATCTGCTAGTATTCAGTTCGGATACTAAAAGATCGATGGTGTTGAGCATATTTCAATTAAAATTGATGATATGGTCCTAACTCCAAAGAGTACAGCTAAACAGAACAAAATTATGAAAGAACATTCTCATTTTGTACCCCAGCACTTTGTGACAGCTTCAAACAGAGATCAAAAATAGCGATAAATATGAATCTTGTTGAAACATGTTTATATACATTCAAACATGTTCAGTTTCATGAAGTTGCAATTTTTCAGTTCATATTACTTTTTTAAATTGAAATCTATCTAATTCGTTTTATCAACGGCGAATGAAATTTTTTTTCGAGTTCGCTAAAATGATGATCAAAATTACATCAAACCAAAATTCAATGAAAATTCGACTTTGAGATAATACTATCGGCACAAACTGAATAATATTCATTTTTTTATGAAGATTCATTACAGCCATACTTCTAAAACAGTAGTCATAATCCATAATAACTATCAGTAATAAGAACCATTAAATGTACTGAAATCCAATAAATCATTATAATAAAAAAACCTAGAAAGAAGTGAACTGATTGTTTCGTGATGCCTTCCAGCTAACTTAAATCCGGAAGATTATTCCTACAAGATTCTGAAGCAGCGAAAAAAGAATTGAGAAGTTATAATAAATGAAATTGATCAGGAAAACTGTACAGAATAAAGTTATATACATGTATTTAGATCTACTTATGCGGATTCGATTTGTAATACTGGACTATTAAGTGAATATTTTATGGATATTTCAGAGATTACGCATCAAATTCAATTATTACCCAATGTTTCATGGCATTCTAGATTTACGTCTGCGCTTCAACATAGCTTGTATCGCAATTATGGGAACATAACCATAAGCTTGGGAATTAATAACCAATGGAATTACACATATTGAATGAAAACTTCGTGAAACAGTGAAATGTTATTAATTCATTATTTCAGTTAATGTACGTTTCCGAAAGAATAGAGTAACATCAATTACAGTTCATAAAAACTCTGATTCTCTCTTGTGTTTTTGCAAACTTCGTTTTTAATGGATAAATGCGGAATTTTGATATTGGCGAATCATTTCGGGAGGTATAATATCATTGAAAATAATTGGCTCACAAACTCTTTGATATTTTTGATATATCTTTCTTGGTGCTAATTCGTGATCAAGTGTTCACGGGAATTTTTCAATGTGGTTGTATTAGAAAAAGGTGGTTGAAACTCTTATTGACGGGTAAGCAGGAATATTAACATAGTTTGTCTACTTCCACAGACCAGATGTATGTATTGAAAATAGAGTTTTTTAGAAGCTACTATTCATAGGATAACAGCTCGAGACATTTACTCCTGTAGGATTTCATCCTACGGTATGATACATTTACCGCAAGAAAATATATCTGTAAAAGAACCCTTCGAAACTCCTGGATATTCATCATACCAAGTCATAATATTCCTAAGGTAATCTGAAATAATCTGTATTTTAATGAATACAATATGCATTCTGATGAAAGTAACTCTGCGACCAACTCAGAGACCAATCTGTAGATGAGGTCATCTTCTTTTTCTCCGTCTTCATATGTCAAAAGTTTGAACTACTATTCTAACGGGTGATTTGTTAAGAGGTAAGTTTTTCAGGTTGGCCGCACTGGTTGATAAAAGCATCCAAACGTCATTTGGTAAACTGAATAGTTTTCAGTATACTCTGACATTTCATCATGGAAAGATTTACAAACAAGCAACGATTGCAATTTGTTAAATTCACTATCAAATTTCTGCTCTGTGAAAAATGTCGTTTGTTACGACCATATTATGGTCGTCATAATCGACCCGGTGAATCAACAATTCGTGCTGTTATCACCACATCTCGCATCAAGTTTACTTTGTTGGACATTAAACCATTGTCTCGCATGCGTACAGTGCATATTGAAGTTAATTTCGTCGCCGTTCTTATCAATTGAGCATGTGTTACTCAACCACATGAAAAAGTTCACGTGTTGATTTGGGTTTGAAAGCCTATTAAATTCAACTTCTGCAAGAATTGAAGCCGAATGACCTGCCACAACGTCTAATTTTTGTTGAATGGGTCTTAGAACAGCTTTATGAACATCCGCTGTTTTATCGAAAAATTGTGTTCAGCGATGAGGCTCATTTCTGGCTTAACGGATATGTAAATAAACAAAACTGTCGCATCTGGAGTGATGAACAGCCACATGCCATACAAGAATTACCGATGCAACCCGAAAAAACGACAGTTTGGTGTGATTTATGGGCTGGTGACATCATCGGTCCACTTTTCTTCGAAGACGACCGTGAAAGAAACGTTATCGTCAACGATATCGAGCCACTATACGCAACTTTTTTTGCCCCAGTTCGCCGAGCTGAACTCGATTGACATGTGGTTTCATCAAGACGGTGCCACATGCCACACAGCTCGTGAAACAATGGATATATTGAAGGTTGAACTTGGTGAGCAGCTTATCTCTCGAAATGACCCTGTGAATTGGCCGCCGAGATCAGGCGATTTGACGCCTCTGGATTATTTCTTGTGGAATAGTGTAAAGTTGTTAGTGTATGTGGACAAGCCGAACACGATTGAAGCCTTACAATATAACATAACACGCGTAATTCGTGGGGTACAGGCCGAAATGCTCGAGAAAGTTACTAAAAATTGGACCTTCCGAATGGATTATTGCATAGGAGCTGAGCACAACATTTACATGAAGTTATCTTCAAAATGTAAATGGCAAAGGCCAAGTTATCAATTAAAGTTATTATTCTGTAAGCATCTGAAGAAGTCATTTATAACGAAGAAACGCGTAGTGTTTGCGCATGCTATGTAGTCAATAAAGCGTAAACCTTAATTTCAAGTTAAGTAAAAGAAACTTACGTTGAAAACCTACACATTTTTCTATATAACAGCCGTTTACATATGTTTCAAGGTTATTGCCTATCGTCAGAACGGCGTAGTTCAAGTTAAAGATGAAAGTACTTGAAGAGATATATAATAAATTAATTTTTTATATATAAGTGTTTGAAACTAAGTTTATATTCAATTCAGTAAAAAATTAATATATGCTCCAATTTGAGTGTTTAATTCGATTTAAAAAAAAACTAAGTTTAAAGAATCAGCCATTACTTCTTTTTCAATTTCTGCGGATAGGTCATAAAATCGAGTGCGAATAAATGTTTTTCCTAAGCTTTAGGGAAATTTATTTTTTCCCGAACATTAACAACAAGTTTTCAAATTGATATTCTTTCATTTTTAAATCAAATTCATTCAAAAATTTCATCTCCAAAAAAATTAGACCCATAATTGATTGCCGTTGAGAGTGAATTTGATATTGTCAATCATAAAAAACATATATCAGGTTATACCAAGCATTATTGATAAGAAATAAATAACAATCCGATATACTGATTTCGATACTACTCCGCAAAATAATCATTTCTGCACTGCGTGGAGAATGTTTCCGGTAGTAGTGCGGAAAACGAATTTTCGACGCCAAAACCAGTGTGGAAAATTGGATTTTCCGTTCTTCCGTAGGAAAAATATTTCACAACCCAATTCCATGAAGTTTTGCATACTTTGTTCGAGAAATTTCTAAATAAATATTCAACTTTGCTTATTCGAAAAATTATTTATACAAAATTATATATAAATTCTCTTCAAATATTATTCTGTTTGAAAATTGAAACTTCTATGAAAATTGAATGAATTGAATCGAAATTTTTCTCATCCTCTTCAATTTTACAACATTATTGCATCGTTTTCTTCCACTTTCACCGCAAATCTGTTGATTTTGAAATTTTTGAAAATTGTCAAAAATTTCTCAAACTGATCGTGAAAGAAAACAGCTGTTACAAATTTTCAGTTGAATTCAATTAATTCTCGAAGAGAGAATATAAAATTCACACAATTTTGTCGAAGTACAACTGTGACGATATGTCATATTTTATTTCTCAGATTGCAGTAATCAAGATTGCAAATACAAAACTTATGGACTTTGATCGTCTGAAATTCACTTTCGAAATCAGAACCAAACAATCCACTAACATGTTTTGTGATTGTTTGGTTATGGGAAAAGTTTTTTCTTTAAATGCTATGTGATCACAATGTGAAGAAAAAACGAGAACCGAAAACACAAAATCTAAACAAGATTTTCATCATCTGAAGAAAATTAAGAAAATTGATTATAAATATTGAATTAGTTATACATTTGACTGTTGGCTGATGTATTCGTGAAACATTGTTGAATACATCGAATATTCAACAGTTGATTTGTTTTCACATAAATTCTATTAAATTAGTGCTTGAAAATTATTTCGGGGTGAAAACAAAAAAATGAGGGAAACCTCATTTTCAAAAGCTAGAATGAGTCATTATTTCGACTGGCATATTCATGTACTTCATTTATGTAATTTATACAAGAAACTTGTTTTTATATTGTCATATATACAGGAACACTTGTTTTCTCGACTTACATTAGTTTTTACATCTAAACCGGCAATATTGCCAATATTTTCTCTCTCTTGAGAGAAAATATTCGCCTAGCTTTTTCTATTTCACCTGGTGCAGCAATTTCACTAAATTCGAACCTATGATGGTTATCATGAATACAATGTGTTAACATTCTGGTTTCGATCTTACGTCCAGGTTGATCGCATACCTGATAATATTTGTAAGAATTCGCAAAATCAATCTAAAAATTAATCTAAATGCTCCAGCCCTTCGGTTTCATTTATTGTTTCTCCTGATTATTAACTAGAAATTTACTCAATTTTTTTCTGATCGTGATAGTTTCAATGCTATGCTTCCGTAATCTACCGTCAATTTTGTAAGTGATATTGAGTATGTAATTGATTATATCGATATACGATATCAATATAATAATAATATACGATATCGATATAATCCATATTACGATATTTTTCCTATAGCAATATGAATGTTAAAACATCTATATTCTTGCTTTCAACATCGATGATCATGGAACATCGATGATCAACGAGCATCCTATTGGTCGTGCGTAAGGCCGTGGTTTAACATCGATATCGATTCTGGTAACATCGAAGTTACGATATTTTTCCTACAGCACCATCGATATAAACACATCTATGTTCTTGCTCCTCAATATCGATCATCATGGAACATCGATGATCATCGAGCATCCCTACTGGTCGTGCGTGATGCCGTGGTTTAACATCGATATCGATTCTGGTAACATCGATGTTACGATATTTTTCCTACAGCACCATCGATATAAAAACATCTATGTTCTTGCTCTCAATATCGATCATCATAAAACATCGATTATCATCAAGCATCCCTACTGGTCGTGCGTGATGCCGTAGTTTAACATCGATATCGATTCTGTTAACATCGATTTTACGATATTTTTCCTATAGCAACATCGATATAAAAACATCTTTGTTCTTGCTTTCAATATCGATTATCATGAAACATTGATGATCATCGAGCATCCCCATTGGTCGTGCTTAGGCCGTGGTTTAACATCGATATCGATTCTGGTAACATCGATGTTACGATATTTTTCCTACAGCATTATCGATGTGAAAATATCTATGTTCTTGCTTTCAATATCGATCAACATGGAACATCGATGATCATCGAGCATCCCTACGTATTTAGTATATTCAATTCTCTCATTGCGTAGCCATATATAAAAGTAATACAGACACGATAAACAAAATAACTTCACAGTAGCATTCTGGGACTCTCAATCATAAAGTTTCAATGAAATTCGTATTGCAATATGTGAAGCAGCTGAAGGACCACTTATCAAAATACTTCACATCTCACCAAATCAAAGTGTGAATAAAATAATTGAATTCATCGATGAATTTTTTTTTACTTATACACAACAGCAGGGTCTGCTTTGCTCAATCGGAACATAGATAAATTGATTATGATCTTGAAAGGAGATTTCAATATCAATTTTTCACAAGAAACATCAAAGCCTTCAATTGATTTTCCAAAGATCACATTGAATTTAAATATGTCAAAGTACAACAAAATACGTTACCACAATTGATGAAGTGTTTTCTAGATATATTCAAATAAAATCAAATCAGAAGTATTCATTTCTTATTTAGTTATCAAAAATCATTGTATTAGTTGTAGAATACGATAACGAAAATAAATAATTTGATTTATTTAGAATTTAATTATTATCAATCAATTTTGACTTGTTTCTCACTCAATCTACTAACGCGATCCCTAATAATAATACATAATATATAATATTACTTACTTTATACATATAAATCGATTGTGATTTCATTTATTAGTTGTCACTTCTCTCGTGCGATGTTGATCACACATTCTTTTTTATTACTTTGTCAATAATTGAGATTTTTCTACAGTTATTTTCTCGGAAATTGGAAGAATCCACGTTTTCGAAGATTCATTGTCTGAAATTTCTATATGAAACCATAAAAATTATGACTCTTGAAAAGGAAGTTCGACAGTCCTTTGAAGTATCATATGTTATAATTCATTGAAAAGTTTGTAATCAATTCTCGCGAACCGCCTCGCGATTAAATTACCCTATTGTAGCTACAGCAATGGAAAACCGTACCCTGGCGCCCATTTTCCGATGACTTTACGTGAAACTGACAACCGCGAGTTCTTGGAATTTATTGAATTAATTTCAAGGGGCTGCGTTCGTGGCAATCCGACATCATCCATCTCACCTTTGAACTCGGTATTCCGTTTCACAAATGCTTGAATCACATTTTCTAGACCACATTTTCTCATTCCGGCGCCTTGAAGCATCACCCCATTTCCTCGAGAACAATGTATAGCGCCCCGATTAATTTTCCTTAAATATATTTCTCAACAATTAAACACCAATAGCTAATGAACGTAAGGGTGCCAACATACTAATGCCTATTTTATGCACCAACTAGAATTCACTTTTTGCTCTTTTTCATTATTTTTGCATTTTTTCGAATTTCAGGTTTTTATAAGTAGTTGAATAATAATAATAATAATATTGATAATATTTATTTTAGCATTAGCTATTACATTATCATACATACATTCAGGTTCAAAATATATTATTCACAATTATATGTTTAAAAAGAAAAAGAAACTTAGCTAATTTACGCTTGAATACCTTAAGGTCGCTAATTGTTTTTATGGAGCTAGGCAATTTATTAAATGCGTTGAATCCTTCATAAAATATACTATTCCTACGTTTAGAATGCTTACAAAGTTGCATGTAGAAATTGTCAACATTTCTTGTATTATAACTGTGCACATCACTGACACATGTTACATTTTTCATTACTTTATATGGGAACAATTTGTTTTTAACTTTAAATATAAATATATATGTAGCAAAAAGTATTCTTTGTTTAACTGACATCAATTCTAAACAATTTAGCATGCTTTGGATTGGAGTATATCCACTACATTTCTGAATTATACGCATAGCTCTATTTTGTAACTTTTGTAACTGTTGAGTTTTTTCTTTACTCAATCCCAATAACATAGTGAAACAATATTCAAAGTGTGGCATAATTATGGACTGAAAGAGCAATAATGAATTATATATAGTACCTGATATTCAGTAGAATTTTTCAATTTTACTATGCATATAAGAGGTTATCATAATTTTGTGATGAATTACACCAATTCACACCAAATCCATATTCTACAATTTTCGAGGTACGAAATGAATTGCCCAAAAGAAAATTTTTCAGGTATCTGTAAAATACAAAGTATCTACAATCTCAAAATTGTATAATGAATGAGTTGTTTTACTTGCATTCTCAATTAATTTGGAACTCCAATTTTATATCGTTAACATTCATATGCAATTGAGTATTGATTTTTCTCAACGGATTTTTTATTAGAAAAATCATGTACTTACTCTTGTTATACTTTTTACTTAAATCCTTTTCACTTAGCCATATATAAATTTTAAACAAATCAAAATTGATAGCATCAAATATATCATCAACATTGTATAATTAGCAGAGAGTAGAATAACTGATATTTTCGTATACAATTACAAGATTATTAATATGTAATAGGAAAAGCATAGGTCCAAGGACAGTTTCTTGAAGAACATCATATTATTCACGATATTAACCGAAATTATTTTATTTCACTCACAGAATATATAATAAAAATATACACATTGAAACAAGGGTGTTAATTTCATCTGCATTGTTTTCCTATCACTGTAATTTCGTTTCACTTGAATAAAAAGATATCGATTAAATGATGTATCTGATTGTTACAGAGTTGCCTCATTGAAAACTACTAACTTCAAGATTAAGTGATTCGCATTCTTGTTTCTTCATAAGTTTCAGTTCGCAAAATTGAAAAGAGCTTCGTTTTGAACATCAAGATATTTTGTGGGTCACATTTGCTACGAATTGTGCCTCATCCACTAAGATACATCATTAGGAATATGAAATTTGGAATTTCCTCACAGAAAATTATCATTTCCATTGAAAAAAGAATATTCTTCAAAGAGTTCTTCAAAATATAAATATTCTCTACATTCTACAACACTTATCATCTTGTCATGTTCATTTTGCTGAATCAATTGACAAGGACTTCTTCTGTCCTCGCTTATGTTATGTATGTTGAGAATTAGAGTGTTTCTTGAAATGGTCAGGTCTCGAAGACCCCCGTAATGTGGCCCTCGGTCTTCTAAAAATTTTTGACGAAATCTGCTTTACTGTCCGGAGTGACGAAAAAACAGATGTGAGCGATAAAATCTTGTTTGTCAAATTCAAACCTATAAGACGAAAACATCTCTTCAAAGCTGAAACACGTGACCAAAAATACGTGCAGCTTACTAGCACATCTGATATGACAGAGTGGATCAATAGGGACCTTTTTGCAGTTGATGAAGGATATATGACAATAGCTCCCTCCTAAATGTTCAAAAATCTAACTTCATAGTTTAGTTACACGTCAGACCCCCAATATTAATATTACAAATGAGGAAGTAACTATGAAAATTGATGAACAGTAATTAGTTAGAATAGAAACGGTATTATGTTAGACGAAAAATTTAATTTCAGTGATCATGTTGATTTTTTATCATTTAAAATCTCTCTCTAAAAAATCAGTTTTCTGAAAATATTAGGAAAAAATCTGTAGCATATGTTATTGTTGTTCAAATCATTGATAATGCCACAATTCGAATATCACTCCATTTGCAGTTCGGTTTGGATGAAGAAACAATTCAACAATTACAAAAATTACAGAATAGGGACATGGGGACAATTTTAAAGTGATATACCCCGTTAAAATTATGCCCAACTCTTTGAAAGTAATGTTTATTCAACAGAGAACTCTTTGCTAAAGTAATATTTAATCAATAGAGAACTCTTTGCTACAAATAAATATATATATATATATATATATATATATATATATATATATATATATATATATATTCATATTTGAAATTGAAAATCATTTGCTTCCATGTAATGTCATCAAGAATTCAACATCTGTCAGTGATATGCATGGGTATAATACTAGAAATACTGATAGTTTTTACATCTACAGTTGCGAGTTTTCGGAATCTGAAAACAGCATATTCTACGACAGATATAATGCTTTCAATAATTTAGCAAGTATCTTGAATATTAGTACTAGTGTAAAGATATTTAGATTGAGCTGAAGCAGTATATTTGAAATAATAATATGAGTAACTTAAATAAAACGAAGTACTTTCTCGATTTTCACTATAATTCATTCAAAAACATGACAATATCATGTCGCCAACAGAGTGGCTTCATCAGATGTTGATGATAAACTGCCACTGTGTTGTCGAAGCGATATTGTCATGTTTTTGAGAGAATTATTGTGAAAATAGAAAAATTACTTAGTTTTATTCAAATTATGTATTCAGATTTTCATCAAATATCGGCAAAATCGTTTAGTGATTTCAATAATATGAGAATATAATTCAAAACTGACCTTTCAAAAATATAAGTTTTCGGTATAGATTTGGCTGAAAGAATATTATTTTTCCATTATTATTTGTTGTCTTCAACCGAATTGAATGACATTTCTCCTTAATTCAAGGTCTTACAAACCTAATAGCAAACTAAAACAAAACACAAATGTTTCATCTTCACTCTGTATATCTCACATGTGGTCATTCCATTAGCAAGTTATCTGACACAGATCCATCATTTATTCATAAAAGGATTTATCAGTTCTGCAGATTCTGCGGCTTGACGAAAGCTGCTCCACTACAGATGTCGCTCCTAATCGCCATAATGAACATCTCTAATCCTTTCAAAATCCACATGCAATTAGACAACGACGATTTGGGAAACGTTTTACTGTCAACGCTCCAGACGCGTTTCACACCAATGATTTACTGTATTTAGTTACGGGTTATAAATGATCACTTGAGTTGAGATCTGTGCACAAATTCTGTGGACACCATCACTTTTGTTTGGAATGTGGAGAGGAGGAGTTGATGTTATTCATAATATACATTATCATGATGACGTTTACTTCCTTCGAATAACAGAGCACTCAAACAGAATATTGGAAGATTTATGAAGAGTACATCTTAGGAGAGCAATATTTTTCACTGAAAGAATGAAAATACTCCTCAATTTTGTGGACTATCTGGAAAAATGTTGTGCTGACAGATATTCACCTAAGGACCATGATAATTTCATTCCAATCTTGGTGAAATCTGCTACCATTACAACTCCGATTACCATTTTGTGTTATCTTGAGTGAAATAACAATTTCTATTAAATATTAAAATGAATTAAACTCTTGGCTTAATGATTCACGATTCATTTAACAATATGAATAGTCAACATGATTCGAGCGTTAGCTCATTTTCAAGAGTAAACTACTATAAGGAACGTAAAACAATTTATATCTATACAATGGATGTGAGTAGGGAGAATAATTGAAAATCTACTTGTTCATTTACGATTTCTCTTTTTTTCTTGCAAGAACTGGTTATTTCAATTGCTTCCAAAAGGTCTAAATGTTTCCCTTTATTACCTGCGTGTGGGAACTTAGTTTTCTCAAAGTCTATGAAGTGATTAAAGTTAATGCAATGCTCTAAGAATCCGGTTTTATCAACATTATACAAAATCCACCTTTTATGTTCGTCAATCCGAGTTTTTATTTTTCTACCTGTTTGGCCGATACTAAACGCTGGACATTCATTACAAAAATTTTTTAAATCCCGCTCTTGTCTTCAACATTTGTCTTTTCTTTATTATTTAATAAAAGTGACTTGATATTTCTTTTGTTAGTACAAATGGTTTTTACTCCTTTAATCTTTCGCAAATTTTTTCGCTCAGATGAGGTATGAAATTAATAAAATGATATTTTTGTTCGTTTTTTTATAATTTGAGATGGATAAATTGAATTTAAAAAAATTTTCCGTTGCTTTTTTCTTATAAGATTATCTATTATATTTTCGTTTCTTTGTTGAAATTTATAATAGAAAAATTCTTTTATATAATTGAAATTATATAAAAGAATAAAAAGAGCTGAGTTTAATGTTCAATGGTTGATTGCTTTCTTTAGGAATTAAGGTATCTGTGCATGTAGGTTTTCTGTATATATCGAATGTTCAGTATTATCTGAATTCTGAATTATTCTGTATATATCGAAGAGAATCATCTTTCCTAGTAATGGTCAAATATAAAAAGTTTAATGTTTTTTGGTCATTTTCTATTTCTTTTGTGAACTCATCCGGCTTTCCCCTGCACTTATCCCGCTTTCCAAAGAAAATTTCAACAGAGAAGTGAAAACTTTGAAACTTCTAGCAAATAATAACGGTTATGACGAAAATATAATAGATAATCTTATAAGAAAAAAGCAACGGAATATTCTTTTAAGTTCAAGTTATCCATCTCAAATTATAAAAAACAAACAAAAATAACATTTTATTGATTTCATACCTCATCTGAGCGAAAAAATTTGCGAAAAATTGAAGAAGAGAGGAATAAAAACCATTTGTACCAACAAAAGAAACATTAAGTCACTTTTAGTAAATAATAAAGAAAAGACAAATGTTTAAGACAAAAGCGGGATTTATAAAATTTTTTGTAATGAACGTCCAGCGTTTTATATCGGCCAAACAGGTAGAAAAATAAAAACTCGGGTTCACCAATATTAAAGGTCGATTATTATAATGTTAATGAAACCGGATTCTCAGAACTTATTAACTCTAATCACTTCATAGACTTTGAGAAAAACTGAATGCATACACGCAGGTAATAAAGGGAAACGTTTAGGCCTTTAGAAGAAATTGAAATGAGCAGTTCTTGGAAGAAAAAAGAAGAAATCGAAAATGAACGAGTAGATTTTCAAATATCCTCGCTACTCACAGCCATTGTATAGATATAAATTTGTTGTACGTTCCTTATAGTAGTTTAGTCTTGAAAATGAGCTAACGCTCGAAACATGTTGACTATACATATTGTTAAATAAATCGTGAAACATTAAGCCAAGAGTTTAATTTATTTTAATATTCAATTATGTTTCACCAAGAGTTAAGCGAGAATTCAATCTCATTCAATAACAATTTTGTCTGTGAGAATGAAGAATTTCTTGCTTTGATTAAGTTGTCATTTCGAAGCTTATTCTTTCAACAGAGCCAAAGAAGCTGAAGGGTTGTTGTAAAGACCTTGAAAACCTCTGGTTCACGTTATGTAGACATCAGAAGTAATAGGCAGATAAATATCATTACTTCCAAATTCATTCAAACTATTTTTACCTTCTGTTTAATACTTATGAAGACATCTCATAAGTAATTATAGGTTACATCTGCGGACCTTTGAAGATATATTGATGATATGTTTCTCCCCATTTACTTAAATGGAAAAGCGTTATTTAGCTAAGTAGGGTATCGAAGAGGCATACCTAGCTGTTCGAAGAAACATAAATTTTTCGAGGATATTGTATTATATAATTTTCAGATGCGAATTTTCATTCGGCCATAATCAATATTTTGGGCAGATAAATATCATTACTTCCAAATTCATTCAAACTATTTTTACCTTCTGTTTAATACTTATGAAGACATCTCATAAGTAATTATAGGTTACATCTGCGGACCTTTGAAGATATATTGATGATATGTTTCTCCCCATTTACTTAAATGGAAAAGCGTTATTTAGCTAAGTAGGGTATCGAAGAGGCATACCTAGCTGTTCGAAGAAACATAAATTTTTCGAGGATATTGTATTATATAATTTTCAGATGCGAATTTCCATTCGGCCATAATCAATATTTTGGGTGCTTCACAACAACATAACATAGAAGAACGTTGGTCAGGAGAAAGTACATTGTGAAGGACAATAAAAACATTCTTACATAGTTCTAGCATGAATTCGCTATTTTGATTCGCCTATTAAAACAACTTGTGGCAGTTCCTAGAACATATGTGGGTACCGAACTGCAATGAAATGTAATTTACATCATTTGAACAAAAGACGAAAAAGAACCGATGAAATCATTAAACAAAATCTCGAATAGCAAATGGTGTTCAAATTTCATCAAGAACTCGTTGTCAGATTCTGTATTATCGAAATATTACTTAACTATCTACATACAGGAAATGAAAACAATATTTATGATTTGTAATATTTGTAATTTGCAATGAATGAAGTTGGATATATTTATGCTGTTGTTTTAGGAAACTTCTTCAAGGAAGGTTTCTGTTCATTCAATATTCAATCATAGAGTAAAACCGGAAATTTTAGGGTTCCGTTGTTCCAGTAATCTGGAATGAATAGTAAGTTGATCTACTTTCTACAATTTTCAATATACAGTGTGGTCATGAAAATTTAAATGAAGAACCTCTAATCATTTGGGAGAGTATGCACTATAGAATGTGATATTTGTGATCCAACAGTATCTTTAATTGGTTTTCACATTTCATCAGTTGGTTATAAGATCTTCATCATGTTGCAGACAATTTTGTTGATAACTTTTTCATTAACAAACAGAAGAACAAGAATCAAGTAATTTATATCATATATCTGAATAGCTAAGTTTTAGAATTGTACAATAAGAGCATACATACAATAAGAAAATATATTTGTATAACAAATGGAAAGTCAACATACCAATCATGGAGTTCGAAAGCAATTTCAGAAGAATATATTCGAAATTATAGATAAAATAATTAAGAATGTCTATATCAATATCGAATACCTCATATAAAATCGAGGTAACATGTCGAGAATTTTGAGCATAATTTTATATAAATGACACAGAGGTTTCGCTCATCTCTTGATGAAACATTATGTTAAAAACAGTAATTGAATATCAATTTAAATTCAAACACTTGAACTTATGATTTATACTTTATTGACTACATAGCAAGACGTTTAATAGTTACAAATGACTTTTTCAGATCCTAACAGAATAATAATTATTCTGTTAGCAAGTTAGCAAACTAATATTATTCTGTTAGCATCTGAAGAAGTCGTTTGTAACAACGAAACACGTCATGCTGTGTAGTGAATAAAGTGTAAATCATAAGTTCTAGTGTTTGAATTTAAGTTTATATTCAATTATAATAGATTTAAATCAAGTAAACTCCAACACTATCAAATATTTAAAAACAATAAATTAAAATTAACACACTTGACTTAAGTTTCACTGAATATATTAGAAACTAGAGATATGTTCCGGGTGGTTAAACCATTATCAAGAGTAAACAATGTTACTCTTGCCACTCAATGTTATAGTTACATTGTATGTATACTCTTGATAATAGGTTAACCATCCGAAACATATAAAGAGTTGTTCATATATTGAGTGAAACTTAAGCCAAGTGCGTTAATTTTAATTTATGTTTTCATATGTTATTGTCCACAATATTGTTTTGATATAAAATAACTACATCATGTGAGTGAACTCCTGATGAGGGTATAGAAGGCCGAAACGAGTAGTTTATAGTATTATATATATATATATATATATATATATATATATATATATATATATATATATATATATATATATATATATATATATATATATATATATATACAATATTTTTGAAATTCTTGAATGGTGTTCAATTTATTGAGCGTTTAGAATGGAATTTCAATACTCATCTCCCTCCTCAATGAACTATCATATATTGTTTTTAATTTGTTTATCTAAGGGGTTCTTTCCAGTTTCATTTTTTGTTTTGCAAAAACAGGATTTATAGATTTCCTAAATGTATACAAATTAAACATTGGTAATTCCACTGATTTAGGTTTTGTATGAGTAAATTTCATCCCAATTTATTTTCATAATAATGCTTTCAAATTTCATCAGTGCATTCTCTGAGTATATACGTATATTCTGCATTCTTGTGTAAGTATGGTTGTCCATATTTACACTAAGCCTGAAAGTCTGTGCTGCATGATCTGATAAATGTGGTTGAGAAACGGTAGTAACGCCCTCCGATATGTTTGTGAAAATATTATCGTTACACGTTGAAGAGTGAGAGGTTATTCGTGTTGGCTCACAGATCCTTATAACAACATTGTGTGTGTCAAGTATTGACTTCAGCATCTTTACTTCGTTGCTCTCTCCTTTGAGTACATCGATGTTGAAATCGCCTGCTATAATGAACTTGATATCACATTCACCATTCAGAATCTCCAGTACCAACAACAGCCTTTCAAAGAAAATGTTGATGTTAGCCACTGGCTGAGTGTTAGGTCTGTAAATGCATACGACTATTAACTTGAAATTTTTATTTATTTTACATTCAATTGCAGAGCACTCAAAAATATTTGCAACTGATAGCTTCCCAATGTCTGGTCTTGGTTTGCAGTCCAGACGATCACAGCTGAATATAGCACAACCCCCATGTTTGTTTTTTAATCTGCAGAAACTAGCAATCTGCTTTTACCCAGTAATTTGAAACTTTTCTAGTTGATCCGTAGTCTGCCAGTGTTCTGTTAGGGTAAGTATATCAATATTATCATCTTTAAGAAATTTTTCTAGGCCGTTAAAAGACGTTGCTAGACATTGTATATTCAAATGTGTAACATTCAACGTGTTGGGCTTGAACGATAGCAGAAGTGTTTACATTGGTTTTGGGTTTCAGGAGGCGACTATTGTCTGCCTGCGCTTCAGAAAAAACCTCTTGATTGTCACACCTTCTGGCCAGAAGGACGGACTCATTGCTTGATCCAATGATTCAAATGGTAATGTCACCTTGAAGGAGGAATAAATATCAGGCCTTCTTGAACTTAACTTGTCGCATGTGACACCCTGTATACTTTGTTTGATATAATTTTCAAGATCCGCTGCTTCCGTTGTTGGACTGAGTCTTGAGACATGTATAAACGCCAGGGACTTCTTTGGCGCCGCGACTAAAACATTAGATTTAGTAGTACCAATTATAGGCCTCACAGTTTTCGTGAGCCTGTTTGTTGATTACGTGTAGAGTGTTTATGATCGTCAGTATTATCACCGGTAACTGGTGTTAGTTTGCCGGAATTTGGTCTTTTCTTCGACTTCACGATTGACCAGTCATACTGTTTTTTGGAGGTGTTTCTATCACCACTATTATTGGAATTTGAGTCCCTTTCAATGTATATAACATCATTCAAGGTGTTCCTTTGAATGATATCAATGGAACTGTTTCCATCCGACGATCCTTCTTTTGGGTTTTCCGTGGTACATATCCCACCGGCACCACTGGCTTCAACAACAGCCGGTCTCGGCTGCAGTTCGCTCGCAGATGTATTCGTATTGATGTAGTTTTTCTCAGATTTGATTTCTTTTATTTCACAATGCAATTTACGAATTTGTTCGCCTTGGGAAACTAACAAATGTTTTAATTCCAATATTTCGGATACAAACGATGCAGTAATTTCACTCACAATTTCATTTTTCCAAATGTGTAAGAGATTTTTAAACTCACCAGTATTGTAACCCAAACTGGGATTACTTGATACAGCATTTGATTCATTCGTTACAGAAATTTTAGAACAGGTAGCACAAAGCCATTGATTAATTTTATTATCATCACGAAACTTCGCAAAATCATCCAATGTTGGAAATATGCACTTACTATGAAAATGGACACAGCAGTTTACACAAATTATCGAGTCTTCATGTCTATCAATTTTAAGATCGCAGCCGGAGCACTGTATACCACGTCCGCGCGACATACTGTCTTACAGTTGAATGATTATATATATATATATATATATATATATATATATATATATATATATATATATATATATATATATATATATATATATATATATTGTATATATATATATATATATACAATATTTTTGACATTCTTGAATGGTGTTCAATTTATTGAGCGTTTGGAATGGAATTTCAATACTCATCTCCCTCCTCAATGAACTATCATATATTGTTTTTAATTTGTTCATCTAAGGGATTCTTTCCATTTTCTTGTTACAAATAAACACCATTAAAAAAGTGATGAAAAAATTCGACACTCGTAGAATTCGTGAATACTCTACTTCAACTGATTTCTAAGAAAAAACTCACCCTTCTAGCAACATCTCATCACGTTCTTTCATCCAGTAATTATGGGATGGAGGAAACGATTCCACCTCACATTTCAGCTTCACGTTGAAAGTTCGCGGAGATCCAACTAATGGTTTCGCAACTTGGATAATCGGAGCAACTGAAAGGATATTTCAGATATCACCAATTACTTCAATACGTGATAAAAATATTTTCAAAAGAAAACATTATCTCTCGTATTTGACTGATTTCGTACACCTGACGCTGTTTTTTATTATTTTTCAACTGTCATGCTGTTTATCAATACCTTATGACGACTAATTTTTCGTCTATGTTTTGTTGTTTGAAACGTTATATTTCTTAGTCCTAACCTGTTCCTCAGACGATGCGATTTTATTTTTAGGATATGTGGGGGTCGCTGGGTTTTTCATATGAAAATAACGAATTAATCTAAAAGACGAAATTGAAAAAAATATAGGTGAAAATGTTTGTTGGAAGGCCTTTAAAAATATTGATCTGAAGTAATATTGCCGTGAAAAAAAAAATAAAAATTGATATAACAAAAAGAGAACTTGTTGCAAAACTTCCACATATTTTCAATATATTTCCTATTTTTCATTTTATTGAAAAATATTATGAATGGTGACTTTTTAAGCGTACTTTTTTCTTCGAATCGATTAAAACACTCAATTTACATCATTTATTCTAAATTTTCATTGAAATTGATAACTCGGCCTTTGTCATTTACATTTTAAAGATAAGTCCAATTTGACACATGCCCCATTGCTGAGAATGGCGACGAATTGACATTTCACGATCCTCATTAATACTGTACGCTACGGCTGCGATATTCTCTTCAGTACGCACTGTACGCAGGCGAGACAATGGTTTGATGTCCAACAAAGTAAACTTGGTGCGAAATTTGGTGATAACAGCACGAATTGTTGATTCACCAGGTCGATTATGACCTGGTGAACCATACACATTTTTTACAGAGTACGAAATTTGATAGTAAATTTCAACAATTTGCAATCGCTGCTCGTTCGTAAGTCTTTCCGTGATGAAATGGCAGATTATACTGAAAACACATCACTTTGACAGATTTCGTTTGGATGCCATTACCAACCAGTGCCGCCAACCTGAAAAACTTAACTCTTATAAATTAACCGTTATAAACAAAAATTCAGACAAATTTGCTACAAATTATGTCTTCATCAATTTTCTGTGAAATTTATATTGAATGGGATTAAGGAAGAAGAAAACATGCAAGACCTGCGATAACAGTGAGCAAAAGTCGTATTTAATAATTTCCATCATTATAAATTCCAACATGGGCAAGATCTTGAAAGCACATCCGCATGCAAATTATGTCAGAAATTGCTTTTTAGGAGGATAATGGAACTTACAGTTGATAAAAAGGGTGACCCTTTTGCTGACTGCGGGCGGCACATCATTGCTGGCTATACAAAGATACGGTCCCATTTGAAAGCGATCGATGTGGAACAGATTCAGTACGGATCCCATGTATGTGTCCACTAGAATCATAAAAAAATTTGGGATAAATGGGTGTTTTTATGAAGAAACTTTCGACCGCTTTATTGTTTTTTATTGCTAGGTTAGACGAATGTAATATGTGCTGTCGGTACAACTTGAATGTATTACTTTTGATTTATATCCCTATTATATTTTAATTGACCGAAATCGATATTGATATATACAGCGTGAAAGAGTTTTTTTTCGAATATTTGAGAGGCTATCGGTTCACATTTCCCGATAAGGTTTTTCACGAATGAATTTGGCATAGTTATAATATTTTATTAGCAGAAAGTGAGTACACTAAAGTGAGTCTTGCTCCATCTACAAGAAATTTTCCACATTCCACAGCCTGGACACGGAGATTCGACATTTGCCCTTCAATATACAGAAAGGTTTTTGAATGAATTGTTTCTGATTTCGATACTCGGAGTGAGTATCTGGAATCAAAGAACTTCCACAGTAGTAGTTGGAACTACTTAGTAGTTGGAAGTGGTTTTAGATGATTTTCAGGAGGGAGGTATTTGTGTTCTTATTGAGTTGCGAACCCTATAATATACGTGAATTTTTTGGGAAGTGTAGAACCACAATGTGAGGTTACTTTAATTATTTTGCTGACATATTTTACCTTTGTTGTTACCATGCAATCATTGCTAAAATGAAATAAATTATATATATATATATATATATATATATATATATATATATATATATATATATATATATATATATATATATATATATATATATATATATATATATATATATATATATATATATATATATATATATATATATATATATATATATAAAGAAACTTACGTTGAAAACCTACACATTTTTCTATATAACAGCCGTTTACATATGTTTCAAGGTTATTGCCTATCGTCAGAACGGCGTAGTTCAAGTTAAAGATGATAGTACTTGAAGAGATATATAAAAAATTAATATATAAAAGAAACACTGTTTCGTACACGTTTTATACACCCAAAACATATTGGGAAGAGTCAACACAACGTTGCAGACGACAATGAAATACCGTCCGGCTTTTGTGAGACTTTTATAGTTTCTGGAAATCCCAGACAATCTTAACGATAAAAGAATTATTCTAAGAATTATATTTAATGCAGGTAAACTAAAATTAAGTAAAAGAAACTTACGTTAAAAACCTACACATTTTTCTATATAACAGCCGTTTACATATGTTTCAAGGTTATTGCCTATCGTCAGAACGGCGTAGTTCAAGTTAAAGATGATAGTACTTGAAGAGATATATAAAAAATCAATATATAAAACACGAAACACTGTTTCGTACACGTTTTATACACCCAAAACATATTGGGAAGAGTCATCATGTTGGAAGAGTTTTGGGTGTATAAAACGTGTACGAAACAGTGTTTCGTGTTTTATATATTAATTTTTTATATATCTCTTCAAGTACTATCATCTTTAACTTAAATTACGCCGTTCTGACGATAGGCAATAACCTTGAAACATATGTAAACGGCTGTTATATAGAAAAATGTGTAGGTTTTCAACGTAAGTTTCTTTTACTTAATTTTAGTTTACCTGCATTAAATATAATTCTTAGAATAATTCTTTTATCGTTAAGATTGTCTGGGATTTCCAGAAACTATAAAAGTCTCACAAAAGCCGGACGGTATTTCATTGTCGTCTGCAACGTTGTGTTGACTCTTCCCAATATGTTTTGGGTGTATAAAACGTGTACGAAACAGTGCTTCGTGTTTTATATATTAATTTTTTATATATCTCTTCAAGTACTATCATCTTTAACTTGAACTACGCCGTTCTGACGATAGGCAATAACCTTGAAACATATGTAAACGGCTGTTATATAAAAAAATGTGTAGGTTTTCAACGTAAGTTTCTTTTACTTAATTTTAGTTTACCTGCATTAAATATAATTCTTAGAATAATTCTTTTATATATATATATATATATATATATATATATATATATATATATATATATAGTGCAATATGCACTAAAGTAATGGTATTTTAGTGTATTATGTTACGGTAGGGACCATATCACAAATTCTGTAATCTTTGTGGCTTTTACTCGTATCATTATGTGATTCTTATATTATGGTGTGAACTGTCTTACATAATTTAAGGCGCGACATATTATTTTAACCTCCTATTCTGTTTGTATATTGTGGACGAAGAGCTCAAGATTAATATTCAATCGACATTTAATTCTCGATTCTTCTTTCAGGTTTGTTATATTTTAGAATTGAGTTAATACTGTATTTATTGAATAAATTCTTGTTTCAGTTGAAAACATTCTTCGAGAGTCATTGACTATTAAATAAAATACCAAAATAATTACTTATATATATATATATATATATATATATATATATATATATATATATATATATATATATATATATATATATATATATATATATATATATATATTATATATATATATATATATATATATATATATATATAACAATAATAATATATTTGTGAACTCATTCTGACATATATAACACAAACATCACAAATAGTTTGAATAACCAAAAAAAAATTGCTAACATAGCAAGCGTTCAGTCAATAATTCCTAGAATAAATTTAAATTTTTTCGAATTCTTTCTGAACACTGTGAAAGCTCTGTGTCGTTCATGCTACATGTTAGTATTTCCTTCAATAGTGACCTGTCTGCTTGAATAAAGAGCATAATCGATTTCCGTCTACCATAAATCTGATAATGCAAGATCACGTTTAGATGTTCATTTCATATGCAGAATTTTTTTGGTGGAATATTGGCCCCAATGGAAACCATCTCAGTGCTCACCAATTTTTGAATAATATTGCCTCAATAAAAGTATATTTTATTGACATTTCATTTTGCATCACATATGGATTATATGCTAATTTCGAACAGCCTTTCTGTCGATTTTATCATTTTTTTTTCATTCTTCCCATGTTGAAAGGAATTTCAGTTTGAGAGTTGTGCCTGTGAGTGTTCTATAATTTTCGAGTCCTTCGATCGATTTCAAATTTTTTCATTACAAAGGGTTTCGCGGTCTACCGAATCATATGCTTTCTTGAAGTCAGTGAATGTTACCATTGTGTTTCTACATTTCCTCATCTGTAAAATAATCTTTAAAATCCAGATTTATTCAGTTCATGATCGGCATTTTCTGATCGCAGCCTGATATTCCCCAATTAGTGAAGCCTGTTGGTGTTTTACTCTTTCTAGGAGTGCTTTAGAAAGTATTTTGTAAGCTATATATTTATATTTTATAAGCTGTATCCCAGTCGAGTTTCATCCCAGGCTGTATCCCAGGGACTTTTGCTTAATCCCTTTTGCCGCCCAAAAGCGCTTCATCCTCTCTGAATGCTCTTTCTTCCGTTAATATGTCTATTTAACTCCAGGTTGACGATTTGACTTTTGCTCAAACTTCACATCTGCGATTTCATAGCGACATTCAGTGCGATCTTCGAGATTTTTTATATTGATCTCTTGTAGATCCCTTTGGACCTCTTTTAGCCACTCTGTTCCGCATTTACTATTCATAATTATATCGAGTTCTTCGGTATTCTGAACTGTTTCATTCTATAGACATATTCATAGAACCTTGCTCGTCGTTTTCTGATTTCTTCCGTTATCGTATTTGTCTTTTGGTACAGTTCATTCTGAGGTCTTTTCATCCAAATGCCGTTTCTATTGATTGGCCCGTAAGTTTTGATCTTGAATGGCCGTCAATAACCATTGTTTCAGATGCGTAGATTGTTTCTGGAAGAATCATTGTATTATAATGCCTCAATTTGGCGCCTCTCGAAATCCACTTTTCGATATAGTGAGCCCATGTAAGTTTGTAGGTCCTTTGGAACTTGGTAATTCTCTGTTCATTAGCGATTCTGTTTAAACCTGAGGACTGTATAACTTCCCCGAGGTATTCAAAATGGCCCACTTGCAGAATTTCACCGTTTGTTTTTTATTTCATGTTTTGTGATAAGAGAAGATTTATTGTTTGGTTTTCTTTCCATGTATTTGGTTTTATCATGAGAAATTTGTAACCCGGTTTTCTGCGCAATTTCATGAAGTTTTTTACGGTGAGAATGGCTTCAGTTCTGTTGTCTGTGATGATAGCAACATCGTCTGCAAAGGCGAGACATTTGACATTTATTCTATTTTCTTTTTGATACCCACTTTTATGCCCTTCACGTGAAGTTCCCATTTCCTAATGATCTTTTCTAAAATAATATTGAAGAGGAGTGGCGAAAGACCGTCTCCCTGCCGCTTACCGGTAATGATTTCGAAGGGATCTGATACTTCGCCCATATATTTTACCTTGGAAGTTGTACCTGTAAGTGTCAGTTCCATAATTTTTCGAGTCTTCCAATCGATTCCAAATTCTTGATTCAAATTCATGATTTCAAAAAGGGTTTCGCGGTCTACCGAATCATATGCTTTCTTGAAGTCGATGAATGTGATAACTGTATTTCTTCATTTCCTCATCTGTAATATATTCTTCAAAGTCCAGATCTGTTCAGCACATGACCGGCCTTTTCTGAATCCTGCTTGGTATTCCCGAATTAGTGGATCCGCTTGGTGTTCTACTCTGTTTAGGAGTGCTCTAGAAAATATTTTGTACGAAACCGGGAGTAAGGAAATTCCCCTGTAATCATTGTGATCCATTTTTTCCCCCTTCTTGTGCAACGGATGTATCAGCGCACATTTCCTGTTCCGTTAGAACATAGTTTTTAACATGCTTAGAACATGTTTTCAACATGGAAATGTCAAAAACATATCGAAAAAACTGATAATCAAAATTATCCACCAAGAGTGACATTGAATTTCTTTCCACACTAGCGTTCCTGAAGATCCATTTCCATTATTAACTTTATTTTTGAGACTACTTATTTCTCCTATAAAGATGAAGTTCACTCTGAGCTAATTTGCTGTCCTATGGGTGGCTGTCTTAGTCTCATAGTGGCTTCTATAGTGATGTCTTCCTGCTCAATACATGTGCTCCAAATTTGACGTTAAGATCACATTTCTTATATCAATATGTAGAATAGTTTGTCCTATGTCTACCTCAAAATGAAATAGAAGAAATTGTTAACGTTTTGAACTCCTATGATGAACACATCAAGTTTACTATAGAGATGGAGACAAACAGATCTGCAACGTTTTTGGATAACAGAGTGATTAGGTCCGAGGAGAATATTATCAAGTTGGATTGGTATCAAAGGCCATCTTCTTCAGGTAGATGTTTGCACTTCCGATCTCACCACAATATAAATATGAAGCTAAATATCAATCAATCAACTCAAGAATAGAATTGTAAACATTGGGCACACGGATTACTGTCCAAGCTCACTGTCCCGTCTGGGAGGCACCTTGGTTGACAATGGATATCCAAGAACACTAGTAAGAAAGTTCCAATGTAATACAGTCATCAGACCACCGGTTTCCACCTCTACAACTGACCTTGATATAGATCATAACAAAGACTCACAAGCTATATTAGTTGAATACAGATCTTCACCATATTTTCCGTCCCTCACAGCAAAACTGTGTCACATTTTCTGTGCAATAGATGAGTTTAAACTTGCCAAATACAACTTTATTGCTGGCAGAAGTGTTTTTACAAGGCTCAAAGATAAAATACTTCCATTTTTAACATCAGATTGCATATACAGTGTTCCGTGCTTAGATATTGAAGGAGTCTACATAGGTCAAACTTCTCAGACCATCAAGAGAAAAATAACTTTTCATAAAAATGATGTTAGACTTCGCTCAGACAGATGTGCCTTACCACTACACTCCGCAAAACAAGGACATCGTTTTGACTTTGAAAATGTTGGAATACTAGATGTAGCTGGTAGTTATCAGAAAAGGATTTTTTTTTGGAAATGGTCCACATCAATAACAACACAAACAACATTAATAAGAAGACGGACGTTTCCAGGCTTAGCTGCATTTATAGTTATTTACTTTCGGATCATTTTACGTAACCCCCGCAGACAGCCCACGATTTTGATAGAATTTGTGTGTTATGTGCTCAGTATGACTTTTGTTGTTACAGTGATTCACTCTCTCGACTCTGTGCTTTTTTCGGTGACAACTTGTTATGTGCTCCTGCCATATCTGCTCGACTATTTATTTATCGCTGTTAATAAGTTCAAAATAATTTCTATATTTTCTCGAAAGTTTTACATTTTAACATCAACATTCGATTTCCTGTACAATATCACATACATTTCAAATTCCTTACATTCCTGTTGATGGTCTTGGCCATAACGTTTTTACCTAGTTAGGCGTAAGTTGTTTAACTAAATGTTATCATGAAATCTGTATGAATATCTGTTTTTTAGAGTCCTGATGAAGACTGTAAACACAGTCGAAATATAGACCAGGCAAACAAATTGATTAAAATCTATTTATAGTTGCCTCCTTTCTTGCCTACAACGCATAAGATTTTTTATTTAAATAACAAGGCACTACTCCTTTTATCATATATATATATATATATATATATATATATATATATATATATATATATATATATATATATATATATATATATATATATATAAATATGAGTGAGATTGAATTCTCGCTTAACTCTTAATGAAACATAATTAAATATTAAAATAAATTAAACTCTTGGCTTAATATTTCAAGATTATATTCAACAATATGAATTTGTCAACGTGTTTCGAACGTGAACTCATTTTCGAGACTCTTGAAATGTCTTTGAGATGTCTTGAGACAGAAAATGTCAAACAGAAATGTCAGATGTTGAGACAGAAGTCGAGAAGAAAATGTCTTGAGACAGTCTTGAAAATGAGCTCACTCTCGAAACACGTTGACACGTTATATTCATATTTTTAAATATAATCGTGAAACATTAAGCCAAAAAAATTTTTTATAATATTATATATATATATATATATATATATATATATATATATATATATATATATATATATATATTAAAATAAATTAAATATAATATACTACATATTAATATTGATCTGAATTATGAGTTATTCGAATTATTCGTTAAGAGTTAAGTATTCCTCATTTAATCCTAACACAAATTTTATGTAGATTAATGAAGTTCGTAACTCCATTGGATTTATATATTATTCGCGTTTTTAATCTAGTTCTGACAACACTTGATAAAAAGGTGTTAGCCCCAACAAAACGTCCATGTAGGAGTGTTTAATAGTTTGAATTATAAAAGATAGCAGTAATGAGATATTGAAGTAATACAATAAAGTGAGCGTTATTTTCATTTTTTAATCTAGTTTTTTCAACACTTGATAATGAGGTCGCAATGCGAAAAAACTCGGTATGAGTAGAATTTGATCAATACTTCATTCAAGTGCAAATATATCTTCAAATGAATGAATACGAAGTTATCATCTTAATTGGTTCATATTTAATAGTGTTGGCGTTTACTTGATGTAAATCCATTATAATTGAATATAACTTAAATTCAAACACTTGAACTTATGATTTACACTTTATTGACTTGATCATTGATCATTGACTATTGATTATTGAATCATTATTCTGTAAGCATCTGAAGAAGTCATTTGTAACGACGAAACGCTCATGCTATGTAGTCAATAAAGTGTAAATCATAAGTTCAAGTGTTTGAATTTAAGTTATATTCAATTAATTGGTTCAGTTTAATTAAACTTGAATGCTGATGTTTTGTAGTAATGAAAGTGAAATAGAAAAATTTTTATCGCGTTTGTTTCGAATTCTATTACTATCCTATTCGGCACGATTTCTATAGAATTCCGCCGATGTACTCATTGAATTAGCAAATCCAGCAAGGGAGATTTCAGAGAAACTCCACGTTACCAAGTCACGTACTCTATTAGTGGAATGGGATATTGTTACTGTTACACTCCAGAAAAAAACTCGAGGAAACTCTTCATCGCAGCAAATTGAAATGCTCGAGCGTGTTCAATCACGCAAGCGCTCGTGTGTGACGAACTTTATTATTGCATCTATGACCGTATATGCTTTATTGAAAACATTCGAAATCATGACAAACTTCGATATTCATTCCGTTATTTACTCCAAACAGCGTTTGGTGTTTCAAGTAGAAGAATAATCGGGTCAAACAAATAATTTGCTGATTCCGTACATATCATTGGGAAAATGAAGTGAATTCGATGATTTTTCAACACACACTCCTTGACAATGTTTTCAATAGTATTTCACAATGCCACAATAAATGCATTGAAATTCAAACTTTCAAAAACATTCAGCTGAAATAAATCAAATTCTTTCACATCAATTTGACAACACTGTACAAATACTTCGTGACACAAGTCGTTTACGTCATAAGTCTTAAATATGTGCATGGAATTCAAGAAATGCTACTGCAAATAGAAAATTGAATGAAGTCCGATGTCCTGATATTCACGAATGTATTTCGCTATGAGTATAATACACAAATTCCAGAAATTTCCTCAATGAAAATAAGAATGGATAAAAATGTTCGACCTTGCTTTTTAAAATGTCATTTCCGAATTTCAAACCTCTCTGTATTATAAATTCTGATTTTATTCTCACAAATATTCCGAAAAGCACTGAAGTAAACAAAAATGTGCTCTGACCAAGCATTGTCTGGACAACGGACATCATCCTAATTACAATTCAGTCAAAGTATTGGATAAAGAGAATAATACCAAGAGAAGACTGTTTCTGGAAATGGTGCGTAGGTATATACCAGAATAAGAACTGCATGAACTCTCGTAGAGACATTGACGGTTTGAGTTCAATATTTTCCTACCTAATTGACTACGATGCCAAGAGACATAACAGCTCTTACATTTTGTGACTATTCAATTTGGTCGGGTTCGCGATATTATCGGTTTTGTTGAGTTTCGCGATATTTTAATTTTTTCTTGAGGTCGGGAACGCGACATCCTCCAACGTGCTCACGCAAACTGTTTTGAATTATCAATTCAATCATTACATTGAATTTGAATTTTGTGCAGCGGTAATAAAGTGCAAATTGGCTCTTTGAAGTTAGGAACACACCTACATTGCTTAGAGAACAGTGATTGCTTGTAATATGAACTTTATTGAATAGCAATAAAGTTCAAATTGACTCTACATTTTATTTGGAAAACGTTTGTGTGGGAAAGAAGGACTTTTTTGGGCTTTTTCCTGGCTATTATTCGAATTTTCCTCGCCGTTAAAACAATACTTGTACTTCAACGAAAAAACAAAATTGGCAAAATTGGTCCAGGAGTTGTTGAGTTATGCGCTAACCAACACAATTTGCAATTCATTTTCGTATTATAGATGCATAGTAGTAGTAGTCATCTTTATTGTAGAGAAAAGAAATTTAATAAAACAATTGTTAAACTGATTTACACATATATTAAAAATAATACAGCATGACATACGTTTCGATGAGATTCACCTTTTTCAAATGCTACGTGCAAACTAATGACAATTTCTCGAATACATACAATATATAAACTTAAATGCAGAGAAAACAGGTAGATAACAGGTGGATAGCATGAATTCATACTGAACTACTATATAGTAAACTAAGTAATTTTGAAAAGATTGAGAAGGGGGCTTGAGGTATGATCGATTTGGCTGTTCAAAAGGTTGCCAGAATATTTGTATTTATTAATTTGAAGTGATTCTAACAAATTAAGCTTCATTCCCTTGTTTGCGGTATTCAAAATTTCAAAATCGGAATTGAATATATGATTTCCATTAATCAAATGATTTGCATAATGAGAATCTGTCTTCTGATTATCAAATCTACGTTTATGTTCCGAAATTCTTATTTGAAAACTTCTAAACGTTTTACCAATATAAAACCAATAAAAAAAATAGAAAAGAAATTTCTTACAAATGGTAGTTTTAAGAATCATTCTTCCACTCCTCCACAATGAATATATCTGATACTGTTTCAGTATAGAATATTTACCAGGAGGTTGAAAGTAATTACAATTCGTAGAAAATTAAATTAAATAATACAAGAACGACCGAATAGAATTGTGGATCCTATTTCTTCACCTACTGAGTTTCATATTCCGGACTAGAGAATTGTTAACGTCTAGTTCATTATTCAGTGCTCCATCGGATTCTTGTACCTTTTTCAAGGTTTTTTCTCAATATTTGGGATCTCGAAATTTTTGCATCATAAACTCAGCATATAGTCTCAAGTAATCTACATAAAAAAACATTCATGATATCATATTGAATCTTGATATTGAAGGTAGGTAAAATATACCGAAAATATCGGGTTCATAGAACGGATAGCTTAGGATGAAGATGAGAGCT
Source organism: Henosepilachna vigintioctopunctata (assembly GCA_030704895.1). Lineage (NCBI taxonomy): Eukaryota > Metazoa > Arthropoda > Insecta > Coleoptera > Coccinellidae > Henosepilachna > Henosepilachna vigintioctopunctata. The sequence continues at coordinate 2,701,707 of JARQZJ010000067.1, forward strand.
GATCCCGAAATAGATATTCAGGAAATGAAAATCACATGGATCCTATTCAAATAATTGTTTGAGGCGGTTCAACGAAAGGGATAAAGTCAACATAGAGATGCAAGATCCCATTGCTTGAGGACAACTCAAATTCCGATATAATTCATTCAAAGATTCCTTACACGGCATAATCGAATGATATAATAGAGGAATTATTTGCTGTGTGGTATCAACACTGTTGATGAAGTAACCCTGAATTAATATGAGCCTTTGTGATGAATCATTCAAATATCTATGAAAGGAATTAAATTCAAGTTCATATAGGGTTTATTTCACAAATGTTCTCTGATAAACAAACAGTTAATCGTGGTAGTGAATAAACTGAGCATAAATTCATAAATAGTCAGACTGGAGCATTATCCAATGATATTGTAGAAACATAAAAAGGACCTGAAACTCATCTTCAGATTCAGAAATATGTGAAGAGCCGAACTATCAAGTGTACAAGTATTTTTTTACAAGCAGTCAATTTGATAGTTTCGTGTTATTTTCAAAACACAAGAGGTGTTTGTGGAATTTGATAAACTTAAAGTCAATGTTGATAAAACAAAGGCTATGTGCTTTACAATCGAAGACAGTTATAGAAATGTGTTGAACATGCAAAAATTTGTGATAACTGAAGGTGAAAATGTACAGTTCACGGAAGTTGTAAAATACCTTAGTGTTATGATCGATTTTAAATTGAGTTTCAGTGAACATGTGAGTCATATAGCCAAAAAATTCGGAAAAAAGTCAGGGATCATAAATACAGTCGGAAAGGTAATGGCAGAGTATGCACGATATGTACTGTATAATGTTTTCGTTTCACGAATGTTTTATTGTTGTGGTACAGTACTGTATTCAGGAAATAATAGTGAGGTGACACCAGTGGATACACCAGTATAGGTGACAGGATGCAGCGTTTAAAATGGCTGAATGTGAGACAAATGTTGTAATAATAATGACAATAAGTATATATTTCCAACAGGCAACTACCCAATTACAGAAAAATACAAAATGAATTGATATGGTCACCAAAAATATCAAAAACATAGATATACAAGATTAACAAATAATTATAATAAGAAAAAACATTATCAAATATAATAATCTAAATCTATAATGCCAAAATATAAATGTTGTATTATAAAAATAATCAAGAAAACAAATCATTCGGAGTTCCATGTGTAAAAAATCAAGATACCTCACTGTTAAGATCTAAATACACATTTATGAGAGTAATGAGTCCAAGTGCAAATCACAGCAGATTTATTTAGCAGAAGTCATTTCGGCAATTTCATATTTCGGATCTGACCTCAATTAATGATTCGAATCAGGCAACAGAAGCATAAAAATTATGCCTTTGAAAATTGTTTGAAAATCGTGGGAAAAAATATGAACGGTAACTCAACTTGGAGACAAAAAAAATAAAACAATCATTGAAACAAGTACGCATAAAATAATTGATTCCTCTCCAATCTCAGAAGATATACTGATTATTTCTAAAATCTAAAGTGGCGCACAAACTATATATCTACAAAATTTATATATATACCGAACACAACTTCCACATATCTCACGAAATAGAAAGTTCTTGTGGAATCTAATACAAAATGTGTCACCCTACAAGAAATATTTCAGGGTATAATCCATCAGATTTTGATGCGTGAAGATCCTCGAGAAACATGAGAGACGTAGAAAACAAACAAAAAAACCTTAATAGGTTCTTCAGAAAAATGACTGATGTCCGTCAATGATAAGCTATAAAAACTCAAACGATCCTTTTCAGTATTGACTAAAGATTCTAGCTGGTCATCATTAATTGCGTAAGTACTAGTAAAGCAGCAAATGTGTTATATTATAACACTTCAGTTTGATACCTCCAACTACTTCATCTTGTCCATTGTGATAAAATTGGTCAGAGTCATATTCATATGACAGCTTTTGAATTAACATCTTCACAAATTTGTGTTTTGAGAGAGATTTTCTTTGAAAAACGAAGGAAATACTTGCTACGAAAACTGTAGTGTCATCGTAGAGGGAATTCCATTTTTCAACCACGAATAATGTTGGATGAAAGGCAATATAGAGTTTAACTTCATCAACGGTACTAAAATGTAGCCGAAAGCTACTAACTCAAATCCTTTATATTGCTGAAATTATGGAAGAGATTTCACGACGAATACATTTTAAAATTTTTGCATCCTCTTACAGGATTAAAGAATGAGTAGAAGCCATATAAAATTTCCCTTATAAGCTCAAATATGGGGGTATTTCATTTTTGGTTATAAAGTCCAGCAGTGCATCCAAAATACAGTAATACATATGTTAATGCTTCTTTGAAAATATGAATATTTTCATGCGTGGTGTGCTGAAAAAACGGTTTATCATAAAACTTTGTGGCATTATCTTTTCGATGGAAACAAGGCAGTGGCTTTAAGAAGAATTTATATGCTTTTCCTGAGTCTCCGGAATAATAATTGGGCATAGCCCTGAAGAATGAATACAAGTTAAACTGCTCTTGCAAGGGAAACTCTCGGGAATCAGTAAACATCATGATTTAAAGACTTAGTGAAAATATTTCATTATCACAATTGAGTCATTTTACAGAAATTATACATGCACACAAAAATACTTGAAACGTCCTGAGTTAATCAATGAGTTTCATGAGCTTCTGGATGCTGAACAAAACTTTTCGGAAATTTTGTTAATTGTATGTTTCATGATTTATGAGCGTACTTCACTCTATTCTGTAATTCGCGAAATTTTTCTCAATATCATGAGGAAATGGAAAAAATCCTCGTTAAATGAAGGACACCTCAAAATATTGAAAACAGTGCTTAAAAAAGTTCTTTGTACTTAATATGTGAGCTAGGTTCAGATTGAATGGAACTCTATCATCATAATTAATTAATTATCAGAAATTTTAAGCGTAGTTTTTTTTAATCGAATCAAACACTCAATTTGCTTCATATATTCAAAATATTCATTGAAATTGATAACTTGGCCTTTGCCATTCACATTTTGAAGATAACTTCATGTAAATGTTTTCCGTGGCTCCGTATCAAATGGTCCATTCGGAAGGTCCAATTTGACACATGCCCAATTGCTGAGAACGGCGACGAATTGACATTTCATTATCTTCATTAACACTGTACGCTACGGCTGCAATATTCTCTTCAGTACGCACTGTACGCATGCGAGACGATGGTTTAATATCCAACAAAGTAAACTTGTGCGAAATTTGGTGATAACAGCACGAATTGTTGATTCACTAGGTCGAATATGGTCGTAACAAACGATACACATTTTTCACAGAGCACGAATTTTGATAGTAAATTTCAACAATTTGCAATCCTTGCTCGTTTGTAAGTCTTTCCATGATGAAATGACAGAGTATAATGAAAACTTTTCACTTTAACAGATGAAGTGGATGCCATTACCGTGCTGCCAACCTGAAAAACTTAACTCTCAAAAAATCACCCTATAAATATATATATATATATATATATATATATATATATATATATATATATGCACACATGAATATTGATGGTTTTATTCCTTTTTCGTTTCGATGTAGTTACTATGTTCTATAATACTTTCCTTTTATATAATGTTTAATAATTTTTTTGTTAACGTTTGGTTGACTATTCCAACTTTATCAAAACCATCAAATTTTATTTTTCTCAATGGCCGTATTGTTCCTTTATATTTTCGAAACATTTTAAACTCCAGAAATAATATTTATTTATTCATTGCTTTTTGTATTATTTTATTCTATTTTATTTTTCATTAGCTTGAATAGCCTTGATAAAGTTGAGATTTTTCTATTCCAAAGAGACTGTAGTTGCTGAATATAATATAATATCAGAACATTTGTGTATACCCTGACTCAATATGACTCAATGACAAATAAAACTCCCTGGGAGTTTGGCTTTTAAATGTTCACCAGTTGATCGATGATATATCTGTCCTTTGTTTTCATCCAGTTCTTTATAGCCGACTTGAATTTTTTAATGTTAAGCATAGTTTTTAATTCAAATGACAATTCATTATGAATTCTTGGTGCCAAATAGGAGTAGCTGCTGAGACATATGAATTTATTGTATTGTGGAATTGAAAAAGAATTCCTGCTATATCTGGTATTCACGCTATGTTCAATGAAGTAACAACTTTCTATCTTTTTTCCGTGTTTACCAGCGACTTAACAAAAAGCTGGCGTATAGCCAGCTTGCTTATACAGCAAGTCAGTAGGATATCTGATATCTTTTTTATGAAGATTTTCAGCAGCAATTTTTGTTGAATTTTGAGCTTTTTTATTACTGGCACCACCCCACGCATCAATACCATATCCTATCAGAGTTTGTAGATTATTGTTAGTTGTTTTACGTCTAGAATAATTGAGAGTTCTTTGAATTTGGATATAAATCTTTCAAGCTTCTGACGTGGGAATCCCATCTAAGCTGCGAATATAGCGTAATTCCTATGTATTTACATTCGTGAAATGTACTGTATATAACGCAATTGAATGTTTATACATATATACACGTTAATAGATACGTTTAAATGGGTTTATTATTTTATACTAGGTTTAGCCAGCTAAACCTAGTTTTATCCAATATCGTTGGATGAAGCTGTCAAAAAATCTCCGAAAATATCTCTATTTCAAGCGATGTTTGGTACCGATACCAAATTAGGACTCTGTACAACATCACTATCTAAACAAGTTTATTTTAATATTCGGAGAAAAGAGGAATTAGAAGAAATCATGAAAATTTACAAAAAATCAATTCACGCCGTGCAATGCTGAGCTCGTCGAAATAACACAATAAAAATTCAATCATGTGAAAGTTTCTTTTTGATAAAACTCCAACTTTAACCTGCGAGGTTAGGTTTTGATAGGTTTAGCCGGATAAAGCCCGAAATAACCATTCTTTCATAAATTGAATCAATTTAATCCAAAATCGTTCGATAAAACTAGCTTTACCCCGCTAAAAATAAACTTTAGCCAGATGTTGGACTTCAGCCGTAATATATATACATATATAGCCAATACTGAGACTATTAATATTATTATAGTATTATATATACCATGATAATATAACAAATCATTCTTGTATTTTGCTAGTGTGACCATTGTTATTCTATTAATTTTTTTTTATCAAAACGCTCATCAATTTCGGAGAAAAAACGATTGCTCAATTCAAGGAGTTCAATGAAAAAAAATTGATGAATGACATTTTATAGGGATATTTAGACAATCAATTTCATTCGAATTCAGCTGCCTTAACATTACGAGAACAAGGAGATCCCTGCAAAAAATTGTTACATTGTAAATTTCAAGGTGTTGAAAGCATCAAATGCTTCAATTATCTATCCAATTAGCAGAAACATTTGAGAGTTTCATTATAGATAATAATATGGAAAAAATATCGAAGACGTTTCAGAAATATAAGACAGACCATTATGACGAATTTCAATTGAACTTTTAATGAAAAGATTGTTATTAGAAAATATATTTTGATACTCACTGAATATTTTAACGCCACCAAGATATATTGATATGTATGAATAAACAAGTTTTTTTACATTTCGATTATCAACAGGTCCAATGTTGGGAATTATGTCTTTTCTGAAAAGTTCTGATGTCTCATGAAGAATTGAATAGTTTCCAACTGATAAAATATTTTCCAACTGAAAATAATACTCGGTAGTTCGTCATTGTTTATAAATGAGTTGAAGGTTCCGCTTATTTCTTAGTGAAATATCATGTTAAAAACAATAAATTAGAAATTAACACGCTTTCTCAAGTTTCACTGAATATATTGAAAACTCTTCATGTGTTTCGTGGTTAACCTATTATCAAGAGTGATAATAGGTAGTATTAACTGAACATATTTCTTTTATTTAACTTTTAAAATATTATTACAATAATATTATGGGTTAACCACCCGAAACATATGTAGAGTTTTAATATATTGAGTGAAACTTATGTGTGTTAATTTATAATTTATTGTTTTCGTCATTGTTCAAATTATAGAAAGTTCAATAATGACTGAGATTGAATTCTCGCTTAACTCCTGATGAAACATAATTGAATATTAAATTAAATTAAACCCTTAAAATAATGTTTCACGATTATATTTAACAATATGAATTTGTTAACATGTTTCGAGCGTGAGCTCTTTTTCGAGTCAGTCTTTTTTTACATTTCGATTCTCAGAAGGTCCAATGTTGGGAATTATGTCTTTTCTGAAAGTTTTCTGATGCCTCATGAAGAATAAAATAGTTTCCAACTAATAAACTATTTTTCAACTGAAAATAGTACTCAATAGTTCGTCATTGTTCATAAATGACATGGAGGTTTCGCTTATCTCTTGGTGAAATATCATGTTAAAAACAATAAATTAGATATTAACACACTTTCTTAAGTTTAACTGAATATATTAAGAACTCTACATATGTTTCGAGTGGTTAACCTATTATCAAGAATAATAACAATATTAACTGATCATATTTGTTTTAATTAACTTTTACAATATTATAACAGTAATATTGTATACTCTTGATAATGGGTTAACCACTCGAAACACAATGTAGAGTTTTAATATATTAAATGAAACTCAAGTCAAGTGTGTTAATTCATAATTTATTGTTTTCGTCATTGTTCAGTTCACAGATAGTTCAATAATAATTATTAGGAAGCACCTAAGGTTTATTTTAGTCTAGTTTTCAATGAATATAGATGAATCAACAAACTTTCCGTATCTTTAGATCGAATTACTCGAAATTAATAATATCAGACTGGTTGTTTGGCAACAATGTTAAATTTGTTATTCGAAACTTCAACTTGACAAGGGAAGGTATTATAACTTCAACATCTCGCTGAACCGAATTATCGAAGTTCATGAATTTGACACCTCTTTAACTTAAGGATAATTGATTTGGCTCTATAATCTCAATATAAAGATCAACAAGTTCCTAACTTCAGATCCATTCGGTCATTTACGAATACAAAAAGCGAATAAGATAATGAAACAATGGCTTTGAACGTCAAAATTTGAACGCAGTACATTGAACGAGTCAAATTAGTATGTTTTGACCATAAATCAAATCATTGAAAAACAAAATTCAACCATAACCTCAAACCTAACATATTTCTTTTCTTATTACCTTTGTCATCTGTGATTTTATTGCTTTGCAACTTCCAAACTTGAAGACTCAATTGAAAAAACAGAAATATTCCTGAATTAATTATTTTATTTATTGGAGTCGATTGTGTATTCGTGTTCACTAGGTGAAAACTTGTTTGAAATATTGAATGAGAAACTTGTTTGTTTTGCTTTCAAGAAAATTTCATAATGATTGTTTGTCAAATGAATCGCCAACCAGACACAATTGTTACCAATTCAAATTGAAATTTCAGTGTAACCAAATGAAGTGAATTTTACTCAAAATGTCATTTGCAATTGTGTGAGTTATATAGAGCGAAATTTATGTTTTGAAGTAAAAAAACAGAACATAAACTAAAATTCTCATGAAAGAATTGCGCTTATCCAACAAATTGGTGCAGTAACATCAATAATACCCATTTTCCATCAAAATTGTTGGTAGCATCAAGGCAGGTAAAATTTTTCCACATTCCCAAAAAGTGTGAAAAAATTGTTTAAGATTTTAAATCTTAATCTAAAAACATCATGTCCATAAAAATAAAGACAATCAGTAGATTTCAGATCACCTCAAAATCAATATGATCATTTATTCATACAAGGTGTTAGGTTATGATATGTCAGAATTTCAAGGTGTTATTTCTTGGCTTGATCTAAGATTATTTTGTCTCATTATGCTTTCAAAAAACTTCTTTGTATTTGAAAATACAGATCGAGCAAAATGTGCATTAATCATTATCGATCAATTCGATGTTTGTAATAATGTGCGTTTGTCATTTTACACAATGTACAGAGCCTAAAGCAATGTTAATGTCCATTTATGCGGTACACATGCGCATTATAGTCTTCAAGTTTCAACCTGTTAGAAGCGAAGCGTGCTGTGTGCCGCGCAAATGTGCAAAATAACGGACTGAAACAAAAAAAAGGAGTATAGAAATATTGAGGATTGAAGTGCACTGTACAATTCAGACGAACTACCAACACCTGGTAAATGCAAGCTAGCACAATTCGCTGACAATACAGCGTTGTGTGTATCAAGTAGCATGAAAGGGGCCGTTCAAAAGAGACTACACGAAAACCTGCAGAAAAAACCAAACAATTTTGTGAAATGGAGAATCAAGAGAATCTTAACAAAACATTGTGGCTCCATTTGATGAAAGGGACAGGGGCAATCTATCTGTAACCCCCTTTTGAACAAAGGAAGCAGGTTAACACTACAAACATAATGAAAATTATAGAAAAGATCATCATACCAGGTTTTTATCAAGATTAAATATAAGAAATTAACCGCACTACACAAACCAAAAACCAAAAATCTAACCGTATATTAAGAACAGAATAGAATCACCAAAATACATGTCTAGTTCAAAAATGTATGAGGAATTGAAAACATAAATTACAAACATATATTTAAAATTTTTTTTCGCCTGTTATATAGTGAATATTTTCCGATTGTATACATCGAAAAGTATTGAATATATTAAAATATTAAAAAAGAAAAGAAAATATGAAGTCTGCAGTGCCAAGAATAGTGGAGGGAACCACTAATCCACGTAAGCGTCGCGCTGGCAAACATGCCAAAAAGATTCAGTATCCAAATCTACCATCAACGTCTTCTCCAGTCCAGCATAGTGAAAAATTTCCAGTTCCTTCTAGGCCACAGCTGAAGGCACAAGAGCAGCCAGTGCTGTCACAAATATATAGTGAGAGCGGTAGCTGCTAGTTCGTGATCGCTTCACCATCGGTTGAACTACATCTTATTAATTCAGAAAAGTTTATTGACTCAGTGACAGATTCAAATCTACCTTAACTGAAAGCAGAAATACTAACTTCACGGTTAAAACACTGGAATTTGCTCGAGAACAATGTCAAAATAAGTGACCAAAGAAAGCGTCTTGAAATATTTTCTGGATTTTTACCATGGAAAACGGACTTTGTTATTGCAATGATGTGAAAGGTTTGTTTGATGAAATCGGAATCCCTCTCATTTCTTCTCAATGGCGTATTTTGCTCGACAGCTCTACAAATAGTTTAGAAGCAGTTTTACTTCATAATGAAAATAAATTTCTATATCTTCCACTGGCTCATTATATATTGAAAGAGAATTAAAATGATTCTTCAAATTTTAAAATATGAAGAATACGCCTGGCCAGTGATACTAAACTTCGAACAACGGTATTAAGGTCAATATAATGAAAACATGATGGGTAACTATACTTAGGGCCTCATACGAGAAATCGTATGAGGCCCCAAGTACTTTTGTATGAGTACTTGTTAGTACTCATACAAAAGAAATACCGAAGCTATTTATTTTTCAACTTTGTTTTGTATTCTTTTCCATATTTGTGGATTTATTTATGCTGTATTCGATAATGAAAGTTAATTAAAATTTAAAATTTGTTTTTCTTTCAAATATAATTGAAACTAAGAAACATAAAATTCGAAATTTCGTTCTGGGTGCTACAACAGCAAACAGTATTGAATGAAAATATGCTTTCTTTCTTTAGTTAGACATAAGTAATCAAAATCAGAGGTACAGAACTCAGACTCAAAATTCATGTTGACCGATCTTATCTCCGGATATAATTCAAAAGGAGACTGAAAATGATAGAAAGGATAGAGGAACATGAAAATAATCTTATGAAGAGAACTTCCCCTACCAACTGGAGGCAGAACATCTCACATGCAATGAAAAGAATTATTACCAGAGGAGTGTATCGAAACAAAATGAGGATAGCGTGTACAAAAAGAACAAACAGAACGACAAGTGATAATCACTTGTAAAATGTGAGAAGACGAAGAGACAAATTACTTAAATCCAGTCCTCAACAAAATTCAGTCGATACCTCTCATGAAGGAATGCTCGCTGGGGATATTTTGACACTCTGGTGTATTTGAAATAACTCGATAATCGAAAGCTAGAATATTGAATGCTTGTAACTATTAAAGCTGGAAGGAGCAATTTCGGAAGAAAGGCATTTTTAATAATAAAATGTTTCCTCGCAAATTTTGTTCGTATAGGTATCTCCAACAGAAAGGGGTCAACCGAAAATTTCAAAATAAGCTTTCTATCAAAGCGCGATAATGGGCCCCTTTTGAAATTACTGCTATTCAGAACGGGACGAATATCTTCATTTCGATGCTTTCGTATTGAAATTCAAACTTCCAGGAAAGTCCATTTGCATCGCTCAAAGCTATTAGAAAGTCCGTTAACACTGATTTCCATGAAACATATTAATTTGCGAATTCACGTTTCGCATACATTCACTGTTCCAAATTCGAGGGCAATCAAACTTTCCGTGTAAAACTCATTATGTTTCCAATTTAGAAAACACTTTATACACGTCCAGGTCCATTTTTAATATGCGTAACGGTCCTACCTTTTTGTGTCTCCTGAGGTGAAACTTGCAACGTGATGTGTTTACCGTCCTCTCTTCGCCAGAGTATTCGTGGCTCGGGATGACCTGTCGCTGTACAAGACAGGGTGACGTTTTCTCCTTCAGAAATCGTGACATCGCTGCTCGTGCCTGAATCGTCTATGTCCGGTGGAACTGTAATATTGAGGATTTTACTCACAATGTAAGAAATTGACAACGTAATGATATGAAAAAACAAATCGTTGAGTTTATAATATCAATGAGTCAATGAATGTTTTGTCCAACACTCGGAAAAACATTGATAATTGTATAACAAGACTAGTTGACCCGGCGCTTTATACGCCCATTTATTTTTCTTTAGTCTAAACGCTAATTGTTATGTCAAATCGACTTCGATATGAAGAGGTTTATTGAAAAAAACTTCGTTATGTAGAGGTGCGGTGTAGGCCTAGGAATCTTTGAAAATTCGTTATATCAAGTTCTTCTCAACTATCCTTCGATATATAGAGGTAAAAATAATAATGTAATGGTAGGCAAATTCAAGGGAAATAGAAAAACTTGAAACGAATTATCAAGGAATTCGCTATATCGAGGTTCGACAGTATATATATATATATATATATATATATATATATATATAAAAGGTGAGATCCTTTGTATACAAATTCTGTACAAGTCGAGATCCGTTTGGTAAGGTGAGATCCGATTTCGGATCTCACCTTGTTTAACGTGTATATCGTCGTGGGTGTGGATAATTTGGCCGAATTAGCCGATTTCCAGATTTTCGGTCGGATCTCGTCTTTCAGCCAAATATCACATTATATACAACTTTAGTTCACCAACATTCCTATAGGGGGCCGATCTGCCATTGTATAAAAGTTTGTTAAATAACGCAAAGTAGAGATCCAAAGGTTTGGCAACATGCACGTCTTGGACTTCTTGTCGTTATCTGTAATATGAAACTATCGCGTCGTACTGTATCTCGGCGTTACGTTTGAATTCGGTGTTTAGGTATGAAAACAAATGGATTTTGATGGTTTATCGAAAGTAATATATTATAATGTAAATATTATCGATTCATGAAGAGGAATATCTACTCGTTAGAGTTTCAGAGCTTATTCATTTAGAATACATTTGTTTGGACAGAATTGAAGTTCATTTTTATTTGAATTACTTTTGGATTTAATTTTTTTCTATGACTCCGGAAAATATGAACGAGGGGTCATTGGATTCGGAGGAGTATGTATATTATTACTGTCATTAGATTATTTTAGAAAAGAATCAAAAGGAAATAAAAATTCATCTCGAAACAACTCATTTCACGAAACTGTTGGAACGAAATTCATTATTTTTCTATTGAGATGAGAATAAGTTAGTGATAGTTAATACAACTAGTTAATACAAATATATTCAATAAAAAATATTACGTCAACTTCTATAAGATAATAAAAATCCGGTAAGTAATTAGTGTAAATAATCTACTAATAGAATAAAATAATATTATATACTCTTCCGAATCCATGGTCCCCTCGTCATAGATGAATGAACAAATAATTAATGGTGTAGTGACTCTAAAACGCTTTCGGCTCTTTGGTGCTGGTGGGTTCTATTCCCATCAGGTGCAACTTTCGCACAAGCACAGAGTGCCTCTGTGTATAATAATAACTAACATTCTTCAAAATTAAGTGAAATTGTTTTCATTGGTTTTGCATAAGTTTCCTAACTATTTTTCTTACATGAGCATGAGTATTACTAGTGCGAAAATGTTAAATGAAACATCTACGCTTTTTTTTTCTTTTTGGAGCTATTTTTGAAAGGTTTCCGAAAAAAGTCTTGTTGGAAAAATTCTTCCGATCACTTCGTTATGAATGATTTTCTTGGGTTGAAATCTAGATTGAATTTCTGATATTCAACCTGAGTAAATTATTCATGACAAGTGATAAGTAACAATTTTCACATATCCTAAATCTCTTTTGAAAACCTTCAATCATAGATACAGAAAAGGGAAAAATTTCAATTTCCTTCATGTTCAAGTAGAAGAAAACTGTTAATCTACTGATGCAGAATCGATAGAAAAATCGCGATAAAAATTTTTGACTTCGAAATATTGTCCGCTCATCTTCTCATAAGATGCCTGAATATTTTCAAGTTTAATTTTTCTAAGTTGAAGTAGTTTAACTACTTGATATTCAATTATAGCAGGTGCAGAGATAGCCACCCTTGCGCAATCCATAGATCCTATATTCATCTGTATTTTTAACTCAAAGGGAAAAAATTGGACAAAAGTCATAAAGTTTATAGAGGCCCGGAAATATGTCTTTTTAAGTTTCATATGGAACAGTCCAAACTCCATATGTGGTGAACATTGAGAAATATATTGTTGTTTGGATAAGATATTCCTTTATTGTATACATTGATCAGCCATTATAGACTAAATACTTTAAATTGGCGGGTATGAGTATTACGTTGAAATATGAAATACCTAGACAAGCTGCATCGAAATGCTAAAAATGTAGCGTTCTGCTTATGTTGCAGAACAAGAAGATCTAATCAATTTCAAATTGAAGTAATTTATGTCTTGACATGTTAGAAGGTTAATATGTATTCATGAATAAGCGTTGAATTGGAATGCCTATCCGAATATAACATATATTCCTCATTCGACAACAGATTATACCGCCATATCCCGGTTTTTACATATTTATGAGGTGTGTTACAGTAGAAAAAAATCTCTTCAATATTTTACTTTTACTGTATTGATAATGATAAGCACATGTGAGTGATCGCAAACGTATCCCCCAATACTGCAGTGTGTAGTTATTGAATTGGAGGGAATGAACCCCGAACAAAATAGAATTATAAACATTTATAATGTTACAAGTAGCATTTATAAACAAGGTGATTCAGTAAAGTATTCAGATCAATACAACTTAAATCTTTAATAGTTTATCATACAATGTAAGTCGAAATGTGAATATTTGTGTATTCATTTTTCAGAGAATCTTGTTGCTCGTGGAAGTTCTTGATGTTATACGCGAAAAATGACATTAATGCCGAAATTCAGAGCGCTCGTTTCAAATATACATATTCAGAACATATTTAGAATAATTGGGCAATTCGAATATTCACGCTGAAACTGATTCATATTTCGCGAAACAATTACATACATAAGGAATTAGGTACTTATATAATTTTACACAATTTATTTCAATGAGTGCAATAGTTGACATTGACCTCAGAAATAATGCAGAACAACGAGTCAAGTATCTCTTATTTGAACAGACAGAAGACACCCATTTAAAATATAGTTTTTTGTCGAATAGATGACTAGTTGTAGTAGTTCCTGTTGTCTCTGATGTGGGAAGAAAAACATTTCGTGAAATGGCAAAGATATTATAGAATGCAAGATTTCCATATTCACGAAAAAATTTGCAGGTATCTGATGAACTGCTCTTTTCTTAAGATCAAGTGTGAGCAGACATCATTAGATTAGTCAGAATCTAAATGTTTACTCTACTAAAATGCAACACCATAATACGAAGGTCAATCGATATTTGTGAATCCATATCAAGTAATGCTAATATTTCAGAAAAGTATTTATATATCAGATATCAGTTTAATTATCAGATCTGATAATACAACTTTCAGCTGACTAAGATTCTCTTAAAGTGCGAGTCGAAAGATCAATATTCTTGTATCCATTTTTCAGAGCATTTCATTACTCATGAAATGAAATAGCGTGAATTTCTGTAATTCTCAATGTTATAGAGAGGATATGATGTTAGTATCAAACTTTTTTGTCCTTATTTCAAAAATACTTTCATAACATATTTCGAAAAATTTTACATTTCGAATATTCACGCTCAAATGAAAATTGATCTGTCAAAAAACACCTACATATATGAGGAATTATATCATATTCGACAATATATGATATAATTATTCATTCATATTTTCATTGATTTGTCTGTTTAGGTGGATCTACATTTTTATTGATCTGTCTGTTTAGGTGGATATATGTTTTTATTGATCTACTGGATGTATATTTCTATTGATCTGGCAATAAATGAAGATAAAATAAGTGCAATAGTTGACCTCAAAAATAATACAGAACAACGTGTGAATTATTTCTTATATTGAAAACGTCTTCAAGACATACAGGTCTCTGTTAGCAAATGTTTGAAAAGTGGTTTTCTGTAGAAAGGATGATAAAAATTTCACCTATATGGTGCAAAAACTTCTGATAAGTAACAAAGCACGAAAGAAATATAATTACCAATTTCAAATGTTTTTCATTTCCTGGCGCCCCTGATGTGGCAAGAAACAAACGTTTCGTAAAATGGCTATAGATTAAAGAATGCGTTGTTTTCAATAACTATTAAGTTTCGTGTACTTGCTGAAATTGTGTAAACTTTTTGTCTTTGAATGACGATAAGGTACTATGATAAATAGGTTCATGCATAATTTCACCGCTCAAATTTTGGAATTTCAAATACACTGAAATGATATCTCGCTGCAATTAATTTTCCGCTCAGATCGCTAAGATCGATTTCGAACCATTGAAAGATTTTCTTTAGGATTATTATTTTTAATCGGTACAAGCAGAATGTTATAAATATAAAGACAAACTGTCGCAGCAAGTCCAAACAATTCTATCACACACAAATTAGCACTGTAGAGAATGACACACTTCGTATTTTATATTTATTCATTTATAATCATGACCATCATAATAATTTCACATTATTATATATTTGAATATAAACTTAAATTCGAACACGTGAACTTATAATTTACACTTTATTGACTACATAGCATGATGCGTTTCGTCGTTACAAAGGACAAAATAATGATTATTCTATTAGTATCTGAATAAGTCGTTTGTGACGACGAAACTTGTCATGCTATGTAGTCAATAAAGTAAATCATAAGCTCAAGTGTTTGAATTTGAGTTTATATTCAATTATGATGGATTTACATCAGGCAAAGACAATACTATTAAATATTAATATATATAATGTCCACTACATTATTGTAGTGAACAATATAATTATAATTATAATTATAATTATGTTATTTTTTTAAATTCATGAAATGTGTTCAAATCTTGAGTGATTCCATTCAACAATCTGGAAAATAAATAATTGGAACAATTCTTTAATATCAAAAATTTATTAATGAGTAATATATTATATGTACATATATCATTATGAATTACTTATGTATCAATTACTATTGCTAATATAGATGAAGGCTTCAATTTGAGCCGAATACCTACCTGTTGTGAAACAAATGAGTTTTTGTTGAGCTTCTATGCGATAATTTTTTTTGTTCGTCTTTTAAAATTCAACGCATTTTCAGAATGTTCATTTTCACTTCTATTCCAAACCTCTCGATCGATTAAGTTCATTCAAATGCTTCATCCGCTCACATATTATTGATGTTTGTTTCGTTTCCTTATGTTGATTAACTACCACTGACTGTTCCGAGGCTATGTTCATGTGTTGTATTCCTCGGAGTTTACTAAACATACGATATCTTTTCAGGTTGATCATTTACTAAATCTCTTAATTAAATATTGAACCTCTCAAGAATTTTTCCTTATTCTTCCAGCGTAATTTCTATTTCTATATTCATGAGTAGCCTGATAAATTATTGATACCTTCCCATAAATACGTATATAAAATGTGTGTATAAAAGCTACTTTTTTTTTAGCTTAGAATTAACATTCACGAAGATTATATCAATGTTATTTCCAATATTATTTCCTTTTATGAATTAATTTCACTGCCACTAGTCGTAATTTCTTCAGTTTATATTAATTTGTTTCAAATTTGCATTATGATATATTATATAGTATGGCCAAATAAATTTCATTCATAAAAAAAAATGATAATACTTGAGAAGATAAAAATTATAAAACTAATAATACTTTCTTCACATACTTTACAAAATGCATGAATGCACGAATTGTAGCATATGACTTCAAAATATGAACCAGGCATACAATATAAAATATAATATGAAACTTTCCCGAAACTGTAAAATCCGGTTTAACAATCGATACTTGTCAACGATACATAATGCAAATATTTCTGGGTAACATTTATGAACCAGGTGATTCAGTGAAGTATTCAGATCAATACAACTTAAATCTTTAGTATCAGAGAATATGACTTCAAAATATGAACCAAGCGTACAATATAAAATATAATATTAAAATTTCCCGAAACAGTAGAATCCGGTTCAACAATGGATATTTGTCAACGATACATAATGCAAATATTTCTGAGTAACATTTATAAGCCAGGTGATTCAGAAAAGTATTCAGATCAATACAACTCAAATCTTTAATATCAGAGAATTTAATTTCAAAATATGAACCAAGCATAAAATATAATATGAAACTTTCCCGAAACAGTACAATCCTGTTTAACAATCGACATTTATCAACGATACATAATGCAAATATTTCTGAGTAGCATTTATAAGCCAGGTGATTCAGAAGAGTATTCAGATCAATACAACTCAAATCTTCAATATCAGAGAATATAATTTCAAAATATGAACCAAGCATTCAATATAATATATAATATGAAACTTTCCCGAAACAGTATAATCCTGTTTAACAATCGATATTTGTCAACGATACATAATGCAAATATTTCTGAGCAGCAAATGATTTAAATGATTATTTAAATGTTTATAAACATAAACCAGGTGATTCAGTAAAGTATTCAGATCAATACAACTTAAATCTTCAATAGATTCTCATACAGTGTAAGTCGAAATGTCAATATTTTTGATTTTCATTTTTCAGACAATGTTGTTGCTCATGGAAGGTCTTGATGTTATACACGAGAAATGATGTTAAATCGAAATTTAGAGCCCCCATTTCGAAAATATATTCAGAACATATTTAAAATAATTGTGTAATTCGAATATTCACGCTGAAATTGATTCATATTTCGCGAAACAATTACATATATAAGGAATTAGGTATATAATTTTCCAAAATTTATTTCTATAAGTGCAATAGTTGACATTGAATTCAGAAATAATGTAGAACAACGGGTCAAGTATTTCTTATTTGAACAGAGACAGAAAACACTTATTTGAAATATAGTTTTCTGTAGAATAATGACAAAAATTTTAACCATAAGGTGCATGAAATCATCACAAGTATCGATAGCTAAAAGAAATATATTTTTTGTTAAGCCTGTTTTATATTATACTTAAATTTCGATTGTCTTTCATTTCCTATTGTCCCTGATGTGGGAACAAACATTTCGTGAAATATCTAGAGATTATAGAATGCAAGATTTCCATATTTACGAAAAAATTTGTAGGTATAATATAAACTGCTCTTTTCTAAGGATGAAGGCTGAGCAGACAAAATATCATTCTATTAGTCAGAATCTAAATGTTTACTCTACTGAAATGAAACAGCATAATACGGTAGGTCAATCGATATTTGTGAATCCATATCAAGTAATGCAAATATTTCGGAATAGTATTTATATATCATGTGATATCAGTTAAATGATCCGATCTGATAATACAACTTTCAGCTGACCAAGATTCTCTTACAGTTCGAGTTGAAAGATCAATATTCATTTTTAACAGATTTTTATTGCTCATGAAATGAAAGAGCTTAAATTTCTGAAATTCTCAATGTTATACAGGGTATATGCTAATAGTATCAAACTTTTGTGTCCTTATTTCAAAAATATATTCATAACATATTTCGAAAAATTTTACATTCTTAATATTCTTGCTCAAATGAAATTCGATTCATCTGCCACAAAACACCTACATTTATGAGGAATTATATCATATTCGATAATATAATATAATATAATCATTTATTAATATTTTCATTGATCTCATGGCGCCCCTGATGTGTCAAGAAACAAACGTTTCGTGAAATGGCTATAGATTAAAGAATGCGTTGTTTTCAATAACTATTCAGTTTCGTGTATTTGCTGAAATTGTATAAACAAATGTCTTCAAATGACGATAAGGTACCATGATGAATAGGTTCATGCATAATTTCAACGCTCAAATTGTAGAATTTCAAATACCCTGAAATGATATCTAGATATTCTCCCTGGAATTAATTTTTGCTCAGATCGATAGGATCGATTTCGAACCATTGAAATAATCACGCAGTTTATTTTTTTTTCTAAGAAAGAAATAACATTCTGCGGTACACGCGCAGAATGTTATTAATATAAAGAGAAACTGTCGCTGTCCAAACAATTCTTTCATACACAAATTAGCACTGTAGAGGAATATGAGACACTTCGTATTTTATATTTATTCAACTAGGTATAATCATGACTCTAATCATAATTTCACATTATCAAATATTTGAATATGAACTTGAATTCAAACACTTGAACTTATGATTAATACTTTATTGACTACATAGCATGATGCGTTTCGTCTTTACAAACGACTTCTTCAGATCTGAAAAGCGAATGAAGTGTTATCAGATCTTATAAAGTGCACTAGTCACATGAAGGAAACGTACGTCTCCTTAAAAAAACTGAACTAAGCGCTCACTTAATATTTATCACCAATTCTTGCGAAATATTTTGATCGCGTTGTATCTATATGGACCCTGAAAAAAATTCCTAGAGTATAATAGGTGGGTAGGTTATTAATCACGAAAAAAAAATGAAAAAAATTATTTTCTGGTTGTTCTAACCTGAGAAGTTATTCTATATAATATAATATATACTGTTTGTAATATTCATAACAAATAAAATTTGTTCATTCATTCAAATTATCTATATTAAAACAGTCATCAGATCATTTCAATTATTATAGCAGAAAAGAACTTCATTTTCATCATAATAAATCATTCATTTGCTTTTCATCATTATAGATTATTTATTTGCAGTCAACTATAATTTCGTAAAACGAATGCATTCTCAAGTGAACAGTTGATTAAGAAGAGAGATACGTGTTGAAATTCCATGTCAAAACTATGAATGAATTAGACACATTTCAAGAATTTCACATTATTATATATAATGTCCACTACATTATTCCAGTGGACAATATACTTATAATTATGCAATTTTTTTAAATTCCTGAAATGTGTTCAAATCTCGAGTGATTCCATTCAACAATCTGGAAAATAATTGGAACAATTCTTTAATATCAAAAATTTATTAATTAGCATTATATATATAGGTATATATCATTATGAATTACTTCTGATCAATTAAAATGGCCTATACACATGAAGGCTTCAATTGGATTCGAATACCTATTCTGAAACTAATATGTTTTTGTTGAAATACTATGCGATAATTGTTTTTTGTTCCTCTTTTAAAATTCAACCCATTTTCAGAAATTTCATTCTCACTTCTATTTCAAACCTCTGGATGGATCAAGTTCATTCAAATGCTTCATCTGCTCACATATTGTTGATTTTTGTTTCGTTTCCTTATCTCCAACTTGATTATTTACCGATGACTGTACGGTTTTATGTTTTTACGCCGACTTTATGTTTATATGTCCTATTCCTCCAAGTTGACTAAACATACGATATCTTTTCAGATTGATCATTTACCAAATCTCGTAATTGAATATTGAACTGGTCAAGAATTTTTCCTCGTTCTTTCAACCTAATTCCTGTTTATATATTCATGAGTAGCCTGATAAAATATTGATACCTTCTCATAAATAGGTATATAAAATGTGGTTTTCACTTTCATTTCAGCTGTTATAATAGAATGGTACTATTGAAGCGAATAATTCATACATATTGATGAATTATATTATCCACTTCGAATGAAAGCTTCAGTGTAAAGAAACTTCCTCCGAAATTTGTTAGTGAATGAACATTTTCATCTTGTTCAGTTTCTTCAGTAAAAATATCATCATTTCTATGTTAATCTATCTTGTGTATTTCTATACTTTTGTATTTATGTAAATCCGAATTATTTTGATTGGAGCCATTCCCCTCATTATTCTGTTTCTAAACCTTCATCAGGATAGTACATATTCTTCACAATGATCTCTCACGAAAATTTTATTTCATACCCAAATTTTTTCTTCCTTCATTATTTTTTCGTTCAAATCGTAAAAGCTGATTATGAAATTTCAGATAATATTTGCAAAAAAATTATACAAGAGGTATGCCTTCTACTGAAAACTCAAAGCAATTCTATAAGTAAGAAGTAGGGTATTCCACAGAGTGTTTCTCATTTTAAAGTATTCTGTAAGTATTCTGTACTCTGTAAATTAGCCTATAAGAGCCCCGTTTAAAACAAATTCTCAGCTACAGAATAGAATTGGACATTTCCGGATAACGTTAATAGTAACAAATTTGAGGCTTATATGCCTCACATTGTTATCTGTAATTTCTTGAAAAATTTTGAGCTAAGCTACATTTATTTTAGCGTAGAATTCACATTCAAGAAGATTATATTAATGTAATTTCCAACATTAATTTTTTGTATGAACTAATACCACCTACCACTTGTCATATTTTGTTATATTTCCTCAGTTTTTATTAATTTTTCTCAAATTTGCATTATGATACCTTTTGTATTGTGAAGTTACTCTCACGTACAAGTTTTGAACTTCAGTGAGTTAATCAGTTTATTTGAAGTTATTCATTGTAAGAAATAATGTAATCCATATAATATGGCCAAACAAACTTCATTCATATAAAAAAAATGAAACACTAATAATACTTTTTTCACACACATTACAAAATGCATGAATGCACGAATTGTAGCATTTTCCTTTCATCAATAAAATCTTGAAAGTCATAGAAAAGCCATGTATCCAAACAAATCAATATGTTATCGAAAGAACTAAGTTACCTTCAAAAGTCGAACAAAATTTTTCAAAATAGCACAATGCTCAACGTAATATATGAGAAACTTCAATGAATGAATATTCTCAATTTGCATATCCTGCAGAAATATTCGAAATATTTTTAAGTTTTTTTCGATTTATAAACGAAATTCTGCTTGAAGTGACAAGTTCGCTGTATTTCATTTTGTATGATATATGCCATCAAGAAAAGAACTTGTGAGAAAAACGAGTATCACAACGCACATCTTCTACCGAAAAAAATTTGTGAAATCCACGTTGTGCAAGATGAACAACGCGAAATATCAAATACTTAAATGACTAAATCATTCACGTTTTGATTTTCCATCAGAAATAATCACAGTAATTATATATCATCTTGTTTTGAGTTGTAAACGAAATTCTGTATAAAGTGGCAACATCGCTGGATTTCGTCTTGTACAGCGTATCTATACAAATAGTATATCGGATCTCGTCTTACTTACATTTATCATGGATCTCTACTTACCTTCATACTTGGTGTATGAAAAAAATTTTAATTTATCTTACCCCTCGGTTCATATCATTGACCAGTACGCATCTTTAGACTAATTTGTGAAAACAATTCAAAGCTAAAGTGATTTCTACTAGTGGATCTCAGGTTGTCTATCATATGTACGGATCTCACCTTGTACAGAATACATGTATATATATATATATATATATATATATATATATATATATATATATATATATATATATATATATATATATATATATATATAATAAATCCCGCGAATTGAACAGGATCGTTGCCACTCCGTCTTGATCTCGAGCTGATAGATGAGATCATCAACAAACAAAATGAACAGGATACGTAGAACATAGGCCCTAATTCACTACCCTGTGATACACCGGTCTCCATAAAAACTTGGTCTGACAAAACTTTGCTACCTTTCTCTAGGGGACATAAAATCTTCTGAGAAATCTTGAGAGACCTTGAGTGATCTCAACCAATCCAGGGGAACGCGTCTCATTCCATAAAATTCAAGTTTTTCGAGTAATATGCTTATATCAAGCATATTATATTATATTTCTTCCTGCGAAAGCCATACTGCTTTTGAGAAAGTAAAAGGAATTTGTCAATGAAAGATGTAAGTCGACACAGAAATGCTGTCTCCATTACATGACAGAAAACACTGACAGCAATGCCACTGTTCTATAACTCTCAACACAGTTGACTTCATCTTTTTATATATATGAATTATGAGTGCAATTTTTAGTTCACTAGGAAACAAACCATGTGAGAAAGATTAATTAACTAAGTGAGTGAGTGGGTCGACAGTAAACTCCATGATGATCCAGTATGTCATAGTCTGGATATTTTACCGACACTTAATATCGATAATAGATTTCATAAGGATCCATTCTGTCATAGTCTGGATATTTTTACCAATAACATTAATCACCTGCGAATATTATAGAGCTTTTTTTCACATAAAAACCAATATCAATAAAGTATTATAAAGAGAATAGCAGTGAACCTAAGACCGTACCTTGAGGTACGAAATATCCACTACAATGCTGTCCAAAAGAATACCATTAAACTTCTTCTTGAGATCGTCAATGTAAATACGAATTGGATTGGATTGTTTACTAAACCTTCACATCCAATTTTGTTTAGTGTCTTCAACAGTAATGGTCCACATAAAGTTTCGAATGCTCTTTTGGGGTCCAACAATACTTCAATCACTACCTCTCCTTTATCCATAGCTCTAAATCAGACCTCATATATATATGCTCAACAGTGCTGTTTCACTTTCTGTCAAATACATCATCTCTAACGCAATGTTTTCCTTATATTTCGAATCTTCACTTCAACACAATTTCAGAAAATATTTGGTGAGCAGAAAAACTTTGAAAGTAAAATATGATTTCAATAAAATTTATTTTTATTGAATATTTTCATCAGTCAATTAATCAATTTCAGTAAATAATTTTCACTTGCAATAAAAAGCTAGTTTTTACCACATATTTTCGAGAAAATTCTACGAAAACGAAAAAAATTCAATACGTCAGTAACAATATTTAAATCAATGTGTTGTTTCTTCATTTTTGTACTCATTAGAATCGAAAACACCATTGTTCCTGAATCATTCAACCTTCCAGCATTTTTATGACAACAAAATGATCCCACCACAATTGATTACCCATTCTAAAAAATCCCTAAATGATGTATAATCAAATTTCATTGTGGGGCCAGATGCTTTCTACCAAACGATATTCAGAAATTGTTTTTCATTAATTAATAATTGCCGTTAGCACTGCGTTTGAAATTCCCCTTCGAAATTTCACAAAAGAATTTATTGAATATAACTTAAATTCAAACACTTGAACTTATGATTTACACTTTATTGACTACATTGCATGACGCGTTTCGTCGTTACAAACGACTTCTTCAGATGCTTACAGAATTAGAACAACATTTTGAAAAATACAGGTATATGTATCAGGGAATTTTGGTGTTCAATGGTTTTGGTTTTACCTGAGATATTCCATTCTGAGAATAATTTCTATTACCTGAAAAGGTTTAACAAGGGTGAATTGTTTAATTCTATCTGTTCATTGAGCAAGTTTCCAGAATTTTTAAGCCGATTTATTTCCACTACCTCCCAATAATCTAATTGACTACTTCTCTCTATATTGTGTAGAATTTTGAAATTCGTATCAAAAGTATGGTTTTCTGTTAATAAATGGTTAGCATAATTCGAATTACTTTTATTATGGGCGAAGCTATATTTATGTTCCTGTATTCTAGTACCGAAATTTCTACTAGTTTTACCTATATATATACCGGGACATGTTCCACAATTTAATTGGTAAACACCTGATTTGTCTTCTCTTTTAATTTTGTTTTTATTGTTCTTAATGTGTCTCGATAAATTGTTGTTCGTTTTAAATGAAATATTAAAATTATGTTTACTTAAAAAGGTTTTGACTTTTTGACTGACGTTTCAAAGTATGTTAAACTGTTATATTTACGATTTCTATCCGGCTGATAAGGAAATACTAATCGTAGAGCTTTCCGATAGAGTTTTTTGTCCAGAATTTTTGACACGACTTCGCTTTCATAATTATTATTAACCGCAATCTGTTTAATGATATTCAATTCTTTATTGAAATTTTCTGCCGATAAAGGTATATTGGTTAATCTGTGTATCATACTTTGAAACGCTGCCATTTTATGTGGATATGGGTGGCATGAGGAGTTATGGGTGGCATGAGGAGTTATGCCACCCATATCCACATAAAATGGCAGCGTTTCAAAGTATGATACACAGATTAACCAATATACCTTTATCGGCAGAAAATTTCAATAAAGAATTGAATATCATTAAACAGATTGCGGTTAATAATAATTATGAAAGCGAAGTCGTGTCAAAAATTCTGGACAAAAAACTCTATCGGAAAGCTCTACGATTAGTATTTCCTTATCAGCCGGATAGAAATCGTAAATATAACAGTTTAACATACTTTGGAAACGTCAGTCAAAAAGTCAAAACCTTTTTAAGTAAACATAATTTTAATATTTCATTTAAAACGAACAACAATTTATCGAGACACATTAAGAACAATAAAAACAAAATTAAAAGAGAAGACAAATCAGGTGTTTACCAATTAAATTGTGGAACATGTCCCGGTATATATATAGGTAAAACTAGTAGAAATTTCGGTACTAGAATACAGGAACATAAATATAGCTAAAAGAATTTATGTTCGGAATTGAATAAAAGAATCTTCTTCTTTCGAATAGAGTTATAAATATTGCGGACTGACATGGAAGGGGCTTACCCGTTAATCACATTTTATATTTCTTTCATTCCTTCTTTCTCTCAACTGCGAATATTCATTCAGTAATATGCATCATTTGAACTGACACAACCACAAAACAATTACGTATAATTTTCTCGTCCATTATGTGTTTTGTTCACGCTCATTTTAGGCTTTTTCGTCGATAAATTCTCTTCTCGGGAGTTTTTGTCATACCATAAGTATAAAAATTGATTCAGAATCAATACATTTCCTCAATTGATTGGAGTTTATCATTTCATGTCAATCTATGCCGATGAAGATGAAATGAGTATATATTGTGAAAAAACATTCATTCGCAACAAATTGACATCCAAATACAAGAAAAAATTAACTAATGATTGAGTTGATTAATCAAATTGAACTACAAATGAGGAAGAAAGAGTATATAAGTGAATATACAAAATCAAAGTAAAATTAAAGTGAAATAAAATATATAACAAAATATTAGAAAAGACGAAAAATAAAATAGCAACTATCACTCAGGCCCATCTATTGAATAGAAGTGAATGAAAATATCACGGTACCTCATTCTGCTGTACAGTGGTCTATCAAAATCACTGGCAGTCAATCGGAAGAGACATCACATCGACCAATACACTCATCATATAAGTAACATTTGATCTGCTGTAATCGACATAAAACGTATTACTCCGTTTGAGACCAGGCCTTGGTATGCGAATATTCATTTTACTGAGAAGAAGCTGCGAGTCAATCGAATTTTGCAATCAGATTCATACAGATACATTCACACCCTAACTTCAATACTTCAATTCCAGGACTATTTTTATATTGATGAGGACAGATTAGCCGAACACTGTCGGCGGATAGTGTCCATAACATCTGAAGTATATACTAATATATATTTCAAACACTTTCTAAACCAAGATTTACACATATATTAAAAAGAATACTGCAAGACGTACGTTTCGATGAGATTCACCTTTTTCAAATGCTACGTGCAGACTGATGACATTTCTCGAATACATACAATAGGTAAACTTAAATTATGAAGACAGAGAAGACAGGTACATAACAAGTAGAAGGGATCAATTCATACTGAATTATTACTAAGTAATTTTGAAAAGATTGAGAAGGGGGCTTGAGGTATGATCGATTTGGCTGTTCCTGTGCTCTTTGACTGTAGAGAGCACACCAAATTATAGAAGCATATTCCAATTAGCTCTGAATGAAGGAATAGTGAAGCGTTTTCATCGTGCAAAGATTTAAAAATCTGCCCCTGTTTCTGACCAAATAACCCAGCGTTCTAGAGGCAGAAACAGTGATACAACTTATGTGTTTTGAAAAGGACAACTTATAAACGAAGATAACTCCCAGATCCTCAAAGTCAAGAATCTGAGGGATACCCAGATTATGCATCTATCTAGACTTTGACTTCCCAAGGCATAGCTGTGGTGGATTGTAGTCAATTTCCGAGAAAAATTAAGAAACTTTACGTCTCCTACGTTTCAGTCCCAGTCCGTTGTTTATAGACCACCAATTTACATCACCTAAGGAATCCCATAATCTGAAGTAATAATGACGATTTATTTTCATATGATCAGCAAAAATCAGATGCAAGCAGTTGAGTTGTAGAGAAATCATTAATATACATAAGAAATAATAATGGATCCACGTTGTACCCCTGTGGCTCACCGAACGAGGCCTAATATAGTGCAGATTCACAACGACAATGTTTTACATATTGAAAACGATCCGAAAAATGTAGCATTATAACAACATATTGGAGAATTATTTGACGACAATTGTTTCAACATGCAATATCTACACAAACACATACACATTATATTCACGAAAAAGCTGCCAAAATTTTTTGAGATATGTTGAAAGTTTCACCTGTTTCATCTATCTTCATCTGCAATTTTGAATGATTTCTATTCTCAGGAATTCAATCTGTTCAAATATTCCTGATGAAAAAATAAGAGACATTTATGATAAATTCAAATATCTACAGCAGTCACATGATGAAGCAATTTTAAAATAATAATGTCATAGAAACATGTGTCCTTACCTTGAACATCTATGCACCCAAGCTGCTTCTTCATCTGCGAGGTATTGATTTGACACATATAACATCCACGGTCTGATTCCTTCAGTTGTCTTATTTTCAGTTGCCAAATTTTGAGACTGTCATCGTGTGTGACGAATATTCTTGGGTTGTGTGTAATAACTCGAGTATGCAAACTGAGAATTGTTTGATCATCTGCTTTCATCCATCCAACCTTAAATGAAAATAAGGGCATTTTTAAAGGAAATACTGCTGACTTATTCATATCTATCACAACTGCTCAGAATACAACATTCACTTAGTTATGCTCGAAATAAAACCAACAAATCCATGGAAAATGTCCACAAAAAATTATAATATTGATTCAGATCATTCCATGAGAAATATGAGTTGGTTTCATTGATACCAATCCCACACCATTTCAACAGTTATTATTGAATTGAAGCTTTTTTCCTCAGAAGAGCGGAAAATTAATTTTTCCGCATGAACATCCCCGTTGTGTCATCGAACAAGGAAATGCGGAGGATGTTTTCCAAAAACCCTACGAAGTCTTCTTCTATAATCACGAGAAAAACAAATAAAAATAAACGAAATTATGCTACGGCAATTTATTTAATGAAACAATTGAATTCTTTCATCAGTTGACATCCCATCTAAATTTTTACGAAATAAGTAAAAATTTGATGAGTAATGCAGATATTCTGTGCCCAAAATTCTTGATAAATTATTCTTCTTCCTATGTTTTGGAGGACATATTCTCAGAGTATTTCTAGAGCACTGTTTTCACGTGAGGATGGCGACCCCATGGGGGTCGCGGAGGTTCTTTAGGGGAGTCTCAAGAGGTAAAGAAGGCTACTTCAGCCGAAAAAAAAGTTCGAAAACATAGATTAATCGAGAGATTCAAACAGAAGGATTGTGATGTATGATATTGTACTGAAGAACAGGTGTGTAATAAACGCAGATGGTCAGTATGATTAATATAGTGTTAGAGTAAGGTTGTTGTTTTATTAAGGAATATACATATATAAGGAACATATTGACGAAAAATAAAATCGTTAGAGTAATTTTAATGCGAAAGTAGTGCTTGTTTTTGATTAATAATAATAAATTGTCTTTATTGCCATATAGTGATAAAAATAAAGGCGTAGTCTAGCTGAAAGCTACCCCACTTAACCTGTATATATAAAAATAATACATGAAATGCCCAATAAATTAACAGCAAAAGAAAGCGAGAATTAAACACAGAAACAACACATTGAGAAGAAAAAACATAACATTATGAAAAGAATAATTGAATAAATAAGGACAAAGTAACAAGTAAGTTGACTGCAAACAAGAAATAATGACGAAAACAGATAATGCCAGAGTACAAGAATCGAATCTGATTGCTGAAGAGAAATGCCTTATACATACTCTTAAACCTAACCAAGCTACCTGCTCTAACATCCAACGGAATGGAGTTTTAGATTTGATCAGCATTAAACGAGAAACATTTACGGAAGCCTGACCGATAAAAAAGCATCAAAGCAAGAGTGCATGGATGTCTCAAATCGCTGATGTGCATTGCACTTCTATAAACCAACTTATTTTTGAGGTAAGGAGGAGAAGAAGACGACAGAAAAGGAAAATCTTGTATATTTACGTAGTCCATATATGAACCTACAACAAAAATTAATAATCTTTTGCAATCTACGCCTAGTAAGTGAGTAGACGCAAAGGTAGTAGAGGATCAAACTATATTTCAAAATCGACAATACAAGGCTTTCACAAAGTTTTATCCTCAGAGCCAAGCTTAGGTAATGTCGGGATCTGTAAAGTTGTCTGAGAACCAAACATGATTTTCTTATGAACAAACCCACATGCTCCTCGAAGCGGAGACGGAAATCGAAGATTATTCCCAAATTTTTAGCACTTCTTGCTCCACTGAGAGGCTCAATCCCAATAGATAAGGCCATGTCCAGCTCAATATGGATACCCGAACTAAAGAAAACGTTATTACACTTAGATGGATTCAGTCGTGAATTATGGCCACGTTTTTAATTTTGCTATTGAGAATTATATCGTTTTTCGAATCTGAGCGATTTCTTCGGTTAATTTTTATTTGAACTATTGTAAAGTACGTGAATGAGCATTTTACGAACGGACGTAAATTGCGTTAGTTATAAATTGACGACGTAGTCGATAAATAAAAAAAAACGTTTAAAAACGCATAAAAACGTTTTATAAAATGAATATTCGTAACACAATAACATACATGATCAAAAAGCGAAATATCGGAGAATCGCGAAATATTTTTTCATACCAGAGGTGCCGTGCCCTGAAAAATATTGAAAAATACTGCTCTAGAAGATATAACGGGTCTTTTTTTTAAGTTGGCATTACTGTTGAAGCTGGCGATCGATTTAACAGTTTAGAAGTGATTTATTCTCAGTTTGGTTTGGCAATTCATCATGAATAGACTCACGCCTGAACAACGCTTGAAAATAGTGCAATTTTATTTCGCAAATAATGGTTCTGTGCGGAATACGTATCCCGATTCTCATTTGTTAATTTTGTTTAGCGATGAAGCGCACTTCTGGTTGAATGGCTACGCCAACAAACAAAACTCCCGCATTTGGAGTGAAAATAATCCCCAAGTGTATGTCAAAACACCGTGTCATCCAGAGAACCAGACTGTTTGTTGCACTTTATGGGCTGGTGGAATCATTGGTCCGTACTTCTTCGAAAACGATGATGGCCAGAACGTTACAGTCAATGGTGATCGGTATTGAGCCATGATTACTAACTTTTTCATTCCTGAATTGAACAACCATGATGTCTAGGAATTGTGGTTTCAACAAGACGGCGTAACATGTCACACAGCTCGTGCCACAATCGATTTATTGAAAGACACGTTTGGTGACCGCCTAATTACACGTTTTGGACATGTGAATTGGCCTACAAGATCTTGTGATTTAACACCGCTAGACTACTGTCTGTGAGGCTATGTAGAGTCATTGGTCTATGCGGATAAGCCACAAACGCTTGACCATTTTGAAGACAATATTCGCCGTGTTATTGCCGATATACCGCCACAAACCAAGAAGAAAGACATCGAAAATTGGACGTCCAGATCGGACTACATCCGAGTCAGCCGTGGCGGTCATATGCCAGAAATCATTTTCAAAATGTAACGCCACAAGATTAGCTTTCGATTGAAAGAAGTTCTTGTCAATCGAATGATCCATGGTTTTTTTATTGCAATTCATATACACTATATGTTCTCCTCTATATATTCAGCATTTGAGGGTGCAACAATGCATCTTTTGATTATGAACGAATAACATCATCAGGTAGTCCAGTACTGGAAGAGAAGGTCGAATTTCAAGCAAAATGAGAAAATGGTGGAGACTGTTGAAGTAATTAAAGTTTCGAACTGGGATGGAAACTTTTTAAGGAAACTTCTTTCATGTACCGCTAAAGATTATTTTAAGGCAACGATCAATTAAAATGGCCTTATTCTTAATACATTTGTGAATCTAATTTCATTTCATTGAATTAATTCTCTTCTCTGAGGAGTTGCATTGAATTAAATTTCAATTTGAAAAAGAAAGAAGTTGATATTTTCCATTTTCAAAAGTTGAGTTAGTTCTTATTCAACCAGATATTTTATTTTGAAATTGAAAAAAACGAATATTCTAATCTAGATAAGGAACGTTTTTTCTCAACTACTTCAAATAATCTTTAATTTTCTGTTCTTCAGATTGGAGTGATGGATCAGATCTTCGATACGAATAATGTTCATGTCATGGAAATGTTTCTGGCTCAGAAATAAAAGTATGAAAATTTAAAAATGATGTCCGTTTTAATGTCCCACAACAAATTCTAGATGTCTCAAACTTTTGGAGAAAGAATTTCCGAAAATATATCTTGTGTTCAACATCAAGTGAAAGTTGATTTCTCGAGAATATTGTCTTATTATTTTTGTGTTAACGTTAAAATCGTGTGAATGAGAAATATTTAGCGACGTTTCGTCGAAATTTCAACAACATGACAAACTCTTGTCAATGATTCGTTAGGTTTTGGTTACTTGATTGATCACTGATTATATTGTTGTAACAACAAATGATTATCAAACATAGATGAAAGAATGTTCGCGTTTTAGATGATTCTACATCATTCATTTGATCAGACGAAAAATATTATTATTACTCAAATAATCTTAAGACATATATATATATATATATATATATATATATATATATATATATATATATATATATTTTCATGTCCATAACAGTAAATTTGATCTAACTCGAAATTATTCGACAGAATTTGTTCATAGAATTTGCTGTAAAGGTCAACATGAGATAACGCAATAATACAAACAGAAGTTATATCAATCGATGCTCTAACAGTAGCGTAGCCCGATAGTTCAGAAAAGGTGAGATTTAGGGGTACCTCCCGAGCAGGGTCTGTCATACGCTGAAGAACAGAGATCTCAAGAAATTGTGAGTGTTTTTGTGAGTGAACATGTACCTATACTTTCACTACTTACGTTTTCTTCCACTTTCATTGTCGTAATCGATATTTTCGTTAATTTTGTGAAGTCTGTAGTGAAGAAATAACTGGTGCACCTATATTGATCGTATGATAAAATTATAAACACCTTTCAAATTCCACAAACTTTCAGACACTATCATTTGTTTCACGCTACTTAATTGTTTCATACTCAATTGTTCAATCAAACTCTTGTTGGTAATCAAGAAACATATATTGAAAACTTAATCAGCTGGTTATAATACTTCAAATATTTTGGTTAGTTGAAGATGTAGCGTGAGGCAGATTATTCCAAAGGTTATTCAGAAAAAAGGAAAATTTCTATATGAACACGGATGGAGCCTAACCTTCAATGTTGTTGAGGACAGGAATCTGAACAGCATTGAATCTGCTATATCTCCATATAGCAGAAAAATTATGATAATTTTCTCTAATATTCTGGACTGAAGTTTGTGAACAGTGAATATTGTATTCGAGAAGCTTATTGAAGGAGTTTTGTAGAAAAATTCGATAAAACAGAATTTTTTCCTCACTGGATATCAAACGAACATTAAACCCTTTGAGAAATGACTTTGATCAGTCAATCCATTACTTCTACCCAGTGTGCGAAAATTTAATCACGCTGTGTTGAATTCTGTTAGAAAAGTTCAATTCGGTTTTTCATATTTCCTCACATTTCAACATACTTCGATGAAAACTGGGCGATATTTTGCATCAAACCTAAATTATTCATGTCGCTTCTTCATGCTAGCAGAGTGGAGAAGAAGTTATAATCTCTTTTCGATAAGGTGCAAGATGGTGTTGCTGCTTTCTTTCGTCAATTCGAAATTGAAAAGAAGTGGTGTATGAAAACAATCTCCTATCTACAGAAAACAAAAATTATATATATATATATATATATATAATACAAAAATATATATATATATATATATATATATATATATATATATATATATATATATATATATATATATATATATATATATATATATATATATATATATATATATATATATATATATATATATATATATATATATATATATATATATATATATATATATATATATATATATATATATATATGGGTGAATATACGCTATTTGATGTTTTTGTGTCCCAGAAGGAAATGTGATCTGTTTCATCCAATATTCATAATTTATTTATTCGACACTATTTTAAAATTGGTAATGATAGAGGCCAGACGATATTTCCATTTTTTTGAGTGTTATAAGTACCAAAGGAAAATGTGTTACCAGGGGAGTGACACCACTGGCAGAGTAGTGACAAATTAAACCAGGAAAGTGACATAACATTGATTATTAACTAAGTAAGAGGTCTGATATTAAATAAAACATGTGTAAAATGTATTGAATATTTTTTTATTATACAAGATACATTGAGTCTTTACAATTTCTAAACGCAACTTTATTATAATATTAATAGTTTGTTTATGCTTTAGTTTCAATTACCCGTATACAATAACATAATTCATATATTTTGCTTATCACTCTCATCAGCCAGAGCGATATTGTTTCGTGGAAGTGGAGGTTCGTCTTCATTATCGGATTCAGGTGGTGTTTCTTGTTGATTGTAGCTTCACGCGAACTCTATGCTTTTTAGTCTTCTTACTCCATATTTTTCTGATAGCCCTTTGTTCCCTTTAAGTCATATCATGTATGGTCTTAATGTTTCCCTTTTCTTTTTATATTGTTGCCTTTCTTCTTCTTTCAATTCTGCATTTTTAATCAGATCGTTTTTGATTCTTTGGTAGCGTAATTTTTCAGCTTGGCGCTTTTTTTTAAATCTCTCTCCATTTGTTCGCTTTTTTCAACATTCACCATGATGTCTGATTATGTTAGAATATCTAGAACAAATAAAATTAAGCCTTAACAAATTAAATATTGAACCAAACGCAATTTCGTCACTTCTCTGGCGATCATGTATTTCCTCTGGCATGAAATGTGCCAGAGGAGTGACGCCAAAGAAGTGGCGAAATTACACAAAACCCACGAAAACAACATCATTCGCTTTACTCACCACAGTTTCGTTTAATTCATGACTTCTACACACAATAAACATTGCATTTACCAAATAAACAATTTCATAACGATGAAATACAAAAAGTTGTGCTTACCAAAGGAGATACTCCAACGACTGGCACAAACACGTTCTCCAAAAGTCAATCGCAAAGTGAAGACATTTCATTTGAATTTTGCTCAAGGACGTTAGCTTGCTTTTAACTTCACACTTTTGTACGCGCGTAGTTGAAGGTCAAAACATACCGTGGTCATTTTTTAGCCAAAATTTACTCCATTGAGTTTCGCCAGATGAAGTGACGCTATTGTAACACGACATGCAAATAAGTTATTTTATTTTGTATTAATAATTTTTTTTTGCAGTTTATTTTGATTAAATATGTTGCATTGTTTATGAAAGCATAAGATCATTCAAAAATAAAACATAATTGCATACGTATTTACATTATTTTGCCATAAAACCATTATAATCCGTTAATGGGAAGGCCAGAGGAGTATACATTTCTAACATTTTCAAACCAAAAATTCCATAAATTGACCAATTATCATAAATAATAATAATAGACTATGTGGGCCAGATAAAAGGCAATATTATTTATTATTCAAGCACTGAGAGACAATAATATAATAAGTTTAACATATTTTTTTCTATAGACCAATATATATATATATATATATATATATATATATATATATATATATATATATAGACTGATAAAGTTTCTTGCGGTGAAAAGTACGAAGCAGAAATATATCTTGTTTTAGCCAGCAACTCAATTGGAAGTTGCCGTTTACACGTGTTTCGAGCTAATTGGCTCTCCTCAGAACGGCGTAGCCAAGTTCAAGGTGTATGAACCTGGAGTCGGAATCAACAATAAAAGAACACACTTATAATGGAAGTCGCCACTGCAACACCTTCACGTGAACACTCCAGGGTTGGAGATTTGATTAACGTATCGCCTTTGTAGTGACTATTTTTCCTTTACGGAGTCTTCAACCGGGAAAGTTAACAACGCATGTTTACAAATTTCTTATGATAAAACCAAATACATGGACAGAAAACCAAGAAATAAATTTCCTCTTATCAAAAAACATGGTGAAATTCTGCAAGTCGGCTATTTTAAATACCTTGGAGATGTTATACAGTCCTCAGGTTTAAACCGAATCTCTAATGAACAATGACTTACCAAGCTAAGAAGGACCTACAAGCTAACATAGGCGTACTATAATAAACAGTGCATTTAGAGAGGCGCCAAATTGAGACATTATAACACAACGATTCTTCCAAAAGTAATCCAGGCAACTGAAACAATGGTATGAATTGGCGGTCATTCAAAAATTAGAGAAATAGAGAAACAAGAACGGAAAATTCTCAAAAAGATTTACGGGCCAATCAATAGAAACGGAATCTGAATGAAAAGACCTTATAATGAACTGTATCAAAAGACAAATACTATAACAGAAGAAATCAGAAAACGACGAGCAAAGTTCTATGCAATGTCTACACAATTAACATTCCATAATACCGAAGAAACTACACAATATAACTCACATACTGTACTTTGTGAACCACAGCATCTCAAGGCTGAATTTTTTTGTACCTGAGTGACTGAGAGAAATTATGCACTTCAGTTCACTACCTAAGTTGCTGTACTACTCAACGGCCTTTAAGATCCAACCAGTTTCTCTAACAGACAAAGCACCAGCGAATGACGAAATTAACTACAGAAAAGTTGTGAATTTAAGTTTTTAGCCATTGGAAGGAATAATTATTCTTGATTAAAATTCACTCCATCAGCAGAAAAGTTTTTAAATTTCCAAAAATGATTTTCTAAAAGAATGTCCCGATGACTTACGCTAATTAATATGTCCTATCCATTAATTGCCGCATTATAAGAAAGATTTGCTGTAGTCTTCTGATTTCATTTCAGCGTTTATCCAAATCTATTCTGTTTCCTTCAAATACAGTCGATGTGCTTCACACTGAAGGTAATTTAATCTGAAGGCATTTCGATAATTAAAAATAACTATTAATTTCGCTGAAATGAGCTGAAATGCGGAGGCGATTAAAAAAGTTTCTATGCTTGTGAATATTTTGCTGGGTATGCTGTGTATTTGCAGATTAAGATGTTATGAAATCGATATAAGAAGCATCAAGAAATTTCTATACTATGTTCATTTCAGAGATCACTGAAATAAACATATAAACAAAGTATAAACACGTTTTTTCGTGATTTACATAAGTTTTTCAGTGACTAACTGAGCTATGCCAGAATAC
Organism: Henosepilachna vigintioctopunctata; assembly: GCA_030704895.1. NCBI lineage: Eukaryota > Metazoa > Arthropoda > Insecta > Coleoptera > Coccinellidae > Henosepilachna > Henosepilachna vigintioctopunctata. Next base: position 2,737,847 of record JARQZJ010000067.1, read on the forward strand.
TTCAATGAACTCATACATTTTAGTGACACTGGAATGAGAAATATCACAAATAGTAATCTTCATTGTAGAGAAGAGAAATGTCTTTCTTACAAATAGTAGGGGTTCGATGAATAATTCTTCCAATCTTCCACAATAAAATTAACATGAATTAGAGAATCATATACAATAGTACGTAAAGATAGACTCAATTCTAGGTAGAACTAACGATTGAAGTCTAACAGGTAAAAACATAGTAAAACTAATCAACTAATTCAACATAAAATTGAAAAAAGAATGCATATAATGCACCAAAAAAACAAAATAAGTAAAACATAAAAAGATATAGTGAGCAGGTTCATATTAAAGACTGCCCTGAAGTGGTCCAAATAGTAGTAGAGCTGGCACCAATATCTAGGTAGGTGTTTGAGGCAAGCTGGAAACTTATCACTGGAAACTGAAGCTTAAAACTGTCACATATCTCTCCTGATATACTTTAATAAGGAATTGCAGACCTGACTGGTGAGTAGCGGGACTAAATACCTAAAAATGTAGGTAATGGCAGCTGGAAACTCCCACCAAAATGATCGGTCTTTTTGGGAGTTTTATCTTTCAGTTGTAAATAATACTCCATTAAAATTTCAAGCTGCCTCAAATACATTCTTTACAATTTTTTGTGGAATATTTTTGAACGCATCTGGCAATGTAAAAACTCCGATTACATCGTCTGGTTTACTTTTTTTGTATTCATTAAGTTTCGTATACACTGCAACATATAAAAATTGCGTTTTGCCTAAAATATATTTTTGGGGAAAAAATGATATTTTGAAAATTCAGTAGTTGATTTAGCCCCGCTACTCACTAGCCAGGCTTGCAATTCCGAATAGGGGTATATCAGGAGAGGTAGGAGTATATAATAATACTATTTATTTGCATAAACAAATACATTTTTTATCATGCAAAAAGGTAGGAGTTTGCATTGCATTCTTCCACTCCACCTGTTATAATTTGAAGAAAAGTACTGTAACCTGCTAACCAGTATTAAAAACAAAACAATCAGAACATGATATTAAAAATAAAAGAATATAAAAGTAACAATATTGGAAATAAAAGAATATAAAAGTAACAATTACAAAAAAAAAAAAAAAAAAAAAAAAAAAAAAAAAAAAAAAAAATTCCTTCCCAAATAATATCTCCCAAAAATAATAACTGCAATGTAGAAAACAAAACAGAAAACCCCGCAAAAGGAACCGCTTCAACTAACCAACATCCTGCAAAATAATGTCTTTCACTCTTCGTTTGAACGTGTTAACGTTGAAACCAGCATTCAATAGGTCAAAGAACTTGTTCATAATTTCTGGAGCACAATAATCAAAACATCCCTCAAACTTTGATGTGCGGTGCCTGGGAGTATCATAGTGCACCCTGAACCTCGTATTCACATCATGCACGCACTGCCTTTTTCCTATTCGGTGGAAAAGATATTCTGGACTTTTATTAAGGAATAGTTTATAGAGAAATGTTATGTACGAGTACTCCGCCCTCTGTGACACACTCATTTCACCAAGCCTCTTTCTGTATTGCGTTATATGATGTCTGAAAGGAACGTTGCATACAAATCGAATGCACATATTATGAATTCTCTTCAAATAATCCTTATTAGTCTGTGTAAGGTGATAGTAATATAGAGGAGACAATAATCAATAATGGGATATATTAAAGACCTCACAAGCTGCAGCTTGGTAGGCACGTCCAATTCATACTTGTACTTATGCAGTCCCTTCAGCTTTATCACAGAAGCACGTTTCACAGAAAGTAGATGTTGCCCAAAGGAAAGTTCATCATCCAACCACAAGCCAAGATCTCTTGCCGTCTTCTCCCATTGCAGATCTTCCCCATTCATACTAACACACATATTATGAAGATCAATTCTCTGAAGGTTATATTTGCTTCCAATAAGAAGAACCTTAGTCTTGTTGGCGTTTAACTTAAGACCGCTTTCCGTGCACCACCTCTGCAGCCTCTGCAGATCAAGATTAATATCAGTGATAGTATCCGCCAACCCATCAGGAGCACATCCTGCGTACAACTGAACATCGTCAGCATACATATGCACCGTTGCCCTGGAAAATATCTCTGGCAGATCAGATGTATACACCGAAAACAGTAAAGGTCCCAAAACACTTCCCTGAGGCACCCCAGACCTTGTCTGAACAACATCAGACGTCACATTTCCCACCTTCACACACTGCTCACGTTCAGATATATAATTTCTAAACCAATCCAATTCAGCATCCCCAAGCCAATATATTTTAGCTTCGAAACAATCAGTTCATCATGCACTAGATCAAAAGCCTGGCTCTGGTCCAATAGCACGAGAACGATGACTTGCCCTCTATCCATCGCACAGTCAATGTCAGAAATTACCTTTAAAAGAGCCGTAAAAGTGGAATGAGAAGTCCTAAAACCCGACTGAATAGATGGAAGAATCTTACATTGGTCCATATACTCAACAAGCTGATCCGCTACCAGTTTCTCGAATATTTTCGAAATGATGGACAGTAAGCTAATGGGCCTAAGGTCAGAGTAAGAAGACGGAATGTTGCTCTTTGGCAACGGCGTAATGACTGCTATCTTCCACTGTTTAGGGTACACTCCGTTCGACAAAGAATAATTATATAAATGACACAAAACGTCAATACAGAACGGTATTACCATTCTGATCATTTTGAGACTTATGCCATCCATTCCAGATGCGTTAGAGTGAATAGAACTTATTTTTTTATAGACATCCACAGCATCTATTGGAGCGAATTTGAACTGTCCTGCTCGGGCGTGTGTGTGGAACGTAAAGAAATCTACCGTGCACTGATCTATTGTGGGCACACCTACCCTGTTTCTAAAAAATTGGTTTATCTCAGTAGGATCTGACAGCTCAACAGGAAGATCAATATCTATTCGTCCTGATATTCCAAGTCTCCTAAGACCGGCCCAAAAATTTTTAGTTGAACCTCTGTTTCGATCCATTTCATATTTCAAGTATGCTTGTCTTTCTGCCTTTATTGAAGTTTTGACCAGATTCCTAAGTTCAATGTATGAATTCCTATTGGTTTCTGACCTAGTTTTCAAGTATTTCCTATGTGCCCTTGCCTTCAGTTTTATCATTAATTTAATATTATCAGTAATATAAGGTTTGAAAGATCTCTTTTTTATATCACAAGACTTTGATCTCATCAAAGGTGCATGATGATCAAAAAGCTTCTTCACACAGTCATTAAAAACCTCTACTTTGTCATCTACATTATCCTGATCATAAACTGAAAACCAAGGAATTCTGCAAGCATCGAAATTGAAAAGTTCAACGTCGATTTGATTCAGGTTTCTTACATAGTACTCTCGATAACACCCTTTACATAACTCAGCTCTCATCCAGCATGTAACCATCATATGGTCAGTAAAATTATTCATATCTTTGGTTGTACATTTATCATATTTCAACTCATTACTAACACACATTAAGTCGATTAGAGTGGATGCATCCTTCGTTATTCGTGTAGGTTCTGATACGATTTGAGACATATCATAGGTTTTCAATAGTTTGTTTAGCTCGATCACATCACCCAAAGATGGTTTCAGATAGTCAATATTAAAGTCGCCAGTTAGTATTATACTATCGCAGTTTAGATAAACATATTCCAAAATCATATTAAGTTTGAGAAAGAACATTTTCACATCTGAGGAAGGTGGTCTGTACAATACAATTATACCAATTTTCCGCCTTGGATCAGTTGCATGAATTTTCACAACAATATATTCAATATATTCTTCACATATCTTGTCGACAACATTATATTTCATATTCTTTCTTATGTACAATCCAACTCCACCACCACGACCCTTTCGGTCCAATCGCTCCAGAGAATAACCAGGCACACAATAATTTTCACTTAAATGTTCTGCGGTTAGCCAAGTCTCCGTAACACCAACTAAATCATATCCATGAAAAACAACCAGATCACTAAACCAATTGAAGATATTTACTATAGAGCGCACATTCACATGGGATATACTAAATTTGGGTTTTTTGACTTCATTATGATAGGCTTTCCACTTTTGTACATAATATATAGTTCCTTTTCACCATTAGATTTGCGCTCTTCTAGTTCAATTTTCACTTTTTTAAAATATTCACGTTGCATTAGGGTTTCGTCGGTAGAGATGGAAACATTAAAGCCATTATCTTTTAGCCTTTTTCTGTTCTTCAGCACCGCATGCACATCCTGTACATTCTGCAGTGTGACGCGCAGCGGTCTCGGAACAGTTTTATTGCGTCCTAAGCGAAATAAGGAAATATTTTCAGCATTCACGTTTGGGGCGATTGTATCTATTATTTGCTTTACTCTATCTCTGTCAGATATTCCAGCGCCCTCCTCCAGTCGATATATTATTATGTTTTTTTCACGCTTCTTTCTTTCAGAAATTTCCTCTATAATCGATTCAACACCACCTGGATCACGACCCTTCAATGCATTCACCTCACTTCGCAGTTCCTCCACAATCCTCTTCATATCATTAATAGCATCGACGAGTATTTTTATTTCAATATTACTCGTGTCATTGACCGCGCTCACACATGATGGGCAGAACCATAACAATCCCGGGATTCCCTTGATGATTTCGATTTTCTTCTTATCAATACCGGCACACCTGTGATGATAAACTTTTTTACATTTATTGCATGACGCAGAATTCGACCTCGTTGGATAGTTGGGATCCTTACATACATCACATAATTCGGGCATTTTAGAAGTTATATACTATCTTACAATTACACCAGTATATACTCGGAATCGCCTCTTCTTTATACACACTTATCAACTTATCTTAACTCCCTAACTTAACTTAAATAGCCTCAATCAGTCTTTTATTTCGGAGATCGTAATATAATGTACTTCTCATATCCACTTCTCAAATCGATTCATGATGTCATACAACCTGTCATACAATCATTCGATTGTATGACAGGTTTTCAGTTTGTCCCGAATATCTACCCATAAATTGGTGCAGGCTTTCAGACTAAAATACTCGCTGACAGAATAGAAGCAAAATCGCAGAAGATGTTTATTTTGAATTCATTTAATGAAAGCTCTTTGAAATGAGAATTTAAAATATTATATAAATTAGAATGACTCGTTTTTTTTTAATTATTGACGGATATTATTTGCGCCTCTCGTATTGTAATTATTAAGATAACACTGTTTGGCCGACGTATCTACATGCCTATGTATTTCTAAAAGAATATATCCTTGCATATAATCCACGATGTATGCAAGGGCATTATTATTCGTATTTCATAAAAAATACACTTTAAACATTACCAGTCATATCATTCATTTATTTAACTGCTGAAACTCATTTACATTCACAAACGTCCATGTCTTACCCAGGATCCTGGTAATCCTGGTTCACTTCTGAATTATCAGATTTTATATGTTCGTTTATGTTTTATATGTTAGTTTTTATATTGTTCTGTGTATTCTGTGGGTCTCGAGTTTTGTCTATCCTAAGGTGGGTTGAGCTAAGCTCGAGCATTGAGATAAAGAATACCATGCCACTGCTTCCATTTTCTTAGGAACATATGATCAAACCTTAACGTACAAAATATTTAACGTTTTGAACTTCAAATATGTATATCGAAATGTATAAACCGAGAAAGTATATTTTTGTATTTTTTCTAGTTAGACGAAAATAAATGTGAATTAACCATTCTTGAATTAATCACATAATCCAAACCGCCTGTCCAGATATCCCGATATAAATAGTTTCATTAGGTTCACTGAGCTTTACTGGGTTATACGGGAAAACTAGATTAAATGTCGCAAAACTTTTTTGAAGGGAAATTCAATTAAAGTTAGTTTACTCAGTGGTTACCACTCAATTTTTTGCGATTTCAATTACGATATACCAACTGCTTAAAATAATCGAATTAGCAAAGTCATAGATTGTATAGAAAAACTTTTAGTGAAAATGGTAAATGACGAGCTCAATTGAGAATCGAAAAATTCCCAACAATAATGTAATCGAAGAAGTCGTTTGTAACGACGAAACGCGTCATGCTATGTAGTCAATAAAGTGTAAATCATAAGTTCAAGTGTTTGAATTTAAGTTATATTCAATTATAATGGATTTACATTAAGTAAACGCCAACCCTATTAAATAAATAAATAATAATGTAATCAATTTCAATTTGATTATGATTATGTTGAATAAGAGAGCTTAGAAATGACGAAAGAACCCTGAACTTTTTTGAAGAACTCCTTCTAAATTATACTTCACATTCGAAGTGAAATGGTATTATTTTCAGGAATATCAGTTAGAACCTGGTAATTCACAAAACTGGAAATACTTGGAATGGAATTGAGAATTTTTATGTGCTTTATTATGAAGTTTTTTCTTCAATGGAAGTTGCTGTGTATCCTTCTAAAATCTCTGATATATCATGTCCATGGCGTACTCAGGAAGACGCACCACGTCTCCGTATTTTGCCATAATTATAATTCTGAGTCTTGGTGAAGTCATGAATATTACTATGGATCGAGTAGATTCATGCATGCTCGCATGCATGATGTTATTGAACACAACGAATACTTGAATGGAGACCCAAATCTGTCAAGAGACATGAGAAGAGCCCATGGCACATAACATCACACAAGAATTACAGAGAATTGGATCGAAATGGCTCAAGACAGGAGAGAAGAAAGACCTGCTCTAGATGCCGAAGGCTGATTGATGACCTTTCATGAAAATAAAATTTAATAAATTGACATTTTTTCTTTGGATGTAATATTTTACGTAGGCACTGGAACTATTTTGACAGTTTTCATACAGAAAACTATCATAGATAAGAGTTAGTTTCATATAATGAAGGTAAAAGTTGACTCAAGATGAATCTTAGGAGTCTTAAGCTCTATGAAATTTTGTACTATCCAACTACATTCGCTTATTACTCCATAATCAAGTATTATACTCGAACTTAATGTTGAGGAATAGAATGTGAGAATCTAGGTTAAACTTCATCATTGGCAGAGACCACATTGAGAGGGTAACTGTTGAGAGTAAATTGTTATTGTTTCTATAACAGTAGACAAGGGCCAGCAAAATTTCATCTGTTATCTGAATACAAGGCAAATGTCTCCCATCAATTTATATGAGTACAATAATATTCAGTGGTAGCAGATGACCACAAGAATGGGTGCAATGAAAATAATTGGGGACACAGAAAAGAAATGCTTTCATTGGAAACATTCATTAAGCTTATTGTAGAGCATGTGAAGTGTTGAACGCTGAATTAGAAAATATTTGCAAATATATTTTGTGACTATAATTGTTGATTCACCAACACGAGTTTGTAATGATAAGTATTGGATTACTTCGTTCTTGTTGCTGTAATATTTTCAATAATAATACTTAGGAAATCATCTTTCATCTTTTCAATAGATTTGAATTCATTCCGAATATTCAACTCCAGTCGTTCAGTTATATTCAAAACATCGTCTATAATCTGATAATCTCATTAGAAAGTTTTATTTTCATACAACTCAGCGCATTTGACACAGTTAGTTTTTAGGGTAGCTTTTGCGGAACTGAAATACATCTTTAAGATTGAAAGGCTATCAATACACCTGAGGAGGAAAACTTATGATTGTTGCATACTACCCGAAATCACATACGGTTTGGAAATTTTGGCATAACAAGAAAGTTACACAACGAGCTGTGGAGAGATTCATGTTGGGTATGACGTTGAAAAATGAAATAAGAAGGAGACAACTAGAAGGCAACACCAGGATGGTAGTTGCTGAAGAACGATTGCCAAGCTTTGGCCAGGAAACATTGGCCATATTGACAAGACAAGATTTGAAGAGATGGGCACACAAATTCACATTTTAAGCAACCATAGAGACACAAAAGCATAAATCAATCATCTGAAGAGGTGGGGGAAAGGAAATGGATGGAGTTTCATCACAATGGATGAAACTAGGCCAAAGAAGGCATAATATTACTAATATTTTGAGTGGTTACAAATCATTTTATGTACCCTGTACCTCGCAATGACTAACATGATTAACTCTTGTTTCAAGTTCGATAGACTTTTCTGTTTTTCAAATGGAAATATTTCGGCCATTGCCTTTTTTAAGAACTTTTTGTGGATCAAATTGTCTACGTTCTCTGCATTGCACTGACTAGTCTACAGCGATACGCTGAATTATATATTTTACATAGTTGATATAAGCGTTTAAAAGTGTTATTTTAACAAGTGTCGCGGCCATAATATTCAATGAAACCATGTTTTCTTAAATTCCAATTAATATGTTTTCACTGAAACCTTATTCTTGTAAGCAATTGATTTCGATTACTGGTTGATTTTTCAACACTTTGATTTGTAGTATGAATGATATATTTCATATGAACAAATCTTCGCAAAAGGACACGTTAGTTCTCTATCTGTATGAACTAGGTAGTCAAAAGAGCTGAATCTTATCATCATTATGTTGAGATATAATTCTCTTGAATAATATTTTAAACTTCAGGAATAACGAGTTGAATACCTAATTGATGAGCTTAAAGTAAGACAAAAACATGCACGTGGTCTCGAATAGAGTCTTTTATTAACCCAAGTCTTTGTGTGCGAGACACTCAAGTTCTCTATCTGTATTGAACTGGGTGGACAAAAAGAGATAGATGGAAAACACGTTGAGATAAAATTCCCTTGAAAAATTGTTTGAACTTCAGAAATAATGAATTGAATACTTGATACATAAACTTGAAGTGAGACAAAATAAGATACACGTGATCCAAAATAGAGTCGTTTCTACACACGAAGTTGAGTTTTGTACGGTACTGTACACAGTGAACTGCAAACAACAAAAATGAAAGGGAACCATAAAACATGCAGGACATACTCAAGCTCATTTGAACACTCCTCGCAGGAGGTATCCCTTTAATAGATAACGCAATATTTTCACAGTCATGTCAAACAGAATTCGCTACTTGGTTAGCTCGGAATATTCCCGAGAGGATCGCGTGTTCCTGAATTCAAACAAATTCTGAGAATCTCATTTGCAAGGCAGGGAGCAGTAACTTCGGATGGATGCAAAATCGCTTTAAGCTAACTCGCATATTTCTTTCTGAAACCCGAAGGATAACTTGCACGAACCTGATTCTTATAAATTAAGGAGCTACTAGATCTTTATAATTTGACAACGAAAACATCAAGCGTTGCAACAAAGGAAGTTATTCAAGTTGCATATCGTTCACAAGCGGAAGTTTTCCCGGACTGTATTATATTTCAACTATGTCTCCAAGGTTCACTGCGAATATTCGAAATTCCAGTTCTCATTTTTGCCAGTTCGAAAGTTTGATAAATCTGAGATGAGATAAATTTTTAAGATGACAAATAGCTCAGACATAGGGATTATCAAGACTATTTACAAAGGTTCGACTTATGCTTCAAAGTGTATTTCCAGCTGAGATTTTCTCAATTTCATACTTGTATATCACGGTTTGTCGGTTTTTGAAAACCAGTTTTAAAAATCGGTTTTTTGAAGAAAACTATGAAATTCGAAAACCGGTTTTTCCGTAGAAAATGTTTTCAATGTATGAATAACACTTTTTCAGAAATGTGGAGTGCTTTTTCTCCACTAGGAAATTTCCCCCTGACAAGGCCTCAATCTGCCTCCTCCTTGTCAGGGGTTTGATTAGTTGTCGATTGATGGACAAACAATTTAAGGCCTGATTCTCCCGATTCTTGGAAATCGGTATCAAAGGGTTTCGGTGCTGACAAGGCCCCAATCTGCCTACTCCTTGTCAATTGAATGAGTTTTCTACTGATGTAGAACTGATTTAATTGAGAAAATATTGACGTATTTATACATAAATTAAAACTGCTTACTCGCTGAAATGAAGTTCATCACACTCATGCGAGTATGGTGAACCCATGATATTGAACAACACTTAAAAAAAATTCGAAAATGACAAATGTAGCCAAATGTAACAGATCAATGAAAACACTGTTGCAAGCGGTATGGTTCTTGGAATCATATCGGTCCGATATGATTCTCTGGCGGCTCGTTTTCGTTTATCACGCTCGTTTCTGAATACGTTCGTTCTATTGTAAAATATTGTATTTTATTTTCAATGGTGACTACCGCGTAAGATTTTACCGCTAGAGGCGCTGGTATAGCGTGAGGTCTAAGAAATGACAGCAATCAAATATTAATTCTGTGAATTTTCCCTTTGTTAGCTTTAAATGGAAGTTTATTAGTTTTTTCAGTAATCAGTATCTTGAATTGTTTTAATAATCGTTTAAAGTGGAAATAAAAGATACGGATCAATGAATGTCAATGCTGCAAAAGCGGAATAGTCAGAAAAGATTATTGAAGTGACAGGATAAACAAAGTATATCACAACAATTTGTTGCTTAGTAAATGAAGGCACTATTATTGATTTCTTTCAATTTTTATTTAGCAGATATCTTAATTAAGTATATATAATGGTTATTTACATAATGATATTATTCCTGAAATTAGCAATAATGAAGCAGACAAATATTATTCTTCCCCGTAAGTAGTACCAAATTAGATCCTGATGTAATACTTAGAATCCTAAATGTCTTTCCTGAGTCTATAACACGCTGAACATTTATACCTTCTGATGAAATTTTTTTTGGATTTTCTGAGCTGATGTATTTCACACTCATCACATCGTTCTTTCAAGAACTGTGGCATTAACATCCCCATGAGAAACTAGATCCTGTATATTAACAGCACGATCAAAAATAATGCCATTATTTTTGAAAAAGATTGATAATACTTAATTTTTCAAACAATTGTCTGTCGCTGGTTGATCCACCAAATGCTTCTGATATAAAGTTACACTTCTAGAGTTTGAAATTCCTACTAATACTTTCAGTGTATTTGCTGATTTAAACTTTGAATATGTAGTTTATTGTGAAACTGGATTTAGCGGTTTTTGCATTTTTGTTTTTGTACAATCCATAATAGTGTGCAGCTATTAGTCTTATCACAAAACATTGACTTTCATCGATCACTTTCTTTGGAGCCTATATATTAATATCCTTCAATTTGCAGTAAAAGTAATTAATTCATTGCTGACTACCATGATGAGTATTTTCATCCCCTTATTTTCTGAACAAAAAAGGATTCGCAATTTAATGTCTACCTACATATCGACTAATGCAGTTTGATGATTTATGGGTTAATAAACAAATATAAGCGGCAAGAAATGAGAAATTTTGCCATGAGATTTTCCCATTACTACTTTTGTTTTTGAAGGTAATTTTCAAATGTAGGAATCATGACTAGTCGTATTGAAAGGTTGGCCAAAACGATACCTTATATGAGAATTAAAAGAGTTACTTCACCATCACATCGTACGTTAATATATGGAGGTATTTTTTCTTATCGTCTGGCATCTTTAGTGAACCGGATGTTACCTCATTTTCGACTGGCTGACAGCCTCTAGAAGAAAAATGATAACAGGGAGATACTGAGAATGCTGCCTTAAATTTTAAGCGTCTTCCCATTTTTTCTTTAACGTTTTTCTTTCAATAGACTTCGATTGGATCATCAAAAGCAAAGCCAGTGTTTCTAAAATATGGACATTGACCAAGATAGTACAAGTCTTGAAAAAGGGTAATCCTTCTGTTGTGAACAACATCATGCCAATATCCATCTTATCAAATGTTTCCAATCTTCTGGAAATTGATCAATTGAAATCAATCTTCAGCATCAAGATTGATCCACATGGATTAATGTCAATGAGATCTTTCTCAAACAATGTCATACTGTTCTTAATAATCTGAGTTTTCTCAGTACTAAGTACTGGACACTGACGGTCAAGTTGCTACGAGTCACACAGATTTTCAGAAAGCCTTTGATGGAGTTGCTCATACGCTCTTTATACAGAAATTACTCGACAAATTTGGATTCTCCGATAGCCTCACCAACCTTCTTCATTATTACCTGGTAGACCGACGTCAGTTCGTACAGCTGCAGGGTATACCGTCAGTAGTATAACAACACCGGTTCTGACCCACTTTTGGTCATTTTTACATGTAAACTCCCATGAGGAATTCTAAGGTCCGATTTAGCGAAATGGAACATTTTCAAGGTCATTCAAGGTTGTTGGTGGCGTGACGTCATAATCATATCATATATGCAACAGATATTCCAAGGAAAATTTATGAAAGTGCAATTAAGAGAGTATAAGCAAGCCGAAAGGGAATAACGTAAAAAATAAAATATGAGTGTTTTCCACGGTAACTCTATACAGCCGTTAGGACGCTAAATATATTTTTAAAATCCCAAACCGCTGACAATCGTACCTACCTCAGTTCCAGAAGAAATGTGGGCACAACGATTTTAAAATGGAAACGTGGGCAATAAGAACAAGTGAAATTACGCTCATTTTCCCTCATCGTGTTAGCCATGATTTTATACGGTAGAATTAGAAGTGACGGGCACGAAGTCAAATAAAAGCGAACATATAGAGATATGAAAGAAGGAGCGACAAAACAGAAAAGCATACGTAATGAGTACTAGCGTTTTTGTACGGATACCGAAAAAAATATATATATTTAGTGAACACTGCAGTAGTAGATATCATCATTAGATTATGTTTCATTCCGAACTAAATGAATATTGTTTTATATAATGTATAAAATGATATATAATTATATAAATGATATATAGATTAATAAAATATATTCTACAAATTTTTACTCCATGTGTCATTTATTAATTTCTATATAATTATAAGGATTGCATGAAAATTTTACCTTATATATATATATATATATATATATATATATATATATATATATATATATATATATATATATATATATATATATATATATATATATATATATATATATATATATATATATATATATATATATATATATATATATATATATATATATATATATATATATATATATATATATATATACTAGTAAATACTGAGACTCTTAATCGAAATATCGAAATATTTCAAATAAAACTCTCAGGGAGCTGTCTACACAAATATACCTGTAAAGGATCATCCAAATAATGCCCGAGAACATCCAAAAAATTCCTCAACAAATACGACATCAAGTTGGGTCAGTTGCAAGCAGCATTAATACCAATAGAAAGACTCACACGGCATACCAAATACCGTGTGACAATAGTTCTGGAGTATAAATCGAACAGATTTGTCAACATCTGCTTAAAGGATAAACGGGCATAAATATGGTAATTAAAATTCCACTTTTTTTAGAAAACACTAACTAATCTTGAATCATAGTGTTGATTTCACGGCTGTTGAGATACTTAAAACTGAATGCCACTGAAGAAAACGTGAAATATATGAGATGATTTCAATGAAAAATATTTCAATGCAGTCAAAGATAAAGCTGAAATACAGGGTCACAGAAAGATTTATAACAACATCCCCAAAAACTAGAAGAAACAACTCATGAGAAATCCGATTATGAAAATATTCTTCCAAAATTTCCGATATAAATAACCGCCCTAAGTTAGACTACTATTACTTCTTAAGAAAGATAGCGGCACTCTACGTTGACACCTTGATCGATCTATAACACATTATAATTCGATATTGTATATGGTCTTTAAAGGTGATATTCTGTTTTCTATTATAATTGTTAGTATATATAAGTAATTGCTTATGAGTTGATACGTAAATCTTTTATATTTTAGTGACCAAACATGCCGATCTCTGGCTTGATCGGTAGAACACCCACCTATGCTACGGTAGAATTCGAGTTCGAGCCCCGCTGAAGGCATGGGTGGGAGAAGTTTGAATAATGATATATGCTGACTGAACATTGTACAAACCAAATGGGAGTTCGAAACCGTCGTTAAACTGTAGGTCCACCTAATAAAAAAAAATTCTTTATCACATAATTTGAAAAAAAAATCGCAGTGGCAACTGAAACGTTATTTAACTATAATATAAGCATTTGAATTGAAGTATTAATTAATGAACCACACAGCCTGTGAAAATATATCTTCATAATTCATTCTTGTCACGATCTAAAATTTACTGTGATAATATACTTACAGTAAATCTACTGTAAGTATACTGGAAGTAAAACTGTGAATATCCAAAGTTAAGTGGAAATCAATTCTGATAATTGCTATCAGCTCATCGTTGAACAAGCCACAATCGTTTTCATTCCAGCTGGGTTGGGGCACAGAGTAGATATAGTTAACGCCATTAATCAGCAAGAGTAAATTGGTAGCCACTGACAATAAATGAGATTAGTATATAGCACAGACATGCCATTTGCTAAATGGTTTTTCAACTCTACATCTGTGGTTACCAAACTTGAACAGATGAAAATCGAGGTGATATTTTATCAATTCTCTCTAAGAACTCGACGAATAATTGAGTTACAGTAACCCAAAAAAAAAAATCATACTGATTATAATATACCATGTAATAATTGCAGTAAATGCTATATAGGACAAACATCACAAAATATCGAAGAAAGAATTAAAGCACATGAATACGCAAAAACTCAAATAACAGCCTTACATAAAAATAAAATAAACACAATTTCGATTACAATACAAGGATTTTAGCAACTGAAAAAGAAAAAAATGTAGAGAAATTTTAGAAATGTTACACATTCGTAAAAATTTAGGAACAACAGTAAATGAGAGACATAAAAAACTTTATTCCATTTACAACGATGTGATAAACCTTATCCTAAGGTTCAACCTAAACCTAGCCTGATAACCTAAACAAATAACAAATAACACTCATAAAATGAATACACAACAATCACCAAACATCACATCTCAAAACTCATTCTTTCCAGATCTACCTCCAATTTCACGCACATAAACCAATTAATATACATATTCTGGATAAGTATAAAACTCAACTATATATATATATATATATATATATATATATATATATATATATATATATATATATATATATATATATATATATATATATATATATATTATATATATATATATATATATATATATTTTTTTTTTTTTTGAAAGTTTTTAGCATTAACAGGCTTTTTTAATATGAAAAAGTTTATTTCTGTTGACGTTTCGTTGTTATATTACAACTTTGTCAAAACTAATTAATTAATTAGTTTTGACAAAGTTGTAATATAACAACGAAACGTCAACAGAAATAAACTTTTTCATATTAAAAAGCCTGTTAATGCTAAAAACTTTCAAAATAAATACCTCAAACAGGCAATAAATCAATTTCAAGATATATATATATATATATATATATATATATATATATATATATATATATATATATATATATATATATATATATCTGAGTGAAAACACTACACGAAAAGAATTCTGTAGTTCCCGTGCTACGTTATCGCACTTGTATATAATACTACTTATAGATATTCGCTATCAAAGTACATTATAACGCTCTTTCGATAATTCTTGACGGATTATTTCAAAGAATATTAAAAGGAGCTGGCTATGTGAAATATGTACAATGCGATGTCTCCATTGTTCCTTCTAGGGATCAATGTTAGAGAATAATAGATTCTCCATTATCCTTCATGGGAAAATGTTGAAGAATCTTGAAATCGATGTCTTCATTTATTGAAAACGTGAGACAGTATACTGTTTCGTACTACAAGGTACTCATCAGTCACGTCACGTTCAACGGATGAAAGGCAAAGATTTCAATCCTCACATACCCTCTAGTCGATTTTAAGACAGAAATATAGAGTACGTCTATGCCTATATAATGCATAGATTAACGTGCATCTCAAATCTTAGAATCAATGAAAAGCACATGGAGACATCTACATTGAAAGATTCATACGTCCTTATCAATCAAGATACTACATTTCACAAATCTAGATTTTTGGGACAGTTTCATCTAATTCGATGAAATAAAGTGCCATCTAGTTTGTGGTTGTAAATTCACTCGTTGTCAATTTTCAAATTATATCAGAGTGAAAACACTACAAGAAAAGAATTCTGTTGTTCTCGTGCTACGTTATCGCACTTGTAGATAATACTACTTATAGATATTCGCTATCAAAGTACATTATAACGTTCTTTCGATATTTCTTGACGAATTATTCCAAAGAATATTATAGCGGAGCGGGCTATTTGAAACATGAACACTGCGATGTCTCCATTGTCCTTCTAGGGATCAATGTTAGAGAATAATAGATTCTCCATTATCCTTCCTGGGAAAATGTTAATCTTGAAATCGATGCCTTCATTTATTGAAAACGTAATGTACCTACTTTGATAGCGTATATATATATATATATATATATATATATATATATATATATATATATATATATATATATATATATATATATATATATATATATATATATATATATATATATATATATATATATATATATATATATATATATATATATATATATATATATATATCCTTCGGTTGACAATAAAGTTGAGAATTCCACAAAATTCCGTGGTTTCGTAGGCAGTTAATTACATCGAACTGTCTGCTTCTTTTGTCCGTATTCCCATTAAAACAGAAAATTATTTCTTTCAAAAGTATAATAGGTCATCAAAATTTGTATATTCAACTTTATAGTCAGTGCCGGGATGGAAGGATACAGTTGATATTGTTTAACTTGAATATTATCATTTATAGAAACAAAATTTCAAGCGAAATTATTCATTTTGAATGTTCCCCGCTGCCCATTTCTTCTCTTTATGATATGACAATACATATTTAGTACGAATGAGTATAGGTTAAAGGCGTTTGCGTGACTTGAAGAAGTTATTAGTTGATGAAAAGCCCCTTGTTAAGGACGAGCAACTACCGTGTTGTTATAAAAACTATAGTCAACAGCTTAGTGTGGATCACAAATCTGGCACTGAATTGATACTTTCATCAATTCGAAATATGAAATATTTGAAGTAATGTTGTAACTGAGCTGCTCTGACCTCAGTGATAAAGTAAAAGAAATAGAAATTGTTAATGATATTGCCGAAAAGAGAGTTGAGCCACAAAAATAGCAAATTCCTCAGCATCTGTTACAATCTGGCATCTACCAGAAGTTCTTATCCTTCATTCGCACTAGGTGCTGTGATAAAACCCTGATAATTCGATTCCGTCCATGTTGCTACAAGTACGTTGGCGCCAATCGGGGGCAGTTTTACAACTCTGAACGATCCGTTGGGATGGAGGCTCATTCGACGGCCCCAAGGGGCCTTTGTCTTAGCTTATAACCCCCCGAACTTCCATCGATTAATGAATGTTTAGTTGTTCCACACCACCAACTTGAAATTAGTTCGTGTGTTGGGAACAAAGCAACCGTATCGCTGTTTCCGTAAGATAAATAGATTGACTTGAAAATGTGTGAACCAGAATTTATTGATCTCTTGTGTATATTTGTGAACTTCCTCACCTCACTTTTTCTTGGAATTGATAGGAAAAATGACGGGATTTCATCGAGAAAGAGCAGTAGCTGTAAAAACAAAAACCTTCTTCGTCTTCTCACTTAATCACGATCCAAAACTCAATGAGGGGAGTTACCTATTCAATTACTATATCAATTCCTCAAAAACAATTAATTTGAATTAACACACGTGGCTAAGTTTCACTAAACATATCAAAAAACTCTGCTTAAATGTTACTCAATTTTATTGACTCAGTAATATTGTATAACCACTGTTAACCGCACGAAATTTATGTATAGTTTCTTTTAAATATATTAAATGAAACTCAAGCCAGGTGTGTTAATTTTTATTAATTGTTTTTAACAAAATATTTCACCAAGAGATAGGCGAAACCTCCGTGTCAATTCCAGTTTTCGTCTTTTTTCAATTCTTTCCGAATCTTTTGAAGTGAGAACTTCGAAGATAATCAAAACTTTTATTTTAAATATGATATCCCGATTCTGAAATTTTCATTAAAATTCCGAAATATTCTGAGAAAACATCTTAGGGATTTGTGTTCACGAATGTTTTGAATGAAAACATAAATCATCGCCTTTCGAGATTTTATATTTAGTGCATTCCAGAAAGTATCGAACTCGTTGGGAGAACTCATTGGATTGTGAATTATTTTCTAATCATTCATTCAAAGTATTTTCAACATTTCGACACACTTTTCTGTTGTCAGGAGACAAGGTGCTGCAAATTAGAAATCACTTTGACATAATAGATAGATTAATAAAGTTGTGTATAACAGATACAGAATACTGTGAAAATAAATGGATAGACTTTCGTGAGTTACTCGAAGCTATATTCTTCAGATTAGACAATTTTTGATTTCCTTCATTTTCATATTCCAAAAAATGTTTCAAATGGAAGAAAATTTCACAAATCGATTGGGGCGACACTTAATGAGAAGTTAACAACATAATTTGAATAAAACTGAGTAGTTCTGTAATTTTTACTATAATTTTGTCAAACATGACAAAACTGTTTCTGAGACAATGTTTTTATAACAGAATGATATTAAAAGTTTGACTAAATTATTGTCGAATTAACAAAACTACTCAGTTCTATTCAAATTATAATGAAATTCCCTGAGTTTTTTGAATGCAGTGAAGGTTGAGGTAAATTTTTGTAAAATGAGAAATCAATGGTTGATACAAACTTTAAGCGTCTGTCCATCTCCAAGTAATTACAATAAGATATTTCTGTCTGTTTTCGATTAGGAGCTAAAAAGTCATTTCATACCCGTGGTAAATTGAAGGACCACGTCTAATGACTGATGAATTTGAAAACTTTCACTTTTTCTGGGATATCAACAATGAAATCAGACAGTTTTCATCAGTAGGAAAACGAACATAAGTGTGAAATAATTTACTGAAACAGAGTTAGCAATACTACTTGGCCTAATTGGCCTTATTCTATTAAATGATATATAAAAAGAAGCATATTCGATCGTCTTCAAGAAAACGGTATTCAATTTCGTGAAAAGACGAAGCTGTTCAATCTAGAAGCATCTGTACGTAGAATAGTGAAATTCTGATAATTTTCCATACTAATGAATATTCTTAGGAAAAAGATGTCAATTTGCTTCAATCTCTCACATACAACACAATAATCATATTCTATAATTCCTCAACTACATATGGTAAGCACAAAACATCCATAAGATGTTGATCCAAATGAAAATAACCAGAGAGTCACTGGAATAATTAGAGATGACCAATTAGTGAATTAGAGTAATTTTTTTGTATAAAATTCCGGAAATAATGAATAAAGAGATAGAGTTTCTGACGCTCCAGAAATTATTTCATTTTCGAACAGCTACAAGAATTCGGGACAAAGAAGAGCTCAAATATTTCTGACTCATTAAAGTAGCAATCTAGCTACACTTTCGACCTTCAAATTAGAGCACTTAGGTTCTTTAAAAATCGTCCCATTTTAATCTAATCGTGAAGTTTCCTCCACGATTAAATCGGGACGAAATGAAGAAATATGCATCCTGTCGGATTATGTGAATTCAATTTCATTAACACGCACACAGAATTTAATGATTGCCATCATATGAAAATTCACATCAATATGAATAAATTCAATACGAGTATTTTTGATATTCGGTTGAAATATGTTGTAGAGGTAATTTTATTATTCAACTAACTTCAATTGCAACACAAAATATCTCTCTCGAATTGACGCAATTCATGTTAAAAATAACAATATTGTAATGTTTAAAACAATATTAGGTAATAGTCGTAAATATTAATTTACTACAAATCCATAACAACAAACAAATGTAGCTGGGATTGAATGAAAAGCATCAAATTGATTTAGATCATTTTATTGAATGCATGTTACACACAGATATATATATATATATATATATATATATATATATATATCTATATGAACATATATATATATATATATATATATATATATATATATATATTTATTATATATATATATATATATATATATATATATATAATATATATAATATATTATATATATATATATATATATATATATATATATATATAATATTATATATAATTACAATGCCATAAAAATTTTAGATCACGCAAACAATTACAACAAACGCCTTTTCCTAGAAATGGTTCATATTAAAAAGACAGGAAATTGTATTAACAAAAAATCTGATACAGATAATTTAAGCAATATATATATATAAATCTCATAGGTTCTTCTGATTAATGGCTCATATTCGGATATCCAATTCACCGAAAAATCCATTCTGAATATATAAAAAAACAAATTCATTCTCTTTTCGTTAGTCATAAAACTTCGGCCAACGTTATGCATTTTAAGAAACGCCCTTAAAAACATCTGGGAACACTCTACTTGAAAAGCCAAATTGAGAAATACGGTCATTGTCGTGGCTTCCTTCAACTATCCAGCACGTAGTATATATATATATATATATATATATATATATATATATATATATATATATATATATATATATATATATATATATATATATATATATTACCAGAAAAGTTGCCGTATCTTTTTTTATTCAAATTTTCTTCTTTGGGTACTCGGCAGTTGAGGCGAGATTAAGAACACACAATCTTCAATCTGTCATCTATATTCTGGACACTAATGCGGTCCTTCATCAGGATGCTAAAATTCAAATATAAAAACATAATTCAACAGAACTGCATTGCAACATTTACATTTGACTTGTGGTAAAGACCAAAAAACACACGGAAAAAACTCATCCACAAGAGACAGGTGTCCCGGACGTCGAAAATACACAATAATAAAATATTCAGATTTTAAAAAGCTAACAATTGTTGAATACTTATTATAATATCGAGGTTAATAACCAGGTTAGCTCCGACAAACAGAAACACGAACGTCACACTCCAATGATGGACTCCTCTCTACGGACAGGTTGCTCAAACCGTATATGTCCGTCCGTTTGTTGATAATGTTGTCGTGCTCATTGATATAGCACATTTCTAAAAAAAGTTCTTTTATTGAGGTTCGAGCTGTTCCATAATATATAATATTTTTGTGTCATCAGAGTTGAAATTATGGCCCAAATTCGAGGCATGGCCAGCCAAAGCACATCTATCGGGGTGTTATCTCACATCGCTTTTGTGCAGGGCAATACGACACTTAAGAATTTGTGAGGTTTGTCCTACATAAACTGATGGGCAATTGGCACGAGGGACGAGGTAGACACAAGCTGACTTCGACATAGTTGGAATATCGTCTTAATTTTGTGAAAACTCTCCTGATCTGAAAAGGGTTGTACTTCACATAAGGAAAGTCAAAGAAGAGATAAAACAATTTTTGTGATAACCCTGGAATGAAAGGCAGATGAACAAACTTAATATTTTCCTCGGTCAAATTATGGCATGCAGAAACAGCCTGAGATGTTAGCGAAGGATTATCGTCATTAGTAAGGTTAGCCGATTCGTCTCCTCCTGTACTATTCACTCCGATATTAGTGCTGTAAAATAATTTTCTTAAAAAACTTGGCGGATACCCATTGTCCAACAGGATGCTGAAAAGTCTTTTTTCCGCTGCAGATCTAAAAATGTTTTTTGGTCTTAACCACAGGTCAAATGTAAGTGTTCCAATGCGGTTGTGTTGAATTGTATTTTTTTTATTTAAATTTTAGCATCCTGATGAAGGACCGCATTAGTGTCCGAAATATAGATGACAAATTGAAGATTGTGTGTGCCTATTTTCGCTTCTACTGCCTAGTACCCAAAGAAGAAAATTTATATATTATATATATATATATATATATATATATATATATATATATATATATATATATATATATATATATATATATATATATATATATATATATATATATATAAGTGTATTGATATACTTGAGACTGAGACTTACAATAGAAATAACGAAATATTTCCAATAAAACTGCCAGGGAGCTGTCTACGCAAATGTTGTTCACGAGAATGAACCTATCACTTTCGATAGTGAATATTAAGTGCGCTTCGAAAAATCATTGAACTTGTTGATATTAATCAACAAGTTCTTCGAATGATAAAAAGATAGAATTATTCATAATTATTATGAACCATGAGTCTTATTCAATCAAACAATCAAGAATCGATGACTTTCAAAACGCTCCCAGGTCCTATATCCAAATGAAGATAAAAATTCCCGTGAGCTCTGTTTATTGAAGAAAAGATGTATAAAGTCTCTCCTGAATATTTGATTCCTACCCATGACAACATTAGCTAGAGTACGTAGAGGCTTTTTAGACATTTCATTCAAACACAACCGAGCTTTGTCTGTAATGTGTTAGAATGTTCCCATGCCTAATCGCAAGTATGTGTATGGGACCATTCTTACACACTACAGACAAAGCTCTGTTGTATTTGAATGAAATATCTACAAAGCCTCTACGTAGTCTCACAAATGTTGTGAGAATCTAAAATGCTGAAAAGAGTTAATAAGTTAATACGTCTCTTCTTCGATAGAGGGAGCTCAAGTGAATAGTTACGAACTAATGTTCTCCTCATTCTGTAATAGGACTTTAGGGCATTTTGAAAGTTATTGATTCCCGATTTTTTATGAAATAAGACTGATGATTCATAATAATGATGAAACAATTGTATCTTATTATCATTCAACAAGTTCGATGATTTTCCGAAGCGCACTTAATATTCCCTCTCGAAAGTGATAGATTTGTTCTCGTGAACAACATTTATGTAGACAACTCCCTCAGAGTTTCATGTGAAATATTTCGATTAACAGTCTCAGTATTCAATAGTATGAAGGATTCGTGGATATTGAAACTATATTTATATATATAATATTGATTAAAATACTTTGAAAATCTCTCACCTTATAATGTCCCAAATTTGTTACTGAACAGCTCAAAACGGCTTCCCTTCCAATAGCAACAGTAATATTTTTATGACTCCATCAAAATCAGGTACTTCCTGGTACTTTGCTGTACCTTGCAGACTCGGTAGTTCGAATTCCACTGAAAAGAACAACAGATGACAGTTTTATTTGAGAATGAGTTTCACACAAAAATTGAAGATTATTTGGTCATCAAACATCATGGTCATTCAGTCTAATTTTTGGCAATATTCTAGGCTGAAAATGTTCAACAAGCTTATCGGCTATTATAAAAAATCACCAATTGTTTTATAAATGATATACAAAAAATTGAGTTTCAGTGGCACTATTGATTCCGTTTCTGGAACCAACTGATATCTTTATAAAATCAATTTTCTGAAACGAATTGGAAAATTTCTTGAAGTTATAGCCTATGAATCGATAATATTGCCACATTAAATATTGTTCCACATTGACATTACAATAGATAGATATAGTTCAACCGAAAGCATGTTGAAATGCTCAGTATTTATTGTCAGTAATGTCAACTGTCACTTGTACCAGTGAAAAAGAGAATTCTTTATGATAAATATATATTTATATTCAAAATTGCAAATGAATTGTTAACGTGCAGAGTAATAAAAATCGTAACATGTGTCAGTGATGTGCAGGCTTATAATAGCAGAAATGCTGACAGTTTTCATATTCAAGGATTAACATTTGGGCTTCTTCAATCTGAAAAGAGCATATTTTATGGAGGATTAGATGTATTCAATGAACTGTCTAGCTCCATAAATAGAATAGGATATTTTGAGGTATTCAGGTCTGAGTTAGCTGAGTTTATCTCAAACAATAATGTGGAGTTGAATTGTTGAACCTAAATGTTGACTTTTCGATATTTATGGATTTTTGTAATAGCTTGTGCTTAATGAATATTTTAATGATTTTTTTAGTTTTGGAAAAAGGAAAAAGTTGCACAGAGCCAAATCTGGTGAATACGGTGGTTGAGTCATAATTTTGTGTTGTTTTTGACGAAAAAATCCCGAATAAGCATTAAGGCCAGCTTACTCCAAAAAACGTGTTTTTTTTTTCAATATTTTTTATTCATAGTAAAAACATGTTGAGTGATTAATTTCAGATATAATCCACTATGTCACTGCTTCTTTCAATCCTTGAAATCCTTCTGAAATTCAGTGTTCGGTAAATCGACTCCGACTTTATATCATCATTTTTTTTCGAAAAATGGGGTAGAAAAAAGATGCACAGAGGCAAATCTGGTGAATACGGTGGTTGAGTCATAATTTTGTGTTGTTTTTGACCGAAAAATCACAATGACTAAATAATTCTTGGAAAAGAATTATCTGAAAGCAAAAAACAAAAAGGTTTTATGTTCTGTATCGAATTGGCTATGACCTCAAACAGAATGAAACATTTTCAATGAAAAAACAAAATGACAGACTTTTGAATTTTGTTTACCTTTTTTTTTAACTTTCAATTTTCATAACTTTTTTGAATAATAATGAATATTTCTGGTTCTGCTTGAAGGCCATAGCCAGACGTCTAAAGAGTAAAATGCCGTTTGGTTTATATCGATAAGTGCAATAGTTTCGAACTGAGAGTGTTATTCATGCGAAAAAACGTGGTTCGGAGAAAAATTATTGCATTTCTCAAAACAGTTCAACGAAATACAAGACAATAACAATAAAACAAAGAACAAAACAAATAAGACTACCCGAAGGCATGCAGGAGCTGCCGCAACCGAAGGCGTTCGAGCGGACGGATTTACTGCAGCGCTCCCTAATCTTTTATATCTGCTTCTCGGTCTTGCTGACCTTCGGGACTATTCTACGAGTATATAGTAGCAATTCATGAAAAAAATTTCGATTTTCTCGAAATTGTTTGGAGTAAGCTGGCCTTAATTTGTGTGCTGGTGCATTATCCTGATGCAGATCCGATTCCGATCGTTTGAGCTGTATCTGTTGAAGTTTTCTTATCAATCGTACTATCGGTTGGCAAGAACTCATGATGCACCACGTCGTTGTAATCGGAGAAAACAGTGAGCAAACCTTCACATTTTATCGAACTTGGCGTGGTGTTTTCGGTCTTGGCTCTTCTGGCTGCTCTCATTGGGACGATAGTCCTTGATTTTGACGTCATGATTATATACCCATGGCTATGACCTTTTTGAGCGAATCTGGATCGTCGTTGACGTCATACAACAACTCCTGAGCGATACTTATGCGACGTTGCTTTTACTCAAAATTTAGAAATTTCGGAACAAACTTTGTTGTCACACGTTTCATGCCCAAAACATCCAAGAAAATTGCATGCCATGAGCCTGTTGATTAGCCAACATCCCCACAACTTCCCTTACAGTGATTCGAAGATTTTCCAAAACCACGCTCTTCACTGGTTCGAAGTTTTCTTCGCTTGATGACGTGATTGCAACCCTCGGAAACCCATCGTCATCAACATCTTCTTGGCCTTCTGTGAAGCGATTGTACAACTTATAAACACTTTTTTGAGAGAAAGTATGCTCAACATTTCAAGTGCGTTGGAGCACTTAATTCTATTTTGAACGCAAAATTCAATACAGATTCTTAGATCCATTTTTTTCAAGAGTATGAAATCAAAAAACACACAAAACCATGACTAACCTTTTCAGTTGTCAAAACAAACGTCTAATCCAAAATAGCTGATAATGTCAACATATGGAAAACGTATGTATACCAGCATATCGAAAAAAAATTGCGATAATCAAATGTGCAGAGCTCGGGAAAATTTGAAATTCACCTTTTCTTTCGAACAGAATAGTAATTCTGTTCGAAATAGTATATTCTCGTATAGGCCATGCGATGTGTATTTCATTGCAGATTTTTTATATAGTGTGTAAACTGAGTGTTAACTTTTCTGATAATGAATTGAATTTCTCAAAAATGTAGCATGATGAATTTTTTCGTTGATAATAGTGTTTATAAATATAATAAATTCCAATGTTGAATTGCATAAAATTCTTTGAATTAATCCATTCTTATACGAAAATGAGTTCAAGAAGTTAGTGATTGCAGAAGTTGATAGCTAAAAGTTCTTATGTTCGAATATAAATTCCAGATTGACGCGTTTTTAGATTTTATTAGTGCCATTCCTTTCCTAGCGATTTATCGAAAGGGGAATAAGGCGAAATACCCGTAAAAACTATTCAGAGAGCTTTTGATAAAGTGAAACGTAGACTGTTCTAGAGAGCTGTATCACGACAGAATATGGCTCGACCATCTGTTCCTTCAGTATCCTGGCTTACGTTCAATACTCTTGAAGCAATCAATATAAACAGCAAGAAGAGTTTTCTTTTAAACCTATCGTTTTTGTGAGTTCGACACAACGCTGAATTCTTACAGCCGTTCCTTAAAGCGGACTGAAATTAAATCTAGATAACCAATTCTACTCTCGCAAGAACAAGACTTGATTGCAGAGATTCTCACTATTGGGCTCCAGTTTATTTGCTATCTTTTCACAAGTTCTTCAATCATTCCTACTGGGAAAACAAAATGACAAATATTTCTTCTGATGAGAAAATGAGCATTTAATATACAAATTTTACATTGATTTCAAATTGAATATTGAAACTTTTCTTGAAACATGTTTAACAATGTATCATAATGAAACTCTAACCTGAATTTTAAGAAAATCTTTTGCAAATCTCCGATTTACCTTTCGAACTACGAGTTTTTCATCAGGACTTAATTTCAACTATTAAAAAATGGAAAATCTAACCATTTATAATATCAGTATCATTAATGAATTGCTAATGTTTGAGAACAAAAACATTAGGATATTTCTGAAGGAGTATATTCTTAGAGTATCTCTCCTCTAATTGAATTTCTTCAATGTCTACTCTTCTCGCAATTATTTCTAGCCAGTAGCCTGAATTAACGATAGACGAGGGATAATGGCATCCATCGCTTGCAGCTTCAATCTGCACCCTAATCATCGTAATGAATAAACGAGCCCAGATGAAGAATAAATTATTTTATTGAAAAAGTGCAGTGAAAAGCAACTCCGAAAACAAACATCCCAAACATCTATCTGCAATTGAATTGTCGAACTTCTGTTAATGCAGCTCACATTTTTCAACAACTCGAATATTCGAAATATTTTTCTTTTAGTCGACGTATAATAATTGACAGAATGAAAACTTGAGCCTTTACAAAGTATTTCGATTTATATTAAGTTGAAGTGAAAGATGTGAGGCAGCGAAGTGTCTTCGATTTGAACTTAATATGCAATTCACTGATTATTGTGATTGATGATTAATTTAACACCTCTGATAAATCTATTTCTTTAAACAGAATACTTTTCTGATGTTATATTTTCACAAGTATCAGATCTAATTTGTAACAGAAGGTTGAAGTATTGAGAGGTAGAATTCTTATCCGTCTTGCTTTTCGAACTCAACGTTATATGCTCTTCTATTTTACTAATAGTTCGTGGAGATAAATTCGATGAATTTCGAGATATTTCATGAAACAGACAACTAATTTCAATTCAACTTCGTGTATCAACTTCATAATAATCTGTGATACGCCTCTATATTTTCGATAATTTATATATTTCTATAACTAACAGAACTTCAGCGGAAATTGAAACAGTGACAGACCACGCAAATGTTTAAGCGTCAACAATAGCGCTGAAAAATTTTCAAACAGTTTTGGATTTGAAAGTAAGGAACTTTGAAATGAATTTCAAATTGATCTTTGTTGTATAAACTTGTAGTTGTCAGAAGGTAGCCATTTTACTCCTCACACTGACTTACTCTAATACAATACAATTTCAATTACAAAGAAAAAATAACAAATTGTACACAAATAATAATAAATAAAAAACAATTAGAGATGTATAATACTTTACTTATTCTCTCAAAGAGAGTATAAGCGAATACGAGTATATACAATCAAAAAATAAAATTAAAATGAATTGGAATAGTATTGAACAATACGCAAATGGAAAAACTGAAAATGAAGTATTGTCTATTACAAAGTTACAAATGGTCAGCAAAACTTGACAAAATAGAACGAGATATATTTGATGAATAAAAATAAAATTAAAATCGATTGCAATAGTAATACATGGTAATCAAATGAAACGAACTGAAATTAAAATATTATTCATAACTAAGTCATATTTAGAAAACAGAAGTACATGAAAATATCACGACATCCCATTGCGTTGTTCTGAGTGGCATGCCAAGATCACTGATAGCCGATCAAAATAGATATCACATCGACCGCAACACCCATCATAAAGATTACATATACAGTTGATAGAAGAACGTGACATAACATTTGATCTGCTGTAAGTGACAAAATTTATTATTCCGCCTCAGACCAGGCCTTGGTACACGAATATTTATTTTGCTGAGATGAAATTTAATTAATAAATCATCTTGCTATTCCTAGGTTTAATTTGCTATTGGATTGGTCTAACGGTTTCTCACAAGGAGGGGCAAGAAGCAAACACTTGTCCTAGGTATTATGTGAATTTTCCATGCATATGTAGCTTCACCGTTTCATGACAGTAACTCCAAAGTTTTATTATTCTCGGCAATTCTACCCCTGAATTATTTGATGTCTTAAATTCAAGAGGAGAACCTATATCAAGGCTTTTCCAATTGAACCAATGTTTCAATTTCTTTTCATTATGGTGAATTTGAGTATGAACTGCATTATATTCTTTGTTTCCTTTTGAGTCTCAATAATGTTTCGCCCTGCACAAAACTTCACATTTCAGTTCGACCTTGGTTGATATAAAGTATCTTGTGTTATGAGTTATGAGTTAAGGGTGGAAAAAATGAAAATGGATGATGCGAAGAGATGACAAGCCACGAGACAATCGAAAAAAAGAGTCAAAATTTTAATTGAAATCACGTTTACCTGATAAAAGTAGAAATACCTTCATGCTCTCTTGTCATATTATAGTAGGTGGAATAGCTAATATGAGAACTGCCCTATGAATATATGTTCACTTGATAGGGAAAGAACTTCTTTCGTGTTCTCTAGATCTATTATATGATAGATATTAAAGGAGGTAAAATATGATGCCTGTTCTCTTGGCAACAAGAAATCCAATTCCGATAAACACCCATCAATCCATTTCATAGCTTCTACAAAAAAATCTAAGAAGAAATCTATAACTCAAAATGAAACTTCAAGTCTACTGATCAGTAACTTCAAACGAATCAAATCCTGTAGATTCATATAGCTTTCAGTTCGTAAGGAAACGTGAAAAACGCACTGTGTCTTGAAACAATCGTGACTATTTTAATTGACAGATTTGGTGTAGACACAATGTAGGTGTATTCCTTCTGAACATAAGTCGATATAAGAACGAAGTGTTCGATGAATATTGATTGTGAGTGACTGAAAATTCCTCTTCTATCTACTTGTCATGAACGAAGGATATCATTCGAAACGATTTAGATCATTATTTTACCGAGGAGAGACAAAAATAAATTATAGAAAACAGAGTTGATGAACACTCTGAGAAGCAGCATCACACAAATTCAAGGGACCAGTGTTGAATTTTCAGAAGTCACGCCCTGTTTATTTCGCACTTATTTATCCATGTAAAATGAAAGTGGAAATAAAAAAGAAAGTTTTTGAGATCGTTGAGCCTCTAAAACCGAATCAACAACGATTCCACGCCCACAATCTTCGCATATATGTGTTAAAAGCAATAAGCGCCGGTGTGTTTTCAACTGTTTTCCACCTTATCTGAAACAACAATCGATAGTGAAATAATGTTTTATAGCGTTATTCTCTGCGTTTTATTTGATCGCTGCATTTTTTGTCTTTATTATTGGAAGGATAAATATTGTACACAATGTTATATTGTAGTGAATTTATTGTGGCTCAACTTCTGTATATTGTGCTCGACTTGACCTCGAAAACTTCTATAAAATACTTCTCTTGTGTGCTCATCTACAGAATTAGATTGTAACTGACAATCAAATTCCGTTACCTTCCAAATTGAAAAATGAATTAATGATTATGATAATGTATGTTTTGTCTGTTTTGCAGAATAACTCCGTACTGATCTGCCACACATTCTCTAACGTTAATTTCAATAGCAAGTTGTTTTAAATTTGCAGTATTGTTTCACTCATAGACGTTGTCCATTTCATGCACTTTGTAGGTAATGCCGCCTCAGTGAGAGACTACAAAGTGCATGTGATGGTTGTAGTAGTGCTCAGATGGTCTTGTAGAACTTCCGTGTAGGTTTTGGTGTGAAGCTGTAAGCTTTTTGTACTACAGTTGTCAGCCTCATCAACCCTCTTCTACTTATGTCCCGCATACTGTCATGTCCAGCGTTGGCTCCGAATATGCTCTGACGAATCCCAGGAAGTTTCTTTTCCGAAGTGTTTACTTCAATCCAATTTCATGGGAGTGTCACAAATTCCCCTTCATTACGAAGGTTGCTTGAATCCATGTGGGCATCACACCCCAAGAAGTCTTTTGGCTGAGATGTGTAGATAAATAATTGATAAATGTAGATGAAATGAGATGACTCTGTGGATGCACATTCTTGAGTGATAAAACGGTTCCTTCCAAAAGGCCTGGTCTCATTCTGGGCGACGAAAGAGCCAGGAAAGTAAATTTCATAGGCATGGCCATTCCAAATGCGAACAACCCAGTGGAGATGAATGCTGGTAAAATCTCTAAAAATCGAGAACTTGAAGTGCGAGTGAAGATAAAGTGACAAATGAATAATGTCAAGAGAGTTTCGATGATCTTAGGGTCCACTGTTGTATTCCTCAGAATTATCTTGTGAAAATCAGAAATCTAGGTCTCGGACAATATATCTATTGAGAATTACAGAAGCTGATGCTTTATGCCACATCAAGTACTCTCAGAAGTTTCTGCAACGAGCAGACTGCCTGCTTTATCTGCTGTGATGAAAATTTTCTGGCTTCATTTGAGTGTGTATTTGACAAAACTAAGAGCTTCTATGATAATGGTTGATGATATTTTTATAATTACTGAACAATAGTGACTAATAAGCTGCTTGTGTTCCTTCAATATTCATTGGCATTAGGAAAATGAGTTTTATAAATGAAATGATTCAGAAGACGAAAGATTGTTGATTTTCAGGAAGAAGAAATGTACGGGAATTTTATTAGAGTCTGAAGATGAAGACTTAATGAGTAGTTCTAGTAGAGAAATGTTAGATGTGATTATATCTGAAATTCCATCTCCAAGAAATAGTGAAAACTTTTCTGAAAGTAACGGATGTTTTTTAGAGGTATAGAACTTTAAGTTGGTATTACTGTTGAAGATGTCGATCGATTTAACGACTGAGAAATGATGTATTCTCAGTTTGGTCTGGCAATTCATCATGAATAGACTCACGCCTGAACAAGCAAGGCGTAGATTCGTCGAATGGGCCCAAAAGGGGATTGCCGTTGTTCCCGATTTTAATAAGCGAATTTTGTTTATCGATGAAGCGCACTTCTGGTTGAATGGCTACGTCAACAAACAAAACTGTCACATTTGGAGTGAAGATAATCCTCAAGTGTATGTGAAAACACCGTTACATCCAAAAAAAACTGACTGTTTGGTGCGCTTCATGGGCTGGTGGAATCATTGGTCCCCTACTTCTTAAAAAACGATGGTGGCCAGAACGTCACAGTCAATGGTGATCAGTATAGAGCCATGATTACTAACTTCTTCTTTCCTGAATAGAACAATTATGATGTCCAGGAGCTGTGGTTTCAACAAGACGGCGCAACATGTCACACAGCTCGTGCCACAATCGACTTATTGAAATACACGTTTGGTGACCGCCTAATTTCACGTTTTGGACCTGTGAATTGGCCTCCAAGATCTTGTGATTCAACACCGCTAGACTAATTTCTGTGGGGCTATGTGAAGTCATTGGTCTATGCGGATAAGCCACAAACGCTTGACCATTTGGAAGACAATCTTCCGCCGTGTTATTGCCGATACACGGCCACAAATGTTGGAAAAAGTAATCGAAAATTGGACGTTCAGATTCGACTACATCCGAGCCAGCCGTGGTGATCATATGCCAGAAATCATATTTGAAATGTAATGCCACAAGATTATCTTTCGAATAAAAACAACTCTTGTCAAATCGAATGATCCATCGTTGTTCTATTGCAATTTAAGTTCTATACCTCTAAAAAACACCCATTACAATCATAACTAGCACGTCAAGCAAAGCTATGGATGATTCAAGATATACATCATATTATAATGAACTTCAAATATTCTATATTTCTAGTGTTTCATATATAAGGTGACCAAACATTTTTTGTTCAAAAAGGGTACACTTTGCAAGTATTTCATAGGTGAAAAAAAAACGATAAAAGCTTTATTTTCTTTTGAAAACACATTTTTCTTCGGAGCGGATTTTTTTTGCCGAGGATGTTCGTCTAATAATATAGCCACATCCGAACAACTTTCTTTTTACATATTAAATTTGACTTTAAGATAGCAGATAATGTTTTTACAGAAAGTTGCGACTCATCAGTGCTGCAATAATCATTCCCTTGTAAAAATACCCTTTCAGCAGCGGCATTAGTGCCTGGACAACATAAGAAATTTCTGAAATTTCTGTTAGCGTCACCATTTCTTCTACTGTTCTTCATTTAAATATAAATTTACTCTTTGAACTTCTTCAGAGAGAAAATTGTCATTAATAACAATATCTTTTACTTCCTTCACTACAATTTCGACTGCTGAAGAAACTTCTTTCCATTCAATTTTACTATTTAGAAGGGTCCATTTGAAACAATTTCATGCTCTAAAGTTCACTATCCATTTTTCGGTATATCCAAAGCAAATTTTATGAAAATGTTTAACTTCTAAAAAATTTTGTTCAATTTTTAAAAATTCATTGTGCTCTCAATTGTGCCGAAAACGGCTGCCAAATGTACGCGCGAAATTCAAATCAATGTCAAAACAATTTTAAATATTTAATCAAAAAATTGAAATTAAATATTCCGAAAAAATGTTTTAGAAATACAAATGAGTATAAAATTATACAAAAGAGTACTTTCAGAGTATAGGATTTGAAAAGAGTACGGTTTGCGAAAGAAGAGTATAAAACTCAGTAAATGAATATAGTTGGTCACCTTAATATATAGATATATTTAAATATGTGACCTGTAAAACTCTTCATTAGTTTGTATCTCACAGAGTCATTTGAAATTTTCATGATGCTCTCATTACATGTGAACTTACTGCTAGGTATCGGAAATGTATTTGAAATGTAGCTTTTACACTTCATTCAATAAAAAATATTTCATTTATATCCGCTACCAACAATGCAATCATTTTGTCATATGTCGACATGTACTAGTTCTGAATATGAACACTAAATCGAATGGATATGTTTTTTGATCCGAAAAAGGTTCCACTATATATTGATGTTTAATTTCAGCTGCCTGTATGATATTTTAATATTCATAGCCCATGTCGCAATATGCATTTCTAATAACTATGTGATTCGTATTCAAATATCCTTTTCGAAGAAACATAATTCCGCAAAGCGTTTGTCGAACCAACCTTAATCACCTCGTAAATATAACAAAATTCACTATCTGTAAATAATATCTGAAACTAAGAAGATTACTGCAAGAAATAAGTAACAAGATAAATGCCGCTTATATGGCATTAGGATCGAGTCGTAATTTCGAAGTTTGAAAGTTTTGGTTAACAATATTGGGGAGATGAAGATTGTCATGATTAATGGCGGTTTGAATGCGTAGTTCTTCAACATAGATTGTACCAGTAATAGAACACAGTTATATAGTTAATTTCACTATGAAACCGAAAAGAAGTTATGGAAAAGACTGTTTCAAGCGATACTATCATCATTTCTTGGTCCCTGTCTCTGGGCTCCCAATCACAAACCACAGCTGACCAACGCTCATCTCATGTTCGGGCTAAATGACCTGCCCATTTCCACTTCGATCTTTTTACACTCCACGACATCCTTCACCTTTGTTTGACCTCTTATCCAGCTGCGGCGTATATATATATATATATATATATATATATATATATATATATATATATATATATATATATATATATATATATATATATATATATATAGTTGAAAGATTCACAGGTAATTCAATACTAGTAAATACTGAGACTCTTAATCGAAATATTTCGATTAAGAGTCTCAGTATTTACTAGTATTGAATTACCTGTGAATCTTTCAACTAGCTACACTTTTGCCCGCCTGGGCGTGATCTGGAGCGATTAGGCATGGGATCATTCGTACACATTTCAGACAATTTTCTGTTGTGTTCGAATGAAATATCTACAAAGCCTTCCACTCGCACTCTTGTTGTCATGAGTAGGAATCTTGAACGCTAGGGAGTGTTTATACGTCCTTTCGCCGATAGAGGGAGCCTACGTGAGTATTTCATTCTCTAGAACTTCTCTTAATTTGGTATAGGACATATGTTCGTTTTGAAAGACATCGATTCTTGATTGATAGATTAAATATGGACTGATGATTCATAATAATGATGAAACAATTGTATCCTATTATCATTCAACAAGATCGATGAATTTTTCGAAACGCTCTTAATATTCACTCTCGAAAGTGATGGGTTCGTTCTCGTTGACAACATTTATGTAGACAGCTCCCTGAGAGTTTTATTTGAAATATTTCGATATTTCGATTACGAGTCTCAGTATTCACTATATATATATATATATATATATATATATATATATATATATATATATATATATATATATATATATATATATATATATATATATACATGTCACTTTATGAATAGACAGCAAGTTCATTATATCTTTGTAACAGACTGGCTTAGTGCAATTTAACAATTCGCAAACTAAGAAGTTCTTATCATTCGGTGTTCTACGTTTCCATTACGACACATCAGTGCATTCAGCCCTGACTTATGAAATATTAGTGTGGGGAGGTTGCACCAGCGTTGAGTCTGTATTTGTGATGCAGGAGAGAATTGTCAGGTTGCCGGAAGTTGTTCAGGGACAAATTCTTGGCACTGCCATCGATGTTCATTTTGTGTTGTGCTCTTTATGTTTGGGTTCATCTGCCTTCTTATATTGTGACTCAAATATCTAGTATCATGATACTCGCAGTGCTTCTGAAAAAAAGATTTCCCCACCATTCACTGGAGTGAAGCAGATCCAGGACAGCACGTGCATATTGGGCGCAAAAGTCTACAATCATCTACTGGTTTATATACGCCAAATGGAATATAAAAACACGTTAAAACATGGTAAAAAATTTTACTTTTGGGAAACGTCTTTTATTCTGTCGACGAATATTTTAATCATTGTTTCTGATATTGTTTGTAATGTTATATGTCTTATAATTGGTTAGTAGAGGGTGGCTCGAAAAAGTTTGAATTTCGACCAGAAATTCAAGTATTTAGGTTAATTTCAGTTTGAAACCGAAATAATTTATGGAAAAGACTGTTTCAAGCAATACTATTATCATTTTCACTAGTATGTCTCTCTTTTCCATTAAGATTCAGTTTTATTGGTGGAATTTCATTATGCCTGATAGTTATTATTGTATTTATAGTGTTGTAATATGTTAAAATTTCGAACAATCATAATTTAAATAAAACTGAGTAGTTTTCTGATTTTCAGTATAATTAATTCAAGAACCATTATCGTTTCGCCAACACAGATGTAATAGCTCAGTTTATCATCAACATCAGACGAAGCCACTGTGTTGGCGAGACGATATTGTCACGTATTTGAATTAATTATAGTGAAAATAAAAAAAATTTATGATCGAAGAATCAGTTCATTTGAACCCTAGAATATTACTATGTTATAATTCAAACACATGAATTTGATTCACACTCTTGTTGTCTACGCGTTTCGTAAGGATAATCGATTTCTTTAGACGCTAACACGATATGATTCAACAAGAAAACATATTCTTTTAGTGTCTGAAGGAGTCGGTAACCCGACGAAACCCTTTACGTTATATTCAATGAAGGTGTAAATAAAAAATCAAATGAAAGTATTTGAATTACACTATAGTTGTGAAAATGGAGTTTCACCTAGTGAAAGCCAATACTATTCAATATTTGCATAAAATTTGTTTGATCAGATTTCACAAATTTAAAGTGGTTTCAATTATTTCAATAATTCATTAATAAATTGAACACATTTATAAGAATTCAGAAAATGTTCTTTAGAAGTATTGTCCACTACATTATTGTTTCGGTATTGTTCCTCTTATTATTGGGGATATCTATAAAAATAAGAGAACATATAAGAAGTTTTCAAAACAAGAAAAATGTGCGGCACTCTTGCGGTAAAGCTATTGCATAGCATTTTTTATCAACTTATAATTATTTATTTATTTTTTATTTATGCATATATTTTTTTCCTTGATATTAATTCAAGTTACACTTTTTGAGCCTGGTGACCGATAAGAGAACAATTTTTTTTTCATTGAATAAATGAGAAGTTAATATCGTTTAAAATATTTTCATTATCTTACAATACATGTAGGTTATTCAGGAATTTTTTTCAATAAAATTATAGGTTTGTGGTAACTAAAATGAGAAACATAAGTATGAGACTTGATATCCTCTAAATATCTAGAAAATACCGCGTGAATAGTGGTCCCATATTTTGTTCTGGATTCTTGTGATTAATTTTCAAGTTCATACTTTCCGAAGAGAAAAGTTGTGAACCTCTCTGATTTGTATCAGTGAAGTTGATGTTGAAATCTCCACCCAAAATAAGTGGAAATTTAGTACCATTTGTACCAAGTATTTTCGACTCTTCTTCAGTGTACTCCAGTTAAATGCGATGAATAAAGTACTCTACCTCGTCCAATTTTAGACTCGGAGAAATGTAAATTGCTACAATGACTATGTGTATATTATATTATACTCCGAATATTTATTTCAATATTCGGCATCATAATCATATTGAAAACATTATTATTATTTTGGTAAATAAGTACCCCACGTTTTGAAAGAGTATCCTGTTTGAATCGAACAATAAAGATGTATTTACTCTCTATCCCAGTGTTTATACTTTCTCAAAAGCATCTGCTTACGTATTCGTCCGATTTCGAAACAGCTCGTCTCGATCCGTGTGAGCTTTCTACAAGGTAGGCGGAGTGGGGAGTGTTAGGTTTTATTTTCGTTACGGAATTTTTTGACTCAGTCGCCGTGCTAAAAGCCCGCAATAAAAGCTATGCAATAGCTTAAAAATTTAATTTACATTCACAAATCACTGTTTCGATGACAAAATTAATGGTGAAGAAAGTGACGTTGTTAGATAGAAACGATTCCTTTTCTTATGTAAACGATCTTATCATGAGTAGAATGACAGATAGAAGAGCATCGAATTGAAGTGTAGCCTTCTTATGGGTTTGAATTCGAAACTATGAACTTCGAAACCTGAATTTGCATTTCAAGTCAACATCCGGTAGATAACACCCATTGAACGTATAGTCATACGTCATTAACTAGCGTAAATGACTCTAATCTAACTGCCGTCGTAAGTGATGGCAGCTGAAACAATTATGTAAGTGCTATCACATAACCTTGATTAGTGACTATCTCACTTCAGTGCATCACAAAACTTTGTCCATTGTAGCTCATTTATCCTTCATCATTTATTATGAAGAATTTACATCCGAAGAATTGTCTACGTTCTGTAGTTATCTGTTATAACTCAAATTTAAACTCATTCAAACTAACATTTTTGAAATATCCTACAGCTAAACGTGTTTCCGATGGATCGAAGGTTTTCAAATTCAGTATATTATTAATTCTGTAAATCTTTTTCTAAATGCAAATCCAATGGACATGCACAATCGTCTACGTCCAAACCGGGATGCGAAACCAGTAGCTTTCCTTTGTTGAATGGTATAACCGTCAAGCTTGGAATAGGTCCAATAAAAACACGAACTTCATGTTTAATTAGCACTAATTATCAAAAGGTTAGCTGTAATCAGTTCAACTCATATCGAAAATTTCAAAAATCAAACGACAAGTTGATACTCTAGATTAGTAGGGTATAGTCGCCAAATTTCGTCCCCAAGCCTAATTTCGTCCCCATCGGTTTCTTTTTTTCTAAGTAACACCATCTAGTTTTAATAGTTGAAATTTAAAGTTATTGTCAAAAAGTATTCTTAACGCTTAGATTTGAATCGATTATAATTTAATTTAGATTATGACATGTGTTTCTTGGTTAATGGAGGTTAACAATAAAATTGGCAAATTCCTAATATCGTCCCCTATCGTGGCATCTGCAGTAAATGATCTCCCCGTTCATTTGGATTCCGCAAGCTCAAGAACTCCAACTGCATCACCACGATTAAGCAATTCTTCATCTCTATTTATAGTTTCAGCCTACATTCGACCAATTCCAGTGGTTGAGCCACCTTCAACGTCAACGTCAACTAGGCGAGGTAAAGCTATGGTAGTCACAGCTTCACCACATAAACAAGAAATAATAGATGCAGAAAACAAAAAAAAGGAAAAAGAAGAAAGAAAAGCAGGAAAAAAAAAGAAATAGAAATGTAAAAAAAAATACGACAGGAAAAAACAAAAACAAAACCAAAAAACAACGTAAGAATCTTTTTTTTGATGAGGACACGTCTGATGATGATGACCCAATTTTAGTTTCTACTGATGAAGAAGATAGTGACGATAATGACGCTGAATGCCCAGTTTGTCATAAAAGTTTTTCTCAAGATAAAAAGGGAGAGAAATGGATAAGGTGCACAAAATGTTTCCAATGGATGCATGAGGATTGCGTTGATAATCCAAGAGCTAATTTTATTTGTGCGATTTGTTTTGAGACTTAAAATTACTTAAACTAAACCAAGGATTAATTAAAGTCTGATTAGATTATTATAATAATAATGATTACGAATAATTACTGTTAGAAATACAATTTAAGTTTACGTACTGATTATTGTGATCTCAATATCGTCCCCGGGACGTAATTAGGAGCCCCAAAAAAAAATGTTATATTATGAATTTTTGTAAAAGCTGTTTTTGTAGGAAAAGTAAATAGTTTATTTAGTTATTGAATATGTCAAATAATAAAGCAATGTTTACTTAAAGCTTGATGTTTTATTTATCAATCTACTCCTTATATATTTTTATATTTTCTATTTTTCAAAAAGGGGACGAAATTTGGCGACTTTACCTTAAATGGGAACAACATACCTTGCGTATTTCGCCTCTACTCAACCTTGGAATAATCATTTTCACAGTAAGGATGTAATTAATACCTTTCCTAATTAGACTCAGTAACGTGACGCATGCAATATATCTAAATTGATGTCACCAACCACTCTCAATCCTCTGAAGAGGTAAATTTGCAAACTGCTATAATAAGCATCTTGTTACATACAATTCGTTCATTGTTCGAGTCGTCGGCAATTATTACTGTATTGGCAGTATCGCTATGATGCTTCCACTTCAAGTTTTATTGAAATATCAATAGTTGCATTCAAGGTGGAGGAAGTTTTTTATTGGCGAAATACTTCAAATTCGAATGGAAAACGTAGATAATTTGTTTTCTATTTGGTGGATAATTATCTGGTCTTCATGATTCTATTTGTCGAAACAGTGTATTTCGGCAATCAGCCAGCTTCTTTTCTCGATCTCTGTGTTGGAGAGTGGGAGCTTGACCTTCTGATAACCAGATGAGAGCATAACAGCAGCTACGTGTGACCTTTAAAAACATTGAAGCGTGGCAAGAATTTTCTATAAAGGGTTTTTTGCTGGTAAGTCTCCACTTTTATTTCAGTGGTTGAAATATCTTTCGTCTGATAGTAATTTTTATTGGTTGACATATCGATGAACTCATCTAAATAGACGACCTAATAAGGGTGATGAAAACAAATTAATTGCAAATGATTGAATTGAAAATAGCCATGAAGTCTTTTCGATAGGCACGATATTATAGGCGTGTTCATAAATCAATAACATAGCGTACAAACAGGTCTCATATGGTCATGAGACGGAAGAAAGTGGCCACTCAACAAGTCCACACCATGAAATTCTTCGTTCTCCAAATATTACTAGCAGTAAATTTATCAAGTGGATCGCTGTGCAGTTTCGCCCCGTTCTACTGAAAGCACTTGTCGTTTGAAACATTTCGGAATATTATAGTTATATATATATATATATATATATATATATATATATATATATATATATATATATATATATATATATATATATATATATATATATATATATATATATATATATATATATATATATATATATATATATATATATATATATATATAACATATACATGTACTTTATGAATCACTTTATGTATATATATATATATATATATATATATATATATATATATATATATATATATATATATATATATATAAGGAAATGAAATTTTTTTGTGCTTATGACACTGAATGAAATATTTGAGAAAATTAACACTAGAACATTCTCTTGATTAATTTCAATTTTTCAAATGAATGTTCTAGTGTTAATTTTCTCAATATATATATATATATATATATATATATATATATATATATATATATATATATATATATATATATATATAAGCATATACATGTCACTTTATGAATAGGCAGCAAGTCCATTATCTCTGTAACAGTCTGGCTTAGTGCAATTTAACAGTTCGCAAACTAAGAAGTTCTTATCATTTCAGTGTTATACGTTTCTATTTCTACACATCAGTGCGTTCAGCCCTGAGGTATGAAATATAAGTGTGGGGAGGTTGCACCAGCGTTGAGTCTGTATTTGTGATGCAGGAGAGAATTGTCAGGTCCTTGTTTGATATATAAAGGCGCATCTCCTGCCGGAAGTTGTTCAGGGACAAATTCTTTACACTGCCATCGATGTTCATTTTGTGTTGTGCTCTTTATGTTTGGAATCATCTGCCTTCTTATATTGTGACTCAATTATCTAGTGTTATGATAATCGCAGTGCTTCTGAAAAAAAGATTTCCCCACCATTCACTGGAGTGAAGCACATCTAGGACAGCACGTTCATATTGGGCGCAAAAGTCTACAATCATCTACCGGTTTATATACGCCAAACGGAATATAAAAACACGTTAAAACAGGGTATGAAAATTTTACTTTTGAGAAACGTTTTTATTCTGTCGACGAATATTTCAATCATTGTTTCTGATATTGTTTGTAATGTTATATGTCTTATAATTGTTTAGTAGAGGGGGGCTCGAAAAAGTTCGATTTTTGACCAGAAATTGTACGAATATTTTTACTGGTTGAGCTCATCAGGCATTGACTTCTTCTGAATATTCTTCTGTTCTCCTGTGTTCCAGTAATGATATGAGGTTCATCATTGTTTCAAATACTGCAATAATTTGTTTGCGGTTCATGAATTGTCAAACCAGAGTACCTGCAAAATATCAGAGAACTCTGAAACCAGCAGATCAGAAAAGTTTGTGCCCATTCGAACTTCTCAGCCTCTGAAAAAAATAACCTTTGCAAAGAAAACCTCACGAAATTTCAATATCGATATTTGGAAATCTGATAAAACAATCTCCATACTTAACAATATTCCTTTCTGTCTCTCATTTTTTGTATGTGTGATTCAAATTGAAGACCAATGAATATCACAAGATAGTGAACTAAGATAATTGATTCTTAGAAATTGAGAATATTCATCATTTGAATATGAGGAAATAAATGAAAAAAATCGTTCAAATTCGATTAATGTTACCATTCAATTCTTGTCATATTCTGTTTGAATCAACAGAATTTCATTTCTCCAATTTTTTTTGACTTTGGGAAGATGTGCCAGATGTGTGTTCAAGTCATATTTACTGCTGACATTTAATCATTTTTATTATATATATATATATATATATATATATATATATATATATATATATATATATATATATATATATATATATATATATATATATATATATATATATATATATATATATATATATATATATATATATATATATATATATATATTTATATATAAATATGCGAACAAAAGAGTAATCAGATATAGTCGGAATTGCATCGCGAAGTAGTAGACCTCGGTAGCTTAGTTGGTAGAGCAACAGGGCGTAAACCTGAGCGACCTGGGTTCGTATCCCAGTCGTGGTTGAAAACTTTTGTGGTGTAATTTCGATTCCAAATTTATATTACTTCATATACTATTTCATTCATTAATATTTCCTCTAAAATACTACACAAGTCAAAAATAAAGATATCTAGTGAAAAATATAATCTTTGACTTCCGTTTGAAACAATAAATACCTAAAAAAATCTAAACAGTTCTTTTATCTTGATTCATACTCAACTACAACATAAATTCCAGTTATATATTGGAGTTATCGTATGAAAATCCTCTAAAAGCACCAATAAATTTTCAAATGATAAAATGACAGTTCGTTGTATTGCGATGTAAATTTTCATTTATGTGAGTATCGACGGAATGCTTGGAGAAGTGCAGACCCTAAACGAAAGAGGAGTCGAAACAAATAGCTGCTGAATACTAGCGTAATTATAACTTCGAAAACTAACTGCAGACACAATTAAATAATTGTTTAAAATGCACAGTAGTGAACGAAATACTCAAAGACCTATAATGCAGAAAACCGCAAAAAATCGATATAAACGTTCATTCAACTCTGCACGAAATTTTTTTTCGAACAATACTGAGACGAATAAGACTTTCGGGTATTTACGACAAAAATGTTGTCAACGAAAACACAACAATCACTTTTCAGAGTGAATATTGAATGCGTTCAAAATATTTTGGGTTATCGGCAAAGGTGGGCAGAACTAATCACTGAAAATATAGACAGGTAATGATCAAGCAGTAACAACTTGTAAAACAAGGAAAACCTACATCTGACACAAGTCAGTAAAGCATCAAAAACGTCACAAAAGGCATCCAACAGTTATTATTATAATATTAAAAGTGAATGCTCAGTGATCATCGACGTAGGATAATAGAATGACATGTACAACAAACTCTTGAATCGAGGTTGGACCATAGAACACAAGTATGACACATTAACGTACAAAACTGTGTTGAAACAGAACACAATCATCAACACCGATGATCCTAGCCATTGGAAATTTGGCCAGGCTCATCCAGCGATAAAAGGTAGCTGTAAACACAACTGATACTCTCAATATCTGTTCTTTTATACTCCTAACAACATTAATAAAAGAACAGATGTTGATAGTCTTAGTTGTGTTCACAGCTGCCTTTTATCGTTGGATGAGCCTCGTCAAATTTCCAATGTCTAGGATCATCGGAATTGATGATTGTTTTCTGTGTCAATACAGTTTCTTACGTTGATGTGTCATACTTGTGTTCTATGGTTAAACCTTGATTTAGGAGTTTGTTGTACATGTCATTTATATATTGTACGTCGATGAGCACGGTGTATTTACTTTTAATATTATTATAATAACTATTGGGTTTTGTGTCGTTTTTGTTGCTTTATTGACTTGTATCAGATGTAGGTTTTCTTGTTTAACAAGTTGTAACTGATTGAATAACATCTCTCTATATTTTAAGTATTCCTGAAGAAGAACGAAATCCGTTCGAAATCAAAATTACATCAAAAAGTTTTTGAAACTCGACTGGGATACAAACCCAGGTCTTTCACTTTTACGCCCTACTGCTTTTCCAACTAAGTACCGAGGTCCCCAGTTCAAGATGGAACTTGAACCCATATATAACAACTTTTTTATTGGACACACTAGTCTTCGACGCTCGGATTTTCATCTTTGAGATATGCAGTCGAAACCTAGTGAACACCTAACCCATTCTCCCAGAGTATTAATTTTTCGTTAAAGAACAATGATAAATATAGTACAAAAAATTATTCTTGTTAACCAACCTCGTACGGACATGTAGAAGTGTATTATTTTTTTATAGTGAAAATTTTAGTACCTAACACAGTTACATCCAAAAGTTTTTGGAACTCGACTGGGTTCCCAGTCGATTTCTTAAAACTTTTGGATGTAATTTTGATACTCAAATTTTCAAGAATGTAGCTTTTCCTATTTCATCAGATA
Source organism: Henosepilachna vigintioctopunctata (assembly GCA_030704895.1). Lineage (NCBI taxonomy): Eukaryota > Metazoa > Arthropoda > Insecta > Coleoptera > Coccinellidae > Henosepilachna > Henosepilachna vigintioctopunctata. The sequence continues at coordinate 2,781,826 of JARQZJ010000067.1, forward strand.
TCAATTTATCGAATATACCCAATTAAATTCTAATGAAATACTGCCGATTCGTTTATATATTACGTATATAAAAACAAATTCCTCGTTTCGAATAAGATAATACTTCTGAAACAGACGTAAAACTTTTGTCAAGTTATTTTCCTCGACATTAAAACAAATTTCGAATGACTCGTCGAAACCCTCAGAATTTCAACAATTTGAGTTCGAAATGAAACAAAAATTACCAGTGCTGGATGGGTACTCGAGTTACAGAAATCTCCTGAAATGAGAAGTTCCAGGAACGAAACAATTTGTAATTCATTTGGATTACTATTTTCATTTCAATTTCGTCTACGAGTCGACATAATGCAATTTGAATCAAATTAGACCCTGATTACGGTTGGTATTCATAAATGTTGTTCGTATCAAATGAAATTCTACAATTCTTCTTCGAATTTGATTACATATTTTCAATGAAAATTTCAATTTATATAAATATATGTAATTGAATTTTTCTTTCCCTTAAACTCGACATCACGCTTAAACTGGTTGACCGAATTCTGTAACTTTTTCTTGTTTAAATTGCTATTGTCTGGACAAATTTTGTATGAAGGAAACAAATGAGAAAACAGCGCTAAGGCTATTTACGTTTGACAATCTAAACCTCTTGATGTAATCTTATGACGCTTGACATAGCATTGACACCTAGAATGCTGCGAATATTGTCATTAAGAATGTGAGAAAACTGATTATCGTTTAAAACAGATGCTTTGGTTGGGATATAGCGATGAAACTCATATGAAATAATCAATCTATTATTTCTGACATATAAGAATTTCAACAAAATTGCATTTATTAGTTACATTACTGATATACCACGTGCTATACTTGGTTATAGAACCAAAAAATAGATAAATGAGAGGTAACTATAAAACAAATGAGGAACTTGCACGACAGCTTGTGAATAATTGACCAATGTTCTAAGTTTCTGATTCAAATTAAATGTAGCTTTTGCGCTTAATTTTCTTATGTAGCGCTCAGGCTATTTACGTTTGACAATCTAAACCTTCTGATGTTTAAGGTTATGACGCTTGACATAGCATTGACACAATGAATGCTGCGAATATTGTCATGAAGAATGTGAAAACAACTGATTATCGTTTAAAACAGATGCTTTGGTTGGAATATAGCGATTAAATTCATATGAAATAATCAATCCATTATTTCTGACACGAAAGAATGTCAACAAGACTGCATTTCTCACTGCTAGTCACGGTAAGATCAGAGTTATCACACCTCATATTGAAAGTTCGATTCAATATGAAGTTTTGGTAATTTTGGATAACTACCATAGACATTACTGATGTACTGCGTGATATAGTTGGTTATAAGGCCAAAAACATAGTTTCCTTTAATTTACAGTGGAATTTTTGTTTTTAGAAACGCTATCATTTTGACGCAACTAGAACTTGAGTTGCAGAACTGGCAATGACGCAAGTCGAAAATATCTTTCGTTTTATTCAGAATATTTTAGCCTCTTTCATACCTTGATTTCAAGTTTTTGCCACTCATCACTAATATTCCTTAGCAACAGTGATTAAACATATTCAACTTGAGGAAGAACAAAGTAATGTTGCATTAACTTCATAATTCATTTGGTTAATAACAAAATATATATATATATATATATATATATATATATATATATATATATATATATATATATATATATATATATATATATATATATATATATATATATATATATATATATACGCATACTACGGATGAAACGAAGCCCGGTACACACTGAAGGTGAAGTGAAGCCCGGTAGAAGGAGTGAGGGTGTGTGAAGCGGTATATGTTTGTTGTATACGTCTTTCCGCTTTTATGCAGACCGCGTTTTTACACTTGATATATATTTCGCATTAGATGAAGCCCGGCAATGTTGTCGGCGTTAACTAAGATTTAGTTGAGTGATTTGTTTTTAAAATGAGGAATGTTATCTTTGGATATTGCATTTCCGATATTATTTCATTCGTAATTTAGTAGTTAAATAATATTTTGAAATTGGCGTTACAAGATAAAGCGGTTATTGTTTCTGACGAGCAAAGTTTCTGACGAGAAAAGCTCATTGAAAACTGGGTGAAAATAAAAATTTTTTCATAATTCTTTCAGAAAAAAGTGAATAATTTTTGTACAATTTAAGAAATAAATAATGTTTCTTTCTTGTATTGAATGAATTTTTTGTTTCAGTGAATCTATTTCTTACATATTTCAAACACTGAATGAAAATTAATAAATTAGTAAAAGACATATCATTATTATCACCTATCATTATTATCTTTGGGTATTGCATTTCGGTTATTATTTCATTCGTAATTTAGCATTTAAATAATATTTTGAAATTGGCGTTACAAGATAAAACGGTTATTGTTTCCGACGACCAAAGTTTATGTGCGAAATTAACAGATTTTTTGAATCAGAAGCGAAACATTCGACCAAAAAATAAGAATACTGCGAGAAAGGTACTTATGTTTTTAATAAATATTTTGATTTGAATTGAGAATCCTGTAAAGACTTGCAATTGAGTTCTGAATATTCCTCATATTTTTCGAAATTTCAATAAAACCAAAATAATTCTGCGCTGGATAACTCAGAAGTGTCAATACTATACACGTTGTATAAAGTGGATAGATGTTCTTCGGTTAAAGAAAAATAATTAACAATATTCAGTATTTTCACCCACGTATTCTGAAACAAAAATACAAAAAAATTGTTCATTTACAGCTGCTGTGTAGTCTTATCGCAATTATAGGAAAACGTTTCCTTTTAATATTGAACATTAAAATTGTTGTGTTTGCAATTCTAACATAAAATCGTAAGTGAAAGTTTAACTGTAGTCAAATCTTCTGTATGTTATCATTGAGAAAAAATGCTTGTTGACCAAAAAATCGGAAATCGTCTTGAGACAGACAATCTGAAATTACATCATCAAACTTTCTGAGTTTTCATTATGAAACAAATTGAATGAACTGTTTTATGCAATTCTAATGATTTTGATATAAGTTGTTTGTATGTGTTTTTGTTTTATATTTTCCGGCTTAAATGTAAATTATTCTTTTTGTTTTTATAAAACATCTATTAAAAATTATTTCAATTCCTCATCAGTAAGAGATTGGATGCCATCTGAATCAGAAATCTCATTGAATGAGTATAGTTATCTATCTAGTTCATCCAAAAGCAATTCACTGTTGTATTTTCCTTAAGGAACGTATTCAGACTCCTCTGCAATAATCTTTTGAACATAGTCAGATAGTAGCAGCATCGTTAAACCAGAAATCTTCAAAGGGCTAAGTTATAAAGACTATATGAAAACTGAGGACATACGAGCAGATGCTTACTTCATTTCATATAAAATTATGCAATTCCTATATTACGACCACAATTGCAGATAATTCAAATTACAGAAGCAAATGATATTTTGGATTTCAGATCAGAAGATATCGTTTGATACTCGCCCTGAAGACCATCAAATGGCATTTTTGCAAAGATACACTTCTGAACAAAATACGTGCAGGCAGCTGAAACCTTCGTCGTCAGTTTCAAGCGATCAAAAATCGACATGTATTGTTGAAAATTTTTTTTCATCTAGTCACGAAATAATCATCAAAACATTAATATTTTTCTACTCTATAAAATCTCAATTTCTCAGACTGAATGATAGACTTCGTCAGGTGGAATTTTTAAATTCATATCCGTTTTGAACTCTGAAGATCTTAAAATAGCTTATCGAAAATTTCTTTGAAATGAGATGAATTTTTTTTAAAATTACAAAAACCATTTCAAATGTTTGGCGCGTTTTTCATGTTTTACATTACTTTCATATTTCGTTCTTAATTGAACACATTCAAATCTATAATGTTTGAATTTTTCGGTTATCATCAACACAATAATTTGAATACTCTGGGGTCTTCTCTGATTAATATAACAAGTCGATGCTCATCATATTGTTGTTAACTATTTTTGCCAAGAATGAAATTAAAACAACTAGGTACGTTTCGGTCTCCACCATAACGAGATTTCTCATAAATATATAATATATGAAGGAAATGTGTCAGAAAAATAGAAGTCAGTAATATGTTGTCACATCTGTTTCAATTTATACTTCATTTTCAAACTGAATTGAAGAACGTGATTCGGTGCAAAATGCCTATTCTGATGAATGTATACTATATCAAAAGAATCTATTTCAACTACACATTGGCCTTGAATTTGAATGCATCATTCCTAAATTTTCAAGGTTCTCTTGTTTATGACTTCACTTTTCATTCAAAAGACATGTGATTGTTCGAATCTTGAAAATGCATAATATTTTTGCTACCATTTATTATATTTGAATAGTCGGTCAACAGATTTATTTAAATAGTTTTACTTGCTGAGTTTTGCAGTTGTTCAGTAATATCAACTTATTATAATAACACATGATTTTTTCTAATCCTTTTTTTATATATCAAACAGTAAAAGTTGCAAAGGTACTTCTTCTATTAGAGAAAGGAAAAGGCAGCGAATTCAAGGGCAAAAACTTGAACGAAATAGGAATAGAAGCCGATGTTTTCCTCTCTTCAGAATCGGATGTAGAGGGAGACATTACAGAAATTGAAGAACTAGAAATAGAGGAGAACATTTTAGAAAATGATACTAACGATTGGCTCCACCTTCTGGCATATTAAAAAAAATCGAACTAATAACAAGAAACAATTTTCTAGAGCTGGTTGGTTCAACGAAGAGAAGAAAGTTATGATGGACTATTTCAGAGAACATATAAATAAACTAACTCCGAAAAAGCACGGATGGGAGGAATTTTTGAGCACACATCAAAAAAAACTATAAAAACTGGGTGAAAATCAAAATTTTTTTCATAATGCTTTCAGAAAAAACTGAATACACAAAAGTCCATGTCTTAGCTGGGATTCGAACCCAGATCTCCCTCGTGAGAGCCTCACTCTCTCACTACGCTACAGAGACGACATCTACTATACTTTTAAAATGACATCTTCTATATTCCTTATCTCTCCCTTCAAAAACTGATCTATTGAACTAGAGCCTCAATTACTCTGGTGAAACTGTTAGAAATTAGTATTTTTGTCATAAATATAAATATATTAGATAATTTCTTATGTACATCTAGTTAGGTAATGAAAATCTCCTATATTTATATACCGAGAATTTTATTCCACTTTTATTCATAGGCTTCCTAAAACTACCACGGGCTTCGTATAATCTGCAGAACGTACAATTTCGGGCTTCTTAATGATGGATTATATATATATATATATATATATATATATTTATATATTGCATTAAACTGAACACTTGGCTTAATATTTAACGATTATATACTAATAAATTAATATATTATTTGTATATTATATTTATCATTGAATATAAACTAAAATTCAAACACTTGAACTTATGATTTACACTTTATTGACAACAAAGCATGACGCGTTTGACGACATAGCTGAAGAAGTCGTTTGTAACGACGAAACGCGTCATGCTATGATGTAATAAAGTGTAAATCAAAAGTTCAAGTATTTGAATTTTAGTTTATATTCAATAATAATGGATTCACATCAAGTAAACGCCAACACTATTGACTATATTTATTATTATTGACATATTATTGATTATATATTAATAAATTGAATAATCTTAAAATATTGAGCCAAGAGTTCAATTCAATTCAATATTTAAAACAATATTCGCCACAGTAATATCAGAAAAATTTTCGCATGGCCATGGTAACTTGATTAAATGAATCAGTTGAAAATGTATCAAAGAAATTAATGTATCACAGAAAAAAAAATTTTTGTCAAAATTCCCGGAAAAAAACTATTTTTTATACATACATGACTGACATGGCCCTATATTAAATTTTTTCTTCGACAAGCCGTGTCAGTCTTAAATATCTGACGCATCCAAGCAAGATACAACAAGTATTAACCTGTTGTAGTGAATGCTTATATAATATATCAAATCAATAATAAAAGCAACATAGAAATTAGACAATTTCGGGAAAATTTGGTCACTGAAATGCTTAGCTTAAGCTCTGACAAAACTAGGAACTAAAAATTTCAACTCATACGCTAAAAACATAATATAATAATGAAAAAAAAAATGAGAATAATTTGCACTGGATGTTATCTCAAATAAAAGAAGCAGAAGGTCGAGATGCAGCAAGAAAAAGAAGAAAAAAGTTTCAGCCTACTGCTCAGACTGCGAAGAATAGCCTTTTTTTTTTGCTCAGAAGGCTTTGGACAGCTTAATAAATGAATATAATTAATTATATAAAAATAAAAACTATTGAAAGGTATTTTTTCATTTGAAACAAAATACCATTATATAACATTGTTTATTTCATTTTATTGTTTATAGTAAGCCAAAAAATTTTCAGGTTTTTTTCCTAATAGGCAAATCTTTCGAAATATAATGCGAATGTATCGTTTGCATTTTATTCGTTTTCATCTGTTTGCATCTCGTCAAGATATTGACAGAAGGATCTAGAGGAGTAGTATATTTTCTTTAAATTTCGAAAATGTTTTTATTAGTACCATCATAAAATGAGAATTCATCAGGGAGTAACAAAAAATTAAGTTCCATCCCAATTCTTCTATTCGTTGTTTGAGTTGTCCAATTCCCCTGTGCAATATCAGTTTAAAGTATTGGAAATAAGCGTCTGTCTAATTTTACCGCGGTTCATCTCAAGTTTACATCGGAAACCTCTCAGGATTTGCCTCGTCGAACAACATGGCAAACTTAAACAACTTCAATCTGCTAACAATCACATTGTGGAAAATCTCTTACACCAAAGATCAAACTTTCCAAAGATATAAATTATGATTCGCTGAAGGTGGCGACGAAGATGTGAACAGACTTCCATTCCATCGCTCAGTCGTTCAATAACCGAGGAAATCCCGACTGAGTTGAATAATACATATTTCTTGAACAATTATCCAAGACGAGCAGAAACAACCTAGAGAGATCGCAAATGGCACCGAACAGAAGGGCTGGGGTATTGCGGGTTGGAGATTAACCGTAATGAGATTTACAAGCTGGGTGTAAATTTCAGTTCCTGCAAATCCGCCGGGAGTATTATCTTTCGAAGTGCACTAGGTCAAGATTCTAGGCATCCAAATTTCTGTCCATATATTCTCATTTCTCGAATAGCCGAAAACACTCTGCTCATTTGATTCTCTATGTTTCCGCTTGAGAAAATCTCTAAATCACTTGAGGTTTACGAAAATGATGTTTCACAGGGAACACTTGCTGAATTCAACTCAACATTCTCCAATTTTAAGAACGATAAATTCGTATTTAACTGTTGGTCTTGAAATACCTAGAATAGAATATTTATAATTCAGAATAGATTTATAATGCAGGTTAGAGTAGTTAGCATTTGGTAATATAGTCCTGCCGCTGTCAAAGTAAAAAAAAAATAGGTACAATTTATTAGGCACGAAAATTGATGAACGGATCATTTGTTTCCACAACCTCATTTTTACATCTCAGAAATTCGAAACTTTTTAATTTTCACATTGAAAAACGTGATACTGAATTAGCAAGACATCCAGATTCATGTAGTATTTCATTGTTTTCCTAAGTGAATATTTTGAGGTGATAAAATTGATTAAACCTTCGTTGATCTCTTGGTGAAACATTCTTAAATATATTGAACATCAAACAGTTAGCTTGGTTGAAGGTTTTACGAGAGAACACTTGTTAATTCGATCAACGACGTCTATACGAAAGAAGAGGTGAATTTTGAATTAATTCGGGCTGTGCACATTTGTTATCAACATTTTTTTCGTTATGTTGGTACACATACGTTTTTCATATGTTGACATTATCGGCTATTTTGAATGAGTAGCCTGTTTTGACAACTGGAAGGATTAGTCACGTTTTTGTGTGTTTTTTCGTTTTTACTTCTCATATAATGTATCAAAGAATCTGTATCGAGAGTCTACTTAGTCTAAAAAAAATGTTTAAAAGTGGTACAACCGCTTTACAGAAGGCCAAGAAAATGTTAATACCAATGAGCGCCCTGGAGTTGTACACTCCATGTACATACCACGTCAATAAGCGAAGAAAACATGCCGGAAAATTGCCGAGTCACTATTAGGGAATTTGCCGAGGATGTTGTCATATCAATGGGCTCATGTCATGCAATTCTCGGGTGTTTTAGGCATGAAACGTTTTGTAGCAAAAATTCTTGCGGAAGTGCTAACTTTTGAGCAAAAGCAACATCGCATTAGTATCGCCCAGAAATTGTTGAATGGCGTCATCGACGACCCACATTTGCTCTAAAGGGTCATAACTGATGATGAGAGTGGGTATATATTTATTACGTAGGAACGAAAGCCCAATCAAAAATTCGATCGAATGTGATGATTTTGCTCACTGTTCTCTTTGATCACTGTGGTGTACCATGAGTTCTGGCCAACAGGTCTTACGGATGATAAGGAGTACAACAAGGAAGTTATGCAACGTTTGCGTGAAGCAATACGGCGGAAGCAATTGCAATTGTTGAGAAACAAGTCATGGATTCTGCATCAGAATAGTGCATCTACTCACACATCAATGCCAATCAACCTCGTGATTGTTCGTGGTTTTCTCGCCAAAAACAACACCGTAATCATGTCTCAACCGCCGTAGTCACCACATTTTGCCCCCTGCGACTTTTTCCTAATCCCAAAATTGAAGAAAACAATGAAAGAAATGCACTTCGCCACAGTTGATGAGATAAAGTCGAAATCGAAGAACGAGCTGATGGCCGTATTTTTGTAAAGCGCATAACAAAAGTTCTTCGAGGATTGAAAGAAGCGCTGGCATAAGTGCATTATATCTCGGGTATTTTCTTTCGAACAAACCTCCTATATTTTTATATCTAAAGTGACGTAAAATTTTATAGGTTGGAATGTTTGAGTTTGAGACGTGAGTACTTTGATACATGTTTCTCCTACAAAGTACTTAATGGCTTTAGATTCTGCTGCATATATGAGCCTTATAAACTTCAATTTTTCTCCACATGTAGTGAGAAATCATACAATATTGGTTATTGGACAGAGAAAACAAATTATTTGTTGAATTCACCCATCCAAAGATCTTTCAGTAGGCTTAACTTGAAAAGTGTACAGACCAACTTGGATATTTCTCTCCGAATTTCACAACTTTCAAGACACATTTGAAAAAGAGATTATTTGAAGATATTATTATAGAGTGAGGAAGGAACAACAAATTTATATCTATACAATGGATGTAAGGAGGGATATAATTGAAAATCTAGTTAGAAAAACAAAAACTCGAGTTGACGTACATAAAAGGTCTATTTTGTACAATGTTAATAAAACTGAATTCGCAGAACATTGTATTAAATCTTACCACTTTATAGACTCTGAGAAAACGAAAAGCTTACACGCAGGTAATAAAGGGAAACGTTTAGACCTTTTAGAGGCAATTGAAATATGCAGTTCTTGGTAGAAAAAAGAAGACATCGTAAATGAACAATTAGATTTTCAATCATCCCCCCTCCTTACATCCATTGTAAAGATATAAATTTGTTGTTCGTTCCTTACTGTATTTTAATCTTGAAAATGAGCTCACGCTCGAAAGATGTTGACAAATTCATATTTTTAAATATAATCGTGAAACATTAAGCCAAAAGTTTGAGTTGATCAACACTTTCAGTTAGTAGCCATTATAATTATCTTCGTCCTCAACTTCCCAATGTGAATCTGCATATCCACTTGGGGACAATCTGGGTCATGGAAACGAAAAAAAAAAAATCACATTGTCTGAATATCTTTCAATCCTACCCTGGCTTATCCCAAAAATTTATGTGTATTCAAATGAGTCAATTTCTCATTTCATTTGGAAGAATGGATGTACGAAAGTAATTTCGTCAAACATATTTATGCTCTGCTAACCGCAGTTCCAATCGTTGTGAATGGGATGACTTCTTTTTTGTCGAAACAACAAACAAAAACGCGCCGCAAATTTGAACCGAACAGAGTTGATGAAATCATTCTTCCTGAAATGCACAACCTATGATAGAAATGCGTCGAAGGTTTCCATGGATGATATTGAAAATTAATCAATGTAATTCAACAAAAGCGTTGCATGATACTATCAATTTGACCACCACTGTATTCGGACTTCTACCTTTTCTGGAACACATTGTGAATTGAACATTTATATGAATTTCTTTGAACTAGTAATTGTTTCCATGAAAAAAGTTAATTGAATAAAACACAGATTTTTCTAACATTGGAAATGCTCTTGAGATGCCCTCAGAATTCAATAAGCTGAAATTTGGTCAAAATATTTTGATGCTGATATCTTTGGATGGTTAGTTCTCTGCGGAATTTCCAAAATGTGACACAAATTATGTATCTGTCAATGGAGAGGTAAGGAATTATTTGGACATAAAAGTCTCCAAGTATTATGTCAGCTGTATCAGTTTTTTAAATCCGTCTAAAACTGTTTGGAGGAACACATGTTCGTGGAGGGGTTATGTTTCGATTTATCTTCGGCAATTGACTACCCTTTGAATTTATACTTGATAAATGCTACAATTCAGGTTTCAGTGGCCTTTTTCTGGATTGTTTACGTATTTACTTCGAAGAAAGAACAATAGAAGTGAGAATAGGCGAGAGTTGTTCTCAGAGACATGATATTTCTCTTGGGATGCCGCAAGGCTGTGTACTGGGACAACTTATTGTCATATAATTCATAAACAGTCTGCCAGCGAAGTTGTCCCAATTTTTGGTGACACTATTTGCTGATGATCGGTGGTTGTTTCTGGGGGAATGTGAATGCATTTGAGGGAGTTCGTACATTGGTGTCGAATGAAAAATCTGGTGGTGAACGATGACAAAACTGTATGTTATAATTTCGGTCTGAAGGGCGATGGAATTAGTAATTTGAATGTTGAATATGGAAACTATAAACACTATATCATCATCCCAATTAACTAAGTATCTTGGAATATATGTAGGCAGAAATTAGAGATCGACAACACACATTGCTGTTTTATGTAAAACATTGAGTAAATCATTTTTTGCAATCTCCAGAATTGAGAACATTGTCACTAGAAACTTTGTTATGGATGTGTATTACAGTCTTGTATATAGACATCTGAATTGAAATATTCTGCTGTGGGGCTGCTGTACAGAAGTAAACAGGGTGTTTATTACACAGAAGTGAATACGTCGAGTAATATTCAATATTCATCAATAAAACGTGAATCTTTCAAATCTTGTGAACCTTTCTTCATTTATAATTACATACTTACTTTACCTTGTTTATATATATATATATATATATATATATATATATATATATATATATATATATATATATATATATTTACTATATGTTCAAGAAAATGAAGGTTTATTGAATTGAATAGTAATCATAAGTATTCAACAAGGAACAGTAGTGTGCTACTTATTCCTAAGCATAAAAAGCTGAATTTGAAATAACTGAAAGCTCATCTGTTCAAGGAGAGAGATAAATCTGATGTTAACAAAGGTATGCTGTAGTGTGGCAGAATAGTTTGATGATTCGAATGTGGGCAATAATATATGAATCAATTTGCTGTATCATAAGTAATTTTTTTATCACGATTGCCTCTCACCATGTGAAATTTTCTCAAAGGTTCGATATTACTGAAGCAATTTTTTCTTTTCTTTTCAGATATAGTTGTATATTATTGTGAATGTAAACTGAACCAATATTTTTGTTTGAACCAATATTTTTGTTCGAGGGCTGAATGGAAGATCAGACTCAAAACTGATTCAATATTTTTGAGAGTATTCTTTTTAGTTGTTATTATTGTATCAATTGAATGAATGTAATTTTACAATGTAAGTAATGTTTTCCAATAAATTTTATTATTTTCATTATTATATTGTGAAATTTAGAGATTTAATGGAATTTTTATTGTTGAATTCAATGTGGTTTCTAGGTTTCTGAAACTACTCTAGCTATTGACACCGTTTATAAAGCTGAATATTCGTAAGTTATTGAGTTTCCGATGGTGATTGATACTTCTTCGTTTTTTGATGAATGAGATTCAATTCTCGCTTAACTCTTGATGAAACATAATTAAATATTGAATTGAATTAAAGTCTTGGCTTGATGTTTCACGATTATATTCAACAATATAAGATTGGTCAACATGTTTGGAGCGTGAGCTCATTTTCAAGACTGAGTCTTCAGACAGTCTTGAAAATGAGCTCACGTTCGAAACATGTTGACCAATTCATATTGTTAAATATAATCGTTAAACATTAAGCCAAGAGTTTCATTCAATTTAATATTCGTTTCTTTACTCGAAAAGGAAAAGTAACCCACAAAAAATTTGAGTGAATGTTGTGAAACAACAGAGATATTTTTCAATAGCCAAGCCAAGGTTTTCAGAACGCTTTTCGACTTTTCTAACGCTATCTTCACTGGTGTAGCGATATGAGCGAAAAAATAAGCATGAAAATCATAATTTGGGGTATGAATATTTCTCGATATAATGTGGCTCGTTATAGTAGCCACACTTTCAACGTTTCCATACCGTTATTCGCCGAACTTGACTAGTTCTTGATATTTATGTCATACTATTGACACGGAATTACATCGGTTTTGCATTAAAGCAAATTACTAGAGAAACTTGCACGAACTGGCTTCACAATAGAAACAAATGGTTGGATTTCCTGCAGGGTACAACAGAGTTCGCTACGTTCATTACGCTATGAATGTTTTTCGTGTTTCAGCTACAATACGCCTGTTAAATGAGCTATAACTATTTCATGCTGCTATTTACTACGCAATAACAGCATGAAAATCTATTATTTGTAACTATTACTGAAATTTATATCAAGGTTTGATATAGAGGAGCGAACCTTGGATTCCAATTGGCTTTCATAGGTTTATGATACTGGATTGTTGAATAATTTTAAAACCTGTTACATGAATCAATACCAAAAGACAACAATGAATTATTGAAGATATTTTGAAGAGATTTTTTCGCAATTGCTGAATTCATGACATGATAAAAAGATACAGAAAGTGCAGTTGAAACGTTATCTTCCTCTACCCCAAAGTGGAAAGTTAGTTGTTACACAATTCTTGTGTCAAAATGAAAGAAAACACAAAAATTGTGGTTTGACAGCTCTGAATTTCCCTTGTTGCGTGAAGTCCTGGTACAATAGATGCTGAAAAATTGAAAATACCTGGAACATCTTTATAATGAAGAAGAACGGAAGGAGAGATAGATTGGTATTTTCTAGTGTAATCATCTTAATATATTTGTTAAATTCATCAAGTGTGGTTCTTCTGATAACTACAGTATACACATTCGAATATACACATATAGAGGATAACATATTGAAAGGAAGGAAGAATATAAGTACGGGATATCATATAGTTAAGAAACGAAGGACAAATTGTGGGAAATCTGACGTTATAAACAAAAATGTTTTTTCAGGGTAAAATCAATGTTTATGGTGTAGAAAGTACTCTTATTCTTGATTACAGGATCACATTTCACTATCCTGCGAAGATGCAGCGAATATGAAATTCCTCTATATATGGCATTTATTGATTATCAGAAGGTTGATAATAATAACCCTCTTTTAACCTGCTTAGAAATCTCGCTGCAACCACCTCATTTTTGAGAATAGGAATACCATCTTGCTATACTGAGCTCTTCCAGAATATATATGAACATACCACAGCAACCATCAAAATAGACGAATAACCGGAAAAATTGCAAGTTATGGGAGGCGTTAGACAGGGAGACCCGTTTTTCCCAAATTTTTGGAGTGTATGTTCCAGAAGCTGGACTGGAGCGAGGAGGAATCAAGATAAATGACCGCTACTTCAGCTACTTAAGGTTCGCTGACGATATAGTTCAATACTTCCACGGTGCTACCGATCTTCAAAAGCGCATCACTGAATCTAACATCGAGAATAACTTGAGTTAAACGTGTAAAAGGAACATGATACAACTGCGAGGTAGTCCTCCTTGTACTATATTGATTCACATCACTACAGCTAACCAAAGAAGATAAATTTCTTTTAATATAGACCACACAAGCATAAATATACATACAGGGTACAGTCAAAAAATTACCCTTATAAAAATTACGACATGACGTTACTCTAGTGAGACCAAAGATTGAACGAACAATTCTCTTCTGCATTTTAAAAACATAATCCACATTGGTACTATTTCCCCAACAAAGTATACCATATTCCAGCGCCGAGCTGACTGAAGCATAATAATACATCTTCAAGATATTCAGGTCACAATAGTTCTTAAGTTGCCTTATTGCAAAGTTTGACGAAGAGAGTTTACCGCTCAATACTGCTACATGATTTTTCCAGTTTAAATGATCATCCATCGTAACACCCAGAAACTTCACCTCATCAGACAGACCCAGAGACTCAGCACCTGGCAATCTAACCAATGGACTAAGACACCTCTTTGTGCCATTTGGAGTAAACATTAACAGAGTTGTTTTACTCTCATTAAGAATAAGGCCATTTATCGAGCAATATTCATTCATTTTTCTGATGCATTTATTTGACAGCAAAGATAGGTCATTTATATTTTCAGCAGATATAAGCACAGAACTATCGTCCGCGTAGAGCGTAACCACACCACTATCTTCTAAAAACTCCATTAAATCGTTTATCAACAATATAAACAGGGTTGGACCCAGTGTACTGCCCTGAGGCACTCCAGAATGCAACCACTCCCTGTCAGACAAAAATTGCGAACCTCTCTCCGAAATTCTTACTATTTGCGACCTACCAGTCAGATAAGACCTTATCCAATTTAGGGGTACTCCTCGAATACCCATCCTCTCCAACTTGAAAAGCAGGGTATCTATGTCCACCGTGTCAAAAGCGCGGCTGAGATCAAAGAATACAGTCATACAGAACCTCCCCTTCTCAAAATTCAAGAGAACGCTGTTGTAGACCGACAAAATTGCATCCTGTGTACTTTTGTTTTTCCTAAAACCGTACTGGCTTTCAGATAATAAAAGAAAATGATCAACAAATGAAGTGAGACGAATGAGGAATAATTTTTCCAGCACCTTAGAAAAAACCGATAGAAGAGCGACCGGTCTATAATTCTTTAATCGAGTATGGTCCTTTTTTTTATATATTGGGGAAATCGCCGCTACCTTGAGCTCAGATGGGAAGTGACCATGCTGAAATGATTCATTAACCAGGTACGTCAGAGGCAAGGCAACGTCCTCCGCCACATGTCCAACAATTCTACAGGGAATTCCGTCTATGCCATATGATACTTTTTTCGACACCGATAACAAAACATCCAAAACCTCAGACGGTGTAACCGGCGTTAGAAACATCAAATTAGTATTGGTCCGCATCTGGCAGCCAAACTTGTTATTTACCTTTTGTTTATCTGTTAATTCCTTTACAGAATTCACAAAATAAGAGTTAAAACTGTTAGCCTTATCAATTGGATCCGCGATTGAGCAGTGCTCCTCATCAAATATTACATCCGGTATTTTATGATTATCTCGATCTGGGATATTAGATCTGATAACACTCCAGATGGCTGAAGATTTGTTGTCTGCATTGATGATTAAATTACTTACGTATCTTTTTTTTGCATTAACTATTTTCTCTGTATGATTTCTTTTCATTTTATTATAAATTTCTTTCACGGTGTTGTCACTTCTACTCACCCTATATAAGTCTCTGATAAATCTTCCCTCTTCGACAATCTGTTTCGTTATCCAAGGATTTTTGACATTTCTTCTTTTATTATGAGCCTGAAGTGGAAACGCCTCTTCAAACATGTCATTAAAGACACTGAAGAACAAAGAAAAACAATCCGCAACACTCATCCCTCCATAAAGGCATTTCCAGTCTTCCCGAGAAACGAGAAACTTAAAATGATTGATATTATCCGCTGAATATATCCTCTTCTTCCCGCCGCCAATATCATGGGAGTTCAAATCATCCTTATAGCCAACTTCTAGCAATTGAGCTAAATGGTCAGACATCATACTATCTATGGTCAAAGCACTGAACGAGCAACGCCAGTTCACGAATATATTGTCTATGAGCGATCCAGAATCACCCAGCGTTCTCGAGCACTCCTTGAAACATTCAACAAAACCATAAGAGGAATATATGTCAACAAAATTTCTAGATTTAATATTAAGTGAGTCTCTAATGTTAATATTAAAATCACCCGTCACTAAGGTCTCCGAGTTGAAACTACACAATAGATCCTCAAACCTCTCGAAGAACACATCGCAATCATTACCGGGCGCTCTATAAACACATACGATTGTCAGACGCAATGATCCAATGTTTACCTTAATTGCAGCAATCTCCATAATTTGGTCCGTGATCACAACATTTTTTAATCGGATATTCACGAAGTTAATGTCCCGACGAACAAAAATTAAAACACCTCATCCATTCATAGACTCTCTGCAGTACGAGTCCGCTATTACATGATTATGAATTCCGACTTTCAAAACATCAGACGATCTCAGCCACGTTTCCGTAAAACAAAGTATTTCCGAATAGTTCAAAGATGAGAGAAACACATCCAACTGATCCAATTTTCTTCCTATGCTCCTAATATTTAGGTTTAGAATCCTCCATGACTGGCTGCTATTAATCACTGTTCGATCCTTCTGTTTTTCTTTGGCCTCGAAAAAACTTGAAGCGCCTAATCGTTACACCCCGCGGCCAAAGTTCAGGCTTATTCAGATCATCTAGAATACTCAACTCAGAGCTGACCTTGAATGACAGACTATGAGCGTTCTCTCTAACAGGAAGGGGTTCAACAAGGAAAGAATTTGATGGAAACTTTCCTTTTAGGTAATTCTCAATACTTTTCGCATCCGTTCCTAGACTCACTCTACCCACATGGAGCCAGGCCCTCCTGACTGCCCCAGCAAATGACTGGTCGGCGGTGAATATGGACATAGGTCTGGAAATAAACACAGCAAAAACAAAGATGATGCTGAACCCTTTCTCCACCAGAGAGCAAAAGGAGGTGGACGGTTTCCATAAGAAATAGCATTGTCTTACACATATCTGGGACAGATTGTCATGGGAGACGGAGATATCACACCGGAGATCATGCAAAGAAATAGAACAGCTTGGGGTACAGTTGGACGACTGAAACACATCTTCAAATTAGCTATGCCACTATTCTCAAAGAACAAAGTGTTTGACCAATGCTTATTACTAGCAATGACCTTCCCCAGCGAAACTTGGACCCTGATATCTACTCACATCCAGAAGCTTCGAAAAACCCAGCGGAGTTTAGAAAGATACCTGATGAGCCTAACTATATCAGGTAAAATGCGCTGCAGCTGGATAAGAGGTTAAACAAATGTGAGGGATGTCGTGGAGTGTGTAAATAGATGTTAATAAAATGTCAAGTCAAAAACTTTTACTTCTTACGGATAACTGGGTTAACACTTTGACCAGCACCATAAGCAGAAGTGTGGGTAGTTGAAAATATGTTATATTGCATTGAAACTTTATATTACTAAAATAAATACAAAAATGTAAAATTTTTTCAATTCAACCAAACAATATAACCGATAAATTAGAATTTCCGGAGCACAGATAAACGTCACCGAACAAGCACAGAAAGTAAAAGGGTGAGCAAATCAAGAGCAAGTAACACAGAATGTACAATTGAAAGACATTCAGAGGTTGTTCAAGATGGTCTTGTTTGAAATTTATTGAATGTAAATAACTATAAATGCAGCTGAGTCTAGCAAAGTCTGTACTCTTACGGATGCTATCAACATTTTTATTTATTTATTTAATAGTGTTGGCTTTTACTTGATGTAAATCCATTATAATTGAATATAACTTAAATTCAAACACTTGAACTTATGATTTACACTTTATTGACTACATAGCATGACGCGTTTCCTCGTTACAAACGACTTCTTCAGATGCTTACAGAATAATTAATTATTTTCTTATATATATATATATATATATATATATATATATATATATATATATATATATATATATATATATATATATATATATACATATATATATACATGTACAGAGGTCCAATATGAATAAAAGTGTGAGTACTGAAAACATATGTTCACGTTTTTCAATGAACTCCCTTTCAATGAATCAAACTTAGAATAAAAAAACACACCTTGTTGTGTCTCCTACTTTCTCTATGTCTCTCCCTCTTTCTCTCTGTCAAATAGAAGCGGATTATAAATATTTGAAACACTTTTTGTTTTCACCAGATATTAATATTTCACGAGAAATATCATTTCCTAGTCCTCTCTACTGTAATCATACCTGAAAAATAATTGTTATTTTCTCTTGAACTGAAAATCTACCAGAAGTACGGAGAAGTTGTGAATTTCACTGATCGATGAAAAAAGATGGAGAAATCAGAAGCTCGCTTCAGAGCATCATTGTTTTTTTGATTCCCACGTTTTTTTCATATGCTAACAAAATGGTTACAACATCAAAAGTCGGTGTGTTTTATTTGTTGACTCAATTACAAAATAATCTCTTTCGACTTACTTGCCATATATATATTTCTACCTGTTACATGAAAATATATAAATCCACTACTTTTCAAAGTTAGTGGCTCCTTTTCGATAAAAATCATAATTAACTTGTCAAACTCAGAATGAAGCATTATTTTTCCATTATTGTAGTCAGCATGAAACTCAAGGGCTGATAATGCCTTTAAGGCTGAAACATTTGTGACAAACTATTTGTCAATTATATGAAATACTTTTAAGACTTGATTTATTGTCCTAATGTATTCTTGAAGACCTTCCTCCAATTTTTGAAGGTCTCTACTCTCTATTTTACTAATGAATATCTATCCTGGAATTGAAATCTTCAATTAGAATACACAAGATTCTTGAATAACACGACTGTCGATTTTGATTCGAATATAATTATTCAATAATAACTCCCTTGATTCATACAGTGAATGAAGTTGTGACAAGCCCTTTCTGAAGTTTTGAATCATTATTACGTTTGATTTATGGTGTCTTTTCCAGTAATGTCCACAAACGATTTTTGTTCTGTTGTCTTAGTCAACTATGCACAGACCCAAGTAATAATAATAATGACAATAATGTATTTTTTCCCAAAGCACTGCATTTATTACAATCACAAAAAACATACCAAAGAGAATACAATGAGTAGAGAATAGGTCAAAAATTGAATTGAAATTATAATCAATTTGACATAAAATATGAAAAAAATTGTATGGTTCACAATTTACAATGAAGCCATATAAATCTTTCTTAATACTAGAGGAAACATTTTTAATCCTGAGCTTTAAAGGCAAACTATTATAGAGCTTGATAGCCATATATAAAACACCTTTTTCTGTTTGAGGTAGATTATGCATTGGGTATGTACTTTATAAATGTGGAGTCCAGTAAAAGTCAAAAAATCATTTTTCCTAAAACCTCGCCGACAAGACTCCCCAAATCTCATCCCGATAATTTCCCCACTGCACACTTCTGTAGAAAATTTGTTCAGATTCTGATGAATTTCATGCAATTGCATTGATGCAATTCAATGCAATTTCAATGCATTGTATGCGATAGATCACATATACGAGATGTATCACAAGAGATGCATATGATTGCAAAAATCGAGAATGAAACTGACTCTCCCAAGGTTTGACAGAACAATACTGAACATTCGCCTCTTCATCCAATAGGTCATCCATTATTAAATAAACAGAATCTTCATGATTGATATGAACTTGAATTTCGGAGATATGGAATATGCGAAATTCATGGATTTATTCCTCCTTTCATTATCAAAAATTGTTTTTCTTGAAACTTTAATACTTTGAAATACGTAATAATCAGTTCATTTCATTGGACTATGAAAATAAAATATGAGCATTTATTATTGAATCACGACAAGTTACAATTGAATAAAATATTTATATTCCTACTACATAAAAGAAGACGAAACTCCCAGTAAACTTAAATGCAGAATTATTTCGAAATCCGTAAAACTTTGCTTTGGAAACGACGGTAGCTAAGAGATACGTTGTCGTTTCCAAGGCTTCTTTTGCTTTCATTTGTATTGACTTATCGGAGAAATTCGAACTCTCATTTGCTTTTGAAATTCTCAACAAGGAAAAATAAGTTATCTACGAGCATCTTTGATCCCAAACTCGCCGGCAATCCTGAGGTTTTCGAAGAAGTATCTCATGTTTAAATGCATGATGTATTTATTATAGGACTTCACTGTTTTCCATTTGAAACAAGAGTTATCGAAAATCTATAAACATTCCATGTTAATATTTCCTTAAGGTACAAGTCATTTATTATTGGCTTTCTGAAGATTGCTGCGGAACTCAGCTTAGTTTACTGCATTTCCAGCAGATGCGTATATGCCTCTTTTTTATTCGCAATTTGCGAAAAAATTCCGGTGGAGCGTCATTTTTGCATACGCCCTGTTATTGTGCAGGCTAAAGAAGTTAGTAGGGTCAAAATGCCACGAAAATCAGTTTTATGCAAATATTTCGCGATTTATTACTCAGAGGTCAATAAACGTCAGATTGCAGATTATTTGTTGTGAAATTATCTACAAAAATGCTTCTTGGATTTTCCTGCAAAATCCATCGATTTTGAAAGAGACTAGAGAGCACTGAGAAAGCGACTAGAATGCACTGACATGCGTGATTATATAGCATACACCAGGCTAGAAAGAACTACTGCTTTTTATTCATGTTTAAAATTGTCTTGAAAAATTGAAAAATTTTATCTGATCTTTGGGCGTTCCGTGAAAAATATTTTTATAGTAGGCAGCTATTGGAAAGTGCAATTGTCGTGTTTTTGCAACAATTAATGATTTAGAAACTTCAGATATCGATAATAATCAATGAGAAAAAAACGTTATTTACTAAGTTTTTTTTTCTGTGTTTTTCAGTATTCAAATGAAATATTATTCCTCTACTATAAAAAAAAACTGTTATTAATTAACATTGATTGTGCCTATTGCAGAAAAATGCAACAGGCACTTCGAAAACCTTCGATAGTGAGGTATTTGCGAATAAATAATTTTTTTGTCATTTCGACTTTTATAACTCTTTTTGCCGACACGATATCCATGTCGATTTTCTTTCACTAGGACTCTTTTCGCAGATGAAACCTGTCATATATGGACTATTAATCAACAATCTCGAAGTTTCTATTTGAATCTAGATTTTTAACACTCAAGCCACAATAACTTCCAAAAATCCTGGCACAACGTGCTTTAAAATGTATAGTTTAGAGTGAACCTTATTTTTTGAATTGTGATATTGGTTGAATCATCCTTCCGAAAGATGAGTGTTTGCTTTCTTGAAGTAGAGTTTAAAGTTGAAGTAGAGCAATCTACAATTTCTGCTGTTTGTTTCAATAAAGGAAGTTTAACAATAACATTCATACATCAGATATCATTCACATATCATATCACATATATCATTCATATATCACGTATAGAGGCACAGTAGCCGAACGGTATAGTGAGCAATAAGGCTTTGAGACTACTGCTGCTGGTTGATACGATTCCCACATCCTTATTGATGAGTTCAACTGTATGTCCAACAGGGCTATGAAGGTCTCTGACCTCCACTCTAGAATCAACAACATTAGTAATATCTATTAAGATATCAGTAAATAATCCATATATTTCGATATGATTCAAAAAGTCTCATTCACTTCTAAAACAAGTTTTTCTCACATTAAAGCATTACTAACAGGCATCTACTTGAGCATGAAATCAATGAGATGTATAAACAATCAACAGGTTAAACGATCAATAAACTGAATATATTTCAAGAATTTCAAAAATTATTTATATATTGTTCGCAAGAATATTGTTTCGGTATACAATATCTTCATCAGGTGGATAAACACAACGATATTTCAAGCACAAGACGATTCAATTCTTACCAAATCAGACAAAAGTAATACAATACTAATACAAAAATGCAATACAATGATGAGGACACGCATTTAGTCAAAAAATTATTCTTTCAACAATTGAAATCTAATCCGAAAACTCAATTTCAATCACAAAAAAAATTAAGTGGATAATATATTTAATATTGTAGGGAATTGTCATTGTCATTCGGTGGAAGAAAACATATCACAGAATAGTATCACTATTCTGTGATCACATTAGGACGATCCATCATCAACTGTCAGCATATAAAAAGGGCTACCAACATACAATCTCTCTCTTCTGTCAGAGCTCTTTTAACTTTCATCGAGTAACAACAACAACAATCACGTGTTCAATAGTTTGTTTCTTGTAAATATATATTCTCAATACAAGTGTCGTTTGATATTTCCACGCATAGAATAATATAGCAACCACGCAATAATATTTTTGAAATCCTCAAAATAACTTCAATTTATTGATCGTTCGTCTTGGAATTTCAAAACATTTCAACATCCTCAATCAATTGAGTATGAAACCTGTTCATTGATTCTATGAAATGAAATATTCTATTTTCATAGAACTCGAAGAAATTCAATCATTTTATCATCAATATTACCAATTGTATAATCTCAAGAACTTGTCCTAATTTCAGATAATTGTTTAAGTTCCAGAAACTGAAAGGCCGTCTCCATTGTGTTGAACAATTAGGAGTCGTTCAGTGTACTGTTTTGAATAACCGAATGGAAAATTTTCTTATATCTAGCCTCGACGACAGTGGCAGAAATTGATATTGACAAATTGATAAATTTGAAGATAACATAGATTTATATCTTCAGACATTCAGATTTTATCTGAAAGTATCCAAGGTATTTAAAATGCCTGGATTTCACGTAATCGATATTCATATATCGTGGGTTTTCGAATCTAAAATTTTTACTCGAAATTGCATCGCCAATATAAACCACACAGGCAAAGACAAGTATTGAATGTCACATAAAGCGAATGAAATAGTGCCGCCTCAAATCAGTTTCTCAAATAGTTCAACTGAATACTCATGAAAATCCAGTATATCTGAGGTACAAAGTGGGAATATGTCAGTATAGTTCTGCACAATATGGATATTATAACTCTGAACCTTCAACTTCATCTCTAAGCTTCCCTCTTTAATCCATCCCTTTTTGAATCCGATTTTCAATCTGAAAATCCACTAGGTCAAAAACCAATGTTATTCGTTCATTGCCCCCTATAAGAGATTACAGGAGATAAGACACTCAAATTCTAGATTTCCACGGCGCGGCGTTTAGAAAAATATTACGGATATTCTAATTAATTCAACAGATTTTCTGGCTTCCAATTTTCAATCTACTTCAACTTCAATCCAGTGAATTAATTCATTGAAATCGGATAAGCTGGCACTCAGGTTATTTGTATAAGGACGTTTTTTAACAGAGATTCGTCTCTGTGCGAAGATGCGACTCGTGAATTTTACAAATGAAACATCGTAGACTGGGATTAGTAATATTTAACGGTGCAAGTTAAATGAATTCTACCGTAATAAACTCCCCTCGGGTTGAATTAGCATGAACCGTGTTATTAGTTTCAGTTATGGAAACTCAATTCACATGAAGGAATGGTGAATAAATGTAAACAATAATTCTAGAAATAACATGTTAATGAATACGGGAAAACTACCAGCTATAATTTCACCTTCCTCAGATTCATTAAATTATTATTATTATTACGATTGTTTCCCATGAGGAGAGCGATTGAACTTGAACTCGCAATTATTAGGACATTTTGTTCATGTATAGCAATATGGGGTGCTAATTCCTAACAATAAATCTGAGAAAGTCATAAAAGTATGAATATTAGTAATGCCCAATTCTCCAGATTCCTGGAAATCCGTATGAAAGGCGCTCGGTGCTGACAAGGGCTCAATCTGCCTACTCATTGTCAGGGAGTGATTAGTTGCCGACTGATGGACAACAAAGTTTCGGTGCTGACAAGGCCTCAATGTGCCTACTCCTTGTCAGGTGAATGAGTTGACTACTGATGTAGAACTGAACTTATAAAGAAAATATTAACGTATTTATTCATAAATTAAAACTGCCTACTCGCTAAAATCAAGTTCATAGATATTTTGACTCCAAAAACGTTCATTCTCTTTGAATGCTCTTTCTTCCGTAAATTTGTCCATTTTATTCCAGGTTGACTATTTGATTCTGCTCAAACTTCGTAATTGCGATTTTATAGCACGTGTAAAGTAGATTTATTAAAGTATATATTTATATATATATATATATATATATATATATATATATATATATATATATATATATATATATATATATAATATAGTAAATACTAGGAATCTTGATGAAAATATCGAAATATTTCAAAAAATAAAACTCTCGGGGAGCTGTCTGATCAAATGTTGTCAACGAGAACGAACCTATCACTTGCGAGAGTGAATATTAATTGATCTTCGAAAAATCATCGAACTTGTTGAATGATATGAAGATACAATAGTTTCATCATTATTATGAATCATCAGTCTTATTTAATCAATCAACCAAGAATCGATGACTTTCAAAATGCCCCCAGGTCCTATCTCCGAATGAGGAGAACATTAATTCGTGAACTATTCACGCGAGCTCCCTCTACCGAAGAAATTACGTATAAACTCTACCCTGCATTCTAGATTCCTACTCATGACAACATTAGTAAGAGTACGTAAAGGCTTTTGAACATTTCATTCGAACACAAAAAAACTTTGCCTGCAATGTGCACTAATCGCTCCAAAAAAAAAAAAAAAAATATATATATATATATATATATATATATATATATATATATATATATATATATATATCATATATATATATATATATATATATATATATATATATATATATATATATATATATATATATATATATATATATATATATATGTATATATATATATATATATATGTACATTCATATATTCAACCGTTTAAACATGTTTCAAAAATGTTGGCTCAGAAGCGTTTGAACAGCGTGGACCAAGTTTAAGGATGATTCACAGTGCAGGGATATACCGTGATATTGTTTTTCTGTTTTCGATTGTACCTGTGTTAAATCTTTTGAAAAATCGCAATTGTCGTTTCCGAATTCATTACTTGTCGGTTCTTCAGTTACAGTTGGACGTTGCATAATTGTCCAGTTCCTTATAAAACGAAACATGTGTCCTGTACTTCCATCAGGCGTGGCATCGATTTCAATATTTCCACAACATTTATCCATTGAAGGATTCATCGTATAGTTTCACATATATAGTTTCACAACGTGCTCTAAATGACATTCTTGATCTTAATTGAAATTTTTGAAATGAATCCACTAGTAATCTTCATTTTCTTAGATGTTTCATTCAGTGCCCTCAGCACCAGAACTATTTGTGAGTGTACATGCTATAGATATTTTTATTCAATATATATATATATATATATATATATATATATATATATATGTATATATATATATATATATATATATATATATATATATATATATATATATATATATATATGACAAAAACACAATTTTCGGTATAGCCCGCAACTCAGTTGGAAGCAGCCGTTGACACGTGTTTCGAGGTTACTGGCTCTCCTCAGAACGGCGTAGCCAAGTTCAAGGTGTACGAACCTGGAGATAGAATCAACATGAAAAGAACACTCCTGTAAACGAAGTCTCCACTGCTAAGCTTCCACGTGAACTCTCCGTATTTCGCGAATTGGTCAACGTATCGCCAATGTGGCGACTATTCATCCTTTGAGGAGTCTCCAGCCGACAAAGTTAACCACGAATGACAATTTCACGTGAAAGCCTAGCAGTGCAGACTTCCTTTACAGAAGTGTTCTTTCATGTTGATTCTATCTCCAGGTTCGTACCCTTGAACTTTACTACGCCGTTCTGAGAAGAGCCAATAAGCTCGAAACACGTGTCAACGGCTGCTTCCAATTGGGTTGCGGGCTATACCGAAAATTGTGTTTTTGTCATTTTTACTTTTCACCGCAAGAAGTGCTTTCCTTGATGACATTAATTACTAATCTCTACTTCTCTCCATTCACTTCAAAACCTCTCTTAGATTCATTGCACCATTTCTTCAATTTCAGGACTTTTAACAATTGTGACTAAGTTTTCACTATATGGTGCCAATTTTGATCATGTGGACGTATTACTCTGAACTATATAGGAAATGAAGATTTTCCAGAATAAATTCTAAGGGGAGTAAGAAACAAGCCAGATTATCAATGGCATTTTTTTAGAATATGATACATGTATTCACACATCCGTCAATGAAAATTCATATCACGTGCTCAATTTGCAGTCTCCATCAAGAGATGAAAAAATCATTATCATACCAATTTGAATTACCGAAATTGATCTGAACATTCTAATAATAGAATGAGATATAAAAACATATATTATGATATATCTCCTCCTCTCTTCGACAGATAATGTTAGAGAAAGTCGAATTGAAGCCACACTCTATGGAAGCACAAGACAGATTATTTCGAATTCAAAACTTTGTGATACATCAATCCAGACTACGTCTTTAGTCATCATTTTCTTCAACTCAAACGGATCAGTGTTCAGTCTATTATTCATGTTTTTTTCTAGAGGAAACCAAAATGTTTTTCTGAATTCGTTTTCATTCACATATAAAGAATGAAAAGTCAACATTTACAGTCCAGATCTTCAATTTTTGTCGACAGTTAACACTTATAAACACTTTTCTTTGCCCCCATTTCAGTAAGAGAGAAGCCCAAAGCGGAGAAGCAAAAAATGTATAATTCTTACCTTTATTGGTTGAAATTCCTGCGAGAAATAAGACGGATACATAATACATCACCGTCAAACCCATTTCACGAAGACAGAGTAAATCTGGTATCTTCAGAATTACAAATAGAATCACTTTGTTACGAAGAAAAACCTGCACAGTTAGCCAGTAAAAACATTATTTCCGATAGCATTCAATTTATAATATAATTTCTCAGTTTTAGATTTCATTCATAGCCGATATTTGAATGAATTTCTTGATTGTAAGAACTTCATATGCTGCTTCCGTCAAACTATTCATTGCTCTTTTCGAACTGTATCAGTTTTCATTGTTCTTACATTCTGTCGCACTATTCAATGTTATGTGATCGGAAATGGAATGCAATCATAACTGAAAATTTATATATGAACTTAATGAAGAAATGAATGAAAAAATGGGAAAAACATATGATAATAAGATACTTGCAAACCTATAAGATAAACCTGAAACATGATAATCATAGTCAAGCTGAACTCTTGATTGTTGTTTCGAGTAGAATTCTAGAACTGTAACCGGAATATCACAACTATCTCTTGCTTTCAGATAGTATCAATTAATACTTTGAAATAATGGTTTCTTCGCTAATATTTTCACAATATAAGAATAAAAAAATGATATTGGAACATTGGAATCACTTTCAAATCGATTTTGATATTTGCTGAATGTGATAGACAATTTCATATCAGTTGATTCAATTTTATGATTTAACTAGTTGTTGAAGCCCTGAAAAAGCAACAAATACTAGAAGAAAATAGGCTACAATTGTAGAAGTGAAATGAAACTCACGAGATTCTGAAAAAATGGTTTTGCTAGATATGGAGATCAGTTGAAATGATTGAGATTGATTGAAAGTCTTGATGTAACATAATTGAATATTAAATTAAATTAAACTCTTGGCTTAATGTTTCATGATTATATTTGACATGATGAATTTGTCAACATGTTTCGAGCGTGAGCTCATTTTTGAACAAAAATACATTGAGCAACGAACAACAAATTTATATCTATACAATTGAAATAAGGAGGGAGGATAATTGAAAATCTTAGTGAAAAGTGTTAATTTACGATGTCTTCTTTTTTCTTTCAAGAACTGCATATTTCAATTGCCTCTGAAAAGTTTGAACGTTTCCCTTCATTACCTGCGTGCAAATACTTTGAGAAAACCAAGTACACGCAGATGATAAAGGGAAACGTTTAGACCTTTTAGGGGCAATTGAAATATACAGTTCATAGAAAAAAAAGGAATTGTAAATAAACACTTAGATTTTCAATTACTCAATTATTTTTGCTCCTTACATCCATTGTATAAATATTAATTTATTGTTCGTTCCTCACTGTATTTTAGACTTGAAAATAATCTCAAGCTCGAAACATGTTGACAAACTCATGTTGTTATATATAATCGTGAAACATTAAGCCAAGAGTTTAATTTAATTCAACAAGTTAATATCATAAAAATTATAAAATTGAGGTTCAATAGTATCCAAATTACGTTGGGATAATCACATATTTTCACCCACTTGGACTTTTCAATTATTCCAATTTGTTCAAACTTATTAAGGTCACTTATTGTTCATATAGGCAATTCATTGAATGCATTGAATCCCTCCTAAAATATAGTATTTATAGATTTAGAAAGCTTACAAAATCGTATGTAGACCGTTGACATGCCTAGAATTATAAGCAAATAAAGAGCAATAATTTCTTTATGTCGTCAGATTTTTCACAATTCTTCTCTGAAAAATAATTTTCTCGGAGATTTCAGACGATATAAATTTGACGCGATCATTTGCTTTCAGTTTCGCATCTAACATAATACCTATATATTTAACACTTTTTGCCCTTTATGGTTTTAATTTCAATAGTCATATTCTCGTTACGATGAAAATTCAGAATTTTATTTATAACTAAAACTATAAATTCAGACTTTCTTACATTCAACTGTCATCGCTTAGCCCCTAATTCATTACTGCTAAATCTCTATTGATCATTGATCTATTGACATCATAAATCTCTATTGATTAACATCATATTGAAAATCATAATTTCGATATTTTAGCACAAAAATTTTTTATTTGTGAATAACCGCACAGAGCATTTTTTCACATGAAAACAATATGATTAATGTATACGGAGAATTGCAGTGGACCTAAGACCGTACCCTGAGGTACGCCAAAATCTACTGTTATGCTGTCCGAAAAACACTATTAGGCTCAACATTTTGAGATCGTGAATCTAAGTGAGGAATGAATGATTCGATTTCTAAGCCTTCAAAACCAATTCTATTGAGCAATGTTTCACATAAAAATTCGAACGCTCTTTTGAAGTCCAACAATAACTATTCTCCTTTATCATAATTTTTCTATGAAGAAATATAAAACGCCTTTTAAAGTTCAGTAGAACAGAATAAATGAAATAATTTTGTCCAGAGTTTCGAAAAATTTACCATCTTCAACATTATAACTGCGATTTATTGACGCAAGTGTGACAGTTTCAGTTGGGTGTATCTGGATATCTGAAAACGATATTATGTAGAACACATTGCACACGGATACCATGAATTTAAACAACACATCACGAAAAGCAACTCCAATAGTTTGTTAACGAAGCTTTGATCAAATATTCAGTTTGTTATTTCCATTGTTTATGCATTGAATAGAAATTGGAAGTGATGCACAAATTGTTCCGAATTTCATTCGTACTTCGAAGCCTCGATAGAATTTGTCCTATCATCCCATCAAAAATTGAATCAAATTATAATTGAACGTACGTGTAACATAGAGGTGGAAAGTTCACTGAAATAAATACTTCGTTCGCTTTTAGTTCGAATGTATATATAATTTGAAAGCGGAGCGTAATGAATACATTGTTTAATTATTTTAATAATCTAGACATACCTTCGTTGTGAATAACTGATTAACACGAAATAATTTTCAATAATCACATAATTTCAGTTGATTTTTGATTTTAACTTTCGGTGGTGAAGCTCAGAACATTGAAAATGATTTCATACTATCCAATTTCATGGTAAAATGTGTAATTCTACAAAAAATTCATCAGCCGTTGTATATATAGTTCAAACATCCCAAAAAGTTCATTCAAGGATCATTTCTCATATAAGTGATTGCCGAAATACCAACAAGACGAATTCCTCTGCAGTAATTCAACACGTACAAGCCACTGGTCAATATGAATTGCAATGCCCCAAAAATTTTAGATCATGCAAATAATTACAACAAACGCATTTTCCTAGAAATGGTTAACATAAAAAAGAAAGGAAATTGTATTAATAATAAATCTGATACAGATAATTTAAGCAACATATATATAAATCCATTAGGTTCTTCTGATTAATGGCTTTTACTCTGATATCCTATTTACCGAAAAATCCACTCCAAATACACGAAATGAATTCATTTTCTTTTCGTTAGTCATAAAACTTCGGCCAACGTCATGCAGTTTAAGAAACGCCCTTGGAAACATCAGGAAACATTCTACTTGAAAAGAGGAATTGAGAAATACAGTTAGTGTCGTTGCTTCTTTCAACTACCTAATACGTAGATTGCATTAATATTCGAACCCAATGCATTTGGGAACTACTTATTTTCGAAACTCAATAAACAAATGCACTTTCTGATAATTACTTCATAGTAATTGTGAAAAAAAATTTTTGATAGTGCCTTGTTATATAAACAGAAGAAGAAAATAAACATTTACGAATGCCTGGAAAATACTAAAGAGGTAACTGATTTTCCTGTCCTATACTGGAATCCAAATTAATAAACACTTGAAAAAAATACATATAGATATATATATATATATATGTTGTTTCTATATGAAACAACGCAATTGAAAATTTCTTCAGTTATATTTGAATAAAGAAAGAAATAGTTATTTGAAGTAATAGGCAAATGTTGTTTTCACGTTCGCCTTTTCTCCCAATTTTTATGTAGTAGTTTCATACGATGTTAATTATTCACAAGATGTGAGTGTGTATGTAGTTGCAACTTATTTTAGTAGAATGTTTCCAATAATTTTCGTTAAATAAAATGAAAGGTCTTCTTTCCACTTCTGTCAACAATATTCAAACTGATTCTAAGGAATTACAATCGTAGAAGGTGCTGCAGACGTAATCCCAGACTTTTCATTAAAATCTATGTGTATTTTACCAGATTCCATTCGGGATAAGATTTGAAACAATTGTGTGAGAAAACTTTACCAGAGTTTCACAAAGGCAGAGTGACATCTGCTTCAAGAAACGGATACAACATATTGCCAAACACGTCTGTATTAGACAAATTATTCAACAGATTATGTGCTGTTAGCATCAGATTTATTTATTCATTAATTTGTATGAATTCATGCATTAGAAATAACACACGAAGTCCAGAAATAAAAATGTCCGATATATATATATATATATCCTATATCGATATATATATATATATAAATAGTTATATTATTCAATAGAATAAATGAAGAATTATTGAGGCTTTCAAAATTTGAACCTGTTTCAAATACAACTGCTGAAGAAGATTGAGGAAAGAAAAAAAAGGAAACAACAATGAGAGAATAGAAGCCGAAGAATTACAAATTGTAAAACCTATGAAAAATTAGATGAAAATGACAAATGAATAAGCAGTTTCCATGCATTCATGAAGAGAAATTTGTTCAGTTTTTATTTATTTTCATCAATTAATAAGAGTGAACACAAAATCATCAAAATCCTGAGAAGTATTCGCATTCCAATGAAAGTACTACAAATGAAAGCTACTCTAAAATAGATCTTAAAGCAGAGGATGAAGAATTATTGCTCCGTTTCAACTTGCAGACTTCCAGAAAAACCATCGAGAAAGACACCAGGAAAAGACCAGAACAATAAAGCATAAGATCAATAAGAGAATAGGAAAAACAAGTTAAATGAATACAATATTAGAGAAATGATCGATTGTAACCAACGATGAATTAGATGGCAATAAAACTAATAAGCTGGCCGATTTCATACTTCTAACAACAAAACTTGCTATAATTGCTCTTTCAGAACCTCCTGTGCCAAATGAAAGAAGTTTATATTCAATTCTACAAACGAAGGAATGCTAAGAATTAGTAGTATTTGATAGTGTTGGCTTTTACTTGATGTTAATCTATTATAATCGAATATAAACTTAAATCCAAACATTTGAATTTATGATTTACACTTTATTGTACATCAACAATAAAGTGTGAATCATAAATTCAAGTGTTTGAATTTTAGTTTATATTCAATAAGAATTATCAGTTTGTGGGTAAGATATACCGAAAAAAATATTACACTTTAGGTGGAAAAGAGGAACATTCAATGAAATTGGCAGCAAATGGCAAGATAATCGTGCTATTCGCACTCGCGAGTCATTGCTTATGATGTAATATTATTTTCTTTCTAATTTCTCACCGTATTTTCGCTTCACTGCTTCAATGAATTCTATAATTTCCATTCCATTTACTTCAATGGAAGTTTTAATTATCCAATTATATAATCCATCAAGAGTTTCGAAAATTTTCAAATAAATTATAGAAGGATATGACTTCAAGATGTATTATTTCGTATATGAATTGGGTCATATTAGGTTTTATTTCTCAATACGAAAAGCTTGAAGTTATTGAAAAATATTATTCAAATGATTGAATGAAGAGAAATAACAGAATGATAGCAGAATGATAAAGATATACAAGTGTATGAATAAAAGAGATATACTTATAAAATTTTACGTTTTGACAACTCAGCTTATCACATTCTTACTGCATACAATCACCGATAAAAAAATAATGAAATCCAATTTAATTGAAAAGTATAATGTGTGAAATTGATGTGAAACCAAAATGAATACAATGATAGTGAAATGGTGAAAATCGATAGAATATTCAATGGCATATTGAAAATACAATGAATTTTCATCACTGATAAAATATGAGTGAACAAAATGAAACTATATCACAAGGTTATGTCAAAATTCTTCGAATCCAAGTAGTTCTAATTACGGACTAATGAAATGTTATAATTCGTTTTAGTAACATGGAAACTCCAATTGATGCTGAGAGATTTAAGTTATTTATGAGTTTCTCCAAAAAGTTGCCAAGCTGGGGTTACTAAATGACAAACATTTCATACTAGGAGTTTACGTTGAATATGAATTAGTGAATAATTAAATTCAAATTCTGGAATATTTTGCATGCATTCACTGTAACTGGGCCCCAATTGGAAATGTCGTTCTCTACATGTTGAAACGGTACACACATGAGCTCTCACTCTATATATACATATATATATATATATATATATATATATATATATATATATATATATATATATATATATATATATATATATATATATATATATATATATATATATATATATATATATATATTTTATTTTGAAAGTTTTTAGCAAAAACAGGCTTTTTTGATATGAAAAAGTTTATTTTTGTTGACGTTTCGTTGTTATATTACAACTTTGTTAAAACTAATGAATAACTATTTTAAATTATTCATTAGTTTTGACAAAGTTGTAATATAACAACGAAACGTCAATAAAAATATACTCTTTCATATCAAAAAAAGCCTGTTCTTGCTAAAAACTTTCGAAATAAAATATCTCAAACAGGCAATAAATCAATTTCAAGAAATATATATATATATATATATATATATATATATATATATATATATATATATATATATATATATATATATATATATATATATATATATATATATATATATATATATGTATATATATATATATATATGAAAAAATTTACTACATGAAAAGATGAAAAAAAAACTGTAGTTCTCGTGCGATAATATCGCCTTCGTAGAAATTCGCTTTCAAAGTATACTATAACTTTCAAAAATTATTCAAAAAACCACTATAGCAGAGCTGGCTATGTGAAACATAAACAATGTCTCCATTATACTCCTAAGGATGAATGTTAGAGAATATTGAAATCGGTGCCTACAATTATTGAAAGCGTAAGACAGTTACTGTTTTGTACTACAAGGTACTCATCAGTTACGCCACGCCCGACAAATAAAATACAACGACTTCAATCCTCACAAACCCTCTTATTGATTGCAAGACAGAAATATACAGTAAGTCGTATGCATATAAAATGCATAAATTAATATACATCTCAAATCTTGAGAATAAATGAAAAGCACATGAATACATCTAACATTCAAAGTTTCATACGTCCTTATCAATTAAGATATATTCCCTCTTTTAATGGGAATCATAGCTACAAGTATGTTGGTCTGATGAGTAAAAACAAGAGAAAAACTTTTTCAGGAGAAAAACAGGAATCAAAGTTTTTGCAATGATAATGGCACAACTAACAATATTCAACAAACTTGCTTCATTTTGTTTTGACTTATACCCTACATGTTTCTGCACTGAATGGTTCAGATCAGCATTGTGTAGGGTAGAAGCCAAAACAAAGTGGAGGAAATTCGTTGAATAATGTAAGTTGTGTTATTGTCATTGCATAAACTCTAATTCCTATTTTAATCTTGAAGAATACTTATGAATATTCTG
This sequence comes from Henosepilachna vigintioctopunctata, assembly GCA_030704895.1. NCBI lineage: Eukaryota > Metazoa > Arthropoda > Insecta > Coleoptera > Coccinellidae > Henosepilachna > Henosepilachna vigintioctopunctata. The sequence continues at coordinate 2,816,267 of JARQZJ010000067.1, forward strand.
AAAAAGTCTCGAAATATCATGAATTGTTATGAATAGATGAGTTTTTGAACACTCCACCTGACCGATTATTCATCGACCGATCGTTACTTAAATGGGATAATATATCGCACGGTCGAGTAATTACTATTCATCGATATAATATATATATATATATATATATATATATATATATATATATATATATATATATATATATATAAAATTGATTGATTGCCTGTTAAAGACAATTTATTTTCAATGTTTTTAGTTAATTTCAATGTTAAAACCTTATTTACGTTGACGTTTCGTTGTATTTCACAACTTTGTCAAAACTAATGATTAATTAAATTTCATAAATTATTATGGATATCAGAACGTCAAATTTATTTTTTCAATAAAATCAAATTAGCTTTTTCGTATTTTCACATATTCATTTTTGGTATCCAGAGGAATATTGAAAATAAATAATAATATGAATGCTGAGTCAAAAATATTCCTATCGATATCTGAAGCTGAAAGAATATCGGAGGAGTTATAAGAAGATGCAGTATATTATTAGTGAAGCATTAAACTAAACTTTTCATAAAGAAAACACTCATTCAAGCATGTTCTCTGGCCGATTTGAGTTGCGGTAGCGATATATGAAGTTCTTAGGTTGGAGAAGTATACAAACTTATTCGACATTGGGAGTCTCCAAATTCTGATAAAACAATACCTTTTCCAATTTTAAATGATTTTAAAATAAACTTTATGATCAATGATAATACATTAAATCTTCAACAACTAAGTGTTCTTTTCGGCTACTGAACAGTGATTTTCCTCGTACTCAAACTACACAGTAAATAGCGGTAATTAGGGTGAAATACTTAAATCACACGGTAGTAAACTCTAACATCTACAAACTTCGTAATCACTCAACAGGAGGTGAGAACCTGGGGCGTCGTGGCGCACGATCACGCTCCGTATACGATTTGAATCGCGCCGTTTAGGATGTTACGCGACACTGGATGCTTTCAGTATCAACGTTTCAGTAACAGCCTTCCGTAGTCGGTAACGGCCGTAACGAGCGATGCTATGCAGAGCCGAGAGTCTTCGCCATGCGCTGTTGCATCGAATCTTTGTTTCCGTCAGAACATGGGAAAATATACGTCAAACGCTTTATTCAGAAAACTAGTTATGTGGCTATCGCTGCAGTTTGTATTCCAGGAGTTCCTTTTTGTCTCGCTGTTGCCGTTTTGTTTGGTTGCAAACGGGGCTGCAAAAAAACAAATTTCATATAATTCGTGCGTCGCTGTTTTTTGGTCATAGATTCCCTCCGATCCTGCTGCATTTTTTCTGGAAGGGACGTTGCATTCAATTGTACATACCGTTGCGAAATGTTGGATTTTTCTTTATTCTGAGAAGTCTATGGGCTGCCATTCAATAGATTGTTCTCTGGGGGATGTCCTTTATAGCCTGTTTCTACAGACATGTTGTAACAGGCTCGATATATATCGCTTCTTTCACAACCCTGTCAATGACAATGCATTGATTCGGAAGGATCACTTCAATCCTTGGAAATATGTGATTTACATTTTATTTTGCATTGAATTTTGTTTATAATGTCTTAAGAATATGTGAACCCCACGGAAATGTTTTGATATGTGTGCAGGGAGTTGAATTGGCCCATCTATTTAGATTGAATTCAACATTTCGAATAAGACTTTGGTAATGAGGATAAGAAGTAGCCATATATGCTGTTTTGCATTTTCGAGCTATAATAACACCTGCAGTATAAATGGTGTGAGTAGAACCAACAGACCATACATAAGATTATTATTCTTGTTTAACAAACACAGCACCACAACAGATAAGTCCTAGCAATGTTCTGAATATTCAACGTTTTAGGTGAGCATAAGTCCGAGAACATTAAGACTCAAATCATGGAGACTCGGAGAAATCTTTATATCACTGTTGGCGTTTTGTTTTGCCTCAAACGGCGTTGCAAAAAAACAAATTTCATATAATTCGTGCGTCGCAGTTTGTTGATCATAGATTCCTCCGATCCTGCTGCATTTTTTCTGAAGGGACGTTGCATTCAATTGTATATACCGTTGCAAAATGTTGGATATTACTTTATTCTGAGAAGTCAATGGGCTGCCAACAATTCAATAGATTGTTCTCTGGGGGATGTTCTTTATAGCCAGTTTCTACAGACATGTTGTAACAGGCTCGATATACATCGCTACTTTCACAACCCTGTCAATGACAATGTATTGATTCGGAAGGATCACTTCATTCGTGTGATTTACATTTCATTTTGCATTGAATTTTGTTTATAATGTCTTAAAAATATGTAAACCCCACGGACATGTTTTGATATGTGTGAACAGGGATGAATTGACGCATCTATTTCAAATGAGTTCATCATTTCGATTAAGACTTTGGTAATGAGGATAAGAAGTAGCCATATATGCTGTGTTGCATTTTCGAGCTAACGTTATTTGTCATAATAACACTTGCAGTATAAATGGTGTGAGTAGAACCAACAGACCATACATAAGATTATTATTCATGTTTGACATACACAGCACCACAACAGATAAGTCCTAGCATTATTCCGAATATTCAACTTTTTAGGTGAGTATAAGTCCGAGAACATCAAGACTCAAATCTTGGAGACTTGAAGAGAAATTTTATCTCACTCTTGGCGTTTTGTTTCGACTCAAACGGCGCTGCAAAAAAACAAATTTCATATAATTTAGGCGTCGCAGTTTGTTGGTCATAGATTCCCATCGATCCTGCTGCATATTTTCTGGAAGGGGCGTTGCATTCAATTGTATATACCGTTCCGAAAGGTTGATGGATTTTTCTTTATTCTGAGAGTCTATGGGCTGCTACCATTCAACAGATTGTTCTCTGGGGGATGTTCTTTATAGCCTACTTTTACAGACATGTTTTAACTGGCTCGCTATAGCTATACCTTCACAGTCCTGTCAATGTCAATGTGGTGTTTCAGAGTGATCATTTCAATCGTGTGATTTACATTCCATTTTGCATTGAACTTTGTTTATAAGGTCTTTTGAATATGTAAACACCACGGACTGGTTTCGATTTGTGTGCAGGGAAATGAATTGATGGTCTCTATTTCAAATGAGACCATCATTTTGACTAAGAATTTCGTGCTGAGGATAAGAAGTAGCTATATATGCTGTGTTGCATTTTCGAGCTAACGTTCTTTGTCATAACACTTGAAGTATCAATGGTGTGAGCAGAACCAACAGACTATACATAAGATTATTATTCTTGTTTAACAAACACAGTGCCACTAATGAGTAACACAGCGCAACCAATAATAAGTCCTTGCACTGTTCAGAATATTCTAATTTTATATCAGCTGTTGGACGTATTCGTCACAGTCAAGAACTCACAATACCAACAAACTTTTTAGGTGAGCATAAGTTCGATAACATCAATACTCAAATCTTGGAGACTTGGAGAGAATCTTTGTCCCGCTGTTGCCGTGTTCTTGGGTCGCATACAGTGCTACAAAATGACAAATTTCATATTATCGTAGCTTTTTTTGGTCATAAATATTCATTGATCGCACGACTTCCTGCTATCCGGTTGCACTTTTTCTGAAGGGACGTTCATTAAATTGTATATACCGTTGCGATATGTTGATGAGTTTTTCTTTGTTCTCAGAAGTCTATCAGCTGCAACCATTCAATAGATTGTTCTCTGGGGATGCCCTTTATAGCAAGCTTCACTTAATTATGTTATCTAAAAGCTTGTCTTATCACCATTCATTGCCATTGTTTCCTTCATTGATTCGCATAGTGTCCTCACCTCTGCATATCCGAAGGTTCTTGAGTTCCTTACTTTTTATAATGTTTTTTTTTACATACTGTGCCATTTTTCGTACCTAGAGTTTAATATTTGAATTTAAGCTTCTGTTCTTAGGTACTGACTATATTACACAATTCATGCCACTCAGTGAATCTGCTAAATGGCTTAATAACTGTCATTGTCAGACTGATTTGACGGCTTCTCCTTGAAAGCGGTATCTGAGCCGTAAGTGTATATCTGTGTTATTGTGAATATACACAAATATTTTATGCAAATATACAAATATATATAATATAATAATATTATATATATATATATATATATATATATATATATATATATATATATATATATATATATATATATATAATCTTGATATTCGATTAGGTTTTGCCAGGTGACCTTGTCGTTCGTCTTTTTAGTTCGGCATGAAAGTCCTCAACTGATGGTACTTTATTGTTGCTGCATCTCATCATACTTATTTCTTCTGTGATTATGGTAATAAGAGTCCCAATTCAAACTTTCAGACACATCTCAAACGTTTATAAAAAGATTAAATCCTCGTCATCACAGATCCAAATTGGTGTACATTCAACAGATCATTCAGGTTCGAGCATATGAAGTCCTGTGCTATTTAATGAAACTTAATCAATTGTAATGGGGTCGAAAATTAATCACATTTTCTAGAAATTAACTAAAGCAACTGAACAAAGTATCGATGGAATTAGTTAACTGAACTCGAATCAACTATTTAATCAATACTAGTCAATAAAAGTTACTATTATTTACACTTATAATGATAAATAAAAAAATTATTATATAATATATATGATATCACATCAATATATCGCGAACACTCAGAAACTGAGCGTCAGTAACTCTACATAGAGCTATCATGGAAACAACTTCTATGCTATCACGGAATCAACTTCATCCTGATTCGATTCCTTAAAACCAATTGGAAACATTCATCTCTGATGAGTTCAAGGTGATTTTGAATGATGACGAAAATTATAATACCCTGAAAATGTACTTTCTTATGACGTAAGGCTCAAATGTATCAAATGAAAGTGTTATAGTTGCCTTACCTTTCGATTGTGGGAAGGGCACCTAGAGATTTGTCGATATTTTTGTACGTAACTCTTGAAATCTGGAGGCTCCTATAGGTAGAAATCTAGAGATAGAAATCCTAGGAAGAAATCCTGGTAGAAACCTGTATTTTATTCTGAGCCACTCTGTATATGACAAATATATACATATATGCAGTGGTCACCAATGATATCAATCAAATATTTCTAATCTAATGTTACGCTAAATATAATGTAACATTAAGCGTAAATGTTACGCTAAATGAAAACCCCAAATGTTGGGGTTTTCATTTAGCGTAACAATTTGATCGATCACCTTTTTCAAGCTTTGGATGGAGATTCATTTAATCGAATATTTTCAATACTGCTTCTTTTCCCTTCCAATCCTCCACTTCGCTCTATAAGCAGCGAGCAGGAATTTCGTTCAATCTCAGTAATCATTCTGATTGAATTTGAGTGATTCAAATATGTTTTCGGATTTAAATGTCAAACGAAAATCTCGCGAACGTCATTTCATCTCATTTTTTATCGAAGGACTAATTTTTCTAGATTATCCTCTGCCATTTATTTTTGTATCCTCTTCTTTGGTATATGTAATGTCCAATTGATAATAATGGAAATTCAATATGTATCGGAAATGAAAAATACACTCATGAAGCTAAACTATATGGAAAAATATGTATATAAACAAGTTAGAATGCTCCTTATTCAATTGGAAAGTGTTGAAGAGGGTTTACATGACTACCGTTAGGACGTTAATTAGAAAAACCTTGCTCGTTTCAAAAAAACAAGTTCATTACACTGTGTAAAATGCAATATTTTTTCTTGTATCATATTCTTGGGGACAATTACCTCGATTCCACGAAATAATTTGCATAACTAGGCACATGTTTCGTGGTTATAACTGATTCTTAAGGGTACGAATCGTATTAAGGGCTAAGTAGTCTGAAATAATTGTCAAGTGTTCGTTTATTAGTATCTATGTTATGGTAAATATTCGTTAGCAAATATGGTTTCGTTATACGCAATGGCCAATATTTCAATAATTCCTCAAATTTCATAGGACTATTTACTGCCGCAATCCGCAGCAAGTTGGAATATGGCAGCATTATCAGGCATCCTACTTACACTGGACATCAACGCCATCTTAAGGTCATTCAGAGAAGGTTCTTGAAACTCTTAGTTTGTTGGGAGGATAAAGTTTATCCACAGAGAGGAGTCAATCATTACGATTTATTGAGTAGATTTAGTTTAATCTCATTGCAGGACAGGAAAAAAGCTTTATCGCTCAAATTTTTGTACAAATTACTGCAAAATAGTATTGATTGTCCTCCTCTATTGTCCGCTCTGAAATTCCGTGTTCCGAGGTTAAATTCTGGTAATACAGAATTTCACCTAGAGACTACAACAGCCAAGTCGCTAATACAATCCCCCATTTGGTTTATGGAGTGTACATTCAATAGAGTTGCCAATAATTGTGACATTCACTTTGACTCCATAGAATTTATTATAAGGACTCATGTGAACAAAAGAAATTGACTAAAATGAATTGATTTAGATTCAGTTCTTTGAAATATTTTATAAAATGCAGTTACTAGTTACAATTTCAGTTTTTTTAGATTAGTTTGAGCTCTTCGTTATATCTCTTTCATTTCAATTATTTAATTATTTTTCAACAGTATATTATTATTTTCTGTAATTGGGTATGATAGGTATTTGTTGGAATAACGAACTGAAATATTTATTTAGTTATTATTCAACAAAATGTTATTATTTACTGAACTTGGGTATTTTACCTGTTCAGAATAAAAGTGAAAGAGTCTGTGAAATCTAGCTGAATATAGGATAATTAGATGTCCGCTATCAACTTCTTCAATGGAGAAGCAATATATTGAGTATCAAGTATTTCAGTTCTAAGGAAACCTAAATTATTTGAGTTACGAAATAATTACTTTTCTTCCTGAAAACATTTCTGTGATGAGAGTTAATTGAACATCGCAATTTTAATTCAATTATCCAATTCGTCAGTTTTCATTTTCAAACAAGCGGATGAATTCATACAATGTGGATTAGGAATAATATCCAAGAATTCAGTTCATTCATTTCGAACTAGAAATAGTTTCCAAGATTTCCAGTAACAGAGTGAAGATAAGAATCAAATTCGATTCATAATGTAAGATTGGAATCTTTCTTTTGTATTATCTATGTAAGATTATCAGTTGAATAGTAGAATTCTGAATTTTCAAATTATTGCTCTGTTTATTGGTGAATTGTTTCGCAAAACAACCCCAGCTGAGATAATTTCCAGAATCACATTTCCTCAGCACATTATTTCTAATTCAACAAGTTTGAGAATTCACAATGGGATTTATCGAATACTCTCGGGTTTCTCCATTCGTTCAAGTAGCTACAGTAAGTTTGAAATTTTAATACCTTTCTGAGCGTAGGTTGTTACCTGTTTCGAATTCAAAATATTTCATCAGTTGATTATAATTTTCATTCAAGAGGTCCCTTCTTTCATGAATTGAATATGTTGAAAATTGAATGACAGATTGAGAGTTGTCACTCTGCAAGTTTGTTCAGTTTTTATCCTTTCGATTTTGATTGATGTGTTATAAATATATAATCATTTCTGGATATCCCTGAATTTTGAAAATTACTTCCACAAGCACAATGTACAAGCAGTTCTGGATTGTCCGATTTGTGGATCAATACCAAGTGAAAATATGGATAATCCAGAGAATTCTAATTTTTGAGCATTTTAAGAACACATCTTCAGTATTTATGTTCAATACTGTTATTCTCCTATAACACAAGGTTCTGGTTTTATAAGCTACATATCTTCACATCTGCTGGACTGCATACATGTTCTATCAGGCTCGCTATAGCTATTGAAATATGGTCATTCAGAGTGATCACTTCATTCGTGTGATTTATATTATATTTTGCGTTGAATTTCGTTGATAATTACCCACAAATATGTGGAGAAGGAGAAACATCTCACTCCTTTAATAGAGAAATATTAAGAGCTTGATTTTGACTCTAAAGTTGGTGATGAGAATAAGAAATAGGTGAACCCATAGATGCTTGCATTTGTGTACAGGCTGAGCAAACGTTTCTCGTCATTATAACATTTGCAGTACTCATGGTGTGTGGTAGAGCCAACAGACTATACAGCAGATCATTTTTTAGTTTGAACAAGCACAACGCAGAACACATAAGACCTAGAATTGTTCAAAATATCTTTTTCCTCATCATCTATTGAGTCTATTCGTTACATTCAAAAACTTACTATATCAATTAACTTTTTAAGTTAAAAGTCCATAAAATCAAGATAGGTTTGTGGAATCTGATGGAAACATAAGTGAATTCGGTTGTAACATGTCAATCGAAATCCATTTTTTTTTCACAATTCGAACTTCTCCACCACAAAATCTTGAGAACGTGTGGTACGAACATCACGAATGTTCACTCTGGAAAAGAGATTTCAGAGAAAATAGATTGCAAAGCATGCTGATTATTAAGAGAGATTTACTGAGTGAAAGACCTTTCACGAGTCCTTTCTTAAAACACTCACTACCTACTTAGTATCATACTACGACAAAATGTTGTAAAATTTAAATTTTTTGTAATTCATCGTTGAGCAGCCTCATGAATTCATTATTATATCTCGAAAAAAATTTTGTTAGTAACTATTTTGTGTATCTAACAATGACTTTCCTATCGATCCAGATTCAATCAAAATTTTTAGGAAGAAGTTTTCTCAATAATATGTTTGAGGATTATACATTGTTATCTTATTCATCTTTAGTTTATAATAATTGATGGACCACATCAATTCTAAGGATATGTCATGTATTTTGCAGTAGCATGTAACGGAGGTGAATTTATCGGGAAGTCGGAGTCGGAGGCAGAGTCAGAAATGGTGGCAAGAGAGTCTTCATTAAAGAATAAAGAAAAACATTATTTAGTCAACTTTGTTTTTATTTCAATTATAAAATAATCCATTTACACAGATCAAAATAAAATATCAACATGTTTTCAAATAAAGAAATTAAATGAAATTAATTACTTGAATCCTAAATGACGATATTATATATTTGATAAACCAAAGTTTTGAAACCAATTAAAACAGATGCATTGACTGAAAAGTAGTGTATTATACTTCACACATTCTTATTCTTCAATCAATATTCTTTTAGTGAAATTTGCTTCTTTGGCTTCCTGAAGAGGCACCGAAGTCGAAGGATGTACTGTATTTTTTTTTCAGTTTTTAAATTTTTTAATTGTTCGTATTCAGTACCATCGACATACTTTTAATGACCCTTCAATGACATTGTCGTACCTCCCTCTCTGAATACGTCTTCAAAGACAGTTTACACTTTGGCGAATCTGCACTAACTTCAATGAAGTAGTTCCAAATGCAACTTGATTTCGGTTTCATGGTCCAAAACAAAAATAGATCACTTTTATTGATATAAATCCACTTGTCCGTAAAAAATAAACAAGTACCTAAAGAAACAATCAACGACTGAACTCGTATCGAAAGCAGTGATTCCCAGCGCGACAAGTATGAACCTTCTCGAAACGGTCGACGACAGCCGCCGTCGCTATTAACTATGCTACGACCTCCGATTAAAACCTCCGATTTAAAAGTTTCGGAGCCGAAGTAGGATCCGAAGGTGTAATAATAATCGGAAGTTCCGACTTATCGTAGTCGGAGTCGAAGCTCTTTAACATCCTGAATACCTACCCAACATGTTCTTGGAAAAAGCATTCTATTTATATAAAATCTTCGATGTGTGGGAAACATCTAACATCGTTTGATCATTACTAATGTATGTCCATCTCAGTTGGAGTTTTCAGAAGGACTATTTTTTCAATTCCACGAAACGAATTTTATATATCAGGATCGTTTTTATTTGAAGAATGTTCGTCCTGAGCGAAATAAACCGATATTGAATTAATTTTTCAATTTTTGTTGATCCATCTTGTCGATACTATGTTATACTAATATTCTCATATGATCTCAACTACATCAAGATTATTTCCGTTAAGTAATCGATAATTTCTTGTGCTCAACAAAACCATGATTCGAAACAATGGTCCTGAAATTAATGCATGAAATTGAGAAATACGTATTCATAATACAGTTGAAATATACGAAACAATAAGTAGAACTATACTAGAATATGCCCACACGTTCTACGCAAACGTGAAATGTCGTCGCTCAAGAATACAGAGGTAGCACAGAGATCAGCTCTGCGTAAACACTGAACAGACTACACAACCTCTCTAATAATAATAATAATAATAATAATAAGTTCTTTATTCTCAACAGGTATAACACCTAATTACAGAAAATAATAACAATGTTGAATACATAACTAAATAATAACTAAATAATTAGAAAAAAGATTTAACTAAATAATGATAAAAAAAAAGATTTAACAAAGAGCTCAATCTAATCTAAAAAAAAATAGTGACTTATAACTACATTATAGCATTCAATGAAATATTACAAATAACTCAATCTAAATCAATTCATTTTAATCAATTTTCGTTGCTTACATAACTCCTGATAATAAATTCTATGGAGTCAAAGTGAATGTCACAATTATTGGCAACTCTATTGAATGTAGACTCCATAAACCAAATGGAGGATTGCATTAGGAGTTGGTCCTCGGAGTCTCTAGGTGGAATAATTCTGGATTACGAGAATTTTGCCTAGGAACACGAAATTTCAAAGCGGACAAGAGAGGAGGACAATCAATACTATTGTGCAATAATTTTTACAAAAATTTGAGTGATTAAGTTTCTCTCCTGCTCTGCAATGAGATAAAACTAAATCGACTCAATAATTCGTTATGATTGACTTTCTCTGTGGATGAACTTTATCCTCCCTCCAAACAAAGAATTTCGAGAACCTTTCCTGAATAGCCTCAAGATGGCGTTGATGGCAAGTGTAAATGGGATGCCAGATCGTGCTGCCATACTCCAACTTGCTACGGATTAGGGTATTGAATAGTCCTATGAATGTTGAAGAATTATTAAAATATTTGCCATTACGTATAACGAATCAATATATTTTCGCACCAGATGAAATAAGTTGGGTGATGTGTGGGACAAAGGAAAGCTTCTGGTCGAAGACTACACCAAGATCTCTCGCCTTATCTGAACGAGAGAGAACCTGACCACCGACGCTATAATCACAATCAATTCGATCTCTTTTCCTTGTGAAAGAAACAATATTACACTTTGACGCATTCAAACTCAAATAACTGTCCTCACACCAACTAGCAACATGGTCCAGCGCGAGCTGAAGTTGAACACAGTTGTCGTGTGATCTAACTTCATGATATAGTTTCTAATTGTCTGCGAACATCAAATGTGGAGAATGAATATTATCCATCAGATCAATTACGAACAGAATAAATAACAGTGGTCCAAGATTAGACCCTTGAGGTATTCCAGAGGTAGGTATGAACTCAGACGACTGTATACCCTCCAGCTGTACGAATTGACGTCGGTCAACCAAGTGAGAATGGAACAGGTCTCTAATGAGCTGCTGTATTCAAGAACAAACATAGAAACAATGAGAATCGGCTCCAGAAACTCAATCGAAAGTTCCATAAAGACTGAACAAACTAGAGGATATTTTATAAGTCTTTTATAAAACCTACCACAGGAACAATGTACGAAGAAAATTCCCAACTCAGACGTTACTTGAAGCACCAAGCATGTCATAAGCTGATTTATTGAAACTAAAATAACACTATATAATGAATAGGCTGAAGGACCTGACGTCAACAACTTTTTGTATGAATTTCTCATGTAATAAAGAAACATTACTATATGCATGAAACGTAATTATGTCAAAAATTTCACTGGACAACCTGAATATGGTGTTCATTTTAAGTCTGAAAAAAAATAGTATGTTTTATTCGATTACTCGTCATTCACTACCATGGAAAACTTAAGATATTCTGACTCATATTTTTAGTAATATAAGTAGAATTTTTTTCCTCCTGAAATATATTCCAAACTTCTTTACTCACCTGAGTTTTTTTACGAATCAGGGTTCATCCAGTATAAAGTTGAAAGTGAAGTATCAAACTGTATGAAACTACAAATACTTTTAGTACTCCATTTCTCATTTAGATCTCACAAATTTTTTCTGTTCGTGTTGCCAATTATTATATAACGAAGTATAAGTACCAAACATTGTTTAACTTTTTGACCTGAAGGTCTGCGGATAATTACCTACCCTTGTAGATATAATGTGCTATCAAAACTCTTCCTCTATTCTCTAGGGAGGGTTCATCGGACGGCTGATTAAGTTCACTCGCAAGATTTGAATAATAATCTGCATTTTGCCCCAGGTAATGCTTAAATGGTAATAGTATATGAAAGTACATTGTTACAGTTAAATAGTTTCCACTATATTGATGTTATGTCAGTGGTTGGGTACAATCGGTTAAACCAATCCTCAAAAAACACTGCACTTATCATAAATTCTGTTGTTTTATTTCATTAATGCTACAAATTACGAGTTAAAGAAAATGACAATGAATATTTTAATGAATTTATATTTTTTACATTGTTATATTTCTAATAAGTAATGATCTTAATTTAAATAAAACTAAATAGTTTTTGATTTTCACTACAATTTAGTCAAACACAACAATATTGTGTCGCAAATATTGTCCCACAGTGGCTCGAACCGATGAAGATGATAAACTAAGCTAATACATTGTGGAACGCCAGCACGTATCTTAGAGTATGGGGAAATGACCATAGAACACTTTTCTTCTGAAGTATGGTGACATGAACATAAAACGTTTTTCTTCTAAAGCGTGGGTACTGACCATAGAATACTTTTTCGACTACTCTTCGATTGTCTTTACTGGAATGAATTTAATAATGGAAAATTATTCATTAAAATTTGACCATCCAATAAATTATTCGATTTCTTCCTCTTATTAATTATCCATGGCTTCTAACAGTGTTAGTTTGTAACCTTTTCGTTCCTTATGCAAATTTTAAAATTGTTTTTGAAGCAGTGTTTCTCTTCTAACAGGTATGTTGCATTCGTCGAATTGATTTTTTCTTTTTCATAGCATCTTTTGTGTTCAGATATTCTAAATCTGAAATTCCTGGCAGTTTTACCAACATATACCTTTGGATTCTCGATTTATCTTCAGGCGAAATTTCAACTTTCGCGTTTCTGATGTGCCTATCGACGTTATTCGGGGTTTTGAAAGCTATCGTTTAATTTTATAAGATGAAAGGTTTTGTCCATGTTAGAACCCATGGAGGTTAATAAGAGGAAAAAATCGAATACTTCATTGAATGACCAATTTTCAGTGAATAGTTCTCCATTATTAAATTAATGCCAGTAAAAGGCAATCGAAGAAAACTATTCTATGGTCATTCCGCACATTTCAGAAGGAAAATTTTTTATGGTCATTTCCCCACACTGCTGAATAAAAGTGTTCTATGGTCATTTCTCCATACTTCAGCTGGCGGTCCAATATGTATTAGCTTAGTTTATCATCTACATCTGTTGAAGCGAATGTGTTGGCGAAATAGTCAAACATTGTTATGGTTGACTAAATTATAGTGAAAATCAAAACACTACTTAGTTGTATTTAAATTATATATTAAGGTTTTCATTAAGTATCAGCCCTATCGATTACTGAAGTAATGATCGCCTAGAGATTGAGAAAATCGACCATTGAATAGTTATAAATGTAATGTTATATCCTGGAAGAAATCTAACCATCAGACACATTCTGATTTATTTAGAAACAAAGATTCTTCTGCATCTACTTCGGCAGTTGGATGAAAAATCTCGTAGTCAAAAGCATGAACGGTCTCTAAAAACACAAACATGAAGCAGCTTCTAATATGCTCTGACTCTTCTTGTTATTATCATGTATCATCAGTTTATTGATAAAAATAATAATAACAAGTTCTTCAGTCTTCACAACTATAATACCCAATTACAGAAAATAATAACATAATGTTGAATAATAACTAAATAACTTTATAGATAATATGAAAAGTTATATAACAAAAAGCTCGTTCTGATCTAGAAAAAGTAACCAATAACTGAATAATTCAAAGTCAAAGTGAATGTAACATTTATTAGCAACTGTATTTAATGTAGAGTCCATAAACCAAATGGGGGATTGTATTGACAAGTTGATCCTTGGAGTCTCTAGGTGGATCAATTCTGTGGTAAGAGAATTTTGCCTAGGAACACGAAATCTCGAAGCGGACATGACACGAAGTCAATCACACAGTTTTGCAGTAATTGATCCAAAAATTTTAGAGATGATTTTTCTCGTATCCTGCAATGAGATTAGACTAAATCGACTCAATAATTTGTCATGATTGATTCCTCTTTGTGACTAAACTTTATCCTTCCTCCAAATTAAGAATTTCCAGAACCAACTCTGAATGGCCTCAAGATGGCGTTGATGGCAAGTATAAATAGAATGCCAGATCATGCTGCCATACTCCAACTTGCTACGGATTAGGGCATTAAATAGTCTCATAAATCTTCAGGAATTATTGAAATATTTACATTGCGTATAACGAATTCATATATTTTCGAGGAATATAAGTTGGGTGATGTTTGGAATGAAAGAAAGTTTCTGAAAAATCTCTCACCTGATCAGAACGAGAAAGAATCTGACGATATAATTACACTCAATTCGATCTTGTTTCCTTGTGAAAGAGACAATATTAAACTTTGACAAATTCACATTCACATTGACAAATGCAGTTTACAACTATAGTCATGGGAGAACTCTGAAAGGAGAATCTTTAGCATTGGAGAGAGTTGCAAAGGCTCGGATATACAAGTTCGAATGAGTTCTTATGAGGACGAATCAATGAAGCGTTACCTTGGATTCTCCTATTAGATTATTGTTCAACGAAAACGTCAGCATAAGAAGATATTTATTAATAGACCCCACTTTTATATTCATTAAATTAATATAACATTTTGAAACCAACACCTGTAACTGAAGTACGCAGTGACATTGATTGTTAAATATTTAATAGTGTTGGCGTTTACTTGATGTAAATCCATTATAATTGAATATAACTTAAATTCAAACACTTGAACTTATGATTTACACTTTATTGACTACATAGCATGACGCGTTTCGTCGTTACAAACGACTTCTTCAGATGCTTACAGAATAATCGAATTATTCTGTAAGCATCTGAAGAAGTCGTTTGTAACGACGAAACGCGTCATGCTATGTAGTCAATAAAGTGTAAATCATAAGTTCAAGTGTTTGAATTTAAGTTATATTCAATTGACTGTTATATGATAGATACATAATAGAGAATTGTGTTCTGATAATAATATAATAATAATATTTATTGCATAATAATATTTCAATTACACAAATGGTAGGAGTTTGGCAAGCCATTCTTCCACTCCACCAAATAACTATTTCACATATGCTGCTCAATGCATTAGATGCAATTTAGCTCCAAACTTTCAGTAGTACTTAATCACTAAAAATACTAACTAATATATCAAAGAAACAGAATATTTATATATAAAACACAAATTGACACCAAAAGGAAAAAACTGAAAGAAATACATAAAATTAATATGTTAAATACTGTTACTAAAAATGAATTCTCTCAGTTTCTTTTTGAAATAGAATCTGAATTTGAATATTTGAATGTTTGAGAATTTGAATGCATGAAAATTGATGAAACTGAATTCCACAATTGTGTTTCCAACAAATTTTCTTCCAGTTATATGAAAAATATTAATGTCACTTCAAGTTTTACGATGAATCTACATTTTTCAAGAACATATAGCCAAATGTTTCCTCTAATTCAATATAATAAAGAATGAAATTAGACAATGTTTTATTTGAGCTGAAGTCTTTCATATATGCTTTATTTCGACAACTCAACGAAGTTAAATATCAAATATTAAAATTGCGACGCAAAACTTGCTTTCAGAACGAATGTGACCAGTCAGACTGGGGACAGCAGCAGTTTCTTGCATGAATATTGTATAAAATGCGGAATGAATCTGCAATGGAACAAAACTCATTTCAGAATATTCTGAAATGAATTTTCTGCTATCCCGAATCACTCATGAAAATAAATTAATTACAAGGTTAAACATAATTATTATCAAGCACTATTGCTGTGAAATATTTCTACTTCTACATATTTCAAACCACCGTATTGGCGAACTTATTATGTGAAATTTCAAATCCTTGATTCATAATGTTATGATGAATTCTATTGGCAATGAGAATAATATCATGCACTACACATTTAACAATTAGCAAAAAAAACGGTTACTGGGAATCAAATGAAATAATTAAAAAGCGCCATACATGACTAATGAAATCTAGTTTTTCATTTACAAATGCAGAAGATGATAATAATAGAAAATTCCACAGTATTAATCACATACCAAATCTCACAAATAAAATCGAAAATGGATTTAGAAAGCATAATATTGAAATTATTAGCACGAACAGAAGACATTCAGTTTAATTTTTAGTTGATAATAAATTGAATCAGGCTACAAAATATGAGAGTGGAGTAAACCAGATTAATTAAGCAGATTAGATTTTTTGAGAGATTTGAAGAGATTCTCAATGTTTAGCCATCGAAGCTGTTGAATTCCGTTCGACACTCTATCATACTTCCTCAAACGGAATACAAACCTGCAACACGTGTTCTGAATCTTCTGAAGCCTCATTCGAGCACACTGGTCCAGGCAAGGATAGATTATTGGTAAACCATAGTTCAAAATTGACAACACTAACGTTCCAACCAGGTTTTGACGAAGTTTAAAGTTCAATATGGTTTTGTTGACATATAGGACTTTCACAGTGGCGAAAGGTTTTTTGACCAACTGCATCACATAGTTACGAAAGCGGAAATCCTTATCAAAAGTCAGTCCCAAGTTTCTTGCGTTGCCATCTACACGTATTCTCTCACCACTCAACACAATATCAAGGTTACCCGTGATATCTGCTCTTTTTGACTCTGATGCATATAATACAAGTTTTCACTTTGATTTAGTTATGTCTCTATGAATAACGCACGATGCTCCTCAGATCCTCATTGATGAAAGATGTTGCCGCAATAACTGACTCAAGATCGAAAGAACGAACCATTTGCGTATCATCCGCGAAAGCCTGAATTTTACAATACTTAACGTAATCAAAGATGACAGCTGTATAGATGATAAATAACAATGGGCTCAAAATTGACCCCTGAGGAACTTCTGATAGAATTGCAATATGCAACTTGAAAATTGAGATAATTACATATAGTTTGAATTTTGGTTTCAAGACGTGGTATGAAGATTGGCCATATAGCCAAACTAATCTGTTAAACAAATTCGAAGCAAAATCGCTCGAAGTTGGCAGGGACTTGTTGTCTCTGAATTATCTGTATAACTCTTACGTGGTTATATAAACTGTCTTACCCTTATTGGCTCTTTTGATTTTCATTTTTCAAGACAATATTCACGTTTAAATCAATTTTTTTCATTGGGTACTGCGAAAGCTGATTTCTTCGTGCAATCACCCATTAGATATACCTACGTGTTCGCTATTCGAGGATGTGTCTGACGAATTCGATATCAAGAGTGACTCATTCGCTTTCATTAGTAGGGTTTACTTGGACTCTTTTCATGATTAGAGAATTCTGAAGAAAGTCATATTCTCATTGTCTATCATTTATTATAATTACTTCTGTTATTGATAATCAGTTTTTGAACGTTTGCATTATATCATTAGGTGTTAATATTGTGTATATTTTTTCGAATGTCTCCTGTAACTGGGTGTTTTACCTGTAGCAAAATTAAGTTTTATTATTATTATCATATAGTTGAATATTAAGCACTTATACAAGTAATAATATAAAGGTATGAATACTTGTGTTAACGTCCACAACATTAGCTTGGAAACGAATTACGGTTTCATTTTCCTGAAATTGAAATATAATCCAAATCAAAATTCCATACTGAAAAATGAAACAAGAAATCCTACAAGCTACTTCGTCACCTAACCAAGCATTTCAGCAAAAATGTTACAGAAAAAAACTGAATGTTTCCGGAGGAATATTCCCTATCTTCTACCCCAGCCTCCCATGACTTGTAACAATTTATATTTTCTATGCGAGCGAGAATCGATGATAAGTAAATGGACGTTTCATCCAAAACATATAGTCGGAGATATTTCATATGTATAAACCGCATGACGAAAGTGTTGACAATCATTTTCACTTTACACTGTTACAATGTATTATCTGCCTTCTTCATTTTTCTTCGAAAAACACATAACATTATTTTGTCAATTCGTTCTTTATTCATTATATTCATTGTTTCGAAGTACTTCTTTTTTTTAGGATGTACATTAACGATTGCTTGATCATATACGATACGATATCTCGGAGTCTTAGATACGATATGATATTGTTGAGTAGGTTAGTGCCTATGATACAGTAATAAAAGAGCTCGAAATTCAACAAACATGGGTGCTAAAAATCCTTCATGAAAAAGATATCAGATATACTACTGACTTGCTGTATAGGCAAGCTGACATGCTGGATATACGCCAGCTGTTTGTTCAATCGCTGCTGAAATAAACGATAAAAAGATATACATTTGTTACTTTACTGAAGATAGCTTGAATACCAGATATCGCAGAAACTCCTCATCAATTCCCCGATACAGCAAATCCATATGTCTCCGTAGCTACTCCTATTCGGCACCAAGAATTTTTAATGAATTGCCATTTGAATTAAAAAGTATGATTAACATTAAAAAATTCAAATATGCCATGAAGAGTTTGATGAAAACAAAGGACATATATATATAATTCATCAACTGGTTCAATTCAATTTCAATATTTAAAAACAAAAGTGGTTGTAAAACAAAATACGATAGTGTTACACATTTTCATATAGTCATTCACTTCTAAACAATATTGTTATCAATTTTTCATATTGATAAGTTTTTTCTTCAGTTATTGAGATGGATACAATGATATGTATGCATTTAAGTATTGCAGAATATAAATAGACATTCCTCGTACTCACCACAGGCTACGGTATTTGTTAGAAAATATTCTATCTTTGTTTAGGCAACAAAATTGACAAGGTAGATCACGAGAACCGTGGATAAAGATTATTATTATTATTATTATACCACCAGCACCACAGCTTTTTGCATCTTTACATACAGTCTCGGGTCTAAATTTAGCTTTGTAAGGTGTTTGTAGTACTTTCGGAAGTACACCGGTTGTTGATATTGCAAGTGGACTTATGTTCGTCGCATCTTTATCCCACATAGTAAGTATCTCACACTTCAGGTCCGTATATTTCCTGATTTTTTCTTGAATACTGTTCATCAAGTTGTGAGTACTAGGTACCGCTATGTCTATTAGGTGGGCTTTCCTGTTGATTTCGTCCAAAAGAATTATGTCCGGTTTATTATTATGTATCTTGCGGTCTGTAATGATAGTTCTATCATAATATATTTTGTAATTGCTATTCTCTAGCACCGGATGTGGTTTGTATTTATAGTAAGGCATTATATCTATTTTCAACACTCTGGTCTTCACTAGGTCTTCTGGACTTCAAGCTAGGGCTTGATGGACTATGTAAGCTACTTGGTTGTGCCTATGATTGTAGTCATTTCGAGCAAGAGGTGTGCAGCCTCCAGTGATGTGTTGAATGTTTTCGATCTCTTTCTGGTATTATCTGCAGCTGTCGTCAACTACAGTTAGGTATTTCATAATGTTTTTCTTGTAGTTATTAGTATTAATCACCTGATCCTGGATAGCTCGCATGAATTCTGCAGTTTCTGGAAACAGATCACCAATCTTGAGCTTAACTTTCGTTTTATCCACGTTCCACCTTTCAAGATCCCGAGCACGCCTTCCATGCAGGAGACTGCTTTTCTACAGGTTAATTTATTTCTCTGCAGTTTAAATTCATTCATTCTGCCTTGGAAGTAGACTGTGTAGATTCAGCGATAGGTACTCTGTATCTGCTTCACAGACAGCTTTATGTAGGCTTGAGTATAATGTAATAATGATATTATTATTATTATTATTATTATTATTATTATTATTATTATTATCATTATTATTATTATTATTATTATTATTATTATTATTGTCATTATTATACCATTAGTATTATATATACCTATGAGTATTATATATTATTTAACACTCATACATAATCTAAAGTTCTAAGAATGAAAAAAGGCTTCCAAAGGAAAACGACCAATCACAGAAATGCGATTAAAAACATCAGAACAGATAATGAAAGATTTATGAGAAGAGGTATGAAAATATCTGGATGTGATCATTTTCTCTTTATCTACATTTCAGCTCACGAAAATTTCGTTTCTTTTCAGACTACCTCAACTTCTATAACACCCCATTTTTTCATGGAACTCTGACCAAATAAGCCAAAGCTAAATATCTAAAAATAGACTCAAACTAAAGTAACGTAACATTTGACGTATGGGGGTTGAAGATTGTGAACCCTGATTTATCGAATGAAAAACTTTCGGCTTGATCTCACAAAATTATATCAATTACTTGTCAATTGGTTTGGGGTATTACCCCATTTTCAGAAACTGAACTGAGTTGCAGTTCACTGTTTTTCATTCAACATACTAAACAATAATTCACAAAGAGATCAGTGAACCTAGATAGATTTTGGTTGTTTCGATCAATTTCCATATTTTGATATATTTCCGTTCTGCGAATGAAAAATTATCTCATGTAAAATACTGATATTGTTTCGTTATTGTCACATAATTAATCGTTGTAACAATTACCATTTTATTCAAATGAATCACTGCTTCAAAGACTGTTTAAACCTCAAATAAATGGAGAAGAAACGCAGTGTTTCCAAAGCTATACCATGAATAAAGAGTAGATACTGAGAGTGCATTATTGTTCGAATTCAACAGAAACAGAGTGGGACAAGAAGAACAATTTAACCAGTAATTTATCAAAGGAAATTGTATATAAAGTTTCAGAGGTGATGGAATGAAAATCTGTGCGGCTATTTATACGCTGACAAACGCGATCTCAGATTGTGGTATCCCTTGATTAGTTATACCCTTTTGTGTCCACATTCGATCCCTTTGTGGTGGAGAAGATTGAAAGAAGCGCGATTGAACCCTCCCCAACATATACAATACAAGAAAAACGATAACATAGAAATTTCGATACTAAATATATCGACAATGTTTATAGTCGAATGAAGGCAGTAATTAACGAAATTATGAAATTTATATTTGAATAGATGGTTCTATTCAATGACATTCAAGAATATAATTGAAGAATATATTATTGAAGTTTTCAATTACGTTTTTCTTATCTTTACGTTGTTTATATTTATCACAATTCTTATATGTATATATCATAGCATTTCATCCGATATAAGCACATTAAAATTACTGAACAAATAGAAAAACCTTTCATTCGCCTTTTCAATAAATTTTCTTCATTACATTGCAAAAATTTATAGTTGAGATACAAGTTAAACTACGATAGAAATGTATCATTTGCGTTTTTGTGCAACATGCGTTTTCATCTATATTTCATCCTACTCTTAGAAATAATTATCTCAGTTGATTTCAAACTTCAAGTATTCAGTTTAACAAATTCTCAGGAACTAGAGTAAACTTTTAAATAAGATTTGTATCAATAGTTGTTACTCAAATAAAATCAGAGTTTGTTATTTGAATGGATTTGTATTTAAAACAACCAATTATAGATGATTAATGAGATTGAATTCTCGCTTAACTCTTGGTGAAACATAATTGAATATTAAAATAAATTAAACTCTTGGCTTAATGTTTCACGATTTATTTAACAATATGTATAGTCAACATGTTCCGAGCGTTAGCTCATTTTCAAGACTAAACTGAAGTTTAGTCAAGAGTTTAATTTATTTTAATATTCAAAATTATAGATGATCTTACAATAATAAATAAGGAAGGAGAAGTCAAAAGAAACACCAACTTCTGTTATTCTATCACATGCTATAAAATGAAACATACCTTTTTGCACATAAAGATCCACAAAATTGAGCAAGAATTACAAAACAGCGAACAAATCTAGCAATGCTAAATGAGGATTTACTTCGGCGTCGTGAAGATTCTGAGGATGAGATGAAAGAACGGTAGAACTTCGTATGATGTGTAGCTTTTTACCGGCGCAAAAAGGCCTACAGGCTTCCAAGAATGTAAGAAAAACTTTGTACTCGGTCGTGTCTAATATTTATAATGTACATGCCTAAGGAATATCTGATGAGACGAAGGAAGGTATTATATATATGCCGGTTTGTGGCTGTACGGAGTGAAAATCTTACTGGAGTTCGCCATACTTTCATGTTACACAAGGTAAATACAGTTTTGCAAAAATACAATAAAAATCGCCTTTTTTGAATAGTCATCGTGTCGATATATAGTTTGACGATGAAGGAGAAACATATTCATGTAAATGTATAATGAAATTAATATTTTTCTGCTCGAAAGCGTTCTTATCTGTCTATATTTCAAAACGAACTTGAGATTCTCAGACGTCACAGATATCGAAATGGAAAAATTCACCATTATCAAAACTACAAAATAAATAGTAAATTATTCTGAAGTGAATGCTGAACCAGTGTTTTCCTCCGATTCATTCTATAAAATTAGATAGCCAAATTCTGGAATTTAAATTCGTTTCTGTCATCAACTGTCATCAATGAAAGCTGCCCATTTTAATGTATTGATAAAGCTGCTATTTGAAGGTCTGTTATTGGATATGAATACTTTTAATTGCAGACGATTCATTAATCAGAACTATTCGGGTATTTTTTCATGAGATAATCTCGACCAACACAGAATATACCCGATTCATTGTCACTAAACTCGACCAGACTGGTTTATATTGAGAAATCACTTTCATGTTGAAAAATCGTTATCAATGAGTACGAAATAGAATTTTACATCATTGTTTCTTTGAACTCATTATAAAGGTTGAAATATCTATTGACACTAAAGCTGTCCCAAGGCATGGATGACATAAACTCATCGTAGTTGAAGATATTATGATATTTGAATACATCACTACCATTGGGTGTCTTTTTTTGATCTCCAGGAGTTGCTTTTATGAGATTTGGATTGACTGGTAAAGTAGCCAGCATTATTGCTGCATATTTAATAGTGTTGGCGTTTACTTGATGTAAATCCATTATAATTGAATATAACTTAAATTCAAACACTTGAACTTATGATTTACACTTTATTGACCACATAGCATGACGCGTTTCGTCGTTACAAACGAC
This sequence comes from Henosepilachna vigintioctopunctata, assembly GCA_030704895.1. Lineage (NCBI taxonomy): Eukaryota > Metazoa > Arthropoda > Insecta > Coleoptera > Coccinellidae > Henosepilachna > Henosepilachna vigintioctopunctata. The sequence continues at coordinate 2,839,531 of JARQZJ010000067.1, forward strand.
TTCTTCAGATGCTTACAGAATAATGTAATTATTCTGTAAGCCTGTAATCTGTAAATTCTGTAATTCTGTAATGTCATTATTCTGTAAGCATCTGAAGAAGTCGTTTGTAACGACGAAACGCGTCATGCTATGTAGTCAATAAAGTGTAAATCATAAGTTCAAGTGTTTGAATTTAAGTTATATTCAATTATTGCTGCAGCCACTTTGACAGTCTCCATAACACTTGGTATTCCGAGATTCCTATCAATCTACGAGTTTCTCACATACCAAGGAGCATCGATGGGCCTCAGTAGTGTTTTTTCTAATCGATCTGGAGCTTTTGAATGAGTCTACTGGTTGTGTAGCCACGAATTGTGAAGCTTAGATCTTATTTGTCAGGATAATTGTCTGATCGAGACAAATATTGATGGCACAGCTCCGCTTGCTTCTCATGGTGATCAGTGTATAGATCGACTCTGTGAGGCATAAACTTGATCCGCAAAGTGATAAGAACGGGACATTTTTGTCAACCATGGGTGATGATGCCACGAAATACTTCACTTTTTACGTATATGTCTGGCGTTTAGTTGAATTTCTTCATCTGGACGGTCTCACCACTTGCCAAGGAATAGTGCCGTGCTTCTTGATATAGAAATATATGATTCATCTCGTGAACCACTCTTTGAAGTTGTCCACAGCTTGTTTGGGCCAAGCAACAGCAAGCGCGCTGCCTGTCTGTATCAATATGTACACTTGTCTCTCCAAGTCCGCTCTCTACTGCATCCTTTACGAACACTTGGCAGTTCGGAGTCATGTTTGCACTTTTTTTTGTGAATTTTGCAATATTTTTCCGAAAATTGGAAATAAACATCTTGTTGTACTTGGCTCATATTTTCGAAATCCGTTTTAACGAACCCAATGGAACAATTCGTGTGGCATCCAGACATTTTTCAATCAAGCGCATTGATTTATTGAAACTGGCAATAACGAAAAAATTTTCCAACTTGAAGAGCGCCAAGATCGCTACTTGTCCACCTAATCGCAGCTAGGCAAGATGAAAATTAACGAAGTAATTAATTAGTTGAATGAAAAATAAATTCCCTAGTTTATCCGAATTTTTTCTGGTTCTAATTATTCCATTGGGTCGAGTAACGGCGAATTTTGTTCGATATTGAATCGCCTACAATTTCTCTATTGATGTCATTGGGTTTACATAATAATTTTTGATGTAATGAATGAAAATCTAAAAAAAGCTATTTTTCAGTATAAAATGTCAATAAAAAATTTTATATTGGCATTTGCTTGTCCAAATTATAACAGAAATGAAGTACGAACTACTTTTGTTTCAATGGCACAGTCGGTTTGCTGAAATGAATAATGTCAAAAGTCCCTAATTAATTGTCCCCGTTGCTTGGCCTAGTTGCAGTCTGGTCGTCACAAACAGAGCATATGATAAGGCGGTGTCATCGGCGCAGAGAACAAGGTAGGTATCAATTTAAAGGAACTTTATTAAATTAAATTCAACTCTTGGCTTAATTTTTCACGATTTATTTAACAATGTGAAATAATCAAAATATTTCGAGCGTTAGCTCATTTTCAAGACTGGAGACATTTTCAGTCTTGATTGACTTTATTTAAGATAGTATTATATTCACTATCCAACTGCAAGCCAAAGTTATACTAGTATTTTCCAACATCTAATACAGTAGAAAATGCTTGAAAAACTGATGAACTATTCAATATAATCATCAAACATTTTCACTGCACCCGCCCCAACTCTAAAATATAAGTTTGGTTACAATAACAGTTGACGAAAGTTGCGTCCATTGAATATTTTAACAGAATTTACAAACATTATATTCATGTATCCGTTCACACATCCCTGATTTCAACAATCACCGAGAAATGCTGGAACATTCAAAATTTCGCTCAAATGCAAATGCCCCAATGCGAATGTATTGCAATCGTAGAGCGAAAGGAAATGCCCTGAATATTGATAGCACGTAAGCAATAAACTGTGCCACCGATCAAATACAAATACTTTTCCACAGAGATGGTATTGCCGCTTGGAATGGTAAACATCCTCGTCCGACTATATATATAAAACTCATTTCGATACCGCCAATTTCTTTACGGTTGCGATTTAATTTCTCTACAAGGATTTTCAGGAGTGAAATGGAGTTTTCATTGAAATTATCACTGGAGTTGAAATCATCGAAATGATATCAACAATGCAAGTAGATATTTATAGAATATTAATTTCAATACATGATGGTATAAAATAATAGTACAGTTAAATCTCATTCTTGTACAACTCTATGGAATTATGAGTGTGATTAATATTTTCATATATCACTAATCGATTGGGCTGATACTTGATGAAAATCTAAATACATAATTTCAATTAAACTGAGTATTTTTTTGATTTCCACTATAATTTTGTCAAACATAACAATTTTGAGTGGCCAGCACAGTTTATCATCTACATCTGATGAAGCCACTTATGTTTGACTAAATTATAGTGAAAACACCTCAGTTTCATTCGAATTAATTTGATAAGTGATCATCAAAGTCCTTTTTTCAATGAGTTTGGTTCATATAAAAATCACTGATTCAGTATTTTCTGACATTTTTCACAACCTGCAACATGTTCACTAATTCAGTCAGAACAAAAACTTTCTATGCATACAAAATCAATCAGAATGAATGCCTTTCATTATTGGTAACTGTGGAAATGAAAACGGAAAATAAACCATTGTCATATATAACTCTTTTTCGCAACCATTCTTCATAACACTTGTACTGTGAATATTTTGTGAATATCTCCGAAAATGCTAGATGTTGAAGCCTTGACATTACAAACTCTAAATATTCTCTCTCTTGTTTTCCTTTCTTCGATTTATTTGTTCCCAATGGAAGAAAACTCATTTTGTTATAAGTAGCTCATTATCAACTTATTTCAATCCATCATTTGCCAGCTGACCAGGATCAAACCTTAAGGATAATCGGAACAATCTTCCAAGAGGTGCCAACATTCGAAAAACTACAACTCGGGAAAGTCACAGATAAAATAGTACCTACTTGCTATTGAAATTTCGGAAGTCTATAGATATTCTATGGATATTCTATCAAAAGCATATCAAACTCATGTTATTGTAGATTATGTCTTCTTATAAGATACATAAACATGTTTGTTGACTTGACCTCTACACGATCTTGTGTGTAACGGCAAACGATTGCTTAGGTAGATTATTAACATGAGAGGTCTTACGAGTTTTTTACTGTTTTTCGCTCAAATTGTTCAATTTCACTCAACTTTACTGCTATATTAACTCGATTGTTCTCTACTCTTCATATACTGTAATTATTTTCGCATAGAACTGAATAATAATCACATTCATCAGTTTCATTAACTACACTGGGGAACAGCAATTTTGCTGTATCCGATCTGTGACTTGTTTTTGACTAAATTTTGTCTATGAATTCAAAAATTTGATGAATTTTTCTCTATCGCTTCAAGTTCTTAAACTAAAGGCTACGCTCTATTTACCCTGAAAGTCATACAAAATGAGCACATGGAGGAAAATAAAGTGGGTACTAACCAAACACATTAGAATATCTCATTCATACAAAGTTCGCATAACATTTCCTAGAATGTTCAATCTGGGGACATTCTCGCTTGATGCTCCAACAGGAGTCAGCCATCATACTGACATCCCACATACCTTGCCTCCCTGACCTTCAAATCTTGGTAGAATCGCTCACTTTGCTCATTACTAACAACGCCAAGTTAGCAAGATGGCTATTTGAGAAACGCAGTTTGACACTCATCAACGTGAAAACTTTCAAAGCTTTCTATAGGAGTTGTTGAACCATTTCGACGTTATTCTATGCTCGTGTGTTTCTTCGAAAGTCTCTGACAATACTTTTGAATGTCAACCGAGCATTCTCTTCAAGTTTCGTCATTGTTTTAATGAAACGTTCATCTTTAATATGTTGCCGAATCTGTGGCCTATCAAAGACACCAGCCTTTATCTTCTCATATGACAAGCTAGAAAATGCCGAAATGAAATACTCAAAAGAGTCCCCTTCGGTAGTCAAAGCATTAACAAATTGCTTCATGAGACCTAGTTTCATATGCAAAGGCGAAAATATAATGTTTTTTCCGTCGTCGAGTGGCTGATTTAGAATGTTTGGATCTCCTGATTTCAGGGCAGATCTTGGCGTCCACTTTGACTGCACCCAATGCTTCTCACAAGCTCTGCTGTCCCACATACATAGAAAACAGGGATACTTGGATTATCCGCGTTGCTGGCCAAGAAGGAAACAAACCATTTTATGGTCAACACAGATGATCCATTGGTGTAAGTTATATTGCAAGAACTCAATGACCTTTTATATGTCTTCGTATTTTTCGTGCAAAGAAACTGAATGACCTTTTGTCAATCAACAAACTGTTTTTTTTCAACAACCCTAGAAAAAACTTGACGCGATAAAAAAAAATTGATTAAAGTTTTGAAATCAGCATTTCAATTTACCTCTAAAACAGCCCAAAAATCGGAGTTTAGGGAAATTATGTTACAAGTTGTTCCCCAGTGTTATTTTCGTACAGCTACCTGATATTTGTTTGATTTTTTCTTGTTTATTTATATTAACATTCTTCAATCATTGAAATCTCTTAATTGTTATCATATTGTTGTTATTATTATTTATTCAGGAAAGTGCAATGCCTAAACAATTACAGACGAATAGTTTGGGAAAAAATTCAAGCCAATCATCCCTACACTAAAGATGGCAACTTGAGTATTTTCGAAATGTTGAGAGGATCGGGATATCTTCTTCACGAAAATATAGCAGACTTTAAAAAATATCAAGAACCAATTGAGTGAAAAATTTGAAAGAATAGTTTGGGATGAACTCTGATCAGTTTGTCGGAATCTAACCTTTGCTATAAGATGTAACGAAAAGAAGAAGACATGAACACGAAATTCCGCTTCATATTGAGTTCAACTAGCTAAGTTGGTTAATCCAACAAGATTTTTATTTTTCAGGGTATATTCATGAGAAGTTTGGATCAGAACATTGAAGAAACCTTCGTCACAAATACTGAAATTCAATGGGAAATGAGGAATTTTTCAATGGAAAAGGCTGCGTCTACTTTTCTGAATTGCCGTTTTCACATCAGTAAGTATGTGATTCTTCTCATTTTCCACTAGTCTTTTTCCTGTTGGAAAGGGGTGAAAAATTGTAACAAATGAAATGTGTTTTTTGCGCCCCCTGTGTCAACAAATCAGCCATTTAATGCATATAAATTTAGAGTTGATCGAAAGGGAGGTCATATAACTTTATCTCATATGAAAACTCAAAGCCGTTATTGAAATATTTCACATTATATTGAAAATGTGAGTGCTCGTTTTGAAGAACGTATACGTGTTGTATGAAGTTTATGAAATATTGGAGAGATTTGATGTGAAATACGATCATGGCCAATATACATATCGCACTGAAAATTAGATATCGGGGAGGTAAACGTCAATTTTTCAATTTCCTCAGAGCAAAGATACACGAAGATTTATTGCTGCGAAACGAAGTTGAAGACGTCGCCTTATTTCGCTTTTATGGAAATATTTGGTTATTTCGTCGGTTCGGAATTCAAGAGCCAGTGAATATCGCAACTATAATCTTCGAGAATATCAACTTCTCAGTCGAGATGATCGGTTCTATATTGATGCTCAATATATATATATATATATATATATATATATATATATATATATATATATATATATATATATATATATATATATATATATATATATATATATATATATATATATATATATATATATATATATATATATATATATATATATATATATATATATATATATATATATATATATATATATATATAATTCGTTCAGTTTTCTTGTGCTTTGATTAATAACATAAGTGTGAAGGTTTCTTGGGAATGAGCACAGTTTAAAATTGATGAAATAATTGTTTATTCTACATATGTTTCGGCTCAAGGCCTTTTTCAAGAATATTACAGGTTCATTTTTAGTTGGAAATTGACTTCAATTTCACAAATCTTTCGTAAAACTGATTGAGTTTTTTTTTCCGAACTTTTTGCGAGACTTTAGTCCTAATGGTGGTTCTTGGCGATTGTGCAGTGGGTTTCTTGGCGGTGTCTTTCACTTGATATTCAGCAGCCACATCTTTTCAACTGTAGTCTTAATAATATTCCATAGATTGGTAAAGTTTACCTATTGTGGTTGGTTTTCAGCACTCAGTTTTAGCTTCGGAAAACTGAGAGTCAGCCCTGACATGCAATTTGACTTGCTGAGATTCTTTGAGTTTACGTTCTACAAAAGTTTATTTTCGCCTTCCTGTTTAGGTAATGCTGACTAGAACGAAGTGTTCTAGTAGTAACTTGACCGATTCCTTGATTTAACCGGTCATTGGCAATGCTCAAGATCATGTTCCCTTCAAGTTTTTCTCAAAAATTAACACCAGAGATATATCAATGTGGAAACCTCCTGAGAGAGTGAAAAAATTCCTAATGCTAGGAATTGAACCATAGTTATTTTTCCGTCTTATTGTGATCGGCAGTTCAATCTTTGGAGATTGATATTGAAATATTATTTTCTATTACTCTGCGATTATGTCACCAAAAAATATCAAATTTCAATTCAAAGGAAACAATATGTTCCAATGTCAAAAATTCGGATAAGAATCAGCAAAAACGCGAGTAATATCTCTTCACAAATTCAAATATTTAATCGATTTTACCACAGACGTAGCGGACATGACATGAATAACAACACAATTTTAAGTAGGAGAAGAAACTGCAATCATTTCCTGAAATAACACTCAAACGCCGAAGCCAGAGGCATAAACAAGCAAGAGGCGGGAACAGCTGCAACTTATGGTTGGAATTTGCGGCTGTATAGCGTTAGGCAATTCTTATTGCCTACACGCTCAACATTGCGAATTCCATTCACTCCAGGCTCTGTGACCCCAAATCATAATTCCCATCTCAATTTAATTGCCTTAACAACCTACTCATTAGTAAAAAGTTAGTGATACTCCGTTGGAAACATCCCAAGTACTGCAAATAATGAACAGTTGCTCGAAACATAAAGTTTTTCCACTTCAGTATTTCGAAATCTTTCTCTTCATGGCTGATAACACTCAATCATATATACTTTATTTTGCATTTTTGAGAGAATTTGAAGGTGCTTCTTTCGAAACTATATATATATATATATATATATATATATATATATATATATATATATATATATATATATATATATATATATATATATATATATATATTTAAGAAAATTAACACTAGAACATTCATTTGAAGAATTGAAATTAATCAAGAGAATGTTATAGCAGATCTTGGAAAACATTTGACACCATTTTGTTTTGATTCGACTAAAAACCTGAGAATCGAATATTTACAATATATATGAAATGGTTTACGAAGCAGATAGATATTCAAATGTATATATATATATATATATATATATATATATATATATATATATATATATATATATATATATATTTAAGAAAATTAACACTAGAACATTCATTTGAAGAATTGAAATTAATCAAGAGAATGTTATAGCAGATCTAGATATGTGAACGTGTACGATGTGATGTCTCCATTATCCTTCAAGGGATAAATGTTAGAGAAATATTGAAATCGATGCCACACCTGATGGAAGTGCGAGACATATATGTTTCGTTCTGCAAGGAACTCGTCAGTCGCACCACGTCCATCGAAGTGAGGCAACGATTTCAACCTCCAAGCATCTTCTTGTGACTTCAAGTGGAAGATCGTAGAGTAATGAATACTCTATAATTCCATCTATAGAAATCAGTAGAAAACACCTCTCTCAGATTACAGAGTCACCAAGCATCGAAATTTCACATATCTTTCATACCCGTAGGTATCTACTAAATTGCAATGTCTATTTGACAAATATCATCGATTGTTAATAAATAAAATCTATTGACATTTAAAAACATCGTTCGATGATATTTGTCAAATAGACATTGCAATTTAGTAGATACCTACGGGTATGAAAGATATGTGAAATTTCGGTGCTTGGTGACTCTGTAATCTGAGAGAGGTGTTTTCTACTGATTTCTATAGATGGAATTATAGAGTATTCATTACTCTACGATCTTCCACTTGAAGTCACAAGAAGATGCTTGGAGGTTGAAATCGTTGCCTCACTTCGATGGACGTGGTGCGACTGACGAGTTCCTTGCAGAACGAAACATATATGTCTCGCACTTCCATCAGGTGTGGCATCGATTTCAATATTTCTCTAACATTTATCCCTTGAAGGATAATGGAGACATCACATCGTACACGTTCACATATCTAGCTCTGCTATAACATTCTCTTGATTAATTTCAATTTTCAAATGAATGTTCTAGTGTTCATTTTCTTAAATATTTCATTCAGTGCCATAAGCACAAAAATTTCATTTCCTTATATATATATATATATATATATATATATATATATATATATATATATATATATATATATATATATATATATATATATATATATACATTTGAATATCTATCTGCTTCGTAAACCATTTCATATATATTGTAAATATTCGATTCTCAGGTTTTTAGTCGAATCAAAACAAAATGGTGTCAAATGTTTTCCAATTTCTAACCAATCATAACATAACATAACATAACATAACATAACATATTTTAACATAATATAACATAACATAACATAACATATAATAACATAACATAACATAGCATAACAGAACTCAACATAACATAACGTAACATAACATAACATAACATAACATAACATAACATAACATAACATAACATAACATAACATAACATAACATAACATAACATAACATAACATAACATAACATAACATAACATATTGGATTCATACATGTCATGAGAGCGCATAAACATAAACAACTCAGACACAAAAACTTAACAGGTATATCATATATTGAATATATATATATATATATATATATATATATATATATATATATATATATATATATATATATATATATATATATATATATATATATATATATATATATATATATATATATTTATATTTTAGTGTTTCATTGGGATTGCAGTCCAGGACAGAAAAATAAGTTAACTCTTTAGTATTTTTCGAGCTTTCGAAAATGTTCATTTTCTTCGCAGGGCTAAAAGTAACAGTTTATATGAAAAGATATCGAAAATTTTTTTTACACGTACTGTGAGGTTAGTCCGAAAGTACCTTCGTTTCTTAAATTCTGAAAATAAGTTCCAGTATTCCCAAATGCATTGGGTTCGAATTTTATTGCATTCTACGTGTTGAGTAGTTGAAGGAAGCAACGACACTAACTGTATTTCTGAATTCTATTTTTCAAGTGGATTGTTTTCAGATGCTTCCAAGGCCGTTTTTAAACTGCATAACCTTGGCCGAAGTTTTATTATCACCAACGAGAGACGAATTAATTTATTTTGTGTATTTGATGGATCAAGTAACGCCTTTCAATTTTCGATAATAAAATGATAACGAATCAAGTATTCCTCTGGAATTTACTTGAATCTGTGTGTCATTGAAAGTAAATCTTCAGAATTCAAATAACATGTCTATCAAACGAAAAGTCGCTCATAAAACACTTAATTGTGGTGGCTTTCAGATGTTGGTTGATGTATTTCTGGAATTCTGTTTCACGAGAATTAGCTCCTGATATCTCTCATCCACAACGTTTCATAACTAATTGAAATGTTTTGCAGAGCAATGAGGCATTGTTTATTGAATTCATTTTCGGACTCTCATATAACATTTTCAAAGAGAATTTGAGTTATGTCATATAGTTCACAACTATCACATCACTGAAACCAATAACTGCGAAACAGCAACTATATTCCTATAAAGCAACTATAAAGCACAGGCTGATAATACCTGTTGGTTGCCTCCCCATGAAGGTGGATTTTGATCACCGAATTTCGTCACTTTCTCATTTCAACATTCATTCTCATTAAACGAGCAACAAAGTTCAAGGACAAAAACATTAGTCAAAGGCAGAGATGTTGAAGAATAATATAAACCAAGGATCATATTTAACAGATCATGCTTTTACTCTATCAATATATTCAATAAATCTTCGAACTTTTCAAAATTTGAAGAAGCACTTATGAATTGGGTTGCAATATTCCACTTCCTTCGTTATATAAGAAAACTAAAATGTTTTCGATAATATAAATATAGATTCCAAAAAGAACCTATAAAGGAAACCTCTGCATCCATTATAATACACTTTTACTGTCTATAGTGTGAAATATTTTATTCAATCCCAAGAAAAATGTCTTTTCTCATTGGCCTTAAAATAAATTGAATAATTGAAAGAAGAATGAAATACGAAATGTGATTAAACTGTGCTCTAACCCAATAAAAAGTAGGTACAAATCCGCTCTACATAATTTACGTATTTTCATTTCATTTTAGAGAGTAAAGGAATGCTTTATTGAGATTTGCATTCGATTTGCAAGAGCTTCAATCTTCTTCTTTGGTATCTTTATCATTACAATAATCTTCAAATTGTACTCCAATAAGATTTGCTGGTTCTGAAGTGCTAGATTCAGTTTATATTAATTACCTGATGATCACGACGAAAGGAAATGAAGGAACGACACAAGGTGAGGATTATTTACTCTCCCAATTGAAAAAAAAAATATATATATATATATATAATAACAAAATTTATTGAGAAAAATTCGTTACATTTCAAAATTAGATTCATTCAATGGATACAATAATTACAACTGAGATGAAGGCTCACGAAAGGACTGAATTCAGTTTCGAATCTGATCTATCATTGAGTCATCGAACAAAAATATTGGTTCAGTTTATCTCCACAATGATATTCAACTACATTCGAAAAGAAACGAAAAAAAATTTCCCCAGAAATATATAACATTTGAGACCATTTCACATGGTGAGGAAAATTCGTGTTGAAAAAATAAACAAATTTATAATACAAAAAATTGATTCATACATTATTGCCCACATACGAATCATCGAAGTACCTTGCCACACTTTAGTATGCCTTTGTGACTATCAATGTGTTACCTCTCTTCTTTAGCAAATGAGCTTTCAGTAATTACAAATTTGACTGTAAATGGTTGAAAATTTTAATAGTCTCATAATAGAGTGAATGCTCGAATTCAGCTGTTTTATGCTTAGGAATAAGTAGCACATCACTGTACCTTGTTGGATACTCATGATAACTATCCAATTTAATAAACCTATCTTCATTTTCTTCAAAATATACTAAAAATTTATAAATATATTAGCCATGTAGGGTGAGTATGTAATTATTAATGATGATAGGTTTACAATATGTTCGTTGATGAATATTGAATATTAATCGAAGTATTCGATTCTGCGTAATAAACACCCTATTTATTTCTGTAGAGCAGCTCCACAGCAGAGTATTTTAATTTAGATGACTATATACAAGACTGTTATTACATTCATAACACAGTTTCTGGGTACAATGTTCTTAATTGTAGAGATTTCGAAAAATGAGTTACTCAATTTTTCTTAAAAACATCAATATATGATGTCACCTCAAATTTCTGTCACATATATTCCAAGAAATTCAGTTGAACATAGAAACACATTCTATTCATGTTTTATTCATTCATAACTAGCTGACCCAGCGAACTTTGTACGTCCATTAATTTTCATCTGAATATTTTCCAAAAAGCCGGAAAGACATGTTCTACTATTTGTGCTACACTATCTTGTTTTCAAAATTTATCCCGTGTGGAGCCAGGAACTCACTCACTTACGAAGGTACTGCTATTCTTCCTGTTTTTTCAAATCAGTCGAATTATCCCAAAATTCCTATATTAGCACGTATTTCATGTATTGAAAGTTATTAACCTGTCCGTTCTATTGTTGTACGACATGTTCCTAATTTCGAATCAAGTACTTGTCTCATATATCTTATCATTAATTATATGAGATATTAGCTGGATATAAGTCAAATAATATTCAGAATTCAGCCCATTCCCAGAAACCAATGAATATAGTTGCTCTGGTGGCTGTACCAATAGCGACTATTCGAATTGACTCTTCGCACAATATTTTGTCGCATCATTGGTGGTATTTTTTTATCAATAACATTTAAACTTTGCCTTGCAATATTGTCACGTTCATTGGTCCAATAGCTACGATTTGCTGTGAACTGTAATCTATTCAAACGTCATAATTGAATGCAGGTCGATAGGAGTTAAACGCAACCTTTTCATATTTTTAATTTCGATTCCATCGATTCCGTTCAACTTCATTCCAAGCTTCGCGTTGCTCGTCTGTTGGACATGCTCTTTTATATTTTTAACTTGCTGCATTCCGAGTTCTGCGGCTTAAGTTTGTACATCTAATAGCTATCATTTTTTAATACGATCTTTCAACTGTAAATTAAAGAAACAATGTATTCTTCTTTGCAATCAAATATACCACGTGCTATGTTAGAGTCTATTTAAACTCACCAAAATTTGATATTAAATTGAAGTTTTGATATTATTAATGATAGTTCTGAATTAACTGAAATGTGTGATAAGATATTCAATTTTATTACTTCCTCTTTTTGAGAATGAATAATTATTTTTTAGTTACATTATCAATTAAGTATTCTCGAATTTTCTAATTTTACACCAACTTTTCCATTTTTTTTTCTGACAATAACAAACACAACAAAAAAAATTGTGAAATCGGTCGAGCCGTTGACTTATTTTAGTTAGAAAACGTTCTTATGTGAAATGGGCTGTTTTTATGGTTTTCCCGGCAATTATTCTAATTTTTCTCGTCGTAAAAAGCATCCTTGGACTTCAACGAATATTTCTAAAATAGAATTGGCAAAATTGGTTCAGTCGTTGTTAACTTACGCGCTTACCAACACTTTTTGCGATTCACTTTTATATTATAGATATCGTATCAGATGTTGAGAGAGATGTTGAGCATTATTTAATAATTCCTTGAACTACTCATTTCCTTGAAATCAGCGTATGTTCATTCAATTTATATTTCCATATATTGACGTAATATAAACAGTACCTATATATTCATCCAATGTTATTGGAATATAGTTCTCCCCACGTTTCATTTCACTAGATGAACATTTCTATGTTCAATTTCCTTCCCTTTTACGCAAGAATTCCGAAATTCAAAACAAGAAAATGTTCGATATCAGATATTCTACAGTTAACTCAGAACGTCATGTCGAACTTTTTCTGGAAGCAATTTTCTTCGCACGTCCCTCTAGGTCCGCACATACCGCCGATGAAAGTTTAATAATGTCTAAAAGTCACATGTTGTTGTCAGCTCATATATCATTCATCCATTTGGTATAATCCTCAATCCTGACAGCAGGGATTTACTGTTCTGAACTGAAATGCTGGATAGATTGAAATTTCCAACTCAGAGCTTCTTTTTATATATTGGCCAGAAGATATTTTCTGATTAGTAAGTTATAGTCGCCAAATACCGTCCCTTTTTGTGGAATTAAAAAATAGAAAAAAAATTACGAGTAGACTAATAAATAAAACACAAAACTAGGTAAATATTTCATTATCATTTTGAAGAATCAAAAACTAACTTACTCGAACAAAAAACAGCGTTCACAAAAGTTGAAAATATAAAATTTTTTTGCGCTCCTAATTGCCGCGGGGGGATGACATTGAGATCACAATAATCAGAACGTAAACTGAATTTGTATTTGCAACAATAATCATTAGTAATCATTATTTCAATATCCAATCAGACTTTCATTAATCATTGGTTTAGTTTAAGTCATTTTAATTCTCGAAACAAATTGAATGCTATTATATATAATTATTTCAATTGTATATATGTAAACAAATATATAATTGAAATGCTATGTTGACAATAAAGTGCAAATCAAAAGTTCAAGTGTTTGAATTTCAGTTTATATTCAATTATAATGGATTCACATCAACTGAACGCCAAAACTATTAGATAATGATTGTTAGTTCAGCATTTGATAAAGAAGTAGTACTTCGAAACGCGTCATGGGTATTTATTAAATTATCAGGAAATTCTAAATATTGTTTCATTATGGATATAATTTTCTCTTAGTATCGGCCTCATCAATCATCACTTCTAAAAAAAATTATGAAAAGTGGTATAACGCCACGTATCTTGGTTACTAAGATTTCTAGAACCGCCTTGGTGAACTCTATTCACCCTTCAAGGTTTTCCGTCTACTGATGAAACACCCTGTATATTCAATTATTCAATTGGATGTCAAACTTCTTATTTTACCCTATTATTCTGTTCTTAAATCAGCAATTTCACATCGGAAATAGTAATTATTCGGGAAGGAATCGTAACATAATTCAATATCATCCCCTTCAGCTTGCAAAATTATTAACCACCTGAAATAAATTATTTTAAATGAAATAGACGACCGAGTTCTGTTGAGGAGCTAATTATTCTTCTAAATCACGAAGTAAATCCTAGCGTTACGCAAATTTGTTCAGGCTCTGATGAAAATGAGCTTGATAGATGAGCTCTCGCAAAAATTTCCATCTTAATAACTTCAGAAAATTAAAAAACTTCTGTCTGTATGGAAATCGACCTGGAAATTCATATTATTTAATAGTTCAATCTTGCATACAGTTGCCAATTTTGTGTATAATCAAAAAATCAGAAACTTACCTCAGTTTCAACGAATTATCTGTTTTGACTGAATATACGATGAATTGGACCAAATTTTCTGGTAACACACTTTATACACAGTGTTTATTGAAAATAACATAACATAGACAAACATGACATAACAGAGAAGTCAGTATACTGATATACTAAATAATGAGTTGGCATTATCATGGAATTAGCCGAAGTGAATTTTCGAAGTAAATGTATGTTTCCTTCATAATACTGTTGCTTTACTCATACATTATAAGCTTTTTTTCCTACGGCGAAAATTTGTACGACTTTCTGTCATAATTATGTTGCTTTCACATTGCATGGATTCCTAAAGTAATAAATTGATGATATTCTTATTCAATTGATTCACCGTTAATGACGAAATGAATCGCAAAATGTATTGTTCGATGGAAAATCGAAGGTAAAACATATTTTTATGCGAAGAGAAAAACGATTCAATGAAAACTGCTCCGAAACGCTCATAGGTATCAAATTTTCTATATCAGTTCGTAAAAGACTATGTTAGATACATAGTGAATCCTGAGCCAGTATTGACCTCTGCCAATTCGGGAAGTTGGAAATGTTTGATTATTTTTTATTGTTACTCGTATTTTCTAACGCTTGAATAATCAATGTATAAAAATAATTCGTTTACAAGTAATAACACAGCAAAATGTTAACGACGAATTAGGATTTTGAAACATGTGTGTCGATATTGATGGAAACAAAGATAAATATTATTTTTAGAATGATAGCGTGTGAAAGTGAAAGAACTCGTGTCTTGTTTTCGTTTCCTGCGAATTTAAGGTTTTTGAAAATTTTAAAGAGAAGAATGATTATTCTTCGTCTCAGTCGTTCACTCTTGAGAGAGTGGTCGTGGTCGTATCTCGGTCTTGTGCCACTGCGTCCCACGCAATACACTGCTCAATGCTTAGCGGATCTACAATTTTCATTGATGCTGGAATGCGCCACAGATTTTATCAAATCTGTCTACCTTGTTGGAAAGCGCCCACGCGATCTTTTGCCCCCGACTTTTCCTTTGGCCACCAATCGTTCGATAGAGTCTTTGTTTCGGGTTATATGTCCAAAGGATTTGAGGATTCTCAGCTGCACAGTCGACGATAACCTCTCTTTGGTAATAAGCTCCTTCAGAATCGAGACGTTGGTTCGATGTGCAGTCCACAAGATTCTGAACAAACGTCTCCAGCACCACATTTATAACGCATCAATTCTGCGACGATCTTGCAGATGCTTAATGTCCATGTCTCAGGTAAGTACTAGAAGATTCGAAAGACTAGGCATTTCCTAAGTCGCACATTTGTGTTTTTGGTTATTCTGAGGTCCCTCCAAACCCTTGTGAGCTTTTCCACTGAAGAGCTTGCTATGGCGCAACGCCTCCGGATTTCATCCTCGCAGCTCCCAGTGCTGGAGATCTTGAAGCCCAGATATACGTAGTGTTGACTACTTCACATCCCGCAGTGCTTTGAACGTTCACCTGGTTGTTATTAGGGCGGTCCATAACTTTCATAATTTTATGAATCATAATTTTGGTCATATCGCGGTAAATAGCGAGTCCAAACTCCGTAGCTCTGGTCTCCAGACGACAAAGCAGAATATGTCATCTTTAGTTCAGAGATTGGTATTATCCGCAAATCGTAGATTGGACAACTTACGGCCTCCTATAGATATTCCCTTGTCCCAATTTTAGAGAACTATGCGCATGATTTATTCAGTGTATATGTTGAACAATAGTGGAGATAATATACAACCTTGCCTAACGCCGGCTCCAGGTTAAAGTCGTTCGGATTCAACACCGTCAATTCGGACCGCGGCTGTTGTTAAATAAAAGAATGATTACTATCAGATATTGAAACTTCTTATACTTTCGATAATTGATCAATTAAATTGACAAAATTAATGCTCTAGGACAATGATGTAATTAATTTTATAATTCTTTTTATGTTTCGCATTTCTGGAACCTACAATTTCACCGCGAAACATGAACGATGAATTAATCTTTCCACTTTTACATTATTCGTTTCATGATAATAGTCATTAGCACTAAAAGAAAACACTCTTAAAAAAAAGTATATATATATATATATATATATATATATATATATATATATATATATATATATATATATATATATATAATATATAATATATATATATATATATATATATATATATATATATATATATATATATATATATATATATATATATATATATATATATATATATATATATATATATATATATAATATATATATATATATATATATATATATATATATATATATATATATATATATATACTTTAGGTAGTGAGGTGTCACTCACTTATGCCTGTAGTATCGAAGACGACAATCCGAGCGTCGAATAACTAGCTTGACGGCCACAAGAGTGTTAGATATGAATTGAAGTTGCATCTCGAAGTGTAGACCTCGGTAGCTTAGCGGTCCAAAGGGGCGTACACCTGAAGAACTGAGTTCCAATCCCAGTCGAGTTCGAAAACTTTTGAAATTTAATTTCGATATATATATATGTAATAATTAAACATTTTGGGAATTTCAATGATCCAACAATACTAGCTACAGAAAGCAACTTTTTAAAAAGAAATTTCCTTGAAATGGTTTACATTACCAACAATCATAATAGCATGAATAAACGTTCGGACATCGCTAATCTAAGTATTATACATAATTATCTACTTAGTTGGGAAGAAAAGATGAAAAGAAGAAAAACATCTAATATGATTCAACAATCAAATGGACCGCCTTAGATTAAAAATAAACACGTGCACTAGTTAATCGGAAGAAAAAACCTGTCACCGAAGGCCGATTATTGATTGTTTTTCACATTCATTCACCTGAATGAGATGTTACGGACGGCGCTCTCCCGTGTTTCTTGTATATTTGTTAACGTAAACGTCTAATATTTTCAGTTTTTGATTTTAATGTTCACAATTTGTTTGTGTGATTGATGTTTGGGGAAAGAGAATTTTTTCTATGAAGTGTTGCTGCGTTTATCCTTATGTTCAACCTCGTAGTTAGTAAGTTTCAATTCATATTATAAAATTGTACGTTTCATTTCTAAAACTCTCATCGTTTTATAGATGTCTTGAAAAATAAAATAAAACTTTTCGAAAGCTCCACAAATTAACACAGAGTTTTCCCTTACACTGGCCGTTTGTTCAATTGACTGCAACCTCAGAAAGAATTCCTTTTGTTCTTTTTCTAAAACTAAGATATATATATATATATATATATATATATATATATATATATATATATATATATATATGTTGATACAATAATTCACGTTGGAATTTTTGACAGATATCTGGATATTTCTCGGGCCTGCAAATATTTTGTGTAATCTGGCGGTTACGAAGCACTGTTCTCCATCTCATTGGTCCATTGGCGTTATGCCGTTACCGACTTTAATATAAGTAACTACTCTTGTCAATTCAAAATTGTGGTTATAACCTTTCAGGATAGGTTAAATTCCAAGGCACACTTTAATTTCACAATACGAATACTGGTGGATGCGTTGATATTCACATGAAGCTTAGTTCAGCTCACAGAATTAGGATTAAGAATATTTTGAAGCTAAATTACATTCAATTGCGAACAAGATGCCTTAAGACGGTAAGAACACCATCTTGTGTTATCTCTACCGTACGCAGCATTGAACTCAACCAACTGTGAGGCAGCATAACAACCAAATGAGAATATATTCACACCCTGTTTAGTTACAGTAAGTACGTCACTAGAGAAAGGGTCCAGGGTTGATGTTTCGAATAAATGAGAAGGTACAAATTCTGAATATTTGAGAAGGGTCAGAGATAGCCTTCGTGATGTATCAATACAAATTTGAAAATGAACATTTTTCACAATTTTTCTCAAACGCATTTCAGTGTAAAGACAATATATCGGTTAATCAATCTTGAAAATAAGAAAGCATCGAACTCTTATTCGTATGGACTAGTTTTCGCAAGAGTGAAAAGCTTTTGAGATACGGATATTTGTCAATTATTGTCGCTTTAGGCACAAAAATGTCAATGCTTTACTAAATTACTCAGTTAGTCACCGGAAAATTGGAGTTTCTTGTGCAGGCTAACTAATTTATGTACAGAACAATACTGAAATATTTTTGAAAGTGAATTCGAATATTATTCTGAATGAACCTCACAAAAGTGATGTTAACAGTTGTTTGAAATGTTTTTTTCTTCTTATGCATATTTGCACAATTATCGAAAATTATAATCATTTAATTGGTTGATTATAGAATTCAAACATGGTGTTTTTTGAAAGTTTGAACAGACAAGAGATTATTTGCCTTCCATTAACATTCAAGATTTTTTCACTTCTTCGTTATGTAAGACTGATCAGTCAAACTGAAATAAAAGGAGCTATGTCAGCAGAATATTCTTCCATATTTCTTTTCTTTCAAGCCTACTCCCTTTACGTTCGAAATTGTTCCACCGATATCATCACATAAATCTACCATTATAGAGTTATACAACATTTCACAATTGAAAGCTACACGAATGAAAAATAATTGAAAAAAAACACAGAAACGTCTTCAATTACGATCATTGTTAATTGGAACATATACTTTACAGTTGAATTGAAAAGACCAAAATGTTGTTCTTAAGAACACGAAATTGAAATATCCTAGCTAACGCTCAAAATCACGACTTTGAACTGAAATATTTCGATAACGGCACCACTGTATCCAGTGAAATCAGAAACCAGTCGATATTTTGGTACAAAATTATACAGTTTTGTTCATTTCAATTTGATTTGTTGTACATGTTAGAGAAGTGCTCACTGTTCAACTTCAAGGACTTAGTCCATTTTAGTATAATTGTAAGGAGTCTCTTCAAGATCCATATCATTTTCTCAGTCCATAGTAACAGAATTTTCCCAACTAATGGAAATTGTGTTGAAGAATTATATAAATTGATGAAGAAGAGAGTATTTTATTCGGTTTGCAGAATAAGTTAAATCATCTTTTTCAATGCAACAAAATATTTGCATGAGGAAAACTACGAAAAATTATGTGAAATGTTTAAAAGGTTATCGTAAAAAAATGTGAAAAAATTATCATATGTTTACGCACCTTGTTTTCCATGTTTCATAATATCATAATCATTGCATTATACTCATTATCAATCTGCCGTAAAAAAGACCTACTATCAAACTTGTTTCATCAGTCAAAATTGGCAAGTACAAACATTTTAGAAAGTTCCTCCGATTCTGAACAGGCCAAGAACATGTTGGAAACCGCACCCACTAGCACGGCCGACTTCAATCAGGCCATGATATGAGTATCTGTCACAGTATCCTAGTGGACTAACAGTACCGCCATTAGTTGAGCTGGTATACTAATGCATATAGGACGCCTTTCAAAACTTTCGCAGTTTGAAGTTAATTGGAGCTTTTGGTATAAATTCTATATTTTTCAATTGTGTACGGCTTAATACGTGTGTTGATGTTGATAATTTGTTGAAATTTCAACATCAAATTATAAAAAAAAAGTGTTTAGTGCTTTTACCGATTACAGTGAGACATGTTATAACCTCTATTCATCAATTTTCTCTAGTGTAATTTGAGTGCTAGTGACGATAGTTTTTGAATAACATGATATCAAATTATAAAAACAAAGTGTTTTGTGTGTACCGATTTAGTCGAAATCGAATTTGTGTTGTGACAAAGATATTCCAGAGGGTGTGGATCAATCATTCACATATTCAATCGAGAAAAAATTATCTTATTCAAATGAGGCATCTATTTTTTCAGAAAACAGGGCTACTTGTTTGAATAACCTTCAAATCTTAATTGATCTAATAAATATATTACTTCCAAAGAAGGAAGAATACTCGTCTGATACAAAAATTATGTCTTCCATGTTATACACTCTTTTTCCCTGTGCTTATGGTTCGATGCTATATAATATATTATTTAATTCTGTATATTATAAATACGAATATTATTTCTTGTTCGTTCGCAATATACAAAAAGAGTTGAAATCATGCTCGAAGCTTTGGGAACAATCCACTAGGAGAGTAGACCACCAACTCAATTTTGGCAACACCGCCGGACTACGCTCTTCATGGCCTGATTCGAGTCGGCCGTGCCAATAGCATCACGAGTCAGCTGAAAGCGTTATAAAATCTGTAAACTGTTCGGCTACAGAGCCTTCAAATAGTAATTGAAGGTCTGGCAACAATAAGAGGTCTTCAATGCAAAATGATTCCTAAACATAATATGAAATCTCTTGATATTGAACGCAATTTAAAAGATGAGGAACTAACTTCATTCTCTGTTCCAAATTTGACAACTTTATCAAAGTATTTCAGCGAGCCGATATAGGATTAATAATTTTCCAGGTTTGTGATGTTGCTCAACGTTCGGAAGTAATTCTCGGTCGATTATGAATAAATGAATTTAAAATGGCTAGGTTTTTCTGAAAAAGACAACCAACGCTGCGCTGTGCGTGGTAGATAATAAGTTTAACTTGGACGAAAGTCAGTCAGCCGATAACTGTATTATAAACAAAATATCACATGGCGGGGTGTAATCGTTAATCAGGTGACCGAGCACACAGGCAGCTTCGACCAGTGCACATCAGATGTGCTTGTCGATCCGAACACACATCAGGATCCAGTTGGAAACTAACACTCCTATTTACACATCGTTAGTTTTACATAGCAGCGTGTTTTGTCCACCGTATACTTTCAGGGATGAGACATTTTTGAATATGATATAGAACTCGTTTGCAAAGCTAATTTGTGGAAAACTGTCGAGCTTCCATTTTGTATGGATCAGTTCAAATGGATGATTGCGGTGGAAGGTTGAGCACGGGTACAGTCTCTGCCATTCAGGAACGCCACATTTTGCGCCTGGTGTCTCCATCTCCATGCACACTTTGAAAGGTATTTGGATTTCGTTCAATTAAACCTACTTTACATGCTCAATTTCACAATAATTTATT
Source organism: Henosepilachna vigintioctopunctata (assembly GCA_030704895.1). NCBI lineage: Eukaryota > Metazoa > Arthropoda > Insecta > Coleoptera > Coccinellidae > Henosepilachna > Henosepilachna vigintioctopunctata. Next base: position 2,861,279 of record JARQZJ010000067.1, read on the forward strand.
GATCGACATATGTTTATATGCAACCAATCCAAAATCGAAAGTTCAGTGAAACGTTTTGTGACAATTGTCTATTGATGAATGTGTAAGAATGAAACTACAGCAAACACGGAAAATACAGTTTTTCTAGAACTATCGAAAATTTTGAATGTGTATCATTATACTGATATATATTAATTTATAAGTATTTATTCCTACAGACAAGGGCGACGGTATGGGTGCACTTGCGCCATCCTGTCAGGGAATACAACACTCAAAAACTTTCATAGTTTTCACCGGAATACAACAGCAGGAAAGTGAATACAATGAACATATATTATAACTATCTGATTTATAAATGCATGTTGAAATATAATTATTTCAACGGACATTTTTCCAATGTTTTTCGTAGAGATAACACTGGGGAACAATTTGTAACATAATTTCCTTTGACTTTGATTTTTGGGCTGCTGAGGTAAATTGACATGCTTATTCCGAAACTTCAATCAGTTTTTTTCTATCACGTTAAGTTTTTTCTACAGTTGTTGCGTAGACTATTACGCTTCGGAAAACTGAACGTGAATTACAGAAATCCCTACTGCACTTCTGTCAGCGGAACTCTTTCCAGTAACGATTCGAGAGGGTAATGACGCGGCGCAATAGGTTTAGACTCGTTTTGTCTAGCCTAATTTGGTCAGTTACGCATGAGACGCTGTGGTAAGCAGGTACAACACAGCTGATTTGAGGAACGAATTGGTAATTTCAGACTATAATGCAACTGAATGCCGATTGTTTATAGATACTCAAAACGTAGCTTGAACTGTATTCTCCTCCCAATGGAAATTTATATGGTTCAGTCCTAATAGGTCATTAAGTCTCTTCGCATGAAGAATACGAAGACATAAAGAAAGTCATTGACTTGTTGCAATTATAACTTACACCAATGTATCATCTGTGTTAACCTTAAAATGGCTTGTTTCCTTCTTGGCCAGCATTGCAGATATACCACGTATCCCTGTTTTCTATGTATGTGGAACTGCAGAGCTCGTGAGAAGTATTGGGTGCAGAAAAAGTGGTCGCCAAGATCTGACCTGAAAACTGGTGATCCAAACATTCTAAATCAACCACTTGTCCACAGAAAAAATTTTTATTTTTCCACCCTGTGGGAAATAATAGTGGATAATGTTTTTCGAAGAAGACATCACTCTACATCTCGCATATCACTAAGTGAAATAATTTTAATAAATTCAATGGACGATGAATCTACTTTATGATAGTTTATATTTAAATGAGAGATAATAATAAAAACTTGTCTAAAAATCACTGACTGAACAATTCTTTCATTCGACTAGTTTCGCCTTTTACATCATTATCAAGAATTCTTTATAATGCTGTAAAAGGAGAAACTAGTCGAATAAAGAATTGTTCAATCAGTAATTTTTAGACAAGTTTTTATTATTATCTCTCATTGAAATGATTTTATAAAGAATAAGGACCACTCAAAGGAGTTCAACATTTGTATAATTCATAAAGGAGTTTTTCACATTTCTGGATATATATTTTAGACTGTTCATCCACTATCAAGAGTTGTGTTATTTTTTTCGTGATAAATTGATTGCGGCTTTCGTAGCTGATGTATTGTTTTCCGATAGTTGTTCAGTAAACGGCGTTCAAATGCTCACTAAAGTTTCGCTAACACAAGGACGCACTTTCTCAAAAGACCTGCTATTTCTGCACGGTGCAGCGGTCCTAATTCGGGTCTAAAAGCCGCCGTTAGTTGAAATTACATCCTAACATTTCGCTAGCATGGGTGATGATATTCTTGTTACATCGTTGCATCTTCAATTCTGGATGTAAACTGCAGATGTACAGAGTCGGGTCTTAAGACGTTTATCGATTGGATTTGCTTACTATTGTTCCTCTACCACGGATGACGAGGTCTTTGAGAGGTCCTTCCATCTCCGATTCTCGATGTAAAGATAGAGATAAATATTCATTGTTTCAAACTGTTATATTTTTAGCATATACGCAGAACGTGTAGAAATTAGAAAAAACAAAACAACTAAACTCGAAATAAAATGAGTATTTGAATATCTAATACAGAATCTGCTACCAATTCATCACATGAGTAGCAGCGCTTTCGCTATACAAGTACTCTTCAATATGGCTTCATCAGCTTTCCAAATTTAAGGTGAATTTATTATGGAAGTTGAAACAATAGTAATTTTGACCATTCTGTTATTTGCACAGTCTGCATTAGCCTGCACGTAGATACTTCTCAAGTTTTCAATCGGTTATCTCATATGCAATAACATTTAAGGGTAATAGCTCACATGTTACGCGTATTTATAAAGCAGAGAATGATAATTAGATCCATGTTTGGAATGAAGTTTAGACAATCTTGCAGAGGAATTTTCTGCTTAAACAATTTTTTCAACACTGTTTGGTCTGTACATATATCATAGTCTGAAGTTTATGAAAGATCACAAAGAACTCTCTGAAAGTCATCAAAATCTTAATTGAACAAGAACAAGTGTCAACCAATACATTAAGCCCTCATATGGACTAGCATTATCACAGAATAATCCACCATACACGTGCATCAAAATTTTCAATGCTTTACCCGGGAATCTCCAGTGTACTCTCGATCACGACTGGCAATTTCAGAAGAGAATATACTCCTGTCTAGTAAAAGTTGAACCTTATAGCTTGGAGGAGTATCTGAACAATTGTGAGAGAGCGAAGAATTTTCGGTTAGACTTATGATTCTTTTACGGATAATCCAAATGTACCTTATCCAAATGTATCTAAATATTTTAGGTATCTATTTGCTGACGTTTTCTCTTTTATTGTTTATTTAATATGTATAAATATTGTTTATTTGATTATATGTGTAATGAGATATCGAAGAAATAAAGCTTATTATTTTTATTATTATTATTACTTTTATTATTAATATTATTATTATTATTATTATTATTATTATTATTATTATTATTATTATTATTATTATTATTATTATTATTTTTTTTTTTATTATTATTATTATTATTATTATTATTATTTTCATTATTATTATTATTTTTATTATTATTATTATCATTTTCATTATTGTTTCTATTCTTCTGTAATTCTCAGCTCCGGCACTGGTTTCAGAGTATGGAAATACTGAGCAATATGCAACTGCAACTGTGGCTAAAACTAAGCAATTCAACAATCTGTCCGTTACTTTATCCTTGCAGGAATTTCCTGAGTATGTGACATGTGTTCAACACCACAGCTTTTTGCACCCTTATATACAGCTTCGAGGCTGAGTTCAATTTCGTAAGGTGTTTGTAGCACTTTCGAAACTACACCGGTTGTTGATATTACAAGTGGACTTATGTACACCGCATCTATATCCCACATACTAAGTATCTCACACTTTAGGTCCGTATATGTCCTGATTTTTTGTTGAATGCTGATCATCAAGTTGTGAGTGTTAGGTACCGCTATGTACATCAGGTGGGCTTTCTTGTTGATTTTGTCCAAAAGAACTATTTCTGGTCTATTATAACGAATCGTGAGGTATGTTATGATAATTCGATCATAATATATTTTGTCATAGCTCTTCCCTTGCACTGGCTGTGGTTTGTATTCATAGTAACGTGTTATATCTTTTGTCAACAGTCTGGTCTTCACAGCTAGGGCTTGATGGACTATGCAAGCTAAATGGTTGTACCTATGAGTGTAGTCGTTGTTAGCAATAGATGTGCAGCCTCCAGTGATGTTTGAATGTTCTCAGTCTTTTCATTGCATTTTCTGCATCTATGGTCAACTACAGTTGGGTCTTTTATTGTTATCATTATTGTTCATTCCTTGTGTGATATAGTCTGAATGTGATAGTCTTGTGATATAGTGGGGCGCAATGCTACAACATTGAATATATAAAACCAAATAATACCAAATCAAAAACTAATAGATTTACAACACAAATAAAGTTTGAAACAAAACTCAAATGTTTTCAGGGCAGACACAATATGTGTGTAAAGCAACTTCTGTACTTACTTTAAAGGACGTTGAAAACAGACACATCTATGCCATTTTTGAAGGAGATTTTTGCTGCGGCACGAACAACCAGAGTTCCACACAACAAAAACTCGATTAGTTAAGAACGACTGTCTAATGGTAGTTTTAAAGCTGTCTCACTTCAGTTTCTATGAGTAACCTCGTAGAACGTAGACGATTGTCCTCACATAAAGTGAAATCGATAGAAAGATATAGAAATAGAAGAGAATTAATTCAAGACTCTAAATGTGGGGATAATGTCCCCACGCTCCAGTCTGCCTATTTCTGTGATAAGGCCGAAGATATAATTGTTTTGATCGATATTACGTTTCAAAGAAAATTAACTTGCGACCGTTTCGTCTGGACTCAACGTTAATTTTCGCAGAGAACCATTTACCTACGACTGCAGTCTACATAACTTTCATTGTTCGCCCCGACTATCTATCCATCAAAATACCCAGAAGCCGTGATATGAAAAATATGAAAAATCAATTCATATTTTTGAATCGGACTTATTCAGCTGAATCATTCATTTCAAACTATCGATAGTAAATAGTGAATCGAATTCTGTGTCAACCTTCACTGCACGTGAAAGTATACCCGTAAAATCGAGAATGTATCCGACATACACAGCTATAAATCTTTGACATATCATGTATCCTCAAAAATGCATTTTAAATTTACCTTCGGACCAACTGAACGTTGTCGTGGTATCATATCGAGGAATATTACGTGTGGAAACTTCATTTTCTTTTTGTTCATTTCGATGCGATAGGTTGTATCAGCAATATTCTTCGAAAGATAGACGACTTTCCTATGAAACCTTTGAGAAGCATGAGATAGACAGGTATAGGAAATTTTAATTCAGGTCTAGGAATTTCTGATATATATATATATATATATATATATATATATATATATATATATATATATTTCTTGAAATTGATTTATTGCCTGTTTAAGATATTTTATTTTGAAAGTTTTTAGCAATAACAGGCTTTTTTTGTAAACAAAGTTTGAGATATGAAAAAGTTTATTTTCGTTGACGTTTCGTTGTTATATTACAACTTTGTCAAAACTAAATAAAATAAATAAAAATAAAAATAAATAACAACTTTAATAAAACTAATTCATAAGTTTTGACAAAGTATAAGTGTAATATAACAACGAAACATCAACAAAAATAAACTTTTTCATGTCGGTTCACAATTTTTCGACAGTTCAAAAAAGCCTGTTATTGCTAAAAGCTTTCAAAATATATATATATATATATATATATATATATATATATATATATATATATATATTTATATTATATATATATATATATATATATATATATATATATATATATGTATATATATATATATATATATATCTATATATATATTATATATATATATAATGAGTGATTTTTTCAAGCGTAGTTTTTTTTAAATAAAATAGAACACTCAATTCACATCATATATTCCAAATTTTTATTGAAATTGATAACTTGTCCTTTGCCATTCACATTTCGAAGATAATTTCATGTAAATTTTGTCCGCAGCTCCTTATCAAATGGTCCATTCGGAAGGTCCAATTTGACATATGCCCAATTGCTGAGAACAGCGATGTATTGAGATTTCACGATTTGCAATATTCTCTTCAGTACGCACTGTACGCATGCGAGACAATGGTTAATATCCAACAAATTAAACTTGGTGCGAAATTTGGTGATAACAGCACGAATTGTTGATTCACAAGGTCGATTATGACGATAATAATATGGTCGTAACAAACGATACACATTTTTCCCAGAGCAAGAATTTTGATAGTAAATTTCAACAACTTGGAATCGTTGCTCATTTGTAAGTCTTTCCGTGATAAAATGGCAGAGTATACTGAAAACTTTTCGTTTTGACAGATGACGGTTGGATGCCATTGCCAACCAGTGTCGCCAACCTGAAAAACTTAACTCTTAAAAAATCACCCTTCACATATACCTAATCTCTAACTATTACTAGATATACCTTGTAACATCCTGTTTGTTACTATGAATGAAATTTTATTTTGTTCATTTTTGTGGGTAATGAGTATAGACTTTTGTCACGAGATAATTCATTCTGCACAGATTTAAAGTATTTTGCAACCTGTATTTTCTCAGTGTCTCATTAAAATTCTCCTTATTATGAATAAATATACAGTTAGATAATGCCTTTAGCGATCTATCAACAAAAATATCTATATCTTACTGAAACATAAGGTTAAATAATAGAAAACTAAAATTAAAAACACTTCGATTAAGTTTACTAAATATATCAACAACTGTACATTCGTTTCGGGTGGTTATCTCATAATCAAGAGTAATATTATATGCACCTCCTCTAACCACGATATCATAACTCAGTAGAGATTATATACCTATGAATTAAAATTTTGAGATAAATAATTTTCACTCATTGCATTCTCTGACTCATAGTTGTCACTGAATTACTATTCATATGGTAATTCATTGAATATTGTCGATTTCAAAAAACTGACAAAGTAAAAACAAAAATGTAACGAAATGTAAACAAAATATTAATTTCACTACTCACTACATATCCATATTCTCAGCAATAACCACAGAGCAATAACCAGAACCGCATAAGACCACAGAAGAGGAATTTTTTGTTGAAGTTTGCTACGAATTGTAGCTTTATCCAACTGTAGGGAAGTTGTCATTTGGTCATTCGATGGAAAAGGACATATCACAGAATAGTATCAATATTTCAGACCACCATCAATTGTCAACATAGAAATGGACTACCAACATACAATTTCTCTCTTCTCTATCAGTCACTTCTATGCTCAACATATGTCTCTCTCGCTTCCATCGTGTAATAGTATAGGATCCCGATATAAAACGACCTTCACCGGGATGCTTATTCGATAAAACGTATTTTTATTCAAATTAATTCGTCAATAAACATATCACATATGGGTTGCCTAACAAATTTTGGAGGAGTTTATTATTAAAATAGGGGAATCGTTATTTAGTTTTTCTTAATCAATTGATTATTTTTGTGTGTTGATTATTTTCGTCTATCATTTGTTGATAAATTTCATCAATTAATTATTTTTGTGACACGAAAGTAAACATACATCTTTAGTGAAGAAAAAACGTTATAGTAATACATATATAAAACTAATCTTGTAAATTTTATCTTTATTTTTAGAAGAAAATGAAAAAAAAATTGAAAAATACTTCTCTTTATTGTGAAGAATTATAAATACATCTACTATAAATACATATAAAGACAACCTACTCCAAAATGATGCACAGCATATACGAGTCTATCGCTATCCTTTTCATTTCCAACAACAAATAGCATGCGTACTCTCTTTCTTTAAATGGACGGACTTTAAACAGCTGCTATGCTGTGTCCTCGTCTATCGCATAGGATGGTTGGTTAGGACCTCTCAGTCGCACACATTCACTCGCAGCAATATTTTGCTTTTTTAAATTCAACAACCGGAATTCGGGACTGATTTTTCGCAAGCAACCCTATACCACCGTGTTAACACAGTAAAATATTCTTTATTGTGTATAATTTTCATTGAATAATCAGACCGTTGCAGAATGCTAGTATCGATTTACCTGTTTATACCTGGCTGCCCGATAGTTGTGACGGAAAAAAATAGGCAACCTAACGTTTGCATACTCTATGATCTTCATATTTTCGATTGGTATAGAACTCATCTAATAAGCAAGCCGGTGGAATGTTTAAAAAAAAAGTTTTTTTAGTTACTAATTGAACATACCCTGGACCAAAATTTGTTAGGCAACCCATATGTGATATGTTTATTGACAAATTGATTTAAATGAAAAATACGTTTTATCAAATAAGCATCCCGGTGAAGGTCGTTTTATATCGGGATCTTAGACTATAACAATAACAACAACCACGTGATCAATAGTTGGCTTTTTGTGAATAATCATAAATATAAATTCTCAATATTATATTAGCGTCGTCTGATATTTCCATTCATAGAATATTATAGCGCACGCGCAATCATTTCAAACGTTATTCATTTCATAATTGTGACCGATCTGTGATGTCTTTCACTTTCAAGATCTATCATTTTTCAGAACATCAATGTCTGATGTGAAATGACTAAAGGAGTTAGAGAGGAAGTTTCTACGAAAAACTGAAAAAAATGGAGTCTACATACCTCGTTATTATTACGATAGGAACATAAATGACACATGTTCAGCTGTTTCAATTCAATAAAGACACATTTAGAAAATAGATTTCAAAAAGAAAATTGAATCAAAAGAAATTCAGAAAATAGAAATAAAAATATTCTTCTGTTTATATTATACGATTATTCTTATTTCACACTCACATTATAACTTCCAACACCATTAGATGGACACTTGCAATACGACATTTCTAGGATTATTATTCATACCATTGTAAACCTATGAAAACTATTTCTCGTTCTATTACACCTTTACTCCATAAGTGTTATTTTCAATTCGAGAAGCCATTCCTCACCTGCGGCTCCTCAGATCTTCATGGAAACTGCTTAAAAAAATAATTGGGTTTTTCCATTTAATTTAATCTGATCTGCAATAAATCACTTCGACAACAAATCGATAAACGTTTCTTCTCGGGGGTATAGCAGTCATTATTCTTGAGTTGGGAATACGGCAAATGAAGACAAATTGGAATTTAATTATTTCGCTTTCCTATGATTTGGAAAAGATGTGTTCGTACTTTGAGGATTCTATAATATGTTTCATTATGATAACACATTCAATCGAGAAAATTTTTGAAAAGAATTCTATATTCTCATAATAAAACACAAATTCAAATTTCCTCGTCTACTAAGAAAGCATGGCGAGCGTTTCGAAGTATAACGTTTTCTTCAGATCCTCAATTACACTGGTACAATCTTACAAATACAGATTTTCATACATATTCTAGAGTAAAAGAAAATGGAATGACGAAGAAATAGAATTGAATCTAAGAATTGAAATTCAACAAATTATTACATTAATGACAGGAAAAAAGGAAACAAATAAACACATTAATGAAAGGAAAAAGGAAAACAAAACCAAAATAGTTAGGTATGAAAATTTTAATTGATAAAAAATACTTAAAATTTTATCAGTGGAGAGATGATTCGAATCGATGTTTTGAATAGAATGACTAGGAAAAAGAATAGAATCTGAGAATTGAAATTCAACTAATTAATAAATTAATGAAAGGAAAAAGGAAAACAATTCAAAAATAGGTAGGCATAAAAATTTTACTTCTAATACTTAAAATTCTATCACTGAAAAGATGATTATAATCGATGTTATGAATAGAATGACAAGGAAAAAGAATATAATTCAAGAAATAAAATTCGAAAAATTTACACTCTAATGAAAGAAAAACAGGAAACAAGTCAAAAATAGGTAGGTAAAACAATTGAAATTCTAATACTTGAAATTTTATTATTGAAAACAGTATTCGAATCGATGTTTTGAACAGAATGACGAAGAAAAAATAGATCTGAGAATTAAAATTCAACAAATGAAAAATACACACTAATGAAATGAAAACATGAAACAAGTCAAAAATAGGAAGGTACAAAATTCAAATTCTAATACTTCAAATTCTAATACTTGAAATTCTATATCATTGGAAAGATTATTCAAATCGATGTTTTGAACAGAATGACGAAGAAAAAGGATAGAATGTGAGAATTAAAATTCAACAAATTTACACACCATGAAACAAGTCAAAAATAGGTAGGTATAACAATTCAATTTCTATCACTTGAAATTATATAATTGGAAAGATTATACAAATCGATGTCTAGAATATAATGACAAAAAAAGAGAAGAATCTAAGAATTAAAATTCAACAAATTAACATATTAAAGAAAGGAAAAAAAGAAACGAGTCTAAATTAGAGAGATATACATATATAATAATAATAATAATAATAATAATAATCTTTATTTAAGATTCTCGTAATACAGGTAAAACAATAGTACCTATACTAATTTTAAGATCTATCTTTTCAATTATGTTTCCTAAACAAAGATACATATTCTTGAACCTATGTCAAGAACATATTCTTGACGTATCCTATACATATTGTAATGTCATACAGGACAAATAAACATTATTATTATTATTATATGTCTCGCACTTCCATCAGGTGTGGCATCGATTTCAATATTTCTCTAACAGTAATCCCTTGAAGGATAATGGAGACATCACATCGTACACGTTCACATATCCAGCTCTACTATAATATTTTCTTGAATAATTGAAATTTTCCAAATGAATGTTCTAATGTCCATTTTCTCAAATATTTCATTCAGTGCCATAAGCACAAGAAAATTCCATTTCCTTATATAAATATATATATATATATATATATATATATATATATATATATATATATATATATATATATATATATATATATATATATATATATATATATATATATATATATATATATATATATATATATATATATATATATATATATATATATATATATATATATATATATATATATATATATATATATATATATATATATATATATATATATATATATATATATAAAGGAAATACAGAGTATTGGGGTATGCGGCAAAAAAGGAAAAAAAGAAAACTCTTTAAAGTTAATCCAAGCTTTCGGAAATATTTATTTCCATCCTCAGGGATCTACAAAGACAAATCATGAAAGATAAGATCAAATAAGCATGAACTCACACTTTCTCGAGGTTGGTATTAATCGATGTCTGTACAATTTGCAAAATAGAGCCATCGAAAACAATCGTCCAATTTAATTTTTAATGGATTAACTTTAAAGAGTTTTCTTTTTTCCTTTTTTGCCGCATACCCCAATACTCTGTATTTCCTTTTCATAATAGTCGGCGACTAACATTGCAATTTTATATATATATATATATATATATATATATATTTAAAATATTAGAAATATACTATAACTTTGTTTCGATAATTTTTACGAATTATTCGCAAGAATATTATAGCAAAACTGGATATCTCACACAAGTGAATTTTGAGGTCTCAATTATCCTTCGAAGGATAATCATTGAAGAATATTGAAATCGGTGCCGAAATTTGTTTGATACGCAAGACAATTACTGTTTTGTAATCATCATTGGTACAGTCCAACAAAGGGAATAATGGAACTCAGTTCAAAAATCCACTTATGAATCAGAAGACAAAAATACATCGCAATTACATGAGTACCTTTCAGTACAAAAGATTCTTCAATGTCTTCTATGTTCTAACAACATAGGCACCGATTAATAATATTCTCTAACATTCATCATATGAATATAATATATACATATATATGTACATGTTTATATATATAGCTATATATATATATATATATATATATATATATATATATATATATATATATATATATATATATATATATATATATATATATCTTTTTAAAGTTTCATAATAAATTATCGAAAGAAGTCATATTATAATTTTATTATTGAATATTTACAAGTACACACATATATATTTGTTTACACAGATATACATATATCCACATATACATATGCACGTATATGTGGATATTCCAACGATTACACGTTCATCATCTTCAGCTATATTTAACGTGTTCCAAGAGTTGCAAACGTCGCATCGAATTCCAAGATGTAACAACAATTTCAAGCTCTACATCATCGAACACAATATATTTCTCTGATCTCTACATAAACATAATGCAAGTGTCGAAAGCTGAGGCACGACTCGGAAATCCAATAATAATTGTTGAGAATCCTTTTACCCATTGTGACGTAGGCACTCGATTCTTTTTCGACAAAATTCAGAATAGTTCGAGGACGTGAGATCGTGGAAGCAGTTGTTGCACTCTCTATGGTTTCAATATTGATCCCAGAACACTCGACACTCTACTTTTGTTGTGAATTCGGTTTTCATGCCGGTTTCGATTGCTTGTTTGGTTTTCTGATGCATGTTTGGTTTTCTTTTATTATTACCTTCTTTGCTTCTCTAATTTCAAGAAAGGAATTCACATGCGAATATGTTAATATTCGTGTTGTTTGTGAAATTGTATTCTCCGAAATCTAGGAGGAGATGCCAGGAAATTTAATTAACATAAACTGCGAATTCTCGAACCGGCAATATCAATCAAATTCTTGTCTTGAGTAGGAGCCAAGGAAACCTTCTATCGATATTATCAAATGACGATAGTATTTAATCGAAATATCGGGAATAATGTTCATATCACTTCGAGTTCGATCAAGATGATTATTAAAGAAATTAAAAAATTAAAATTATTAAACTCGTAAATACCGTTTGAAATCGTATCACTGTGCTAAGTTTCTATTTTATTTTTGAATCAACTTATTTTTTCTTGCCCAGAATTGAATGGATTATGTGGATGATACATTATATATCTATAATACTAATATATTAATTCAATAGGTAACATCCTAACATACAAACATTAAATTATATTGGATACATAACAACTCAACCAATTGTATATGCACAACAATCAAAAATCAACTAAATAACAATTCTGAGCATGAAAATAAAATTGATAACTTCCAAACAAGTACGTCAGCTTAATCAGTTCAATTCATCTTGATGTACTTCGTGATCTCCCTCTTGAACACACGAAGTGATGCTGAATTCTTTATTTCATAAGGCAGTACATCAAATTCTTTCAGGCCGAAATAAAACAAAGGCCTCATCGGACTATTCAAGTTATATCTCGTTAAATGGCAATCAGTATTATGTCTTGTATTGTAAGCGTGAATCTGCGATCTATATATTATAAACTCATCAAAAGATTTTGGATGTAACTTATTCAGTACCTTATATAGGAAAATCATTGTAATGTTATATATTCTCCCATCAACTTATAAGCAATCCAAACTTCTCAGCATGAACGTGATACTAGTATATCTGTTACACCTCAGAATAACCCTAATTTCTCTATTTTGCAGTTTCTGCAAAGCAGCTAACTTACCACGGTCGAAAAAGTACATAAAATGGCACAATAATCAAAAAGTGGTTGAATGATAGTTTAATAGAGAGTTAATCATGAAAATGTAGATAGATCTCCTGCAGAAAATAGAAAACCTAAATATTTATATTCCTTAACTATTGCAATATCTTCGTTATTTACTGTTATAGTAATTTGATCAACATCAATGATCATCAATTTAAATTTAGTTGTTAATATCATCGACTTAGTTTTCTGGATATTCAGCTCCAACTTAATAGAGCTCGAGTAAAAAAATATTTTTTGGAATGAATCATTCATCTTTCCGAGAGCAGTACTCAAATCACTATGAGAGGATGAGATAAGGGAATCATCCGCAAGAAGACTCACAAAATCACAGCCATGGTACAAGTCAATATCATCAATATATAATAAGAATAATATGGTTTCCAAAACGCTACCCTGAGGAGCTTATAAATATTGCATACGGAACAAAAGGTTATAAACTGACCCTGTTAGAAGCCATGGAAGTTAATAATAGAAAGAAATGGAAAAGTTTTTTGAATGACGAGATTTAATGAATAATTCTCCTTCACTGAATTCATTCCAGTAGAAGACAATCGAAGAAAAGTATTCTTTGGTCATTCCCAACACGTCGAAAGAAAAATTGGTCATTTCCCTACTTCAGAAGAAAAGTGTTCTGTGGTGATCTCCGCACACTTTAGGATGAATACTGGGAGTTCACAATGCATTAGCTCAGTTTATCATCTACATTTGATGAAGCCACTGTGTTGGCGGAACTGAATTATCCCAAAAATAAACAAGCTACTTACATTCATTTAAAATATTAAAAAGTATGTACGTTTGGTGCACCTTTGGACTACACTAGAGAGAAGAATCGTTTTTTTTTGTGTACAATTGTCAAGGTTCGTATAAAAAGTAATTTTCGAAAATTGAACTGTCAGTTTTTGATAATCTCAAAATTTGTAATCCGAATGAATGAAACAGAAGTCGTTAGAAACTGACGAAACATTGAAAGGTTAACGTCAGTTTTCCAGGCAGCAGTTGATAACTTAAAAATATTGACAATAAGGTTAGATAGACATCATTTCATAAAAAATAAGCTTTTTTCTGGAAAAACACTTGTGTATTTAGTAGATTTGTTCGAATATTGAAACATATCGGAATGAGAATGAATCAACGAAAACTGTGTAGGTACTACTTATCAATGAATAATCCGTTGAATTAATTCAAAATATATATATATATATATATATATATATATATATATATATATATATATATATATATATATATATATATATATATATATATATATATATATATATATATATATATATATATATATATATATATATATATATATATATATATATATATATATATATATATATATATAAAATTCGAATATTGGGTTTTTTGGTTCAATTAAGACAAAATGATTGTTTTTTCCAAATAACGTTACGGTTATTATTTAACCTTTATCGAAATGAAAATATGAAAATTAGAATTATTTCAAATCAATTACAATAATAACCGAAACGTAATTTGGAAATAAACTAACATCATTTTGTCTTAATTATAATTGTAATCTCAATTGTAAATAACCAAAAAACCCAAGATCCGAAATTTCACAATATAAATGCAATGGTTCACGAATCAAATAGAATGTCAAAAAAAAAAATATATATATATATATATAAATATATTTTATTTTGAAAGTTTTAAGCAATTTTTGAATCAATTTCAAGATATATAAATATATAACTGGCTTCTTTCGATATGAAAAACTTTATTTTTGTTAACGTTTCGTTGTATATCACAACTTTGTCAAAACTAATGAATGATTGAATTGATGAGTGACTATAGATATCGAAATGTCGAACTTATTTTTTTGAAAAATCAAATTAGTTTTTTTGTATCTTCACTCATTGATTTTCATTATCAGAGGAATATTTTAATTTCAATTTTGTAATTCAAAATAAAATATCTTAAACAGGCAATAAATCAATTTTAAGAAAATATAGATATATATATATATATATATATATATATATATATATATATATATATATATATATATATATTTACATATCTATATAAGTAAATTATATAAAATTATGTCATGAGATTAACGTTATCCTCCAGGTCTGAGTGACATCCCGAAATGCAAACTGGTTATATGGAGATTAAGACGAACTATTTCGGGTTGAATTATAGTCCAAGTAGATTTAATTTCGGCCATTTATTCAGTTGAATATTCACGAATTACAGAAATTGGTCTGAGATGCCAGTCTTGAATCTGAAAAAGGAGCAAACTGTGCAGTCAGGGGTTAAAGACCGGATCTACGAGGTCAGGCTTCTCCCACTTGTCTCTGTTTATGTCTTAGATTTATATACTGCACATCAACCCTGTTTATGTATGCATATCTCTCTACACTCTACATTTAGTTAAGTGTCATGCATCTCAAAATTCTCATACAATATTAAAATCATTTTCGTAATTGATGAATATATTTCTTCTCTCACTTTATCAGTATTATTATCAGTATAAATCTTTTGAATTTCATTCAATTATTCATATATTACTGGATATGTTCATATATAGAAAGTTCGCTATGCTAGAAAAATTTTTTTAGGAAAGTCTAGCAAAAAAATGTGAGTTCCATATTTTTTTAGTTATCTATAGCAATTTGGGATGAATCAAATATTTATTGATTTATATAATATAATATATTGATATTTAGATATAATAACAACCTTTCACCTTTCACTTTCACAGGCCTACGAAGATAATGAAAATCCTTCCTACTATTCAGTAACAATTCAGTATGTTGCACCAAAATTACTTCCCGAGTATTTGAGCGAAAACTTGTAACACCCCGTAACAAAATAAAATGCCGTTGTTGATATAATACTTATCTGATTGAGGTCAGTGAATACGATTTATCTGCCATCGTTGAAGTTGAAAATATTCAGCTCAAATAGAAATATATCGTGAAATACAATGTCACATTACACATATAACCTAGTGCATTCACCATTTTGTACTTTCTTGATATGTATAATAAATCTTACTTGTTAAATGTTAAGTAACTTTTATTTTTCAGTGAACTATTTGAATTGATTCTTTTCGGAATCCTTTTGTGTTAATTTTGAATCGATCGTTTTGAAATATGCAATCGCAGGATCATTATTATAGAATTTTAGGATGATGGAAATGAATTATTATCTCCGAATTATATTGGTCAATATGATACGCTCAACTCAAATCATAAGCATTAGTTCTTTCTTCTTTCCACGTCACTAAAATTCTTCCAAATTTCTGAATGAAATAATTGAAAACTTACTATGTTTCTGCTCGAGTGAATAAAATTCATGGGTAAAGGAATAATTAACTCCTTTAATTTATGACTGGAGCACAAATTTCTTTATCAAGTATGGGAACCAGAGCAAAATTAATTAAATGGGGAGTAAAAACCTTCAGGATGGACTAATCAGGATGACTTAGATTGATGTTCAAAGACAACGTGCTAGGCAGCAGAAATTCACCGAATAGTCTAACAAGATGCAACTGACGGCCAAGATAAAAACCGAAATCAATTTTAATATTTGAATCAGTAGACTATTTGCGTGAGAAACTATTTTCCTGTTTCTCAACTCTCTACTTTATGGATGTTCGAATCAAACTCGAGCGGAAACTTCATTTCGATTCGTGACTGTTCATTTCAATCTTGAAGTAAGACATAAGAAAACAAAATAAACGACTAGTTAATACAGTTATTTTTACCGACTCCTTGGTGAGAAATAAGTATTATTATCTCATTATTAATATCATCTAGTAAAAAAAGTCAAATTTAAGTTCAATATGTGATTATGTTGAGACATTTATAAGAACAACAGAACTATCTCTCGAGAATGTGGATATCATCAATATGATATGAACATTTCGGGCACAGAAGCAGAAACAGAACGTAAATGGTTCTCTGAAAATAGACCTCATGTTTTTTTATATTTGAATTACGTGGCCACTTGAACATATGGTACTTACAGTTTTGTATTTTGAATTGATTTTATGTTTTGTAAATTACGATGTAGCGTAAATTCTTCACTAGTATATCCTCCTTGGTCAGCTCGTTGCATCGATATGGTACAGATTACAACAATTTGTATGTTCTTGGAGTAGTTTTTGCGGCGACACTTTCCTTTTCAGTTTCACTGATGTGTGTTCATTAAGCGCGATATTTTTGGAATGCTTCCTCGGAGTGATATCCATCTTGTACTGTCGCATGGCAAACAGCGTACTCACATACTTACTACAGTAGCTCAAACGAAGAAAACAAATGTTTGTCGCAATAAATTTGACAGCATAATAACAGTGTAAATGCTACTGATACTAAAATATAATTATCAATATAGTGAAATTAGAATGAACTGTATTATTTCTAACTAGATATACAAACAACACAATGTTGTATAATTCACATTTCTTGATAAATTTTAATGTATCTTCAATTTGGGCCGTTTTGCTCAGAATGTCTTTGATATTGTGTTTTAGTCTCAGTTGGTTACGAACTGCCTCATTTTGGACACCAGATGAGTATATGTTCAATTGTTAGAAGGATATTATCACAGTATTCGCACTTGGGTTGTCCGCCTGATGCCATCAAATAACTCTTGGTCAGTTTCATATGACCTATTCTTAGCCTCCTAGCTACTATTTTGTCTTGTCTGTTCAGGGCTAATCTTTGTTTCTTTGTTACTTTTCGGTTGAAGTTTTCGTAGCTTGCTGGTATCATTTTCCTATTGAATTGGCCATTTTTCACTTTTTCTGTTCTGAATTGATTGAATTAGATCTGTATGAACCACAACCTTTTGCACCAAGATCGAGGATTCTGCAAGCTTCGCAGATTGATCTGCTTCTCCATCTCACTTGGTTTTTTTGTACAAGTGGGTTTTCGAGTAAATGTCAGCTACGGATTTTATGAAGGAAAGGGAATCTGTGAGTACTGCATCCTTGTGTCCTGTTATGATAAGACTGAAAGAGATTTATAGATGGCATATAATTCAGCAATGTGTATGCTACAGTCAGTTGGAAGTTTGTAGGATACATCTGCATTTTGCTCGGTAATGATCTAGCAAGGTATTTCTTGTAATTAATATTAATATAAATAACAATTAATATGATATATAATTAGATATATCATATTGAGACCTCTTGTAATGTATTCAATATTCTATATTTTGTTTTTTATTCGTATATATTCAAAATAAAAAAATAGGACACATAAATAAAATTGAATTCTTCATTCATGTTGTATGTTATGAAATATAATAGAATTGAGAACAAGGTAGATGGATTCAACAACAATTCGATGAAATCAATCATATAATTCTTTTGAAGAATTCGTGAACTCTTCTTCCTCCATTCAACATCAAACTGAATAAATGAGTTACTGCGTGCATATAATAATTTCCCCCGAGAGATATTATAAATATTTCAAAATATCCAACGAATCTAGATTCTTCAAATGAAATATGACTGTTTTTTTATTGAGTGCAGATCAAAATATTGAAAAATTTATATCTGAAGTGTAGCACTTGTTTAAGTAGAAGGGATTTGGATGAATTTCATACGCATATTATAATCCTCGATTTATAAATCAGATTCGATGAAATAAAACAAAAAGCTGATACAAAAGCCTGATACAAAACTTTATTTTTCTCTTTATTTCGAAGGAACAAGATTCCTCCATCACTTTTCGTGAATTTTTCATCAGTGATAATTTCATGAGATTCAAAACGATTTTTACAGATTCCGATTCTAGATACGAAAAAGACACTTTTTTAATGATTTTTCGAAAAACATAAGACAATAACGAAAGGTCTGAGTCTGATCTAATGGAATCTATAATACCAGAAATAAGAAAAACAAAGCAACATTGCTTGAAAAAATGATTTCATCTTTTGAAAACAGGTTCAACATTTGGAGAATTTCGAAAAATAAAAGAAATTCGTTTGGCGTAATGAATTTTAAAGAATTTAAAATCATAGAATCTTACGCATGAAAGAGTTCAATGTTTTTTGCAACCCTAAAAAAATCGAAAAATGCAAAGTAACAAAATAGTCAGTATAGCTCTGTGATTTATGAAAATAAACTAATAAGTTAATTCTGATGTATTTTCCGACTGAAAAATGCAATTTCATCAATGTTATCATTTTTTCTTTGATATCTGTTCCACATTGATAGAACTTCATATCTAAAATGGGTAACTGAATATTTTCACATAGGGATATATGCTATATTTGCTTAACCCACATTTTTGCGCTCATCTCTTCACGAAGCTGAATCCATGTAAAAATATAATTACAATAAAAATATTTCGAAAGTATATATACAACGTATCATAAAATCTGATGTAGCAATTTCATAAATGTTTATACAAAAATTAGTAAAATGAAGATATCTAGATCATTTTAAGTACAAATATCACGTTTCCATTGATGCTTTTCGAAATTAATTGAATAAAAACTCAAACTGAATATGAATTTATAGTTAACATGCAATTGTAAACTTCAGAACGAACCGAAATATTCAAAATGAATATCTGGAATAAATAATTAATAGATCTAGGTTTTCATTTTTCATATTATTTCAGTTTTGTAATATATGAATATATATTATAAAAACTTGAGTGTCAAGTAGAAATATGTGAACTTCTAAATGAGAATACATATTACCGCAAGAAAAGCAATACGAATTTTCGAGTCTCGGTAGGCGAGTAGTATAGTGACGATATACGCCTTAGGTTTGTTCGATCCCCTCCGTGTTCTTGTACCGTTTAGAATCGGCGTTTAACTGTAGGTCCAACTTTCGCACAAGCACAGAGTGCCAATGTAAGATTAACTAGCATTAATAATAATAATAATATAAAATCTTTATTCTCAACAGGTATAACACCCAATTACAGAAAATAATAACAATGTTGAATACTAACTCAATAATTAAAATGAAGAATATATAATAAAGAGCTCAATCTAATCTAGAAAAATATAGTAACTATTAACTACATTATAGCATTCAATGAGATATTACAGAAAACTCAATCTGAATGAATTCATTTAAGTCAATTTTTTTCCTCCTGATAATAAATTATATGGAATCAAAGTGAATGTCAAAATCATTGGCAACTCTATTGAATGTAGACTCCATAAACCAAATGGGGGACTGTATTAAGGAGTTGCTTCTCGGAGTCTCTAGGTGGAATAATTCTGTATTACGGGAATTTTAAATATTAAATTGAATTAAACTCTTGGCTTAATGTTTAAAGCTAATATTAAAGTTAAAGTGCTATAATGTAGTTATAAGTTACTATTTTTTTTATTTAGATTAGATTAATCTCTTTGTTAAATCTTTTGTTTAATTATTTAGTTAAATCTTTTTTCTAAATTTTGTAGTTATTACTTAGTTATGTATTCAATATATATAATGTTATTATTTTCTGTAATTGGGTGTTATACCTGTTGAAAATAAAGAACTTATTATTATTATTATTATTATTATTAAAGATTATATTTAACAATATGAATTTCGAACAACATGTTTCGAGCGTGAGCTCATTTTCAAGACTCTTGAAAATGATCTCACGCTCGAAACATGTAAAAAAATTTATATTGTTAAATATAATCGTGAAACATTAAGCCAAGAGTTCAATTTTATTTGATATTCAATTATGTTGCATCAAGAGTTGAGCGAGAATTCAATCTCAGTCATTACGAGAATTTTGCCTAGGAACACGAAATTTCGAGCGGACAAGAGAGGAGGACAGTCAATAGTGCAGTAATTTGTACAAAATTTGAGTGATAAAGTTTCTCTCCTGCTCTGCAATGAAATTAAACTCAATCGACTCAAAAATTCGTCTTAAACGAAACATTATCCTCCGTCCAAACTAAGAATTTCAAGAACCTCCTCTGAATAAGCTTCTCGATGGCGTTGATGACATTTGTGAATGGAGTGCCAGATCATGCTGCCATACTACAACTTGCTACAGATTAGGGTATTCAATAGTCCATGAATATGAGTATTCAATAGTCCTATGAATGTTGAGGAATTATTAAAATATTTGCCATTACGTATAACGAATCCATATATTTTCGCAGCAGATGAAATAAGTTGGGTGATGTGTGGAACAAAGGAAAACTTCTGGTCGAAGACAACACCAAGATCTCTCACCTTATCAGAACGAGAAGAACGACACCAACGCTATAATCACTGTTAATTCGGTCTCTTTTCTTTGAAAGAAACAAAATTACACTTTAACACATTCAAACTCAAATAATTGTCCTCACACCAGCTAGCAACATGGTCCAGCGCGAGCTGAAGTTGAACACAGTTGTCCAGTTATCTAATTTCATGAAATATAGTTTCAAATCAGTCATTTGTAGAAAGCATGTAGCATTCATTAGAAAGCCTTGAAATGAAAATAAAAAATTAAAAGTTCTTCACCTTTATCAAAACTCATTATTTTAGTCGCATTTGCAACTTTCTCGTTCCATATTTCTTGAATTTCAACATATAACAAAATTATACTCAAATCGTCATATAACGTGGCTAATTCTCATCAAAAGTCTTACTGAATACGTAATTGAACACCAAGTGCCTTAATGATTCTGAAGAATCGAAAGTTCTTCATTATATATCGTTTTATCAATGAATCAATACATCGATCGCTGAACAACTTTCTGCTCCATTTCGAGCAGATTTTCTCTTAGCAGTTCTGAGGAATAATTGTTGATAAGACATAAGAAATTTTACATGTTTTCCGAACTCAATCTTTCATTTGATTGAATTAGGCAAATTGTTTAGAGAAAAACAACTTTGAAGTAGCTTGATTCGATTAATTGATTTAATTTCTTCTGAAGTTTCACCATTAAAACTTTATATTACCGAGACTGAACTTCAACCATCTAATTGATTCAAATAAAGTTCACTTGATCTCTCAGAAATCACGAATCTTTTCAATAATGTCGGAAACTTCACCAAAGTATACAGAACTAATGCCTTGCCTCTAGAAATGAAAGATGTTTTTATATGAACTGAATAATAGTGCTACTTTTTAGAGAGCAGACGCTTTTAAGACTTTCCGTTCAAACACGTCAAAACTCTCTCTGTGAACGTATAAGAATATCCCATAACTCTTATTTATATATCAATTTTGAAAAAGTTGCAATTGTCAACGGAACGTCAACGAAAATGAAATTTTTTCAATAATATAAGCCTGTTATTTTATATATATATATATATATATATATATATATATATATATATATATATATATATATATATATATATATATATATATATATTATACATATAAAATATATAAATAATATTTGATGCGGAAGAAAATTTAAATGAAATTGAAAATTATCGGCATATCCCGCAGATTTGTAGCACCCGTTGACACGTGTTTCGAGCTCTCGTGTTTCTTGGCTCTCCTCAGAACGGCGTAGCCAAGTTCTAGTCGTAAAATTATTGGCTCTGAGGAGAGCCAATAAGCACGAAACACGTGTCCACGGCTGCTACCAATCTGCGGGATATGCCAATAATTTTCAATTTCATATATATTTATATATATATATATATATATATATATATATATATATATATATATATATATATATATATATATATATATATATATATATATATATATATATATATATATATATATATATATATATATATATATATCTGTATAAATGAACACTAGAACATTAATTCGAAACATTCAAATCAACCAAGAGAATGTTATAGTAGAGCTAGATATGTGAACGTGTACGATGTGATGTCTCCATTATCATTATGAATGTTCTAGTGTTCATTTTCTTGAATATTTCATTCATTGCCATAAGCACAAAAATTTCATTTCTCATATAAATATATATCAAGTATATATATATATATATATATATATATATATATATATATATATATATATATATATATATATATATATATATATATATATATTGAAATTGATTTATTTCTGTTTTAGATATTTCATTTTGAATGTTTGAAACTAATTCATTAGTTTTGTATATCAAAATTGTATTATACAATGAAACGTCAACGAGAATAAAGTTTTTCAAATTGAAAGAAGCCTGTTACTGCTGAAAACATTCAAAATAAAATAGATATATATTTTCACCATGTTTTGTGTTTTCTTGGTAATGTATTTGGATTTATCATGAGAAATTTGTAACCCGGTTTTCTGCGCAATTTCATGTAGTTTTTCTCAGGCGAGAATGGTTTCAGTTATGTTGCGTGTGATGATAGCAATATCGTCTGCAAAAGCGAGACATTTTACATTTATTCAATTTTCTTTTTTGATAGCCACTTGTATAACCTTCACATGAAGTTTCCATTTCCTAATGATATTTATATTAGTTTATAGTGAAAATTGTTATTCGAAGTCACATCCAAAAGTCCTCGAACTCGACTGGGATTCGAACTCCGGTCTTTAGGTTAACGGCCCACTGCTCTTCCACATACAAACTCTACTAATTTATTGAAACTGTTCAAAAGTCAAGTCAAACTAATCAACAATTCAATATGAAACAATATACATATATATATATATATATATATATATATATATATATATATATATATATATATATATATCTATTTTATTTTGAATGTTTTTAGCAGTAACAGGCTTCTTTTAATTATGAAAAACTTTATTCTCGTTGAAGTTTCGTTGTATATCACAATTTTGTCAAAAGTAATAATTTAGTTTTGACAAAGTTGTGATATACAACGGAAATTCATCGAGAATAAACTATGTCATATTAAAAGAAGCATGTTATTGCTAGAAACAATCAAAATAAATTATCTAAAACAGAAAATGAATCAATTTCAATATACATACATATATATATATATATATATATATATATATATATATATATATATATATATACTTATCCAGAATATGTATATTGTGGGTTTATGTGTGTGAAACTGAAAGTAGATCTGGAAAAAATGAGTTTTGAGATGTGATGTTTGGTGATTGTTGTGTGTTTATTTTACGAGTGTTATTTGTGAGGTTTATTGAGTTGTTGTAAATAGAATTGAGATGTTTAATGTCTGTTCTTTCATTTACTGTGTTTTCTAAATTTTTACGAATGTGTAACATTTCTAAAATTTCTCTCTTTTTTTGTCTTTTGTTCTAAATTTTCGTATTTTTGTAATCAAAAATGTTTTGCCAAAATTTTCTTATTTTTGTAATCAAAACCATGTTTTTCTGTTATTTATATATCATAATCACTTTTGTGTCGTTTATACTCACATTGTAGGGGTGAAGGTATTCTAACAAGGAAATATAATTTGAAATAACATCGAGATATTCTTTGCTGATTAATTTCCCTCGGCTTACTGTGTATTTGCTTACACAGTACATAATTAATCTGCATCACAAAACCAGTACACGAGTGGCTTATTGGTCGATGCGGGCCATCACGCTGCAAAATTGTCTTCAGAGAGGTCCCTACTGAACAGGGTGATTTATTTCACAGCATCGAACATAACACTATGTACTTTGTGGGCTTAGTTCAGGTTGTTTCCGGAAATGCCATTAACTGCTCAATGTTTACCTCACATAAGGAGCTTGGGACTGTGACACTACTAAAATAACTGCACTGTATTAGTAGAACAAATTAGGTGGCATATAGTTCAAAGAAAACTATGTCAGCTGAAATACTTGTCCAGTGTCAGAACAGAATACTTTGATTCTGTTATACAATGATGTATTCTGTTTGATATGTCTGATGTAAGACCCTTTAAATTGATAAAAATGAGGAGATAACTATAAAGAATAATGAACAGAAAATTGGAGTAGAAGCAGTAAAATATTTAGGCATTATGTTAGACGAAAAATTGAGTTTCAATGATGAGGTTGATTTATATCATCTACAATATCTAATAAAATCAAAAAGTGAAAGGCGCAAAAAAATGTGTGTAACCGCATAACTCAGCAACGTCTGGACCGCGGTAAAAGCGTTGATGGCATAGCATTTTTTATAAAATTCGAATAATTGTCTGGAAAATTATAATTCCATTTCATTTCCCATGCAGTATTTTCTCTAAAATGTTGATATTAATTCAAGTTTTTTTTTGATGTTGTTACACTTTTTGAGCGTGGTGACCGATAACTGGAAAATTTCGTGTTAAATTTTTTTCTTTCATTGATATAAATTAGAAGTCAATATCGATTTTCAAAAAGATTATGTTAAAAACTGAATATCTTATATACTATATATATAGGTTATAACAGAAAATAAGTTTATCGTTGAAACTATAGGTTTATGGTAACTGAAATAAGAAACATAAGTTTGAGACTTCATATCCTCTAAAAATCTAGAAAATACCGCGTGAATGGGGGTCCCATATTTTGTCGTGGATTTTTGTGGATCATTATTCATTTTCAAATTCAATTTTTCCGAAAGAAGAGTTGTCAACCGCTCTGATTTTTGATCATCGAAGTTGATGTTGAAATCTGCAGCCAAGATAAGTGGAAATTTATTACCATTTGTACCAAGTATCTTCGACCCTTCTTCAGTGTAGGTACTCCAGTAAAGTGCGATGAATAAAATGCTCTACCTCGTCCAATTTTGGATTCGGAGAAATGTAAATTGCTACCATGACTATGTGTAGGTTATTTCTAAGTTTGCATAAGCACGCACAAATATCTTCAACAAATGAAAGACTGTATAGTCGTACCATATACATACACGTTAAGCAAACGCTCGGCCGAGCTACATGGTAGGCGGAGTGGGGGGTGTAAGGTTTAATTTTCGTTACGGAATTTCTTGATTTGGTCTCCGCGCTCAAAGCAATGCAATAACAAAAAAAATCTGTCAACATATGTGAATCTATTGTTGTTCAAATCAATAATAATGCCATATTTTGAAAATTTTTCCACTTTTTTATTCGGTTTGACTAGGGAAAAAATTCAACAATTACAATAGTTACAGAATAGAGCCATGCAAACAATTTTAAAGTGCAATGGGTGCACCGCAAATGAAATTATGCTGAATTCTTTCGATCTTATATCTGTTGAACAGAGAATACTGTTTGCTTCATATATATTCATATTTAAAAACAAAAATCAGATGTGTGTAATACTAGAAATACCGATAGTTTTTCTGGTTCCTCTGCTTCGCAGACATTGATATCAGCCTTAAACCTATTGCAGGTAACGATGTATAAGTATATAGGAACACCCCCAAAATTGTCAAGTACTTATTACAAATTTTGTCTCAAATACCAAGTGTTGCCAAGTGTTTTCATTTATTATAATGCGAATGTTACACTTTTATATTATATATTGAGGAGAAGTTCTGGAAAGTACTAAAATTCATCGAAAAGGAATCCATTCAACAATGAAATTCGAAAAAAATTTCATTTGGTTTCTATAACAAAACCGATTAATCGAATTAGTGATTAATAATATATTTTTGGGATGTAAGATGGCTTATCCATGAAATTTCGATATATTTTCTGATAAGAGATTGTCGTTATTGATATTCTAATTTCTGGTTGATTTGTTGGGCAATGTTTTGCTTCGAAATCAGAAGCACTCAGCTCAACTCATGAACATACTGAAAATCCTGATAAGAACTTCTGGACCAAATTCCAAACAAATTCAAAATCAATTTTTAAAAGTAAGAAATACATAACAATTATGAATTAATTCCTTTTGGATGTTCAGTATTGAGAAAATAAAGGATAATACCAAATATTTATCACGCAAAATGAAATATATATGATTCAATTCGTTCATCAAGTGCGAATCTAGTGCACAAAACAGCCAGTGAAACAAGTGATATCAATTCATTGAGACTGCCTGGAAATTCCGTGTTCTGTCTCGAATGCCATTCGCCTTATTGTCCAAATTGATAACACCCTGCTTTTCGTGCGTTTTTCATTTTAGTAACACGCAACGGACGGATAAGCGAAAATATTACACAACAATACAGGAGGATGAAAAATATGAGCAAATACAATTAGTAATGTTCTTACATTCCGAGATCTTACAAGAGTAGCTATCAAGTACTCTTTGAAATTCAGGTTTACAATACTGAATACTTTTTCGTTTACAATACTGGAATTATTTGAAAGAACTATTAGAAGTGTTTGACTGTTCAAATATTTTGAACGTGAAGAATTATCTTGTCAAACCAAATAGTTCATAATCATACAAGAAGATTGAGCTGAATAATCAGATTAACTTCTTAAATATATATAGTGATAACTGAGATAGTTTCCTCAGAAAATTGGTGGCTTATGTGTTTTTTGTTCAGAGAAAAGCACCACAGTACCGGCTAGCATCCAGTAGCAATTAGTTTCAAATTCTCCAAGTCTATTATGGATAGCAATGAGAGTTTCACTGCTATTTAGTGGTGCATACTCATGCAAGCTCATTCCCAAACAGCATTGTCATGTGAAGAATGATTTACTGTCATTGCAGATACTTCTGTTGTGTACGATGAATATGCTTGTAAGTAAAATTCTGTTGGTGATTTTTTGAGTGTAGGGCTCAAATTTGAGACAAGTAACTCCTGATAATTTTACCATGCTTATGTGGCTGTTTGAAATCGAATATGAATCGATCCCTGGAAATGTTTTCATCAGAAACCGAAATTTTTGTTTTTTGCGTTTAGTCTAGTACCGGTCGTTAAGCTGTGCTGGCTATCATGAAATTTGTTTTCAGAAGTTTCTCATCATTTACAAATACCCGAGAAGGTTTCAGAAAAAAGTACTAACAGAAAAAATTCAAGTTCATTTGTATCAAGATATGTTTATTCTTCAGATTAGAAAAAGAGACAGTTTCTTCTTTGTGCACTAAATACCATGAAAAAGATTGCATAAAATGTGGAAACAATGTGGATTTTACAAAACTCGGGTTCATGCACCTTCCGCAAAAATATCAAAGCTATCCGATTGTCTATCGTATTGTCTAAATATTGCACATTTACCTATTGCACATCTCCCTACTCCACGAACCAAATGAGGGAAACTAGGAACGATAAGAAATAATTTGGTTGCGTGGCCTCAATCTGCCTACTCCACGAGTCAAATCGTTTCTAATAGTTAACTCCGAAATCTCAACCTGCCTACTCTTCGGAGTCAACTGTTGAGTCAACCAGTTGACTCCGAAGAGTAGGCAGGTTGAGACTTCGGAGTTAACTATTAGAAACGATTTGGCTCGTGGAGTAGGCAGATTGAGGATACGCAACGGAATTATTTCTTATCGTTCCTAGTTTCCCTCATTTGGTTCGTGGACTAGGCAGATTGAGGCCACGTAACCAGGTAACCTTTCCTCATTTTCCTTCATTCAGTTCGTGGAGTAGGCAGATTGAGGCCACGTAACCGAGTAACCCTTACTTTTACTAATTTATTCCAACTCCTGAAGATGGCTTCACAATGGAAGCCGAAACGTCGAGATTATACAAATCTAGAACGCGGCTCATTCCGAGAACCAAGTTTTTATATATATATATATATATATATATATATATATATATATATATATATATATATATATATATATAGAAATATATATATATATATATATATATATATATAAAAGATTTTTGATTAAAATAATATTTTGTTAGTGCATTGAATGCTATTCAGGTGGCCTGCAAATTTCTTCAATTTTTTTGGCTGAACAATTTCATTATTTGATATATTTAATTTCAATATTTGAACGAACAAATCTTTTGTCAGACAACGTTTTTTAGTATTATTGTGAATGAAGTGTTTGAGTGAAGTCTTGAAAGCGAGATGGGTCTTTTAAAGAGTATGCCTGAACACAATTTCACTCAAAACATTAAATCACATTTGTTATTTAGTAACTGGAATTTTCAGAGTTTTTTGGTGGAGCATCCGTTTTTTGTGGCAGCGCCAATCTTTTTCTGTGGAATGTCCTTAATCTTTGGAACGGCTTAAATTTCATTGTGACTTTCCATTTTTCGGTGGAACCAATTTTTGCAGATAGTACAGATGAGCAACTTAAATTCAAGTACATTTTTATTCAAACAAAAAAATAAGAATGCATCGTTGTTTCGAGCGAAGTATTTCAAACCTACGATAAGGTAACCACAACGTCTGGTGCGACTGGATATATAGGCCGTTCTTTTAGTATTCCTTTTCAAAACAATGTAAGATTTCAATTAACACATATCACAAGTTTGGAAATTTATTCCATATACTTTGTAAAATTTTGACTACTAACCATTACTAACTTCTTATTCAGAATATATTGAAATTTATTATTGAATTATTTATTCGTCAGAAGGTTCTGTCAGTAAGATACGAGAGTCTAGATATTTTCTTGGTTCAGATCAGGTTAATTAATCTCGCTTCTCGAAAACCAAGTGACGCACAAATTCATGCCAGTTTAGAGATTTTTTTTAAGTATTTTTGCTATCCACGGCCTACCACTCATTGTTGACCACACCACTACCACTGGCGAACAGCTGCCGTTCGCAGTGGTAAAAAGGACGTAGCAATTTTTTGACAAATATTCTTCCTACAATCAGAAAGTGAAAAAATAGAAAAGCGTGAAGAAACAGTCAGAAAAATATTCCACATTCAAATTTCCAATGTAAATAGAAATAGAACTTTGATACAAAAACTAACGTTTCTCTAGCTCTAACAAAAACTAACGTTTCTCTATCGTCTCAAAACGATGTTTCATATCAAAACCAACCATTAATTATTATTGAATGTACTCTTCTCATTCCACAAATTAGATATCGTCGTATGTAAAATATTTTCATCAAACAGTTTTTAATTTTCCACGAATACTTACATAAAAAAGAAATTGATCCATAAACCAATATTTCAATTATGTCATTGAATTCAAGTATTTCTAATCAATAGATCAATTAATTGGAAATTCCAATCGGCTAGTCTGATTTCTTTTAATGCATCAACGAAAAATACTCAATGGTTTCGTTATTTTTCCATATTAGGTCTTTCGATTTCAAATCAGTTTCGGGCCGGTGAAGTGAGACACTCTTGAAGTATTGCGTAATTTCTTTGGTTTCCTTGAAGCATGGAAATTGGTATTAGGGAGATAAAAAAATACGAAGGTTTTCATACTCTCCTGAGATTTATCGACGTTCACTAAAAAAGTTTTATTGATGAATGTTTTTATTTACTGTTCATTCTTTCATACAACAGTTCATTCATCATATGAATTTTTGGCTGATTTCTCAGAGTTTATGAATTTGTTTGGACCAAATATATTTCATTAATTATTATACTCACAAAAATGAAACGACTATTTGTGACTTCTGGATGAACAGCCCTGAATTGGTAGACTGTATCATCTTGTTCAAAAACAAGATTGGTGAATAACGGTATAGCTCACACTTGAAAGCAGACGTTGACACGTGTTTCGAGCTTATTGGATCTTCTCAGAACGTCATAATCAAGTATTAGGTGTACGAACTTGGACGATACAAACTGTCGAAGTCACCTGAGAAATATACGACCATTTATGACTTCATAATATATATATATATATATATATATATATATATATATATATATATATATATATATAT
Source organism: Henosepilachna vigintioctopunctata (assembly GCA_030704895.1). Classification (NCBI taxonomy): domain Eukaryota; kingdom Metazoa; phylum Arthropoda; class Insecta; order Coleoptera; family Coccinellidae; genus Henosepilachna; species Henosepilachna vigintioctopunctata. Next base: position 2,891,968 of record JARQZJ010000067.1, read on the forward strand.
ATATGAGGAAATGAAATTTTTTTGTGCTTATGGCACAGAATGAAAAAGAAGATGAACACTAGAACATTCATTTGAAAAATTCAAATTAATCAAGAGAATGTTATAGTAGAGCTAGATATGTGAACGTTTACGATGTGATGTCTCTATTGTCCTTCAAGGGATAAATGTTAGAGAAATATTGAAATCGATGTCACACCTGATGGAAGTGCGAGACATATATGTTTCGTTCTGCAAGGAACTCGTCCATCGAAGTGAGGCAACGATTTCAACCTCCAAGCATCTCCTTGTGACTTCAAGTGGAAGATCGTAGAGTAATGAGTACTCCACAATTCCATCTATAGAAATCAGTAGAAAACACTCCTCTCAGATTACAGACACACCAAGCATCGAAATTTCACATATCTTGTATACCCGTAGGTATCTACTAAATTGCAATGTCTATTTGACTAATATCATCATACGATGTTTTCAAATGTCAATAGGTTGCGTTAGTAGTACGCTCGCGTTCATTCTGGTATTTCAGGGGCCAATGTTTTCAAATATTTCTCTAACATTTAATCCTTGACGATAATGGAGACACCACATCGTACAAGTTCACATATCTAGCTCTACTATACATTCTCTTGATTAATTTGAATTTTTCAAATGAACGTTCTAGTCTCCATTTTCTCAAATATTTCACTCAGTGCCATAAGCACAAAAAAATTTCATTTCCTCAGAAATATCGCCGAATGGGCCCCTGAAATACGGAAATGAACGCGAGCGTACTACTAACGCAACCTATTGACATTTGAAAACATCGTATGATGATATTTGTCTAATAGACATTGCAATTTAGTAGATACCTACGGGTATAGAAGATATGTGGAATTTCGATGCTTGGTGTGTCTGTAATCTGAGAAGAGTGTTTTCTATTGATTTCTATAGATGGAATTGTGGAGTATTCATTACTCTACGATTTTCCACTTGAAGTCACAAGGAGATGCTTGGAGGTTGAAATCGTTGCCTCACTTCGATGGACGTGGTGCGACTGACGAGTTCCTTGCAGAGCGAAACATATTTGTCTCGCACTTCCGTAATGGAGACATAACATCGTACACGTTCACATATCTAGCTCTACTATAACGTTCTCTTGATTATTTTGAATTTTTCAAATGAGTGTTCTAGTGTTCATCTTCTATATATATATATATATATATATATATATATATATATATATATATATATATATATATATATATATATATATATATATATATATATATATATATATATATATATATATATACATCTATATTTATATATACATATATATATATATATATATATATATATATATATATATATATATATATATATATAGGGTGAATTTGTAAGAGTTAATTTCAGGGTGGAGGCACTGGTTGGTAATGGCGTCCAAACGTCATATGTCAAAGTGAAAAGTTTTCGGTTTACTCTGCCATTTCATCATTGAAAGACTTACAAACGATTAACGATTACAACTTGTTGAAATTCACTATCAAAATTCGTGCTCTGTGAAAAATGTGTATCGGTTGTTGCGACCATATTATGGTTGTCATAATCGATCTGGTGAATCAACAAATCGTGCTCCTATCACCAAACTTCGCACCAAGTTAACTTTGTTGAATATCAAACCATTGTCTCGCATGCGTATAGTGCGTACTGAAGGGAATAATGCAGTCAATTCGTCGCCGTTCTCAGCATTCAGCCATGTGTTACTCAACCATATGGAAAATTTCACGTGTTCATTTGGGTTTGGAAGCCTATAAAATTCATCTTCTGTAAGAACTGAAGTCGAATGACCTATCAAAACGTCTAATTGTTGGTGAGTGGGCCTTAGAACAGCTTGATGAAAATCCACTCTTTTATCGAAAAATTGTGTTCAGCGATGAGACTCATTTTTGGCTTATCGGATATGTAAATAAACAAAACTGTCGCATCTGGAGTGATGAACAACCACATGCCATACAAAAATTACTGATACGTCCGAAAAACCGACAGTTTGGTGTTCTTTATGGCGTGTTGCCATCATCGGTCCATTTTTCTTCAAAGACGACCGTGGAAAGAACGTTACCGTCAACGGCGAACGATATCGAGCCATGATACGCATCTTCTTTTTGTCCCAGTTGGACGAGTTGAACTTGGTTGACATGTGGTTTCATCAAGACGGTGCCACATGACACACAGCTCGTGAAACAATGTACATGTTGAAGGATGAATTTGGTACACAGCTTATCTCTCGAAATGGCCTGTGGATTGGCCGCCAAGATCATGCGATTTGACGCCTCTGGATTATTTCTTGTGGGGTTTTATGAAGTCGTTAGTGTATGTGCAAAAGCCGAACACGATTGAAGCCTCACAGGATAACATAACACGCGTAGTTCGTGGGATACAGGCCGAAATGCTCGAAAAAGTGACGCAAAATTGGACCTTTCTTTGTCACTGTATTTGACAAACATCATTCTTGTGGAATATTGTTAGAATTTTTGCAAATTCTATAAGCAATGAGAAAAGTTTCAATGCGGTAAGTAAGGTCGGATGTTAATAGTTTATAACATTCTTGTTCACAATTCTCCTCTAATTTCAGTTATGATTCCATGGTAGTCTATTCATTTCGACGAATGAAGAAGTAATCTACTCAAAAGTTTACGAACATATTGAAATATATGATCGATAGATTGTGAACTGAACCAAAAATCTCACTTCGTTCTGATATTTATACACTAAACAATTGAATTGTATAATTCCAAAATGAAGGTCGATGGATGTTCGATAAAAAAATTATTCCTGCATCGCATTTTTCGAAAAAGAGTCTGTCAACTTTCGTAAAGAAGTTTCTTCAGATGAAAAATTCAGTTTTATCAGATTTGACTGTAATATATACAGATATTAGGGTACAAATTTTCAGAACAGCATTGAATTATTACACGTTCAGCGAACCATAAAGATGAGTGAATTTATTGCACTATAAAATGGTGACACTGTTTACAGTTCAATTTCGCAATTGTTTGTTGATAATAAATATTATGTGGCTAATCAATAAGACCATTATATGATGAACCGAAATTGACATGATTGTGGGGGTTTCAATGATAAATATACCCATAAATTCCACTATGTTTATTGTTTGTCATCAAGAGAATATTCATCTTCCCTGAGGAAATATTTTGATAGTGAGGTCATCATAGAAGTCATGTAGTTATCATCTATTTGCGGAATGAAGAGGTATTATTCATGGTATAAAATCCTCAAAATAATGGGATCGCCGCAAATAAATTATTTTAGCACGTGTTAACATTCAAAAACCTAAAATAAAACCACTCAATTATAACTCAGAATGAATACCATTATTACCATATCTAAATATTCTCTCATTTGGTGGTTGAATAATAACTGAAAGTTCGCGTGATATTTCAATATAAATTAATATAATTATTATTCATGAAATTATGGAGGATAACAAAAATTCGAAGCCGAAAATTGTAACATGCAATTATAACCCCTGCAATAGTTAGATAATTATAAATCATCGTTTTATTTCGAAATTTGAGGAAACAAAAAAAACAAAATAAAGAATTGGACATGAATTCGTAAAGATTATTGATAATACAGGATGTTGATGAATTTTATTATCATATTATATTGAAGATGTTACTCAACAAGACTTTATTTCAATAGTTGGAATTCCATTGATGTTTATTCAGCATTGATGAATAAATATGAAAAAGCTCTTCATGAAGAGAACAATTTCTGGCAAGTGAACCTCTTTTCTTCGTATTCTATTCAAAAACATAAACTTCCTCCTATTCCTATAATTCAATTTTCAATCATGCTTACATATAAATCAATAATAACAGTAATCTATATTGGCCACCTACAATGCAAAAATAAGGCAGGTTACATGGCACGATAACAATCAATGAAAAGGTTTCAATCAAGATAAAATATAAATAATTTATAAAACCACAGAACGTTGGAGATTCACAAATTCTTCAGCACTGTATAATATATTTCTCAATGAAATATTCTTCAGACTCTTTAGACTTTTGAATAGGGCAGAACTCAAACTCAAAGAGACAACTTTCGGTACTTTATTGTATTTTTATATTTCTGCATAGTATGGAGACTAAGAGTGAAAGCTATGACGAAATCTATTTCGAGTAGGTTGTTATATTTTCTTGTGTCGTATGTAGGACGATCAGAACTCTTCTGAAGTTCATTTTTTCTATCTTGTATGAAGCTTTGTCCGGCTCAAACTATAGATGCTAGACAGTTCGATACTCTTTGAAATACTCTCTGCATGATGTTTGTGGACTCAATACAAATATGAGTAGTAGAATACGTTTCTGTATGACTTTTTCGATTCGACTGCTCCTTCTCCTCAAACACCCACGAACTTTTTCAAATGCCCCAAAACATAATAACATAGTATGAATTTCTGACAAATGGAAACGATTTTAGGTGACCATCTTAAATGTATGTTATTTAGAGATCCAAGAAGCTTTACCTCACTCAAAAATTCCAAAGGAACTCTTTGGACTTTGTAACTTGAAGAAGATTTGTTGCCAGATTGAGAGTCTCAGTATTGACGGAAACCAGTAGCTGAGTTGTCCACTAGATGGCGTGATTTGGAGTCATAGAAATGGGACAATTCTCACACATCTACATACACAGTTCTGAGGTGTTTGCATGAAATTTCTACAAAGCCTGTACGTACTCTTACTGATCTTGTCATGAGAAAACTATCTAGAATGCTCGAGAGAGTCTAGGTCGCTTCTTTGATAGAAGGAGCTCACGTGATTAGTTCACGAATGCATGTTTCCCTCAGCCTGAAGATGGTAGCAGGAGCCGTTTGAAAAGTCATCGAAACTTGATGTTTGAATTCATACCACTGAAAATCCGCAAAAAGAATCAAACAACTGTATGGTATTTCCGTTCAAAGATAGGTTGTGTTTTCGTTGACTGCAGTCGTGAAAACAGCTTCCTGAATGGTTCATTTGAGATATTTCGATTAATAGTCTCAGTATAGACTTACAATGAACGAAACGTGCATCTGGAAACTATATCTTCTTTCATTATGAATAAACCTCTGTTCATACTGAGACGCTCAATCGAAATATTTCGAATTAAATGCTTATTTGTTTAAATTAATCACTGAAAATTGACATTCGAGAGTGAAAATCATCGATCTTGTTGAATAATAATAGGATACAGTAGATTCATCATTACTATGAATCATCACTTCTTATTTAACCAATCAATCATGAATCGATGACTTTCAAAACGACCACAGTTCCTAGATCCGAATGAGGAGAACATCGCTTTGTGAAAATTCACGTGAGCTCCCTCTATTGAAGAAAAGACGTATAAACCATTCACAGCGTCACATTCTTACTCATGAGAACATTAGTAAGAACTCAATAGAAATGTGTCTGCAATGTGCAAGAATAGTCTTAATCGCCTAATTGCTCCAGATCACGCAAAGGCAGACAAAAAGATAGCTAGTTTCAAAATTCACAAATCATTTATACTAGTAAATACTGAGATTCTTAATCGAGCGATCACTAATCGCTCGATTACTAAGCGCATTTAACATTCAATCTCGAAAATGATAGGTTCTCGATGACTACATTTGTGTAGACAGCTTCCTGAGAATTTCATCTGAAATTTTTCGATATTTCGATTAAAAGTCTATTTATTTACGAGTATCAGAACTATACCAGTAGTAGAATGATTTGTGGATCTGAAACTATATACGTATATATATATATATATATATATATATATATATATATATATATATATATATATATATATATATATATATATATATATATATATATATATATATATATATATATATAAATATATATATATATATATATATATATATATATATATATATATATATATATATATATATATATATATATATATATATATATATATATATATATCTATATATATAAAAATGAAACCCGTTTTCTGTTGTCACGACATAACATGACAACGGCTTGACCAATTTGGCTGATTTTTTTTTTGTAGTTTTCTAATACTCTGTACAAGGTTCTTACGGAGAAAAATATGAAGAAAATCTCTCAGAAAGATTGAAAAATATACATTTAATTTTGCATATTTTAAAAAACGTGCGTAATGAATGTCAACGTCATTCAATTTAAAACAAAAAATCTGTGATAATCTGTGACACCACATCGATAACCGCGCTAACAAATGTCAACGTCATTCAATTTAAAACAAAAAAATCTGTGGTAATCTGTGACAACATATCCATAACCGCGCTAACAACAATTTCATTAAGTTTTCGATAAAGCTCGTTTTGTTTTAAAGACTAAGAAGTTTTTTGTTTGCTAATAAGTGTTTGTTAATCACGGTAAGTTCACTTTACTTCATATCGATTTTTGGTAACTTTTGGTGACTACACAATATTACAATTTTACATGGTTATACAGAAAATATATTTTCAGTTTGATTTTCGTTTTTAACAATGCCACCAACCAGGCGTACAAACTTAGGCCGCAGAACTCGAAATACGGCAAGTCAAAGGAATATAAGAGCAAATCAAACTGATGAGCAACGCGAAGCGCGAAATGAACTTCAACGCAATCGAAATCAACATAGAAATGTTGTGTTTAATCCCCACAGAGCTGCATTCAGTTATAATGTGGCAATTGATTACAGTTCAGAGCAAATTGTTGATATTGGACTAATGAATATTGTGTGTCCACATTGCAATGCATTGAAATTCAGAAATGAAGCCCCTGGATTGTGTTGCGCCAGCGGCCAAGTCAAATTGACGCCATTGGTACCACTACCAGAGCCACTAAATTCATTGGTTTCCGGGAATGGACTACATTCTGAACATTTTTTGACTTATATCCAGCAAATATGTCATATAATTAATGATGAGATATATGGAACAAGTACTTGATACGAAATTAGAAACATGTTGTTCAACAATAGAACAGTCAGGTTAATAATTTTCATTACATGAACCGTGTTAATAAAGGAATTTTTTGATAATTCGACTGATTTGAAATAACAGAGACTATTGCAGTCCCTTCGTAAGTGAGTAAGTCCCTGACTAATTTATTGTTAAAAACAAGATATTGTAGCACAAATAGTAGAACATGTCTTTTCTCCTGCTTTTTGAAAATATTCAGAGAAAAATAAATGGGCGTACAAAGTTCGCCGGGTCAGTTAGTATATATATATATATATATATATATATATATATATATATATATATATATATATATATATATATATATATATATATATATATATATATATATATATATATATAATTGTTGTGGGTTATAGGCAAAATAAGAGGCCACTATGAATAGATTTTATCCATATATTTATTGCCTGGTAATTTAAATATAATTGTTGTGAGTTATAGGCAAAATAAGAGGCCTCTATGAATAGATTTTATCCAATTTGTCTGCCTGGTCCATATTTCGACTGTGTTTACAGTCTTCATCAGGACTCTGAAAAAGATGTTTATACAATTGTACTGATAAAAATTATGATTTACAACTTACGGCTAACTAGGTATAAAAGATATGGCCAAAAACCATCAAACAGGAATGTCTTTTTGAAAATTAAGCTGAATTAAATTATAGATGGAAAAATATTCTTATGTACTAACTAAAAACAATGATAGGTGAATATTAGAATAGAAATGACAGGAGCACAGAGAGACATTGACACTGAAAACCGAACACAGAGGCGAGAGAGTAAAATCACCGTAGTAACAAATGTCATATTACACACGTAACACATAAAAGTCTATTAAAGTTGTGAGATGTCTGCGAAGTTGCGAAGGTTACCTGAAATGATTTGAGAGTAAATAACTATGAATGCAACTAAGTCTGGAAACGTCCGTCTTCTTATTGATACTGTTGGAGTTATTATTAATGTGGACCATTTCCAAAAAAATCATTTTCTGGTAACTAACAGCTACATCCAGTATTCCTACATTGTCGAAGTCAAAACGATGTACCTGTTGTGAGGAATGTAGTGCTGAGGCACATCTGTCAGGGCGAAGTCTAACATCGCTCTTATGAAGAGTTATTCTTCTTTTAATGGTCTGAGACGTTTGACCTATATAAACTCCTTCACAATCTAAGCAGGGAACACTGTAGTTGCAGTCTGGTGTTATAGATGGAGGTATTTTATCTTTAAGTCTTGTCAAGACTTCTATTAAGACATCTATTCATAGTGGCGTCTTATTTTGCCTATAACCCACAACAATTATATATATATATATATATATATATATATATATATATATATATATATATATATATATATATATATATATATATATATATATGACTCTTATTTTTTAAATTAAGTTTAATTTAAAAGTTTTAATTAAATTTTGCTGAATCGAATGAAAATGTTGTTGTTTTCTATATCCAATCAGAGATTAATTCATAATAAAAGAATATCCCCAAAAACAAAATGCCTTGTACATTTTTATATTCGTTTCAAAAATATATGAATCACTTCAAAATGATATTTTGTACCGTGTAGTTCGCAGCGCTGCTGTCAAGAAAGAACACTATGAGCTACTACTCGTAACTGACGAAGGCAAGATAATTTTTCTGAAAGTCTGAAAGTGCTAGAAACAGCTCAACCATCTGATATATTACTGTGATAATAATGATTCACTAGAAGATGTTCAGACTCACGTATCGTGTCAGTCGTATATTTCGTGGAGTAGCAGAGGCTACTGGAAATGAAAGGAAAGGAAATAAAATTACGAGATTGATGAAATATGTTGGAATTTCGAATAAACTTTTTAAATAAACTGGCAATTCCAAATATTGTCGGTAACAAAAACCACTTTTCCATTCTCTCAATATTTATGATCTTGTTGAACTTATTAATCCTCGTCTGAAAAATTAATACACTCAATATATATACAGACTGTATACTAAAGGGCATATCAATTAGTAGATATTGAAATGGAACGAATCGAGTTCTGTGTGAAAGTCTGTTGATATCTGGAAGGCATATATGTGTCACAGAATGTGGATTTTGACATCACTAAACTGTCTGCAGTAGCTTCTTTTCGTGAATTGTTCCAAGTGCTCGAATTTCAGTGACTATTGGTATATTTCCAGCTGAATTCGAGCGATATCTTGTGCTATTTCTTTTTTTTTGCAATTATACACTAAACACTAATTGTACTTTGAATTGTATCCTCTATTGGTGCTAAAAATTCTAGTTCAGATAATCCGTAGGTCAATGAGTGGCGAAATTGAGAAACTGCGACTAGTTATAATCTTGAACTGGTGGTTCAAACTGAATGGAATTGAAAATTCAACGTGTTTATAAAATGTCTGTTCAGTTACTGCAATATAGGAGTACAGTTTCATTCACATCGAAGTTTCATGAGGTCGAAAATTGTCATTTTGAATGTCGTATTTCATCAATTATTCAACAGTTAACATATAATGGGTGATTTTTTGAGAGTAGTTTTTTTTAATCGAATAAAACACACAATTTGCATCATATATTCACCATTTTTATTGAAATTCATAACCTGGCCTTTGCCATTTGCATCAAATGGTCCATTCGGAAGTCCAATTTTGCGTCACTTTTTCGAATATTACGGACTGTATCCCACGGATTACGCGTGTTATGTTATCCTGTAAGGCTTCAATCGTTTTCGGCTTGTCCACATACACTAACGACTTTACATAACCCCACAAGAAATAATGCAGAGGCGTTAAATCGCATGATCTTGGCAGCCAATTCACAGGGCCATTTTGAGAGACGAGCTGCTCACCAAATTCATCCTTCAACATGTCCATTGTTTCATGAGCTGTGTGGCACCGTCTTGATGAAATCACATGTCAACCAAGTTTAACTCGACCAACTGGTGCAAAAAAAAATTGCGTATCATGGCTCGATATCGTTCGCCGTTGACGGTAACGTTTTCTTCACGGTCGTCTTTGAAGAAAAATGGACCGATGATACAACCAGCCCATAAATCACACCAAACTGTCGTTTTTTCGGGATGCAACAGTAAATCTTGTATGGCATGTGGCTGTTCATCACGCCAGATGAGACAGTTTCGTTTATTTACATATCGCTTAAGCCAGAAATTTACATATCGGTTAAGCCAGAAATGAGCCTTATCGCTGAACACAATTTTTCGATAACAGCGGATTCTCATACTCTTCACCAAAAATTATATGATGTGGTAGCTCATTCGGCTTCAATTCTTGCAGAAGTTGAATTTTAGAGGCTTTCAAACCGAAATCAATACTCAAAATTTCCCATGAGGTTGAGTAACACATGCCCAATTGCTGAGAATTGACATTTCACGATCCTCATTAACACTGTACGCTACGGCTGCAGTATTCTCTTCAGTACGCACTGTACGCATGCGAGACATCGGTTTAATGTTCAACAAGGTATACTTGGTGCGAAATTTGGTGATAACAGCATAAATTGTTGATTCACCGGATCGAATGTGGTCGTAACAAACGATACACATTTCCACAGAGCACGAATTTTGATAATAAATTTCAAAAATTTGCAATCGTTGCTCGTTTGTACGTCTTTCTACGATGAAATGACAGAGTATACTGAAAACTTTCCACTTCGACAGATGACATTTAGATGCCATTACCATCCACTGCCACCAACCTGAAAAACTAAACTCTTAAAAAATCACCTGTCAAATTCTCAATAAACATACAGAATTGGTCAGCAGTAACACCATACATTATTGACATATACGGTTTATATTTTGTGACTGTACTTGAACAATGTACTTATATACTACTTCTTATTCTTTGAGATTTTGGAGAAAAAAATCATTCATTTTCCAATTCCTAATAAACTCTTTTCCTAAAGAGATGTAAAAGTACATCAACTGTTGTCAGTTCGGAAGCATTGAAGTCGTTTTTTGTTGAAGAAAGATAACACTATTACTCCATCGAACAAATCGATTGAAATCTTATTGCTTCCATTGACATTCCTTAAACGCTAAGGGCAGTGACTGTCCCCAAAGCCACCCAGTCACGTAATATTACTTCGGGTTTTCTCAGAAAAGACTAGACGGACATTTCGAGTTCACCGAATTCATTACTTCCTCTGAACCGCTTCCAAGTCACAAATAGTTTTTTTTTCAAAGCTCGGAACGTATGTTCCTCTGACAGTGAATGGTAATTCGCACAAATTCTCAGAAATTCCCCATATGCCCAATATTACAATATTGCATAGCTGGAGGCACGCCGAAGGACAGCATTTGAATTTTATATTGAACTTGTACGAAATACTTCATAAAATCACTTTCGAAAAGAGACAGTTTTCGAAGGAAAACAATTCTTTTTTTGGGGTAACGTGAAAACTTAGTCACGTCCACGAGTAGCACGTTATTAAATTTGGCAACAGTTTGTGTGGATGGACACTGCCATTTCGGTACGTTTTAAACGGATTTCATTACGTCAGGGTGGAATTTCTCCCTACGATATTATATTTACTTTGGCCTCGACATACGCTTGATAAGGAAAGCTAAACACGTATCCTGGGAACATTATTATTATGTTAATGGCGATATTTTGGGATATGAGGTTGGTTTAAGCACCCTCGAACTTACATGGTCGTAATATCGTCCCGAAGTGCCTCTCACGACGCCTTCAACCGAAATTCTTCCTTCGGTCAGTATAGAATTGAATATATCTATATCACTACAGCATAATATCTTGCAGTTAATGAAAAATGCAGCCTCTAAAGTACGAGGGTTAGCTCTTTCATTTCTAGCCTCCACAGCTTTGAATGTTACAGACAACTTCTCTTTTCATAGAAAATTTCAATATCCATTGAAAAGCCTTTCATATTACCGTGTTTTCCTCCTACTCATATACATCGATAGGATGTCAACAACATCGTCATATATATTGCTACTATATAGATTGAAAAGACAACAGTTGGCGAATTTATAATGGAAACAAACACTAACCTACCTAGAGTAAAATGTATCAAAAATAATTTCAATTGAAGACTCCTTTCTCCTCGTGTACTTGGTGTGTAATATGAGAAAAATTAACAAAATATTGCAAAAATTTTGAAACGTTTTTCAACAATTTTCGAAAATGATTCATTCAAGTTATAAATAACATTATCAAATGAACTATGTAGTTTCAAGTTGATAATTGATGAGGCCAATACTTGGAGAAAATTAATATCCATAATACAACAATATTTAAAATTTTCTCATAATTCAATATAAAATACGCATGACGACGTTTCGAATTACTACTTCTTTATCAACTGCTGGATTAATACTAAGTAGTATGGCATTTGTTGCTACGGTGATTTTACTCTCTCGCCTCTGTGTGGTTTTTCAGTGTCAATGTTGATTTATCATATTGTCGGTACAAAATTTCTAGAAGGTATAAATATCTCATCGCAGGTAGACATTGATTCAGTCTGAAAATAAAGCTGTAATAGCTCGGTCAAGATACTCAATTTCAAACCAAAAATGATGTAGATTCCTCACGTGGAATTTTGTGTTGTTTTGTTCTGTGTTTTTTCTTTTCAATCAACTTTCAAGTGTTAACATCTAATAACTTGAACGACGCCGTTCTGATGAGAGCCAATTAGCTTGAAACATATGTAAACGGCTGGTACAAATAAACAAGCAACGTAAATCTCAGGTGAATACCGAAAATTCTTAACTCCATTTTCAACCTGACAAACCTTGTTCTTAATTTATCATATTGTCACAACATTTCTAGAAGGTATAATTATCTCATCGCAGGTAGACATTGATTCAGTCTGAAAATAAAGCTGTAATAGCTCGGTCAAGATACTCAATTTTAAACCAAAAATGATGTAGATTCCTCACGTGGAATTTTGTGTTGTTTTTTTCTGTGTTTTTCTATTATATATATATATATATATATATATATATATATATATATATATATATATATATATATATTGATATCTCCTTTTTTGTTTCAATAACAACTTAAAAAAATTTGGATCTCACTATTTTCAATATTGATTACATATTTCAAATTAATTGAATACAAAATTGAATTAATTATCTTTTCAATTCAGTTCTCAACGAACTATCGATTATACCTTACTGTAATACATTTTAAGTGATATCGCTTTTAATAAAATTACCATGGTATGACGGTAACCGTAATGACGTTTACGATATCCGTTGCGGCCAAATATCTCATACGGCCTTCCTGTTCAATGTTTCCTCTTGCTAGTTAGCAGGACTTTCGAACTCTGGCCCCCTTTTTTGTGCGGACCCAGTATAAATCTCATAAAGCATCTAACAGCGGATACTGATGCAGATACTGAACTGATTGAACGCCTTACTAATGACTCCGGCTTCGTAATATCCCGCAGCCCCCATGATTATATCAAACGTATTTTGAACTTTTGTGTTGCACAATAAAACGAACGTTAGTAGGCGTTATAATCAAGAGTGATTATCAAGTTTACTGTTACTTTTATAACTAATGAAAATTTTATGACTAAACAACCTTTCAGAGCCAATTAGATGTCATTTTGATGTATTTTTGTTCTGTAATCCGTATTTTATGCTTCGAGTGAAATTAAAGAATTGAAATCCGTGTTAATGGATAGACAGCAGTTGCCTACGCGTTATTTCATGTGATTCGTATATTGTCGATTGATACGTTTTAAAATCTATCTCTGTGCTTAATTTCAGTTAGATCCATTCGGTAATTTTGGAGTCATTCAGTATCAAACAAGCATTCAAACATCTGAAAGCAAAAATATTGTATTTTTCATCCTCAAGCGACAAATATGTAAGAAGCAATGCACAATGATGAAGAACGTGCTGAGTACACAACAGAAATAAATATTCTACTCGGAAACTAGCAGTTGTTTAGTGAAAAGGTAGAATTATCCACAGTCACAGCCCACGTTATCCACCATCACTTTCGAATGCGAAAGGAGAAAAGAATATTATCGAAACCTTTGTCCTACGAAATAGAAAATAAAAAGAAAATAATCTCCAACCAGACCTGTAAATTTTTCGGGATGCAAGGTACCCTATATAATACTTCAGACCATAGTCTTTCTCTATGCCAAATTTCACTCATGCATTCCTCCATTAAGGAAAAATGTCAGGTAATATTTGAATTGATAGCATCAATCAAATATTACCTGATCAAAAGCATCATCATTTATAGCATCAATGATTACCTATCAAATTGATGTCATCAATCCTTGTCTCGTGGTTCAACCAAGTGTGCATCGATTACAATATTCTCTCACAATATCAATTGAAGGATTATGGAGGCCTTACATTGTACAAGTCCATATAGCTAACTGCGATATGAGATTTTTACGATTATTTCTGATTGGTTCAACAGAATATCTCAACTTTGTTTAAATTTCGAATCGAGATATAATTTTATATAACGAATTAGAATGTTGGAACATTCTGAAATTCTGCGCGTTATAGGGGTATAAAGTTAGTTATGAAAGAATTGGGTCGACTGTATTGTTAATTTTGTAAATTGTCGAAATGAAATGTTTGTGTTATTTCACGAACTCCACAAATAAGTGATTGCTTACCTGATCGGCAGACGTCAATTTACAGTTTTTGCTGAATTGTAATTGCAGAGTTACGAGTATGTGAGTAAGCCTTGGTAAAATAAAACGTCACGTAACGAAATTTTGTTATGAAAAGTCCATAGCTCCTATTATAATCTTTCACTATTAATGAAGGACTCTCGTTAAAAACTCATAAAATTGGTGAGAAATAGAGGCATAAAAAGTTCATTTGAAATAACGAAATATGTTCCATATGTTAGATATGTACGAAATTAACGTCATTTGTGTGGTATATAACAAAAGGAAAAAATCAACCTGCTGCTCTTTAAACAATTATCCGTAGCTAAAGAATAGAAGAAAAACAACGAGTATAAAAAATTTGGCAATATTAACGGAAATCCAACGTACATTTCGGACGTTAAATGTTTCAAATAGTCGATCGATTTTTTTCAGAATCCATTTGAAATTAACAAAAGTCATGTATGAATATGGTAAATTTTCAAAAAGTACTTCCGATATTTTTATGCCCTACAAATGAGGACATTAATGGAAACTGTTAATAATATTATTATCGAATCAACAGAATTCAAATTCGTTAAAATATAAAACATTATTTTCATATTGATTTCTTTCTGAATGTATGTCAATTTTGCCGTCAAAAAGAGAGAGAATACGACAGCAATCAGGAAGAAGAGTAAGAATCAGGAAGAAGAAAGAGAAAACGAAAATGACTTCATTCCGTATAGTACGTATATACTACACACAGGTATATTTACGCGGGAAAAAGTGTTTTTCGGTCTGCCGGGCCAACTGTTCTGCCAAAAGGAACGGGCAGATTGTTCTGCCATAGGAGATATATGCTTCTGATACTATCAAGAATGATATATAAAAATTTGAAGTTTCCTAAAATATGCCAAAAAAAAAGTTTTTCTCAATTTTCAAATGGTGTGCCACAAGGAAATAATCGCGGGAATGTCTGCCCTTTCGTTTTTGAGAAGGTATAATATATAACATATCAAAACGGCAGCTTGTCTAAAATATGTCTTTTTTCACCAAATTATCACACCTTTTATACCTGCACACTACTAAACCCCACCGCGACTTCCCTAAACCAAGTCTCATTTCATGTATGGTAGGTACAACTCTCTCGCTGATTTCAATATAGGAAAATTCAGTACCAGTATTGACTAACCAGCATCCCAAAAAATCACTGGGAAGTTCTGTCACCAATTACTCGCCAAGTTTCAAAGAAACACCACAAGAAACCCACAAAATGATATTTATGTTTAGTTTTTAATATTCAGTATTCTTGAAGTAATCAAATTTCTTGTATTTTATTTTAACTCATATGTTTTCAATGAACATAATATATCTGAAAATTTCAATTTTGAAAGATAGATTGAACCTGTAAAGAGCTTGAGCGCGTCTGGCATATAAATTCTGATATACATAGTTCAGACTCGCAATGTAACACAAAACTGTTTTCATTAAGAAGATAAAAACTGTTCCGGAACGAAATGTGAGTCGGTGTAATGAAAACAGATTGAAAAAACTTGTGACACCAACGAACTGAAAACTACTGCGGAAACGTGGAAAACAGAAAAATCTATATTGTTCAAGACAGTACGGACGCTTATTCATTTCTCATAGGTATTCCCGTCAGAAGATATCAGGATAAGTTTTCCGAGCATCATTCAAGCTTCTGGCGTCATTCTCCCAGCGCAAAATATCCGGCATTTCACAAGGTGCTAACATATTTCTCAGGAGAGCAAATGGAGCAGTCCTATTTGGAGTGTTCTCTCATTTATTTACGGAAAAACAGCTTCCACTTGTGGTGTGCATTACTGTGAAATATATAGTTTTTGTTGGAATGAAATCCATTCAGAAAGATTGCAGTGAATAACGCAGCATCTGAAGCCATTCCCATGCGCTTTGACGTTCTTTTGGATACATATAAAAGCTGTAAAATATTCCGAGAAACATATCGAAGTGAACAATGTGAAATATGGTCGCGTTAACTAGAAGTGCGTTGTTGAATTCGTTCGTAGAAATAACTACGACTTTCATTTAGAGATCATTATGCTGGGGTGAAATATTGTATACAAAATATATTTTATTCTCGAGGCGTTGCAAGCACTTAATGTGCTTCGTACATCTGACTCAACAGTTCTTTTAGTGGTGAATTCTTGACACGGTTGAATTTATTTCATCAGCGTTTTCTTTTGTACACTTTCCTCATTTTTTCACACGTTTTACAGTTGTACTGGATCTTAAATATTCAATCAATTAGATGGAACACTCTTCAGATATAAATTTTATATATCCTCTTTTGATCTTTTTTCAATTGAGGGGCTTTACAAACACTGTAATATGAACTTCTTGAGTAGGTGATCCCAAACTCGCAAAAAACCCATTTGAAAATATTTTCAAAACTTTCAGAGCATAATTTTTCTGCATCTAGATCAGTGGTTCCCAACGATATGCACATTTGCTCAACATGAGACATGTTGATATTCTTCATTTACCTCGGTTTCGCCTGAATATTTTCAAAAGATCTTTCACATATAATGCGACTTCAATTTATAATACATTAGATAGTGACATAAAAATCTTTCTCTGTATGGATTCAGAAGAAAGGTCAAATACCAGCTCTTATCTGCCCAGTAAAACTGGATGAATGCATTTAACAGACTTCATTTAATATACTTTGCAACTTTTTTTTTTTTTTTTTTTCCCATTTTTTTTTCATTATATAAGGTTTAATTTGACAATGGTTGTCATATTCAATTTGTTGAATTATTGTTAAATAATGTTCACTTTATTTTTTTCTATATTCTATTATTACTGTTTTTTTATTATGATTATTATTTTTTCCTTTTTTTTGTTTTAAGTGGTTGAGTAAGAATAGTTATGCTAAACTTTGTCTCTCACTGTTGTAACACAATTTGTGTATGAAAGTGAATAAACTCCTTTTTTTATTATTATTATATTTATTATTATTGTATTACAAAGTATTTCCATTCCAAACACAATTTTATTGGCTTTCGAAAGTCGAAAGGTTACACTTTGGAAAGATTTTACAAACTTCGAGGGTTGCTTTTTTGATTAAAAAAAAAAGTTTTTCTGATTGGAGATCTCAAGTGGACACAGATTATCTGGTTGACGCTTTTGTACACTTAAGTGAAAACTCAACTTACAATTGCAAAAACAAGCAGTAGAAAAAAGGTGGAAATATTTTTGTCTTCGAAGATGAGTTTCGTGCTTTTATTTGAAACCTTGAGCTATGAAGAAATAAAATTCAAAACTATGGTTACTCTGCATTAGCATCTCGGAGAGAGTTCACTGATAGTACAAATGATTATGCTAACTATATAGTACGTAGAAGATGAGAGGTTTTCAATGCGTCAAGGTGCTTTGGAAAGTGGTAATTGATGATTTAATTATTGTTTCCTGGAATGTTGAGATAGAAGAAAAATTAATCAAAAAACTATTCGAATTGTACTCATCACGGATCTGAAGTAAAGTGCCAGCAGACTTTCAAGAAGAAATCATCGAACTTCGAAACGACAGAAATTGTGACGACACTTTCTGAGTAGTTTCTGTGTTTTTACACAAAAATCGAGATATCCTCCGAGTATTCCTGGGCATTTAAACAGCCAATCACTATTTTCAGCATAGCTTTTCTCTTTCGAAACCCGAAAACAAGACCTGTCATCGCATTGAATCTTCTGATGATTGCATACTTTGATGATCTATGGTGATTTATATGGTGTATTAATCTTATGGCGAACGTTGACAAAACTGTATGTTTTCATTTTTGTCTGAAGGGCAATGGAATAAGTAGGTACCTTGGATGTTGAATATGGGGACAATACTATATCATCATCCTAATCAACAAAGTTTCTTGGAATATATGTAGACAGAAATTTGAGATGGACATCACACATTGTGGTCTCATGTAAAAAATTGAGTAACTCATTTTTTGAAATCTCTAGAATTAAGAACATCGTACCTAGAAACTGTGTTATGAATGTGTAAACAGTCTTGTATGTAGTCATCTAAATTATAATATTTTGATGTGGGGCTGCTTTACAGAAATAAATAGGGTATTCATTACACAGAAGCGAATACTTCGATTAAAATTCAATATTCATCAACGAACATCTTGTAAACCTATCTTCATTTATAATTACATACTCACCTTACCATGTTTATATATTTATAGATGTTTGTTATATGTTAAAGAAAATGAAGATAGGTTCATTAAATTGAATAGTAATCATGAGTATTCAACAAGAAACAGGGATGTACTACTTATTCCTATGCATAAAACAGCTAAATTTGAGCACCTCTCTACTATGAGGGTATTAAAATTTTCAAACATTTACCATCGAATTTAAAAGTACTGAAAGCTCATTTGTTTGAGAGGAAAGTTAAATCTGTGCTCTCAGCAAAAGCATACTATAGTGTAGCAGAGTATTTCGATGATTCGAATGTAGGCAATAATGTATGAATAAATTTTTTGTATCATATGTTTTTATATTGTTTTAACACAAATGTTCTTCACCATGTGAAATTGTCTCAAATGTTTCATATTTCTGAGGTAATGTTTTTCTTTTCTTTTCAAATAAAGTTGTATATTATTGTAAATATAAATTTAACCAAAATTTTTGTTTGAACCAATATTTTTGTTCGAGGGCTGAATGGATTATCAGACTCAAAACTGAATTCAGTCCTTTTGAGAGCATTCTTCCTAGTTGTAATTATTGTATCAATTGAAATGAATGTAATTCTACAATGTGAAGAATGTTTCTGAATAAATTTATTTTATTATTATTTATTATTTGTGAAGCACAATTACCTCAAAATTGCCGATTTCGAGGAAAAGATTGAAGCTAAAGATCTACTTCGCTCTTTTTGTAATAACTGTAAATTGTAATGATACAAAATTTGAATTATATGTCACTCATTATCAGATTCATTTTCAACTGGTTGTTCCTTTCAACGTTACAAAAATCGAAATTGTCCCTAATTATGTGAACGCTGGGAACCACTCATCTAGCCAATGTGAGTTTTTAGAATTTCATAAAATTGAAATGTAATTGTGTCTCATTATTTGATTCCCTTCATTATTTTCTTCCTTTTTCAGGCTTGTTATCCTATCAATTTCATTCATCTAAATCTCTCTCATTACTTCTGGAAAATTTCGTCCGATAACACCGTAGAAGTCGCATATACACCAGAATTGGTACGAGGCAGATTCAATACAAAATCTGTTAGTTCAATTAAAATTGCAATAGAAAGGAGAAGAACAATTCAGAAAAGAAAACTGTTAGTCTAGAATCTGAATCTGTTACGGACTGCAAGAGATTTCTCGAACTGTTGAGACCTTTTTCATGAAGATTAAAGTCAGCAAGAAATATTTCATTTTTCATTCCAGAAAGAATTCATTTAACAGAATAAGGACAATAATATTTGTCAATGTTAATTAGAAATGCATGAGACCTGTGTGAAAAGTTTTCCATTTCCATCGAAACGCAAAATTGAAAAAGTTTCCGAAACAACACATCAACAACCAATTTAACAAGACTAGAGCGAAGTGCGGATTTGGCGAAAAACAATCCCACTAATAAATACACAAATCCTTTGTTTAAGTTCAAAATTCGGAAACCCTCCACGAAATTTGCGAATTTGAGATAGTAGGTTGGATACGAATGCTGTTCCTGCTAGCGCTGAAATTTTAATAATAAGAGAAAATTTTGGAACGCTTCTGCGTTAATAATTTATAGAGGCCTGGCTCGAACCGCAGCTGAATTCTTTTCGTTTCTCGTCGATCCTTGCATAAATATTGGAGTGGAAGAACGCTCTGATTTCCAAATCAACTTCCGTTGAATAACAGAAAAATGTTGTGTCAAGAAGAAGACCATGAAATATTCAGTCACCGGAATGTTTTCATTTGATCTACAGAATTGCACTCGAATTTTCTGAATGGGAATGAAATAGATAATATCATCTATTTTTACTCGAAGTTTTGATTAACTTTGATGTAATATAGGAAAATTATGATAATTTCAGAAATAAATTTTATGATAAATGAGAGGTAATAATAATAATTTTATAATACATGTTTATTGGTTTTATTTTATGTATGCAACTCATGCCTGGTTTAACGGTTTATATTTTTAATTCATTTACAAAAATTCGATTATGCCAGATCGAAGCAGGCTGAAAACCTTATTCTATTTCTTTGTTAATTATTATTTGTTTTTTTCTCGAAACAGTATTATTTATGAGGGTGCAACAAATTTATCCTTTTTTCAACATGTTTACTCATCAGTATTTCGATTCATTGTTTGTTAAATATTGACTTGTCCAACACATTTTAAATTATCTTACTGGATGAATAAATATTACATTATCATTTTTATAGTAATTCTATACATTGTGATAGCGCTTGAACCTGAATTAGAAATATTAAAGGCTTTCGCTTCCTCTTTTTTGCCTTCAAAAAACGTTGCATCCTCTCTGAATGTTCTTTCCTCTATTTATCCATTCTATTTCAGGTCCATTTGACCATTTTTATCCAGGTTGGTGCGGTGATTTTTGCTCAAACTTCACATGTGCGATTTTATAGCGACTTTATATGTGATCTTCGATATTTTTCTTATTGATCTCTTGTGAACAGCTTTGGATCTTTTTTGGCCACTCAGCTGTCGCTTTTACTCCTTGTTATTGAACCAAGTAATATCTTCGATATTCTGGATTGTTTCGTACTGTAGATATGTGCATAAAACCTTGCTGCTTGATTGCTGATTTCTTCCCTTATTGTATTCGTCTTTAGATGAGCTTAATTCTGAGACAATTCGGTTTAGACCTGAGGACTGTATAATTTCTTCAAGGATTCATATTTGAATCGTAATTGACTTGTAGAATTTTACCATGCTTTGTGATTAGAATATATATATATATATATATATATATATATATATATATATATATATATATATATATATATATATATATATATATATATATATAAAACTTGGTTCTCGGAATGAGCCGCGCTCTAGATTTATATAATCTCGACGTTTCGGCTTCCGTTGTGAAGCCATCTTCAGGCGTTGGAATAAATTAGTAAAGGAAAGGGTAACTCGGTTACGTGGCCTCAATCTGCCTACTCCACGAACTGAGTGAAGGAAAATGAGGAAAGGTTACATGGTTACGTGGCCTCGATCTGCCCTTCTCCACGTCAGTTGACTCCGAAGAGTAGGCAGGTTGAGATTTCAGAGTTAACTATTGGAAACGATTTGGCTCGTGGAGTAGGCAAATTGAGGCCACGCAACCGAATCATTTCTTATCGTTCCTAGTTTCCCTCATTTGTTTCGTGGAGTAGGCAGAGTGAGGCTACGTAACCGAGTTACCCTTTCCTTTACTAATTTATTCCAACACCTGAAGATGGCTTCACAACGCAAGCCGAAACGTCGAGATTATATAAATCTAGAACGCGGCTCATTCCGAGAAGAAGTTTTATACATACTTCTGACCGCGGAAACCTTTCTGAACATATATATATATATATATATATATATATATATATATATATATATATATATATATATATATATACATGTGTATTTGTGAGTGTACGTGTGTGTGTATAAAGCAGCATAAAGTGATAACGAAGACTAATTATATGAGAATATCAATTTATTCTTAATTCCGATATATAGTCAACATGAATCGATCTCGTTTCTTCACACCTTCCTGTCAATTATTATCAGTTTTTGCAAACTACAGGCTCAGTAGCCGAACGGTAACCTCTCATTTAAATATGAACTATCACAGACTAGATTCATCGTCCTTTGAATTTATTATATATATATATATATATATATATATATATATATATATATATATATATATAAAATAATTTGGGAACTTCATCTAATTGTTGTTCGGAATTGAAATGATTACTAAGAAAATTGTAATTTTTTAGTAATGGAAAACGTTTAATTTACGTAGAATGAAAACACTTAACAGACATGTTTCATTATTCTAGGAACTCCTCAGTACTGTCAGTATGTCTCTCAATCGAGTATAGTGAGTACCAAGACTTTTCCCAGCAAAAACATTAAATTTAAAGAAAGGTACTGAAAATGAAGTACGCACTTGAACCCCATCAATCAGACGATTAGGGAATCCTATTTTCAAAAATATGGGAGATACAATTCGACATATCAACAGACTATTGTGTATCATGTGCTATAATTGAACTTTTTTCGGTTTTCTAAAGTGAAAAAATACAAAACGCTAGTTCAAAATTACGCAGACACCGATGGAAATATATTTTTGTTAAGGAAGTTTGATCACTCGTTTTCTCTTTCAGTACACCCCTTCATCTCATTCAATGAATAAGTTTTTCAATTTCTGTATTCATCTACCTCCTAAAGAGCTTTGAAATATCAACAGCAGAGTATTTTCCAGGAAATACTCATCTGAATATTCGACAGTTTTTTTTCTGGAAGCTGAGAAGAAAAGGTGAATAACCTGTAATACTCGTTATATAATTGGAAAACGTCAGATTTATTTTCACCACTTCAATTAGATGAAACGCGTGATGAAATATCATGCCGCAGAAATATAGAAATATTATCCACACAGGATAATTATGAAGAGAAATCGCAATTATTTTGCACTTATCTAGCGTATGATGATATGAATTGAAATTGAATTCTTGGAAATATAATTTCAGAGTTGTAATTTCTAATAACTAAGTAATATAATTATTTTTAATGAAACAAATAGTTTTTCGATTTTCACTATAATTAATTCAAAACATGACAATATCGTTTCGCCACCACAGTGGCTTCGTCAGATGTTGATGATAAACTGAGCTCTTACATTGTGGATATTTCAATTTAAGATTCAAAGATCAGGATTGCAGGTATATTCATCGCCTCCTTTGATTTCTAACATTTTTTCACCACAATTTTCTGTAACGTGCACAACAATTCCACTCAAACTTTCTTTTTTTACTTACTTACCTCTTAATTTTCATTCACTTTATATGACTACACCATAAAGAGTTTACAAAGATCCTTTTTTGTAAGAAGTTTTATTCGTGCTGAAAACATATTAATATATTTCTGAGTTAGGGATTCATGTGAAGCATGATATTTGCTAATCGAAAAGTTCTTCAAGGTTATGAAGAACATAACCGAAGTGAGCGTAATATAGTTTAAATATGAATAAAATAATGAAGTTATAGTAAATAATTCAAAAAACTGATATGTGTCAATATACTCGAAATTTTACAGTGTATGTTTCATCTCCCCATCAATAAAAATTTTCATGAAAACTATGAGTACATTATCTTAAATATTAATAAAATTCTAGACGTACTTTGTGACTGAGTAACATATGCACAGGTTGCTTCATCGTAATATGAAAAATTTTTGTGACCGATTCGTCAATTTAATTCTATTCAAATTTTAAACGAAAAAAACTAGTAAACATCAGTCACAAGTTTTATTCCTTATCATATACTGGGTAAAAATGGCATTGTAAATTTCATAACAACTTCAAATCGGTTGATGTACTACATACAACAGGTGTAACACAATTTCTTGATTTTTTTTGGTATCTAGTTGTTCTAATTGATATAATCAAGGATAATTTTCATTTATTAGGACAATTTTTTCTTCCAGAAAGAATAACTTTTGACAGTTATCATCTTTTTTCAGGAACTGGAAGGTTTTTTTGCAATCTGTTCTCTCATTCAATATAATACTCACTTTTTCATCAGAAAAATCATGGGAAACATCAGAAATTTCATAATATTGCATATTTGATGAATTGAAGTTTGCTGCTTAACAAAATGTGGGTTAGGTTATGTAAGATTATTCAATTCTTTTCTTGCTCATCATCTGTCAGTTAATTCTTCAATTTTCTTGATTTTCAAAATTATGATTTATCAATGAAAGTAGTTAATTATTAAATCTTTCAGGAACACAGAATATCCTTTTCTAGATAGTACAATAAGCCGTTTGATATTCTATATGAACAGCAGACTATCCTCATCTGGTTATCTATAACCTCACACCTCATAGATCACACCATATCAGCTCTCATAAATTATCTAATTCTCCATCCACAGAAGTGGCCAAACGGTCATCGATTTTCTGCCATAGAATACTGCACGTTGGTGTAAATACAGTTCATTAACAAAACTTCCGTATAACGTGGCATCCTGACAATAATTACGCTTTGATATTCAATTTGTTGTTTGTTTTTAGTTAGCATATGTCAACTTCGAACTGGGAAACCACATGTCACTTTGTCCTTTGAATTCAATTGAAAAGTTAGTATATTTTATACACTTGTGACGGAATTGTAAATAAGCAAAACAGCAAATTCAGGTGAAATCAAAAACAACCCTGTTTCGATGGCCACTTTGATATTTAACGAAACTTTATTTCAATCAAATTTTGTTCCAATATTAACAGCATATACGAACTATTGTAATTATATGCTATGAATCTATTATGTTTATCCATTATAACTTCCATCCATTTCGATATGAAATATAATGAGGAACTCATATTTGTTCATATATATAATAGTTGACCCAGCGAACTTCGTAACGCCGAATAGTTCACATTCAATGTATGGAGTGAAAACTTTAGCTGAACTTAATTGACGATTTTTATTATCACAATGAAATGAACACACCCTTATAATCACAATAATGTTATAAATAACACGTGATTGTTTTCAATATTAAGATATAAGTCGAAAAAGAAGAAGTTATCGCTCTCAATCTGTCATGACCGTGCATGATTAGTCTAATTTTGCTTCTTTAGCAAATACATACATTATTTTTACTTTACCGCTCTCTATCAGTGATTCGTCGTGTGTATATTCACATATTTTATATGAATATTATTATTCAATATAAAATATATGCAATAAATCAATTTTAAAAAACATATATATATATATATATATATATATATATATATATATATATATATATATATATATATATATATATATATATATATATATATATATATATATATAATATTATTATTATTATCATTATTATTATTATATACAGAGTCAAGGTAGACGCGATGATCTGTTATTACGAAACGGTTAATTCTTAAAATAATATGACCACGCAGTTCGTGTGGATTTATGAAGGATACATTTTGAAAAGAATTTGATACATACAGAGTGTTCCAAAGATGTGTGACATACCAAAGTTATGTTTTTTTTATGGAAATACGTTTTTGGGTTTTACGTAAAAAATAAGATATACTTTCTTCAATATGTCATACACCTAACAATTATATTTTTGAGATATTTCGATTTTTCGGAAATTGGAGAGTCCACAAAAGAAGATAACATCTCCGAAACAATTGACTTTAGCGAAGTGAAATTTTTTGTGTGAATGAGAGAGCAGTTACGGAAAGTTTTAATGAATTCACATTCACTCAGAGTTCTACAGAGTGTCCAAAATTTGATGTTCCTCTGCTAACATATTCAAACTACAATATCATGCTCATTTTAAATGGGACACACTGTATTTTTCAATTCCATCATGTACCAAATTACATTCTCTTTGAAAAGTTATAGAGGTATTATATATCCATTTCTATTAGTTTTTGATTCATTTTGAATTATGTGAAATCATCAACTGTTCTCATCTATTTTGTCATCCTCAGTGATGAAATCTCAGTAGTTTTTTTCAACTATTCGTCTAAATTATATACAAAACTAAGGGAATGATCTTGGTTTCAAACAGTCAAACATCCATCCATACATCTATACTAAGTTTCACGTTTATAATATTATTACGATTTTGTTTAGATTGACATTTTTGAACTCGAAATATCTTTTGGATGAAATGGCTGATTTCTATTATTCAAAAAGTCATCTCCAGGTTGGCAGAAAAATATTTACTATTGCAACAAACTTGAATCATAAGTATTTTATTTGGATAAAGACTAATACAAATACATGAATAACGTTAACATTTATTTCGAAAAAGTAGTTATACTACAGTCTCTGCATAATAGCTGCACATATGAGGCACATTCCGTTAGGTTTTCTATGGATATTAATATGTTCTACAATTCTGTAGAATTTTTTTTGTCCTACCATTAATAGTTTTCAAAGCGCATGCAAAGAGAGACTTTTTATGGTAGGCTTTCGCACACCTTGGTTTACATTATTGAATAAGTGTCAAAACTTTGTCATTACGACTAATATAGATTAATCAAAACTTTTGACAAAGTTGTAATATAACAACGAAACGTCAACAAAAATAAACTTTTTCATATCAAAAAAGCCTGTTATTGCTGCAAAAAAACTTTCGAAACAAAATATCTTAAACAGGCGATAAATCAATTTCAATATATATATATATATATATATATATATATATATATGTTTATATATATATATTCATTAATGTTATATATGAATATATATATATATAATATATATATATATATATATATATATATATATATATTTATATAATCGTTTATTGAAAAATTTCTCCTCTTCTATATATCCAATTCAAAAGATTTCGTTAAACGAGAAGCAAAAAATTATTCAATACCTCCTTTTAATTTCGGATCTGTAATGAAAAATCCTTGTTTTTCACGCAACAAGGGAGTAATGAACGCTCTGGAAAACACGTAGTATAAAATACATAATTAGAGTTGTGGAAGGGAACACTGTCTACTCCTCTACTGTTTAGGTTTCCGCTGATAAACCTTTCTGTTAAAATGATTGAGTTGAATCCACCAAAGGATCTTCCATAATAATTTAGAGTGAAAAGTATTCTTCTTCCTTTGTCATCTATCTGCTGTACGGTTTAATTAACGTTCTAGTTGGGTGAAGTCATTTCTATTATGTTTTGCAGCAACTTAATTTGAAATAATTTGTAAACTTATTCATCCCCAGGTTTTCATGCTCCATGAGATATTTTAGCGCATTTTGCTTCTAGTATACAGGTTGTTGAATGTTGAACTGATGTTTTAACATGCCTTCTCGTTGTAAGTTTTGGTTGCGAGTTGTTTAGACGATCAATAGTACAGATATTTGTATCACGAAGACTTACGAAGAAAAGAGGTGTCAATTCCTTTGTAGCAGCTCTGCTCGTGTTTCTTCGAGATATACCATATTCCCTGCATTGCGGTTTATGCATCATCAGAAAGTTGTATCAAACCTCTACTGTCTTTAAAAACTTCTACTTCTTATTATCGTCCACTTACGTTTCTAAATTCTTGGTATGTGACTCTATTTGATGTGGTCATATTTTCCTTTGTGGACTTGTTTCAATATGAACCTGTAGGTAAATTGTATTGGTTACAGATTCCGTTAAGGATTAGAATTGGTTTGCCATCTTGGCAAACCAATGATTAAGTCACCCAATTCACATAGTTCATTCAGAAATCATAAATAAACCTTGGTTCTTCAGAAGTCCTGGTTTCTCTTCATCACCTCCAAGTTCGTAGATCTGACTTTTGGCTGCACCGTTCTGATGTTTGTAACGTTATGATTTCGTTTAGTTTCGTATATTTACTTCAGAAAGTATGAGTTAGGTTAGGTTGGTACTCTTTTGTCCTACTGTCAAGTAGGTCTGATTGTCTTGTTTTTTTGTTTGTGAGACGATGGAAAGTTAACCTGACTGGAAAAAAGTTAGCTGGTATTTTTTTCTGAAAAATTATCAGATATAAATTATCATCAAGATAGGAGACGTGTGGAGACCTTCTTCATATATGCTTCTTCTTTTATGGACTTTTGTTTCTGTTGAAAAGAATAAGTATCCAGCACACTACATCTTTGCCTAAGTCGGGGTATTTTCCATTTAGTTTTGTTTATTGCTTGATGAAGGCTTTTATGTTTCAGGGTTTCCATTTTTATTTCCAGTTTTTAACGTTTCCTTCTTTTGCATTTCACCGTTTTTGTTTTTTCTGTACTGGAGTTATTGAGGATCACCATTTTGAGAAGGTTTGGCAGAAGATCTTTGAGCCTAAAGCTGGAAGTTTGAGTACGCTTGGAGCGGTGAGAGTATTCCAATAATTGTTTGAAGAGACAATTGAAATTTGATTTTTTTTTCTATTAACCTTGAGTTTACTTTAATTTCATAACTGTTCAATTTACATGCTGAAAATTCCTTCTTATTTAAACATTCATCATATTTTTTTTTGTTGTGACGATTAAGTCCTCTTAGTGGAGTTGTTGTTTCATCCATCAGAAAACCAATTGAATTGTACTAAGAACTTTCAAACCTCTGGAATCTGGAATTAAAGTTTTTCTTACTCAATTGAACCACCCCATCTTCACTGTATCTAACTGTGGTGTGGTACAAATCATAACTTTCAGTTCTCGCTTAGCAGTCAAGGTTTTGAACCAGAGGTTAATCGCAGGTATACATCTTGTGTGTGTCACAAATCTATAACTAGATAGAAAGTAGGTATATATGTCTTAAATCGTTATCTTCTCCTTTTGTGGTCATAATTTCTTCCGAATCAAACTTTTCCGTGCATATATTCGTATTTTTTAGTGAAAATAAATATTTTACAGACTTTGAATCAGCAAGTTGGCATCCTTCGTGTTAGATGGTAAAACGCTAAATAAGTTTCGTCAAAAGCTCTGAAGATTCGCATATATCTCTGAACTCGCTCTCTTTCCTTTTGTTATTTTATATTTCAGTGAGTAAAATTGGAAAATCTTTCAAGCATAAAAACAAACCTATTTTTCGACAAAACATAAAAATAGGTAGAACTACTAATAATTTCAATTCAATTTGAACAGAATATTTTCAAGATTTCGATACTTTAAATGGTATTGGCGTTTACTTGATGTCAATTCATTATAATTAAATATAAGATGAAATTCAAACACTTTCAATTTAAACTCTTATTGAATACATAACATGACGCGTTTCGTCGTTATAAACGTCTTCTTCAAACGCTGTCAATATTCTGTTAGCGTCTGAAGAAGTCGAAAGTGTTTGAATTTCATTTTATATTTAATTTCGAGACTTGATAACATTGTCAATCCATTGTTAATATCTAGTTTCACTCACATCAGTATTATCATTTGATGTGTTTGTATTTCAACTAGTCCAGATTTTCTTCTTTGTTTAACCTCAAATACATACGGGAAGGTCGATAAATTTGAACCATTTTCAATGTCAATTTATTACGCAATCAACTGTGATGAAAGAAACTGTAACAAATAAGAAAGAGGCACATCGATATGAAAATGTTCATGGGACGTTAAGGTTCTTTACAAAGACTTCTAAAAAAAAAAATTTATTGCTTGCAATACTTAGAGGATAATACGCACATATTTTGAATCACAGTTCTTCATCAAAACCAAACAATTTGAGATACGTGGAAATATTTCCAACAATAATATTTCAGGTGTCACACCAACGTTCCTACATATTATTCAAAATTCTCCAAAATTAGATGCAAACCGACTTAAAACTTCTAAATCTCAGTTTCTCATAAGAAATGAAACAATTTGTACTTGGGATATTTTGGAGTCACTGGTGTTCAGAAAACCAATTAAAGTTCTCCTGTAAATATTAATATAAAGCTTGAATTCTTGAACAATAAACGTGTCATCAGCCTGCGTATTGTTGTAACATTTTATTCCATTCTTTGGGATAGTTCTTCTGGACGTAAGCTAAGACTTTTTGTATTTGCCTCTTTTCTTGCGGTGAACACTGGGGGCAAGAACCTCTTAATACTAATGGTGCTAAGCCTGAAAATGAAAGAAAAATGAATTAGAATCGATTTGTGGATACAAAACAATTTGGAAACAGTAAATTCGATATATTAACTCATATATATATATATATATATATATATATATATATATATATATATATATATATATATATATATATATATATATATATATATATATATATATATATATATATATATATATATATATATATATAATATATATATATATATAACTTTTGTCGATAATTTCTTGGCAAGTCATTCAAAAGAACATTATAGCATAGCTGGATGTGAAACGTGAACAATTTGATGTCTCCACTATCCTTCTAGGAAAAAAGTTAGAGAACATTGAAATGGATTCCTACATTCATTTGAAGCATAAGGTATTTAACTCTTTCATACTACAAAGTACCATCAGTTACGCCAACAGTAGTCCAACAAACGAAACACAACGACTTCAATCCGCAAATACCATCCTATCGATCATGAGGCAAAAATATACTGTTAAGTCCTATGCATATATAATACATAGATTAATGTACATCTCAAATGTTATGAATCAGTGGAAAGCACATGAAAACATCTAAAATTGAAAGTTTCACACGTCGTTATCAATTGAGATACTACATTTCACAAGGTTCATGAACAATTTCATCTAATTTGATGAAGTAATGCCATATAGGTTGCGGTTGTAGAAACGCCTACAAAACAATTTATCGTTCTAGGGATAAATGTTAGAGAATATTGAATATATATAACGGGTGTTTTTTTTAGAGTTATAGAATTTAAAATTGCAATAAAACAACGATTGATCATTCGATTGACAAAATTTTTTTTTTATTCGAAGGATAATCTTGTGGCATTACATTTCAAATATGATTTCTAGCATATGACCGCCACAGCTGGCTCGGATATAGTCCAATCTGGACCTCCAATTTTCGATGACTTTTTCCAACATTTGTGGCCGTATATTGGCAGTAACACGGCAAATATTGTCTTCCGAATGGTCAAGCGTTTGTGGCTTATCTGCATAGACCAATGACTTTACATCGCCTCACAGAAAGTAGTCTAGAGGTGTTAAATCACAAGATCTTGGAGGACAAATGGTCACCAAACGTGTCCTTCCATAAATCGATTGTAGCATGAGCTGTGTGACATGTTGCGCCGTCTTGTTGAAACCACAGCTCCTGGAGATCATGGTTGTTCAATTTAGGAATGAAAAAGTTAATAATCATGGCTCTATACCGATCACCATTGACTGTAACGTTCTTGAAGAAGTACGGACCAATGATTCCACCAGCCCATTAAAGCACACCAAACAGTCAGTTTTTCTGGATGTAACGGAGTTTTTACATACATTTGAGGATTATCTTCACTCCAAATACGGTAGTTTTGTTTGTTGACGTAGCCATTCAACCAGAAGTGCGCTTCTACGCTAAACAAAATTCGATTATGAAAATCGGGAACAAGGGCTATCTCGTCTTGGGCCTATTTTGCACTATTTGCAAGCGTTGTTCAGGCGTGAGTATATTCATGATGAATTGCCAAACCAATCTGAGAATAAATCACTTCTCAGCTGTTAAATCGGTCGTCATCTTCAACAGTAATGCCAACTTAAAGTTCTATACCTTTATGTGTGTGTGTGTGATTGTTCATTCAAAAATGTACCACATTGAGACAGGAGATAGAGAAAACAAAAAATAAATAAATTGAGCAGTTGGAAGCTTCAGAAATATGATGAAATCTATGCCACATCTCTTAACAATAGGCAGATAGCATATTGTTCGTAGTCGTACAATTCAAATAATGACATTCCATTAGTAAATAAGTATACAGTAAACGTATTTCTAAAGTTGAGAAACAACTGGTCTGGTTTAAGATACGAATAATTATTTCAGCGAATTATTCCTCTACAATTGGAAACCAGAAAGCATTGAATAGCCATTTAAAATTCATTACGCAACGTCGTTATTCATTCATTACTAATAACATGTCGTGATTTAATGTTCAGCTATTTCGTCCTTGCTAAGGGGACAAACACTCAACTCGACTGTCACACAATAGAGAACGTCGACAGTAAAATTTAGAATGCAACACAAAAGATAATAAATGAGCAAAACGTATAAATATAAGACACTAGAAGTTGGAGAAGACTAATGCCCTAGCCGTGACGTGATTACAGATTGTCTATTCCACTAAATTATTCGGCTTAGTTACAGACTTCCCAAGATATAAGCGCCATCAGCGTTTAGAAATTCGCATACAATTATTTCGAAAGTATGTGACGCTTGAACAGCGTATTTCCTGGAGCGTTCTGGCACAATTCTAAACGAGTGTTCGAAAGTTTGTAAAATTAAATTAATCAAATGATTGGAGCGTATTTCGCCATTTGCAAATAAGTCGATTACTTGTTGAGTATTCTGGTGGAATTTTCTGACGAAGTATAAGAAAGAGCCTTCGTACATTTATTAACGATGTTTCATGGTTTTCAGTATCAACTCAGTGAAGTTTTGACTGATAAATATATCTCAATATTAGGTTTCTAAGAATGCCTCGTGAAAATACGACTCTAGTTACGAGTAACAAAAAACGAGACATATTTTTGGTCCTGATGTATGTTGTATAATCACAACTTTGTCAAAACTAATGAATAATTGAATTTTATGAGTTACTATAGATACCAAATTGCCAAACTTATTTCATAAAAAAATCAAATTAGTTTTTCACATAATGATTTTTAGTATCAGATGAATAATTCTGGCTTAGCATTCGCTTCGAAAGTTTTAGTCTTCTTCAACATGAGGAAACCTCTGAAAAACTCATGGTGAGCCAGGTGATTCTATAAGTGTGATATATATATATATATATATATATATATATATATATATATATATATATATATATATATATATATATATATATATATAATTACATATAGTCGAGTTTTATACTTATTCAGAATATGTATATTAATTGTTTTATGTGTGTGAAATTGAAGGAAGATCTGGAAAAAATGAGTTTTGATATGTGATGTTTGGTGATTGTTGTGTATTCATTTTATGAGTGTTATTTGTAAGGTTTATCAAATCGTTGTAAATAGGATCAAGACGTTTAATGTCTGTTCTTTCATTTAGTGTGTTCTACAAATTTTTACGAATGTGTAACATTCCTAAAACCTGCTAAATTTTTTGTCTTTTTCAATTGCTAAAATTTTTGTATTGTTATAATCAAAATCGTGTTTTTCTTTTATTTTATGTTCATGTAAGGCTGTTATTTGAATTTTTGCGTTAAAAAAGTTTTTTTATGAGAATCACCTGGCTTACCATTAGTTATTTTATTTTCAACTAAGGCTGTTATTTGCGATTTTGCGATTAATAAATTTTATCAGAAGAATCACCTGGCTCAACATGAGTTTTTAAGAGGTTTCCTCATGGTGAAAAAGACTAAAACTTCCGAAGCGAATGCTAAGCCAGAAATATTCCTCTGATACTGCAAAAATACGAAAAAACTAATTTAATTCCTTTAAAAAATAAGTTTGACATTTTGATATTTCCATAAAATTCATAAAATTCAATTATTCATTAGTTTTGTCAAAGTTGTGATATACAACGAAACGTCAACGAAAATAATGTTTTTCGCACTAAAATGAGCCTTTTATTGCTAAAAACATAAAAACATAAAAAATAATATATATATATATATATATATATATATATATATATATATATATATATATATATATATATATATATATATATATATATATATATATATATATATATATATATATATAAGAAAATGAACACTGGAACAATCATTTGAAACATTGAAATTAATCAAGAGAATGTTATAGTAGAGCTAGATATGTGAACGTGTACGATGTGATGTCTCCATTATCCTTCAAGGGATAAATATTAGAGAAATATTGAAATCGATGCCACACCTGATGGAAGTGCGAGACATATATGATTCGTTCTGCAAGTTCTTATATATATATATCATATATATATATATATATATATATATATATATATATATATATATATATATATATATATATATATATATATATATATATATATATATATTCATATATATATTTTTGTCTCCCAAAAACGTTGCATCCTCTCAGAATGCTCTTTTTTCCGTTCATCTGTCCATTTTATTCAAGGTTTGCGCGTTGATTTTTGCAAGAATTTCACATGTGCAATGTAATAGCAACATTCCGTGCGCTCTTAGATATTTTTTATATTAATCTCTTGTAGATCCTTTTGGACCTCTTTCATCCACTTAAACATCGAGTAGTTTATTCGGTATTCTGAACTGTTTCTTCATGTAGATATGTGCATATAACTTTGCTCGTCGTTTTCTGATTCCTTTCGTTATCGTGTTTGTCTTCTGATAAAGTTAGTTCTGAGATATTTTCATTCAAATGTCGTTTCTATTGATTGGTCAGTAAATCTTTCTGAGAATTTTTCATTCTGCCATTGTTCTGCTATTCATCTAGTTCTTGATCGACCATCAATAACTATCGTTTCAGCTGCGTAGATCGTTTTTTGACAAATCTATGTAAAAAAAAGGAACACCGTAGAGTAATGAATACTCCACAATTTCATTTAAAGAAATCAGTACAAAACATCTCGCAGATTACAGACACACCAAGCATGGAACATTCACATCTCTTCTATACCCGTAGGTATCTACTAAATTGCCTAATCGACAAATGTCATCATATGATGTTTCCAAATGTCAATGAGTTACGATAGTAGTACGATCGCGATGCTTGGTGTGTTTGTAATCTCAGAGATGTTTTCTACTGATTCCTATAGATGGAATTGTGGAGTATTCATTACTCTACGGTTTTCTCTTGCACTCATAAGAAGATGCTTGGGGATTGAAATCGTTGTTAGGAGGCAGAACATCGCTAACCCAGTGGAAAAGATCGGCGGACAAACAAACACCTCCAACGAACAAAAAGAAAAAGTGCTAATAAAGCACTGAGCGACATGTGAGAAATCACAAACCATCATAGTACAAGAAAGACGAATCGAAGATGAAGAGGCAATGGATCCAAATCCAGACATCATCGAAACCAGTGCAGATCCCCATGAAATCGTTGCCGCATTTCGATGGACGTGGTGCGACTGACGAGTTCCTTGCAGAACGAAACATATATGTCTCGCACTTCCATCAGGTGTGGCATCGATTTCAATATTTCTCTAACATCTATCCCTTGAAGGATAATGGAGGCATCACATCGTACACGTTCACATATCTAGCCTTACTATAACATTCTTTCAGTTAATTTGAAATTTTCGATTGAATGTTCCAGTGTTCATTTTCTTATAAATGCTATATGTCAATAACATATTGGTAACTATATGTTATTAAAAATCGATATTTATATCAATGACAGACTGCGAGAGTGGTGAAATTTATTTGTTGTTATCGTTCCACTTCAAATTATAGTTTTGTAAAAACTTGAAACGAATAATCAATTAATTGAAATAATATTGTGGTTGAACAGAGTTTATCTTCGATATGAAATATGAATTCAATCATAAATTTTTGTCTGAAATCTGAATTTTTGTCGGGAGTTAATGTAAGTACTACTCAATAATATATGATACTTTATATGGGACTATAATGTGGCCTACATCACTCAGAAGCATATTATGTCTAAAATTCAAGTATCAATTTTTCAAAAGTATTTTTTTGAATACAAGCAACAAATGTTATTCTAGAACTCCCTGACATTGTGCTATGGTTTAAAGGCACCATGTGATTTAAAATGAATGAAATCTAACTACATTTCAGCAATCAATTTTGCATTCTGTAATTATATTTCGAGTGGTTTCCGTGATTTCAATCAATAATTCAGTGTACATTTAGTGTTCAAATAGGCTCATGATTGACGAAATGTGAATAAATTGTGTGAACTAGTTTCAAATGACCATTTATCCCAAACAAATTGAATATTTACTTGGTGATCTCGATCTGCTCGTATATATTCATTTGTATACGTAAATAACGGATTACATAAATATACAATCTCTTGTTTAACTTGCACTTCCACAGATGATGAACTTCATTATAATTAATAACCCAAGTAATTTATATTTTTAATTGATACCTTCACAGATTTTTTCAAGTATTCAGTTCTTCTTAGGCATTTTGATTATTCCTTCCTAGATGGCACTCGGTCCTCTAATCTCTTTCTCTGTGTGAATTGATAAAAAAAATTTTAGAGCGATGATCTTATTGGTTACATGATTATTGTTTAAAGAATCTTTTCATCTTGTTCGGATTTATATGATTTAATTTTCAAAGGTTTTACATTAACCTCCAAGATACGCAACAGTTTTAAACTCTGAATTCTTCAGAGATCTTCAGACATAATAATAATAGTAGTAATATATATTTAGCTGAAGCCATACATCGGCAAGATCTGCCGGACGCTGTGTAAACGTGATCAGACAAGCAGAAATTGACGACGCCTTGCCCTTAACAATTATCCCTACAAGGATAATGGGGGCAAAATTGTAAAGAGTAGAACAAAGTGTGCAAATCGACGACGAAGAGGCATATGGAAGATAATTCCTTCCATATGCCTCTAATTTGAAATTCAATAATAAATTGTAATAAATAGACGATAATCAAAATTCAGTGGATCTCAGTCAGCTGAAGCCATAGAAAAATCTTCATTGTTTTGAGATGTCAATTTCGAATTACATACCTATCTCATTATTCAAAATATACTAGTAAAATGTACTAGTTTTCAATATACTTGGTCAATTATTGAAAGCTTCAAATCCGTCATTGTGTATGTTATTTTTAGATTCATCAAACTTACACTTTGGATATAAAAATTATCAATATTTCTAGTGTTATACCCATGCATATCACTGACATATGTTTCATTTTTTATTACAGTACATGAAAGCAACTAATTTTTATTTCAAATATGGATATATATGAAGCAAAGGGTATTATTTGTTCAACAGGCATTAGTTCCAAAGAGTTCAGCATAACTTTAATAGGGGTATACCTTTTGCACCTCAAAGTTGTTCGCATGGCTCTATTTTGTAACTTTTGTAATTGTTGAAATTTTTCTTCAGTCAAACCAAATAACAAAGAGGAGCAATATTCAAAATGTGGCATTATTTTTGATTTGATCAACAAATATTTGACATATATCGACAGATTTTTTCCTATCCTTATCAAAAACTGATTGTTTTAGAGATTTCAGATGATATGAAATCAACATGATCATTGAAACTCAATTTTTCGAATGACATGATGCCTAAATATTTTACTGTTTCTACTCTCCTAAGTTTTTGTTCATTAATCTTTATATCCCCAGTTTTATTGGTTTCAAGGGTTTCACTTTTCCTCAAAACTATGAAGTTCGATTTTTGCACATTTAGGGATAATCTATTGTCACATAACCATTTATTAATTGCAGAAAGGTCTCTATTGATCCCCTCTGTCATATTCTTAATATCTTTGCCACATATATAGAGCATAGTATCATCAGCAAATAAACGGATAGAACATTCATTTTTTCACATGAGAGGCAATATCGTTTATATATAAGTGGAAGAACAACGGACCTAAGACAGTTCTTTGAGGTACGCCTACATCCACTTTCGTGTTATTCGAGAGCATGCTATTAAACTTAACTTTTTGTGTTCGTGAATCCAAGTAAGATCCGATCCAATCATTCACTACTCCCTCAAAACCAAGATTATTCAGGTTTTTCAATAATAATGATCTACATAACGTTTCAAAAACTCTTTTAAAATCAAATAATACTACTAAAACGATTTCTTCTTCATCTATAGCGCTATACCATTGCTCACACATGCTCAATATTGCTGCCTCACATATTTCTCATTAATATGGTAAACATTTATTCTACAGTGTTATATCGAATGAAAAACACTTGACTCATTTCTTCGTATCATATTGTTGGTCGACAATTCTTTCAATGTGTTACCCCTTTTGAAATAGTAAAACTGAGTGTTTGAATTCCACTTTTCAGTCTTCAGTCTCGCTTGAAAATGTGTTAACGCTCATTAAAATTCATTATCTCTCAAATTTCATTTGAATGACTCCTTAAATCGATAATTTAATGAGTCATTTCAATGAGTCGGTCCCCATCGACTGAATAATAAGCATAATGAGAATCATTTGGACAGTCTAATGAGATTTTGATTAGAAAACTCTCCTAATTAAGGTTGTAGAGTTTTGGTGTGTTATTTCTTTCGATATTCGATTTATGATCTTGATAGATATTTTCTGATTTCATTAGTGTTGTCGTAGCAAAAGATTCCAGTTTTCAGTCTCCATTTCTTTCTGAAAATGAGGTAAGACTCATTTTAATTCATTATTAACTGAATTCCGTTCAAATGACTCAAATTATCAATTTAATGAGTGATTCCCATCGGCTAAATGATAAGCATAATGAAAGAAGACTATTTCGAGTGTGTGATGAGACTTTTATTGTAAAACTGTTGCAATTAATATGTAGAGTTTTAATTACTGAGATTGAACTCTCGCTCAACTATTGATGAAATATAATTGAATATTGAATTAAATTAAACTTGGCTTAATGTTTCACGATTATATTTAACAATCTGAATTTGTCAACATGTTTCGAGCAAGAGCTCATTTTCAAGACCTTCATTTCCTTATGCCTTGAAAATGAGCTCACGCTCGAAACATGTTGACAAATTCAGATTGTTAAATATAATCGTGAAACATTAAGCCAAGAGTTTAATTTAATTTAATATGCAGAGTTTTGGTATATTTCTTCCTTCGATTTCGGATTTATGATCTTTTTAAATGTTTCTTGATTTTACTGATGTCCTCAGTCTCTTCTTTAAATGGGGTAACTCCCCGAAACAATTCTTAAGTAAGGATATAATTTTATGAAATTACGCTGATTGTTTTTTTATGTATATATCAAACCATTGTTCTTCAAGAGATCATCCAATATTCAATCAACTTCGTTTCAAACGCGCTATACAGATCTATAATAATATAATTGAAAAGCTTTGATAATATAACAATAATTGTGTTGTATAATAATTTTTTTGTTGAATCTCATTATTCATTGAGAAGTTAGTAAAATTTTTCTATTACACTGTATACTTTTCACAATGTTTTTTAATATAACTCTGAAAGAAACATTACTACTCGCAAATGTTTTACCAATTTTGCAGGAATTATTCTATTACCGTTTATCTTGAGTGGAGTTTGAAATTATATTCTCGATTTTTCAACCATAACGTTCTTCTACTGAACCGCAAAGTTGTTACTTAAGAATGGATTAGAAACCAGAAAAACTTCGAATCAATCAATAGATTTTCGTGAAATTCAGCTAACTGTAACGAGAGGTCAATTGATATGATTGAAGGAATATAATGTCAATTTACTTCTTAAACGAAGCGAATTATAATTCATCCCAACACTCAATCAAATTTCACATACATTATTCGTTTCACTTGACCTATGTTTCGAACTACTTAATCATCATCAGGGGTTCATTATTGACTTTTGGCAGTAAAACACAACACGAAACTTCTTTCATGTGCCTCGAAAATATATGAATTCGTTATACGCAATGGCAAATATTTCAATAATTTCTCAACATTCATAGGACTATTTAATGCCCTAATCCGTTCTACATTACGGCAAAATTCTCGTACTACAGAATTATTCCACCTAGATTCTACAAAGATCAACTCACTAATACAAACCCCAGTTGGTTTATGGAGTCTACATTCAAGAGTTGCTTATAATTGTGATATTAACTTTGAACTCATAGAAGTTATTATTAGGAGTTATGTGAACAAAGGAAATTGATTAAAATAAATTGATTTGGATGAAGTTCTTTTCAATATTTCATTAAATTCTATTATTTAGTTATTATTTACTATTTTAGTGTTTTCAGGTTAGATTGAGCTCTTTGTTATATTTTTTTCATTTTATGTATCTAGTTATAATTCAAGATTTTGTAATTATTTTCTGTAATTGGGGATTCACATGTTGGGAATAAAGAACTTACTATTATTTTTATTATTATAAAAGAATTTTTTCAAAAGTGTCTGAATTATATCACCCTTTTCTGAAAAACAATGTTATTTGAGTGTTTGGTTATACAACCGCAGTTTCCATAGCTCTAACACCCCATACGAAAATCAGGCCAAGTCCAGATTATTTACATCGCGTCTGGCTGATATGATTGAAACAGTTTTGCAATTATTGGACGTCAAATGGGTAATTTGCATGCTGATATTGTACCGGCTGAATATTTTCGTTTCGTTATCACTTACTTTTCAGTCTCCTGCCTACTGGATCACACGGCACTTCCCCGAGGGCACATTTCAATAATCTGCCAACGTATCGCTTGTCATTCAGGGTCGAATCGATTGCATCGTCAGAAACTGCCTGCCTTTGGGTCGTAGCTGAGAATACCAATGTTGCTAAACTTCCTAATAGGAATACCTTGAATAAAATGATTTAAATCAGAGACATATTTCGATTTGACGAGGGGATTCCAAAAAACTCTCCCTTCTCAATATTTTATATCAATTTATTTCATATCAAAAGAAATGAGGTTGTAACAATGATAAGTGAATCAAGAAAAACGATATTTCATTGATATATTGGATACAAATAAAAAATTCGCAACATTTATTGAAAAACCTGAAACAATTAGTACCAAATAAAACTAATTATTCAGCATATGTCGTGAATAATAACGAAATAGTACGAGAGGATGAAGATATTGCTCGGAGTTTCAATCTTTACTTTGTAGAGAATGTACACCAAGTAATTAATACTATAGTTCAGATAGATGTCCACCAATATATCTTACAATCTATACCAAAAATGGTGGAAACGTGTAATTTTGAGAAGGTAAATATGAAGTATTTGAAAAATATGGTTAGAAGTTTAAAAATACAAGTCGTTGCGAAGAACAGTCAAGATAATGAAGGAAGCTTTTGACATTTCTGGAAATAGATTTTTAGATTTAGTTAACAGATTTTGAAAAAGCTTTCGAAAACTTATGTAGATCATTATTATTGAAAAAACTGAATAAACTTGGCTTTGAGAGAGTAGTAAATGATTGGTTCGGATCTTACTTGGATTCGTGAACACAAAAAGTATAGTTTAATGGCATACTGTCGGATAGCACGAAAGTGGATGAAGGCGTACCTCAAGGAACTGACTTAGGTCCGTTGTTGTTTTCCTTATATATAAACGATATTGTCTCTCACGTGAAAAAATGTTCTATACGTTTATTCGCTCATGATACTATGCTCTATATATGTGCAAAGAAATTAAGAATATGACAGAGGGGATCAATAGAGACATTTCGGCAATTAATGAATGGTTATGTGACAATAGCTTATCTCTGAATGTGTAGAAATCTAACTTCAAAGTTTTGGGTGCAAGTAAAACTTTTAAAATCAATTAAAATGAGGATATAACTATAGAGATTAATGAACAAAAAATTAGAGAAGTAGAAAGAGTGAAATATTTAGGCTTAATGTTAGTCTAAAAATTGAGTTTCAATGATCATGTTGATTTCATATCATCTAAAATCCCTAAAAAAATATTTTTTTTAAAATAATGGGAAAAAGCATGTTGACATATTTGAAATTATTGTGAAACAATTTGAAAGTGCAATAAGTATACCCCTGTTAAAATTATGCTGAACTCTTTGAACTTATGTCTGTTAACAAAGAATATTCTTTTTTCATTTTTAAAATAAAACATGGGTTGCTTCCATGTAATGTAATAAAAAATGTAACATATGTCAGTGATGTGCATAGGTTTAATACTAGAAATACTTATAGTTGTTATATCCAAAGTTGTAAGCTCTCTAATTCTAAAAGTAGCATAATCTATGACGGATTTAAGGCTTTCAATAATTTACCAAATATATTGAAAACTGGTATTAAGATATTCAAGCGTCTTAGAAAGTAAATTTTATATAATGAGAAGGTATTTATTAAAAATTGACTATTCAAAATATGTAGATTTTTTTATAGCTTCTGCTAAATAAATATTATAATTATTATCAATTTGTTGTATGAAAATGACATATACTTTTGGAAAATTTATTGTGACAAATATAATGAATTAAGTTCCACTCATTGGAAATTATAATCGGGTATACTACATTTTTATACCTTGGGAAAATTTTATTTTTTCAACAACGATACGAATAATTTTGACTTATATTCCCAATTTATAATTGGCGAATGTTTCAGAGAATGTTTCTCTGGAAAT
This sequence comes from Henosepilachna vigintioctopunctata, assembly GCA_030704895.1. Taxonomy (NCBI): domain Eukaryota; kingdom Metazoa; phylum Arthropoda; class Insecta; order Coleoptera; family Coccinellidae; genus Henosepilachna; species Henosepilachna vigintioctopunctata. The sequence continues at coordinate 2,934,672 of JARQZJ010000067.1, forward strand.
GAACTCTAGTACCTAATTTTCTTGAGATATCGAAGATCAGTTGTTCTTGATACAATGTTCCATCCTCAATATACATATTTTTCTAATTTTATCATTAAATACTTAATCTGAGCATTTTATCATTATAATCTGGCCACAGTGGAACAATGGCCAATTTTATTTTAACGTAATTGACTACTATTTGACTTAACAATAAAATAATTATTCTAAGAATTATATTTAATGCAGGCAAACTAAAATTAAGTAAAAGAAGAAACTTACGTTTCAACGTAAGTTTCTTCTTTTACTTTATTTGACTTAAACTAAGGTATACTCAGCGTTCCTTATATTTAGTCCTATATTAGAGTTACACTAAAACTTAACATGTAAAAAGGGCACTGTTTTTCGAAGTCACTTTCTCTTCACTAACCCTAGCCCTAAGTTTTGTTCTTTTAAGTCTTATTTTAATGTTATTGTTGTCTAGCAAATAAATAGCTTCGATATTAACATGTTGATGAAGCCTTTCTTCACGTTAATTGGCAGATTGGGTAATAGTTTGCTCAATAGTTTCTACTTTTAGGTCTCTATGTGAGTCACAATTACGTACATACCAGGGTGCGTCTGTAATATTTCTGAGTACTTGGTACACCCTTATAATAAATTGTATTCCGTAGGACCACACAGGTTTATGACTTTGTTTATATAGTAGAAGCTTGTTCTGAACTTTCTGAACTGTTCTGATAATTGGGACTTACATCTAATCAACCAATACATTTTCCTGTATTTTATTTCTAGTTCTGTTCTTTTTGTTTCAATGTGATCCTTCCATCGGAGCTTTTCGTCTAGTGTTATCCCCAGATATTTTGCTGTGTTTGAGTGTGGTACCAAATTATTATTGATATGTATTGGTATGTGTTTTACAATTTTTATTTGTGAAGGTAACATGTACCGATTTAGTTTCATTCAGTTTAATTCTCCATGTCTTAGTCCAGTTAGTGATCATCGTCAACATATGGCTATCATTTCTTGTGAAAACTTCATAATGAACTTAGAACTCTCAAAATGAATGTACAACTTTGTGTTTTTTCAAGGAGAGCAGCCGGCAGTAAAATTCCATAAATTTGTCTCGTATCTTCTTCGCGTTTGAACGATGAACTCTACTTAAAATTCAAGAATATATGGATGCAAAACCACTATCATAAACTACGTAATTTGAATATCATTACACACCATATAAGTTTTATATCTTCACTCCCAAACTTTGAAATTTGTTGGGAGCTCGTTCCACGACATCTGATGTAGATGTTCTCGCAGCGATTTTCTCATGCAGAAACGAATATTTCGCGCCAGGCTTGCCAACTGAAAAGAAAGCTAGAAGAGAATGGCAAAAGTTTCTCTATTCTTTATCTGCACAATTTTGAAAAAACTGATTTCTCTAATTGCGTGGGGTTTATAACTCCATGTGAATTGGACATGGAGCAGTCAAGAGGTTGAATTAAATTGATTGTCTACCCATAGAAATCTTGATTTGCTTTTTGTGATCGTATAAGTCTATCAACAAAGCGAAAAAAATTTTTTAAAATATCAACATTTGATATATATTTTCTACAAAAGAAACACAATAGTATTTGCTGATGATTATTTGTCAGCTTGGTATTCGCCTCCGACTGTGGAGCCAAAAAGGCTACGTTGATCCAGATGTGTTCATTTACTTCAACATTCATGGCCAAGTCGCAGAAAACTGCAAATATTAATACGGTCTCTTTGGATTCGATGCAAATGGAAAGGCATGAATTAAAAATTTATAAATATGTTTATATATTTCATATTTTATTTAATATTCAATATAAATTTTATTTGAGGGTTCAAAAATTGTTAAAAACAATAAATTAAAATTAACACTTTGGCTTAAGTTTCAATAAATATAATTAAAAACTCTACAAATGTTTCGGGTAATTAACCAATTATCAAGAGTATATAATAATACAGTAATATTGTATACTCTTGATAATGGGTTAACCACCCAGAAGATATGTAGAGTTTTTAATACGTTTAGTGAAACTTTAGCCAAGTGTGTTGATTTTAATTTATTGATTTTAACATGATATTTCACCAAGAGATAAGCGAAACCTCCGTGTCTGAATTGTTACAAATATTGTGAACAATAAAGTTATATATGAAGTGAATCACCACTAATTTCCATTCAGATATGTATCTTAGGGATAAACAGAAGATATATTGAAACCGGAAATTTATTTCTTGAGTTTGTCACAATAAGAAACACGTCACATCCGTTCGTACTTATCATTCAAGAAGAAGACGAGTGAATGAGCAAATGAAATCCAGAGGATCAAGTCTGGGGATCCGGTAGGTCATCGTGTTATGTAACTAGATCAGAAGCAACCTAACTCAAATATGATACCGCTTCTTCATTCCAGTGCATAAACCACAATGCACATCTTTTCACGTATTGTACATATACTAAAAACTTTAAAAAAAGCGTTTCTTCCAAAAACACAATACATTTTAGCAATAAGACTTCATGATATAACAAATGGTCGAATTAGATAGTCAACCACAATTCCAAACTAAACGTTTGTCCGAATCTATCGATAGTAAAACATTTACAAAAATAGTCGCACAACTTCTGTTGAGACAAATATCAAATAAATTTGTAGCAAATTCGAAATGCAGGAGTTTTCGTTTCAGTATAAATTGTAGCTTTGTCAGAGCTACAACAAAAATGTTTTGAAAATCATTCGTTTTCAGTAGGGAGGTAAAATATCGATATCATGACATAAGACATGTGCCTTGCAGGATATATAGACCTTATAATTGGGTTTATTGAAACTGTAAGGCTTATGGTTTGAATAAAAATGAAAAATAAATAAATTTTATATCATTAGGATGTTCCTTCAAGACAAACATAGTCAACATTTCGAATAAAACTACTGAAGATGTTGGGTGAGAAATATTCCGAAACATACAGGCATAATAACAACAATCCAAAGTCATCTATTAACTGAAAATTTGTAACAAAGTGAAACCTAAATGTAACACTAGGATGTAACAAATCAGTGAATATGGTAATTATTCGATATATCTATTTTATTTGTTTATTTGTCCATTAAGGTTCATCAAAATTCAATTCAACTGGCTTGCTCATTCAATCATGAATAAAACAGAGGAGTAACTAATCTGAGATGTCCAGCTAATACTAAACAACAAACATTGCTACATAATATACGTACTCGTCTATATTCGAAATGGCTCATTCTCTTTACCTATTTATGTTCACTCGAAACATAAACTTCATCAACATATTTTAGTTTAACTATTCTCCATAACGATCTGTAGCTGGTCTTCATGCTTAATATTCACATCAAGCGATAGATAAAAGATGCCACAAATTAAATTCCACAATGTAGGATGGAGTAAATTGTATGAAATTATTTCATGATGTAAAACGTACATTCCATGTCAAAAACTTAGGAAATAAAGAGCAAAGAGGTTCAAATTATGTCTGTTTAGTAATCCCAACATGGACACTAATTCTACTCCATGACAGTGATGGAACGATGGAAGCATTCGACCGTTGACTTGGACGTCGCTGGAGTGTAATGAAAAGGGCAAGTTTCAGAGGAGTAACGAAGTGTTCCATATCATCATTCACTCAGAAACAACCGTAACGGAAATGTAATTTCGATCGAATAGCAATATATCGAAAACAACACATATTGGCTGGCTACCTTCATTTTCTTTTCGGAAATCATCAATACCAAAACAGCAGTTTTATTTTTTTGAAACGATAATATGTTTGAGTATAGGTATACGCACAAATATATGAATAATATCCTAAACATTAGAAAAATCTCAATCGTACTAGTGACGCAATCAATGGACATGTAAAATTGACATTCGACATTTGTCAAATAGACGTTAGATATAATAATAATATTTATTTAGCAATAGCTACTACAAACAGCATTATCCAATTTCCAAACAGCAAGATAAATTTTCGTACAAAATATTCAGGAAACCTACTTTCTCTGACGCCATCATAAATTTCAATTCTTTCAGTCCAATAAGCCACCGATTCGCAGCTCTCAATTCAATGATCCATAGGGCTTTTTCGATTCCCTTTTCTAAACAAGACCTCAGGAAAGACCTTAATGTGATTCGTACGATAGGTAGGAACAATCAGTTCCCACTGGAAATAATCAATTCACTAATTATAAAGAAAGAGAAACGCTTCATCAATAGACTTTTATATAGGCCACACTACATCAATAATGACAGAAATGAATTAAGATATGTGAGCATCCCTTATACACACGTTCCCTCTTTAAAAATCATTAAGTTCTTCAAAAATAATAATTTAAATATAGCATTTTCAAGTCACAGCAGATTGGATAGAATGATCTTTAATAACAAATTGTCTGAATCAGAGCCAATGAAGAAGTCTGGAATTTATAGATTGGACTGTGAAGAATCACTCTTATATACATTTACGCTCAAAATATATTATTGACAATTATTTGTTTAAAACGAACTTAGCTAATTTACGCTCAACTACTTTAAGGCCACTAACTCTTTTTATACAGCTAGGCAATTCGTTAAATTGCATTGAATCCTTAAAAAAATATACAATTTCTTGATTTAGAACGCCTACAAACTTGAATGTAGAAATTGTCAGCATTTCTTGTATTATAAGCGTGCACATCAATAACACATGTTACATTTTTTATTACTCAATAGAAAACAATTTGTTTTTAGTGTTATAGATAAATATATATGCAGCATAAAATATTCTCTGTTCAATTGATATCAGTTCTATGAATTTAACATGCTTTTAATTAGAGTACCTATATCTATTAGGTTTAAAAATTTTTCGCATAGCTCTATTCTGTAATTTTTGTAGCTGTTACGTTTTTTCTTTGGTCAATCCGAATAACAAAGTGGAACAATATTCAAAGTAATGCCAAATTAAATAAATAATTACTCATATGGACATGTGAACACTCGGTGTAGTGAGACAGTTATTTTCTATTAGTTCCCATAGATGGAATTGTAAAGCTTTTATTACTTGACAGTTCTTCACTTTGGAGTAATAAGAATGTGTTTGAAACACTCCAGTTGCTATCTGTCATGTTCGTGTATGAGTAAAGATGGATTTCATTTCATTCTTTCATTTCTTTGCCTCTCAATTGAAATAGCAGTCTTACGATGTGATTAGATCATTCTTTTTGCTTTTCACTTGAGGGGGATTATAATTGTCTGTCCACAAAGACAAAAAAGTCAAATAAATAACGGGTGTTTTTTTTAGAGGTATAGAACTTTAAGCTGGCATTACTGTTGAAGATGGCGACCGATTTAACAGCAGAGGAGTGATTTATTCTCAGTTTGGTTTGTCAATGCATCGTATCAATTAATTATTTAAAATCAATTGGTCGAATGGGCCCAAAACAAGATTGCCGTTGTTCCCGATTTTCATAAGCGAATTTTGTTTAGCGATGAAGCGCACTTCTGGTTGAATGGCTACGTCAACAAACAAAACTGCCGCATTTGGAGTGAAGATAATCCTCAAGTGTATGTCAAAACACCGTTACATCCAGAAAAACTGACTGTTTGGTGCGCTTTATGGGCTGGTGGAATCATTGGTCCGTACTTCTTCAAAAACGATGATGGCCAGAACAGTTACAGTCAATGGTGATCGGTATAGAGCCATGATTACAAACTTTTTCATTACTGAATTTAACAACCATGATGTCCAGGAGCTGTGGTTTCAAAGAGATGACGCAAGATGTCACACAGCTCGTGCCACAATAGATTTATTGAAAGACACGTTTGGTGACCACCTAATTTCACGTTTTGGACCTGTGAATTGGCCTCCAAGATCTTGTGATTGAACACCGCTAGACTACTTTCTGTGGGGCTATGTGAAGTCATTGGTCTATGCGGATAAGTCACAAACGCTTCACCATTTTGAAGACAATATTCGCCGTGTTATTGCCGATATACGGCCACAAATTTTGAAAAAAGTCATTGAAAATTGGACGTCCAGATTGGACTACATCCGAGCCAGCCGTGGCGATCATATGCCAGAAATCATATTTAAAATGTAATGCCACAAGATTATATTCCGAAGAAAAAAAAATTCTTGTCAATCGAATGATACATCGTTGTTTTATTGTGTTTTATTGCAATTTAAAGTTGTAAACCTCTAAAAAAACACCCTTTACATACGTGGAAAGTTATAGGTTGAAATTTAACTGAAGATAGTAAGATAACTCCGGTATTCAGATGATAATAATTTCAAAAATGCAGATTCGAATCGAGTAGACAATAATAATCGAATAATGAATTCTATCTTGGAATCACAAACGAATTAATTATTATCAATTTCAACGCATAAACAAAAAATGAATAATAATAAATAAATTTTCTGAATTTTATATTACAAATCAACTATGTACTTATAAAATATAAAAAGAAAATATCGCTTATTTGAATCACCAGGATTACCATGACTTTTTCAGAGTTTTACTTATGGTGGAAAAACTAAAACTATGGTGGAAAGAAGAATGTTCCTGAGCCAGAAACATTCCTCTGAATACTGAATAGGCAAAAGAGCCAATAATATCAACAAATTAAATATCGACGTTCGAATCCATTGTAATTTATAAAATTCAATTATTTATCAGTTTTAACAGTTTCGGAGGTGCATTCAGCAACGAAACATCAACTGAACTAAATTCTAAGATAACCTAAGATTTTTATAACTAAAAAGCTTGTTATGGTAGAACATAATAGAACTAAACACAGTGTTTGTTGTAGTAATTGTTCTATTTGTACAAGTGTTTTTGCGTGCTTAACTACTGAACCGATTCTGGTGCGTTTTTCACTGATATATTTCGTAATTTTTAATTCATTAATATCTACCAGATCATGAATAAAAACTGAATAGAATAAAAAATCCTGTTCGACAAAGCTATAAAAATAACGGTTCAAGATAATTATTCTTTCAATAAAACTTAGGCTTTAATTGATAAAAATTTCTATATTATAGTATTTGCTTAAATGTAAATTGCATATCGTTCAGTTAGATATAATTCTGTACAACTGGACAATGTTTTCTCTAATTTAAATATATAATTACGTAATTATAGCATTCGTCCACAAAACTATTGAATGAGAGATGAATTAAACTTGATTATAATAATACTGCATTGAAACTGGTTTGACACATTTTTAATTGAAAAGCTATAGTGAAAACCGAAATGTTAATAAAAATGAATTGAAAAAACAATAAAACATGGTTTACCAGGTTTATAGAAACATGTCCATTTAACGAATCGTGACATAAAAATTAGAAACGTTCAGAGAACATAAATTTTTCTTCATCGTTAAATACAGAATGAAAACTAATTCATGTTTGTAATCAACAAAGAAGAATGCCTTTGAAATTAATTGAAATGCGGCATAACGATAACATTGTGACGCAATATAAACTAATTTAAAATCAACAGACTTACCTTTACCATTAAATTATTCATGTTCTTGAGCGGTTCACGTTCACTACGAAAGTGTTGAGTGAAAGTGTATGAGCAAGGTACTTAAACATTATTATAAACTAGAAGCAGTAGAGGTGAATAAAATTGTCTCGGCTTCGGCTTATAGTAGGAGGATGCTCTTTGTTCCTTGGGTTTCCGAACTTGAATCGATACACTTTCTCTGGTTTTTACCAACACAGAGTCGGATTTCCTCATTGAAGCGTGTTTGGACCTTAAGTGTTGTATTCTCAGCTTACATTTGTCTACATTTTAGGAAAACATGTAACATGATGACGTAAAATAATTTAATTCTTTCGAATTAAATAATTTCATTTTTTCGAATGAAATTATGAGAACTAGCATTCTTAAGTCCAGCTGGTTTATTGTTTAATACTTTTTCTATCACTTTGTACATTTCATCATTGAACGCAACTTGAAAATAACTTGCCCAGTTTGTTTTTACACTCAAAAATATTACCAATTAAAGAATTCATTGAAGTGATTATGGCTTCTAACGAAACTCTTGTAAATTATAAAGTTATGTGATAAATAGGCACTTTTTGCCCAACATTCGAAGAATTAAAGATAGGGGATAAAAGGTCAACCCTTAGTAAAAATTTGTTTCGGTATTCATTTCTATTTTAAATTTTATAAATGAGTGAAATCATTAAATATTCGAATATTATCAAATTTTGAAAAGCTACAATTTGTGACCAAATAACGGGTGTTTTTCTCAGAGGTATAGAGCTTTAAGTTGGCATTACTGTTGAAGATGGCTACCATGATGAATAGAACAACCATGATGTCCAGGAGCTGTGGTTTCAACAAGACAGCGCAACATGTCACACACCTCGGGCCACAATCGATTTATTGAAAGACACGTTTGGTGACCGCCTAATTTCGCGTTTTGGACCTGTGAATTGGCCTCCATGATCTTGTGATTTAACACTGCTAGACTACTTTCTGTGAAGCTGTGTAAAGTCATTGGTCTATGCGGTAAGCCACAAACGCTTGACCATTTGGAAGACAATATTCGCCGTGTTATTTCCAATATACGGCGACAAATGTTGGAAAAAGTATATAGTCTCATATAAGTCCAAAATCCTGGACTTATATGGAGTAATCCAGAAAGAATAAAATGAAAAATTATATGTATAGAAAAGGGCTTTAAAAAGAAATTTCAAAGAGAATTTATATCGTGTATTTTCAGTCATATCAGAGAAAAGAAAGTTCAATGGTTTTGTTACAGACTAGAAGTGGAGTTGATATTGGGGTGTCACAAGGAACTAGTCAAGATGCATTTCTGTTTTCTCTTGATTTTAAAGCCATTTTTCCATTGGAAGAACTGTTGTATGAGTTTCGATGTTCTTACATGCATAGCACAGTAGATGTATAGCACAGTAAACTGAATCAATCCAGATTTTTCTACTGTGTTAGACATTGAAGCATACTACAACTTGTATCATAACTATTTAGATTAACAAACTGAAAATTGAAAGAGTAAACGTTGTGAAATATATTGTAATATGTGGGATGATCAATGAAATCTCAACAACAATTGTGAGGAACTGAGAAAATGTTAGCATACATGTATTGTAAGATTACAAAACTGATCTATCACAGTACTTTCATTTTCCATATTGAAATTCGAATTGATTACACTGGCGAACAGCAATTTTGTTGATTATATCTGTGACTTGTTTTTGACTGAATTTTGGTCTCTGAATTCAAAAATGTTAGCAATTTTTTTCATCACGTCAAGTTTTTGAACTACAGGATGCCCTCTCTTCATCCTAAAAGTCACAAAAAATGGGCATGCCAGGAAAAATAAATTGGCTACTAACCAAACAATTTTTTAGAATAGAAAATTGTAGAACTTGTAGAATATTTTATTCATACAAAGGTATGTGTTAATTATAATTAATTAATAATATAATTGTGTTTACAGAATAAATAAAAAAGATATAGGGGTAGAAATTTTCGCTTTTGACTTTTCCTAGAATATTCAATCTGGGGACATTCTCGCTTGATGCCCCAACAGTAGTCAGCCATCATACTGACATTCCATCTATCTTGATACCTTGCCTCCATGACCTTCAAGTCTTGGTGGAATCGCGCACATTGTTCATCACTAACAGCGCCAAGATTTTCTGGAAAGTTATTAAAATGGCTATGTAAAAATGCATTTTGATACTCATGTAACATCCAAGCTTTTTAGAGCTTTCTAAGAGTTGTTGAACAATTTCGACGTAATCGTATGTTTCCATAAAGTCCTTGAATGCCAAGCAAGCATTCTTTTCATGTTGGGTCATTGTTTCAATGTTCATCTTCAATAAGTTGCCGAATATGTGGCCATTCAAAGCCTTCACCTTCTAATAATACCACCTAGGAAATGCAGAAATGATATAGGTACTTAAAACAGTCCCTTTCAGTTGACAAAGCTCTAAAAATAGCTTCATGTGAGCTAGTTTTATGTGCAAATGCGGAAATATAATGTTTTTCTGTCGACAAGTGGCTGATTCAGAATGTTTGGATCACCAGGTTTTAGGTCAGATCTTAACGGCCACTTTGACTGCACCCTATGTTTCTCACGAGCTCTGTCTCCCACATACATAGAAAACAGGGATATTGCTGGCCAAGAAGGAAACAAACCATTTCAAGGTCAACACAGATGATCCATTCGTATAAGTTATATTCCAACAAGTCAATGACCTTCTTTATGTCATCGTATTCTTCATGCAAAAAAACTGAATGACATATTAGGACTGAACCATATAATTCATTATAATTAATTGATAATATTGATTATAATATACCAACAACTATAGAAAAAACATTGACGTAATAGAAAAAACTGATTGAAGTTTTGGAATCAGCATGTCAATTTACCTTGAAAACAGCCTAAAAATCGAAGTCAATAAAGATTATGTTACAAGTTGTTCCCTAGCGGTATTCACCTTTGAATTCTATTCAGTAGTAACTTCAACAATATTCCGTCCCTGGACAGAGGTTTTAATCAAAGTCAGAAGTAAATTCACTTTCGACTTAATAAGGTAACAGAATATTATTAAAAAATGGATTTTATGAAACATTCATTCTAAGAAAAGTAGAAATGATATTTTATGTAGGGAATTCCGAGGGATTACGAGAATACACCAAATTTTATATGATTTGCCAACAAGCAATTCGTTTATATCAATTTAAGTTGAAATATCCATCAATCTTCTTTTGTATTAGATAAACTGACTTGTGAAGCCTGTTGTACTAGTCTTTCATATTTAATACATTTGATTGATCTGTTTATCAATCAACCATCCGTTTTTGAAATATTCGGTTACTTTTTAGTGGACAAACAATTATTCATTAAAAAATGATCATAGAGATATAAAAAAATTCATTCGTTCCATTTTATTACATAATGAACTTTTATTATTGTTCATTATAATTATTTATTGGGCTCGAAAGGTAGTTAAGAACCATTTGGCAGCCAAGAAATATATTTACGTGAGAAATAAAGGAATGAAGTTTCTAGGCATCAAATTATGAAGGCAGTTTCATGAATAATTTTTATCGTTTTTAATCCGTTGTAGATTCTTTTGAGAATGGATTATAGATGAGATACGTATATCTAGTAAATAAACCATTTCTAGTGTAATCAGTTATATCCATTACATGACAACTAAACATAACAATATTGTTATGTTTAACTGAATTATAGTGAAAATCAAAAAACTACTTAGTTTTAATAATATGCAATGAACGATGAATCAACTCTGTGATAGTTCATATTTAAATGAGACGTAATAATAAATACTTGTCTAAAAATCACTGACTGAACAATTCTTTAGTCGAATAGTTTCGCCTTTAACGCGTTATCATTCTTGATAATGCCGTAAAAGGCGAAACTAGTCTAATAAAGAATTGTTCAGTGAGTGATTTTCAGACAAGTATTTATTATTACCTCACATTCACTTAGTTTTATTCAAATTATGAACTGTTGAGTAATTAAATGTTGATGAAGAAGCTTGAAACTGTGATTAATATAAATTAAATTGGAAAATACCTAAACTTTGACAATCAGTGCATTTTTTTATTCATTTTAATCGAATCATTAATAGTTATAGAAAGGCAGCTTGAAGTAGGAAATAACGTATCAATATAAAATATGTAAGTAAACGCTTGCAATTGAAAACTGACATATGGAAATATCGTAGTCTATTTATTAGTATATTTATGTTTGTAATTTATATATAATTTTGAATCATTCTCAAGAGGCGTCTTTCTGGATAGTGAGAATAGGCGAGCGTTATTCTCAGAGACATGATATTGCTCTTGGGGTGCCGCAAGGCTCTGTAATCGGACCTTTTCTATTCATATTATTTATAAACGATCTGCCTGTGAAGTTGCCCCGATTTTTGGTGACACTATTTGCCGATGATTCATCGGTGGTTGTTTCTGGCAAGGTTGTTTCTTAAGGCAGTTTGTAAATTGGTGTCGAATGAACAACGATTGTGAACGTTGACAAAAGTATATGTGTTCATTTTTGTCTGAAGGGCAATGGAATCAGTACCTAAAATCTTAAATATGCAGACAACACTATATCATCATCCCAATCAACTAAGTTTCTTGTAATATATGTAGACAGAAATTAGAGATGGACAACACACATTGAGGTCTTATGTAAAAAATTGAGTAACTCATTTTTTGCAATCTCTAGAATCAAGAACATCGTACCTAGAAACTGTGTCATGAATGTGTATTACAGACTTGTATATAGTCATCTGAATTATAATATTCTGCTGTGGGGCTGCTCTACAGAAATAAATAGGGTGCTTATTGCACAGAAGCGAATACTTGGATTAATATTCAATATTCATCAACGCACATCTTGTAAACCTATCTTCATTATAATTACATACTCACCTTACCGTGTTTATATATTTATAGATTTTTGTTGTATGTTAAAGAAAATGAAGATAGGTTCATTAAATTGAATATTAATCATGAGTATTCAACAAGGAACAGTGATGTGCTACTTATTCCTATGCATAAAACAGCTAAATTTGAGCACTCACTCTATTATCATAGTATTAAAATTTTCATCCATTCATCATCGAATTTGAAATTACTGAAAACTCATTTGTTCAAGAGGGGAGTTAAATATCTGCTCTTAACAAAGGCATACCATAGTGTGTCAGAGTACTTCGATGATTCGAATGTAGGCAATAATGTATGAATCAATTTTTTGTATCATATGTTTGTATATTTCTTCAACACAAATGTTTTTCACCATGTAAAATTGTCCTAAATGTTCAATATTTCTTAGGTTATTTTTTTCTTTTCTTTTCAAATGAAGTTGAATATTATTGTAAATATAAATTTAACAAATATTTTTGTTTTAACCAATATTTTCGCTCGAGGGCTGAATGGAAGAAGACTCTTGACTCAGACAGAAAACTGAATTCAGTCCTTTTGAGAGCATACTTCTTAGTTGTAATTATTGTATTAATTGAAATTAATGTAATTTTACAATGTAAGGAATTTTCTCAATAAATTCATTTTATTATTATAATATTGATATGGTCACCATAAGATGTTGTAAGGTTAGCTAATTATGTAATATATCAAAACAAAGGGCCCTCAAGTGGGGCAGAATGAACTAACCGACTTGGTATTACTTTTGTTTTTGGTAGCATTTCCTTTTCGTGGCAATAAAGACAGCCATTATTTTTATAATTATTATAACTTCAGGGTGAAAAACCTTGGAGGGCACTTTTTACACCCATCGAACCCTGTTAAAACTAAGCAAAGTTGTCAATCCAGCCGACAAAGTACAAAAATTACCCTATAACAATAGATGATTGAACGAACTTGGTATTACTTTTGTTTTTGCTAGCATTTCCTTTTCGTGGCAATAAAAACAGCCATTATTTTTATAATTATTATAACTTCAGGGTGAAAAACCTTGGAGGGCACTTTTTACACCCATCGAACCCTGTTAAAACTAAGCAAAGTTGTCAATCCAGCCGACAAAGTACAAAAATTACCCTATAAAAATAGATGATTGAACGAACCGGCTACTATCCTTTCGTAAATCACCTAGAAAACACTCAGTCTGCTTCACCGCACTGACAAAGAGTTATATTCCAAGAAATCAATTTATCACAAGAATTGCAATCGTCAGCGCAACGTTTCGTGCATAACAAAAAGAATTTAGTGGTAATCAAAGTTCCCTACGTTTATGGATTTTCGCAACCAACAACGATTTCTATTCCAGGAACCATTGTTTAACAATCGTAATTTGGCTATCGCTATTCGGCGTATGACAAGGAACGCTAATTATTTTTAAATAACCCTTCCATGTATTATCCACCGAACACGGTTTTTGAATAATTCATATATAAAATCTGCTATGGTATATTTTTCAATACGTTTCAACAAATGACCAAATGATTGTATCATTGGAGTTAGAAGAAAATGATGGCTTGTAGCTTTTACACACGTTGAAGTAAAATATTGTTTCACATTGTGAGAGATGTCAATTAAGTTAGACATATATCAATAAGTCACGGTAGAATTTAAGGAAGTGAATTGTAATAATTTCATTTATTCAATATTAATGTCCCTAGGAGCTGATTAATTCAACCAAAATAAAACAAAAAAACTGTTTCACAAAAATTTTCTGCATGGAAAAAAATTAAATTAATTAAAATAAATAAGACGGGGAGAGTGGTTCAGTGCAGAATACACATACGCCACATGCTCAATATAAAAAAGCACAAAAAAAATTTCTCAAAAAAATCTCAATTCTTCTCCTTACTTTCAACTTTAAATGATTCATTCAACGATTTTTCTTCTTTTCTTCGGATATATTAATTCGGGATCCTAATCATTAAATTAACAATGCTATATGAGAAAGAACGTTTAAATAAGGTTCTATTAAAGCGAGGTATGGGTATAGGTAAATTAAATTGGGTATGTATAAATACAATATGTATTTATACATACCCAATAAGTATAAATACCCAATGCCTGAAGAGATAACATTGTGGCAATAAAAATAGGGTAAAATTGAAGTAGCACAAATGTACAAACCACCTAGATATACAAATGAGTTGAGAATATCATAATCTTATATAAAATTGTCCTTAAGATACACAACAATTCAAATATAACATCTTTATAGCGTATATTGTACTATAAATTTGAACCAAAATTGATTTCAATGTGTTTTGTAAATGTTATTTATTTTCAAAAACAATAAATTAAATAATTTGAATAAAATTGAGTAGTATTTCGATTTTCACTACAATTCATTCAGAAACATGACAATACCGTTTCGCCAACACAGTAGCTTCATCAGATGTTGATGATAAACCTCAGTTTATGCTCAGTTTATGCAATACCATAAAAATCAGTTTATCATCAACATCTGATGAAAGCACTGTGTTGGCGAAACGATATGGTCATGTTTTTGAATGAATTATAGTGAAAATCGAAAAAATACTTAGTTTTATTCAAATTATGTATTTAGATTTTCATCAAGTATCGGCCCAATCGATTAATGACAATAAATTGAAAATTAACACACTTGACTTAAGTTTCACTACAAGTTTGACTTACAATATTCACCAAGAGATCAGCGAAACCTCCGTGCCATTTATTAAAAATGCAAGCAATGCTAAGCTCGCTGTTTTGAAAAAAATGTAGAGTTTTTAATATATTGTGAAACTTAAGTCAATTGTGTTAATTTTTAATTTATCGTTTTAACAGAATTAATACACCGAAACTGGTATAACAAACAAGACCACACAGATTTACCCAAAGAAGAATTCCCCAAAGCTGCGGATCTATGTTTTTCAAATTCTTACTTCCAACCCAGGAACAAATTTTATTCTCAACAAGAAGGCTGTAGTATGGGGGCACCTATTTCATCAGCAATAGCTCAACTCGTCATAGAAGATCTAGAGAATAAATAAATAAATATCAAAAATAATAAAATAATATTCAATATAAATTGCCTTTCTTCAAAAGATTTGTAGACGATTACCTGGCTGCTACTCCTGAAAAACTCCTAAACAATTTGATAAAAACATGCAATAGCTACCATCAAAATTTACAATTTACCTCAGAATTAGAAATAAATGGCAAAATTAATTTTTTAGACCTAACATTAATACGAAACAGTAAAAGGAGTGTTATTTCAAGTGTAGCAGAGAGATCGTTAAAACTCACAAGTCCCAAATAGAGAAATATAACTTTAAAAACTTAAAGAAAATAATTGAAATAAATTGAAAATATATATATATATATATATATATATATATATATATATATATATATATATATATGGGTGTATAAGCTAAATGTAATCTAGAAGAAAAGATGTTTATGAATAGTCAAAATAGTCTGTTAAAAAAATTACGATTCAATATTTTTTTGGATGGAACGGAAGATAAATATTTTCACAATCTCAAAGATGTCTATATATCTCAGGGTCGAAAATTATTCGGAAGCAAGCTTCGTCCCATGCCAAAAATCATGACAAGAGAAATATTATTTCTCAGGGCTTTTCCGTTTTTAATGCTACTGAATAATTAATCAGCCTCATTTGCTCACCAATTTTATCCGAAAGTTAACATATGAAATGTTGTACCTTGATTGTTTGCAGACCAGAATGGCTCATGGATTGAAACTAAATGCGGATGGCCCACCCTAATATCCTGAAAAATTCCAATGTTTTTCAAATAATCACTTTCGAAGTTTCCCTCATTCAAGCGCAGGAAATTGTTCTAGAGAAAAAGGTCACGATTTTCTGTTATCGGGGGTTTCTTATTCATGAGTAACTATATCATTCCCGGATTCTGTTGACTGATTAAAATTAATGTTATTTGAGTTATCTCGCCATGAAAAATCTATCCAGGGTTGGAACTGTCAGTTTTCCTTGGAGGAAATTGAAAACAAGAATCAAAGCAATTTGTCGGTTTTTAATAGTTAATAAAATAAAAATAATGCTTACAAAAGTACTGAATTCAGTTTTGAGTCTGACCTCCCATTCAGCCCTCGAACAAAAATATTGGTTCATTTTATATTTTCGATAATATACAACTATATTTGAAAGAAAAAAAAATTACCTAATATTAAACATTAGAAGCAATTTCACATGGTGAGGGACATTCGTGGTAAAAAAATAAACAAACATATGATACAAAAAATTGATTCATACATTATTGCCTACAAAATTAAAAATTATCACACTTGTCTTAAGTTTCACTGAATATTGAAAATTCTAGATATGTTTCGGGCGGTTAACGCCTTATCAAGAGTATACAATATTACTGAGATATTGAGTAATGGTGATGAATAATTTAGGTATTTAATAAATTGCATATTTCGCGCGCTTTACGAATGATCTGATCTTCGTACTTACCAATAAGAAGCCAGTAATTTATCAATTTGTTGATACAGAGCATTATTGAAGTTGTTAATATTATGTTTAATTAGAGTTCATTCGAATTTTCACCGTTTGCTTTAAATATTTCAAAAGTACTTGAGTTGGTGAGTTGGGACAAAGGGGGGTATTTGAGTGTAAACTTGAGAAAGGTGCACTGTACCATAAAATGGGAATCCCTGTATTAGACAGTTTTTCTTATCTTGTAGTTTTGTTAGTCTGGACACATATGTTAATCGTACTGTAATAATAAATGCTTTATTATATATAATTTGTAAAGTTGCAATTTCATATTTATTTTTGCTTGGTTTCACATGTTCAACGTATGAAGGTACATTGTAACATTTAAAAATACCTTACACTAGTTGAAGAGATAATTGTTAAGACCGATTCTCATGAAATAATCGTAGTTCGAAATTCACCTTTGTTAGTACGCAGCATATTCCAGTTATAAATTCATTCATTCCGATATTGGATTTCGATAGTGAATATTGCAAATGATGAGTTTTTTTTTTGGTTCTGTAACATAATATCTTTTATCTCAATAAATTTTGAGTGCGCTTGTAAGAGGTAATTGTTTCGAATTATTGATTATTTCATCGATTATTTTTCTCTTCAACATAATATAACATTTTCAATTTCACATAAAATTTCAGAATGGTCTCCAATATAAGAGCAGTCTTTTCCAACTTTCCAATTTTTCTTTTATTCCTTATTCGTTACTTATTACATATTTCTTCTTAATTCAATTTCAATAACCAATTCAAGTTTTTTTATATTTTCGATTTGTTGCATTGATATGAATTTGTGTTTTTTTCTTTAAAAAACAAGTTTTCTTTATCTTGTAATTTTTTTTTTATTAAAACACTTAAATATTGTTGACAAGATAGAAGATAAATCGTCGCAACAGATCTGAAAGATTTCATAAACAGACGTTTATGGAATATATTTTAGCATATCTCATAGTGTTGAAACTTATCCTCTGGATTTGAAATATATTCTGGAGTTAAATGATGAGGTTCCACCAAATTTCGAGTGGCTCTCTAACAATCGGATTCCATCATTCACTTGGAAAGTGGAAATAGGTGTTCGGAAAGCAGAGAACAACCGGATTCAAGCTAAGAGGGATTTTCCATCTAAATTTGTTTGTAATCTCGAATCAAAAGATCTTGGTTACAAGTTTTGAACAGCATTATCTAGATTCACTGTCTATATTGTACATAAATCAGATGAATTCCCAGGTAGCAAGCTGACGTGACATGACGTCTTATTTGAGTCAATTTTCGGTCAATTTTGGTCAGCGACGTCATTTGACCGTTGAATGACGTGTTTTTAACGTCAGATAACTGACGTTCATATGATGATGATTTTTAAGAAATGGCTAGTGGTCTAATTCTAAATGCCATAAAACGTAATTTAATGACGTCCTTTCAGCAGTTCAAAATGACGTATGGGGGCTGTGACATTTCGACGTCACTTTTCACATAGTGAAATCAATATATGACGTCATATTACCGTCACCTTGCTACCTGGGTTTATATGCGTCACTCAAATTTTAGAGTTAGCCGGTGCGATCACCAACATTTTACAGGGGAGTGAGTACGTTATAACATTTCCTTCAGAAGTATTTCTAATTGGGTCATAGAATTTTCATACCCTAATTCAATTATTTCACTAATAATAGTGAAAGTGACAACCACAGACTAACGAAAAAAATAAAACACAAGAGTAGTGTTGACAAAGTCTAAAACGTAAAACTAATTTTCTTTTGAAAAAAACGTTGAAGATACCCAATGTGTAGTGAAGTTTGAATACGTTGCCCAGCTTTCAGCTTTTGCACGCCCCTGCTAGCTTGCTTTGTATTAAATATGAGGAATTTATCAGCATCTCTTTTATGGGGTTCATATTTTATCATCAATTATGAAATATCAATTATTTCTTTGAAGATGGAGAAAATGATGGCTACTTATAACTTCAGATTTTATCGTTAATTATGAAATATCAATTCTGGTATTGACAGCGTTGCTAACACTCATGATTGGTTTTTATTAAAATATTCATTGATGAGCCAATGTTAGAATGATTCGGAATATTTCCGAATAGGTATACCTATAATTATTATGAAATTATTGATTAAAGTTGTCTTAATTCACTTATTTATTGGATAATTGATAATTAGGCCTCATTTATATATATATATATATATATATATATATATATTATATATATATATTTCTAAGATATCATTAAGATATTATAATATATTATATAATATATATATATATATATATATATATATATATATATATATATATATATATATATATATTATAATATATATTATTAAGATATTATATATTTCTAAGATATCAAGGAGATTTTTTCAAATAATCATAGAACAGCATATTTTCTAGAACTTCAGAATTGCGGCATTGAAAAGCTCACTCATCTTTTACTCTTGGAACCGTAGAACAGATATCAATGTTTTAAGGGTGTTGCGCATATTGATTCATTTTTAAAAAGTACTACTAGAATGAAAATAATACTAGTAGATACTTGCTTCAATTTTTCCTTCAACGTCGACTTCTCACACTGATAAAATAATAATTCATTTTATTATATTTGTGAATTAACACGGTTTTCCATATTATTTAAGACAAAAATAATAAATAAATACCTACTATTGTTTTATGTTCCTAGCATATTTATTAGACATAAAATGTTTGATATTATAAGTACATAGCGTCATCTATCGAGTTTCTAACAAATGTATTTTAATACGATGTTCTTCCATCTATGTGGAGAATCTCAAACTCAAGCTTTGTAGCATATTATGTCTGAATATACTATTGTGCCAACAGAGGTCACCTCACTCACGTTCTCATTTTGCTCTTTCAGAAATCCATATTTTCAAAAATAGATTTCTGTTTATATAGATTAAATTATTTAAATATTTTAGTAAGCTATAATTCATATTGATATTACCTTGTTGTTCTCAAAAACATTTCGAATCTAGATTTAGTCTGTATACGTCAATATCAAATCAAACATCATTAGCGAAAGAGTTCTAAATAAATGAACGATGTATTGAAATTAATATAACTACTTCTTCAGTTTTTATTTTCCATTTGAGAACCTGAAATATCCTATATATATATATATATATATATATATATATATATATATATATATATATATATATATATATATATATATATATATATATATATATATATATATATATATATATAATGAACTTTGTGTTAGTCACACATAGGTTTGAACATCTATGCTTTATCTGCTTCGGCAATTATATTTGAATTTAGGGTATGTTCCGATATGCACTGCGAGCACTGCACAGTGCTATCACTGTGGAAAAATTCGTTCCGTTATGGACTGTAGAGATGGTCGATGATCATCGATGTCCGATGATCATCGATGTTGAAAGCAAAAACATCGATGTTTTAACATCGATGTTCGCTTTTCGATAAATATCGAACATCGATGTTAACGGAATCGATATCGATGTTAACTCACGGCCTCACGCACGACCAACAGGGATGCTCGATTATCATTGAGAATCGATGATCATCGATGTTGAAAGCAAGAACATCGTAGTTTTTACATCGATGTTCGGTATTCGATAAATATCGAATATCGATGTTGGGCTTTCGATAATGACATCGATGTCAACATCGATGTTTTTCTAACATCGATCATCCCTTATGGACTGCCAGTATACTGCCGCAGTACCCTAGGGAAATATATGACGTCATAAATCGTCGCCATATTCTACTGTGAGCACTGGCGTTTTCGAGGTAGTCGCAGTACTTTGACCACGTGATCAGTCAAAACCACTTGAGTGTCTAACGTTTTATAAACAATACCTACAGTTTAATCCCAAAGTTATAAAGTTCTGTAATTAATTTGGATTAAATAAAACAATGGATGAATTGCAAAAATTAACCTTATTAGACTGTGTTGAAAATGTTCAATACGAGCTGAAAGTTACGCAGGAAATTTTTGATCATGCAAAGACCGGTAAATTTGCCATTGTTTGTATATATATGTAAATATTTCAAAAGTAAATACATAACCTTATTTTGTTTTATTGTAAAAAACAACAGTTTTTTTTAATGAACTAGAAAACTTCAACACACTCATTTGAATGCTGCGTCAAAAAATGCGGCTGACAGTATACGGGATTGCGTTCCGTTTTAAATAGTAACCAGTATAACTTACTATAAAGGAACGGCTTCACAGTATACTAAATTGACGTCACACTGTACAGTGGTCGCAGTGCATATCGGAACATACCCTAAATAACAGAAATTTTTCTTAGTGACATGTGTGGTTCATATTCTGTCAGTAACACACAGTGAAGTTTGTTTATATAAATGGATGCGAAATTGCAGATAATAATTCATAGTTTGTGTAACAATTCGGTATAACAACAATTCAAATAGAAATCAAAAGACCAGTAATAAGAATTTATGTTCTAAGTTGAAATTTTCATGTTTTTCAATTAATAACCTGTGGTATTCCAGAATTTTGTTTGGAAATATATGTGAACATGGCTAGTAATGTTTATGGGGAATCGTCGAAGGAAGGCATGAATGGTGAAACTGATATTAGCCAACCAAAACTTAAAAAAGCTAGGTTTTTATGGGAAGTGAAAGGAAAACATCATCTGAAAGAATACGAAAATAAAATATCTCAAGAAAATGAATCTCAGGCTAAAACTGATCCACTAAAAGTTGACTTAAATAAAGAATCGAAAAATAATTCTACCTCTCTTAGCACTCCCAATATATCCAATAACAGATTGATTCAGGATTACTGTTGTGTTCAGTCATTCTTGGAAAAGTCAGGAAACTTCATTCATTCCAGTATGGGAGAGGCTTGTGTTTCATGTTGTCATAATGACATGGAAAATGCCAATTTTGCAAGGTGGCATAATAAA
The DNA here is from genome assembly GCA_030704895.1 of Henosepilachna vigintioctopunctata. Taxonomy (NCBI): domain Eukaryota; kingdom Metazoa; phylum Arthropoda; class Insecta; order Coleoptera; family Coccinellidae; genus Henosepilachna; species Henosepilachna vigintioctopunctata. The sequence continues at coordinate 2,956,618 of JARQZJ010000067.1, forward strand.
CAAATGGTTCGTTATGATATTGAAAATAAAATTAATGCAGCAATAGAAATGTGTTCTGCTTCAAATCTAGAAGATTGTGCTCATTTAGATGTAGCAAATATTGTAAATGAAATTGAAAATGATATAGAAGTAAATAATCGGGGAATATTGATGGCCATCAAGTCTTGTGGACTAAAAACTCATGATTGTATTCCTGAGGAAATTCAGCAAGATCCTTGTCATGTGACAAATGAATGTGTACCATCAAAAAGTTCTGTACCTGATTCCAGGGTGAATGTAAACAAACCTGAAATTCATATGACACATAGTACTGAAAGCATTAGTGATGACAATCATTTACAGACTGATGAGGCTAAAAATTATGAAATGAACTCTAAATTCTGGAATACTGCTGTATCAGCAGCTATATATGAGAAGGGATTGACTTACAATTGAGTTGAGATTAAAATTGCTTGATTACAAATGAGAATATATTTTGTAGGTATATACTTGTATATGTATTTAAGTTCAATTTTGAAGTACATATTAGTTCAAGTTAAAAATTCAATATTTCTGTTAGATTTATTCTATTGTTTGAGACTGTTATACTGACTGTCTTTAAAGAATAATATATTTGGATTATTCTTGGAGAGTTATCATTTATCATCCTTCGCTTCTGTTAGAAAGTTTCAGCTTAGTTGTTTTCAGAACTAATTCTGTTTATATGCCTATAAAAACATCTATAGATTTGTAATGTGCTGCCAAGTTCTGTGTATTTAAGAAAATTATTTGACAGATATCTTTCGTTGGTGTATATAATTAATTTTATGGTTATATGATATATCTAGCCTTAGTGAAATGTGTGCAGTATTGAAACAGGATTAATTTGAATGAACTGAAAATCATCCAATTATATGAATAAATATTCATAAATAAATATATATATATATATATATATATATATATATATATATATATATATATATATATATATATATATATATATATATTCAACATATATATTTCCATAATTTTCATTTATGTATCATTATGTACTCAGGAACTCATGTCGTGTTAGTTGAATGAATATTTCCCGATATTCAAAAAAAAAGGTTCATTCCAATTAGAACAATTCAACAGTATTCAATTCAATAATTGAATGAAAAGTATAATATAATTCGAAAAATTTGTCTAATTCATTACTTTTCAATGAATTAATTCATGATATATTGAATATTGCGGGCATTTACTTGATGTAAATCCATTATAATTGAATATAAGCTAAAGTTTTTGAAAACAAAACACTAGAACTTTGGATTTACACTTTTGTTGACAATATAGCATAGTCTTCATTGCACTTCATGATAGATCAGAATAAATTTCTTGAGAAATCAATTGATTACAAAGTTTCTTGATAATGACTTATTGTTTGATAACATTCCTGAAAGTGTCACCAGTGTTTTTGTTTCTATTAAGATGTTATTAACTGTATACATTTAATTTGAATTTTGTGTAGGCATAATATGATCAATCTCTAACATTGAGAACTGATATATTAGAGACTGAATTAGACACCGTTATATACCAAAATCTGTAATTTGCACATATCAATAACACACTTTTATATTGACAGATAATAATGTCAAAATTATCAATGGTGCTTCCAATTATTGAAATGAAACATCTTACTAGATTTATTTATTATGCATATACTTGTATATATATATATATAGATATATCTCTTTTCGAGAGTGAATATTAAGAGTGTTCCGACAAATCATCGATTTGAATTTGTTGAAAGAAAATACCATACAATTGTTTCAACTTAATAAAGAATCTTCATTGATATCCAAACAACGCAAGTTTCAATGGCTTTTCAAACGCTTCCATCTTCAGAATGAGAACATTCTCCCTCTATCGAAGAAACGACATAAATTCTCTCGAGCAATTTAGATCTCTTTCTGGTGACGAGATCAGTGAGAGTACGTAGATTTCTTCGATAGAGGGAGCTCACGTGATTAGGTCCCGAATGAAAGTTCTCCTCATTCTGAAGTTGGAACCTGGGGGCATTTAAAAAGCCATCGAAACTTCATTGTTTGGATTCATGCCACTGAGGATTACCAATAAGAATGAAACAATTTACCTTCAACAATTTCCATGATTTTTCGGAACGCACTTTATATTCACTCGAGACTGATTAGTTTGTGTTTTTGTTGGCAACATTTGTGTCAACAGTTCCCTGTGAGTTTAATTAGAAATATTTCGATTGGGAGTTTGATATGAACAGTTCATATGAAGACGTAAATTGGCTCTTGTCGTTCAAAGGGGATTTCCTCTTAGGGATTATTTGTTTGACCTGAAAATTTATACCTACCTACATCTCAAACCCAGGAACGTCCTCTCCTCTTGATGAGTGTCAAGAAGCTCGACACTTTCAAACCGAAGCTCCATTTTGAGTGCTCTGTCAGTAATCAAAATTTCAATTTTCAGTTGTGTTTTGTCTTCATATCAGGAATTATAATACGAATCACTTGAAAATGCTGGATATATATATATATATATATATATATATATATATATATATATATATATATATATATATATATATATATATATATATATATATATATATATATAATATTCTAATTTTTGTACACCGAGTAGTCTTCAGTATTATAATGTTACAATTGAAATAGCAGGTGTACAGCTACCAATGAAAAATGAAGTGAAGAACTTAGGAGTGATATTTGATAGGTCTTTGAGATTTGAGAATCACGTATCACGCTGTGTTCAACGTTCATATTCGATGTCGCAATTGTTGTTCTCCCATCCCCATATTTTAAGTCAACAGGAAAAGAAGGTTCTAGGATCATACTTAACAAATACTCGGAAGAGAAGAATACTCAGATAAACTGTCTGATGCGTATTGGCTGAATATGAATAACACGAGAATACTGCACATGGCTTGTTTTTACCACAAAATTATAAAGGAAGGAGGTCCGAAGTATTTGCATCGTAAGATAGTATATCGTTCGCATGTACATAATATCAATGTGAGATATAGAAGTAGGCTGACTCCTGCGGATCTGTAGACTTCTCTGTTCGGACTTCTCTGTTTTAGCGTAGTTTTTCTCACAATGTTGTCAAGCTATACAGCAGTATTCCGGCGGATGTACAGTCAAGGTCACTAGCGAACTCCAAAAAGAAATTTACTGAAATTTTATGTAAACGGCACAGTTAGTGAAAGTTAATGTACCTAAGCTTGCCTACATCCTCTGTATTTCTGGTACATTTGTTAAAATGATAATGTATTAATTAAGTTGACTATTGGAGGAAATTATTTATTTTGTATATGTTAGGTTAGGTTAAGTGGAAGACCAGGTAGGCTGTGTCCCAAGTAGCAAGCTGACTTAAAATGACGTCTTATTAGGGTCAGTTTTCGGTCAATTTTGGTCAGTGACGTTATTTGACCGTTGAATGACGTCTTTTTAACGTCAGATGACTGACGTTCATAGGATGACAGCAGATGACGTCAGCGCAACGTACTATTTTCGTCAATTTATGACCGTTAATTTTTTAAGAAACGACAAATATTCTTTTCACTTAGATAATAGTAGCATTCACACATTTGAACAATAATATTCATCCATGCGTCAATTGTTACACGAAAATTGTATTATAGTTAAGGTTATAAGTTGTCAATTGTTCTGTGGACTCTTATTTATGTTCTGCGTCTGCGTTGTTTTGCATTCAACGTATTAAGATGGACGAGTTGTGTTTGTGTTATAATATGTTATGAAATATCTGTTAAGAATTCGGGTGTACATCGAAATGGTGTGGGGCTCGAAATGTGGCATCGATCTTCCAAGAAATTGACCTAGTATATGAATGCAACAAACACTGCGGAAAAACAGATGTAATGTGCATAGTAAGAGAAACCAGATGTCAACGAAATACCACTTCGAATAGTGCGACATCTTTATGCATAACAGTCAAATTCAAATCTTGAATAAATTCTCCTTTACACGAAAAAAGGTAAGTTAATTAGATACATGTAATGCAAAATTAGGAAAAATACTTAGAATAGTCGCGTCATTTCAAGAATTCAAAGTAAACCAAACTAAACCTAACCTAACCCAACTTTATAGTTTTCGATGTCGTGGATATTCGAAACAATTATCATAAACTAGACACATGTTGCCTTAAGTTTTTATTTCGGAGATGCAAATTATTAACAATATTTTTTTAAGATGTGCTATAATTTTCAGAGACATAGTTTCACGTTCTTTGAGAATAAATGATATAGAACATGCAATAAGAACAGTCAGTACTTCAACAGGCAATAATCCAGTGTCATCACGAGCGAATAATGAATATACAACAACAGGTAAAACTTCTCACATCATAATGTACCTAAATGTTATTTGTATATTAAGACAGTGTTAAGTTACATTTAAAAAAATTTCAGTTTTTTAAGTCGGAGTGATTCTATTACTGATATAAATTAGAGAACAAAAGGACATCTCTGAATATCCTACCTGATCTTAATATTGGAACTGAAGAAAAAGTTTGTATTTTTGAAAGTTATTCAAATGACATCAACGAAAAATTTTGTTTGTTATAATAGGTGAGTCATAACATATTTGGTTTAAAAGCTAAATTTTTAATTAATAATTTGTTTCAAATGAAATAAAACTAATCTTTAAAATATAATTTTTCAAATAAATGTTTAATGATAAAAATTGTTTTATTTGAATTATGGAACCCCTACAATATAGGCTCTGAAGAACGTCTTTACGACGTCTATTTTTCTCTACTTAGTGACGTCTTTTTAACGTAGTTTAATGACGTCTTTTGAACGGCTCAAGATGACGTCTTGAGGCTGTGACATTTCGACGTCATTGCATGGTCAGTGAGATGTCTCTGTCGACGTCTTTTCCGACATGTTGAAACCAATATATGACGTCATATTACAGTCAGTCTGCTACCTGGGGTACCATGTATGTGCCCCTGAACTTCACCTTTTTCTTCTATTAGAAAAGAGAAATATTACATTTATATACATTTCAATTGGTTCTACGGAATGTAATGAAAGAAATAAAAACATTATTATTATTCAACAGTTATTCTCACCTCCGTCACTGGTTTCACAGTTGAATTGCGGGGCTAAACCTAAGCAACTCAACGATCTGTTGGTTACTTTATCCTTAGTCAGGAATTTCCTTACTATGTGACATGTGTTCAGCACCACAGCTTTTTGCATCTCTATATACAGCCTCGGGTCTAAGTTCAGCTTCGTAAGGTGTTCGTGTAGCACTCGGAAGTACACCGGTTGTTGATATTGCAAGTGGACTTATGTACGCCTCATCTATATCCCATATACTGAGTATCTCACACTTCAGGTCCGTATATTTCCTGATTTTTTCTTGAATGGTGTACATCAAGTTGTGAGTGTTAGGTACCGCTGTGTCTATCATGTAGGCTTTCTTGACGATTTTGTCGAAATGAACTATGTCTGGTCTATTATTAAGTATAGTGTGGTCTGTAATGATAGTTCGATCATAATATATTTTGTAATTACTGTTCTCTAGCACCAGCTGTGGTTTATATCTATAGTAAGGTGTTATATCTTTTATAAACAGTCTGGTCTTCACAGCTAGGGCTTGATGAACTATGCAAGCTACGTGGTTGTTCCTATGCGTGTAGTCGATTTGAGCAAAAGGTGTGCAGCCTTCAGTCATGTGTTGAATGTTTTCAGTCTTTTTCTGGCATTTTCTGCATTTGTCGTCAACTAGAGTTGGGTCTTTTATAATGTATTTCCTGTAGTTGTTGGTATTAATCACCTGATTCTGGATAGCTCTCATAAGTCCTGCTCTTTCTGGAAGCAGATCAACAATCCTGAGCCAAGCGTTCGACTTCTTTTTATCGACATTCGACCTTTCAAGATTCCGAGCATGCCTTCCATGCAGGACCCTATTTTTCCACAGGTTTATTTTTTCCTCTGCAGTTTGAATGCATTCATTTTGCTGTGGAAGTAGACTGTGTAGATTCAGCAGTGTGTACTCTGTATCTGCTTCACAGACAGCTTTATGTAGGCTTGAGTGCCGACTGCTGTCATGAAAATATGTTCCACCACCATCACCTGTCGGTTGAGTAAACTCTTTCTATACTGTTATTTTTGTGACGCATGCAGTTTCTGGTCATTTCAGTACAGATCGTCCTCTGAAGACCTTCTGGGTCTGTCTTGTCCAGCTGATGATTCCAAATGGATAAGTGAGCGATGAGATGACGTATGTATTCATAGACTTTACTACGTGTCTGGTATTTTACTTGGTCTTCAAGACAACCTTTGACCTATCTGTAAATTCTTTTGTTATAAGCTTTTTAATGACGGTGTGCTCTATTATTATTATTATTATTATTATTATTATTATTATCATTATTATGTATAACAGAACTAACCTATAGTAGGATATGGAAAAATTTCATTCAAAATGGTTCGCATTCTGCTACCTTTTCCCAAAAACCAATAAATCCCCATTTTACGTTTATTATTGACGTTCTTTCGCTAAGCCTCTCCACGCAGAGAGAATCCACTATGATATTCCCAAATAACATTTCCAACCACCCCTCATGCATATTCACAACAGAATGTGTGAATATTTACACATTTTACATCAGAGAGAGCGTTGAAAATCTGAGCGTAACCTAGGCTAACACGGGATTTGCATGTAGTTTGAACAATGCCCCCGGCTTGATTCTAATATGATTAAACTCCAACAGAACATCACGCTTCGGCACCACTTTCCTATTTTCCGAAAGTTCCACATGCTTGCTTGTGGGATATTTCGTGTGTATATCATTTATATAAAATATAGTGAATTCCGAAGAAAATAATTTTCAGTAAGTAACAGTGGGACTTTCAATTACTTGGGGTGAAACTGGATATAGTCTAATTTCTTAAACGGGCTCAGATGTTATTGAATGAATTTTTGAAATATAATTATTGCAAGAATTTTCATTTGTAAAGGTGCTGTTCGAGTAACACGTAAGCACTTAAGGGGCAGGGAGGGGGTTTTTGCTCTGCTTACCTAGGTATCAAGCTGGCGTTAAAATGAGGTCATATATTGGTTGCAATATGTGAGAAGTGAGGTCAAAATGTCACAACCTCAAGACGTCCTTTTGAATACTTCAAAAGACGTCATTAAATTAGGTTTTTATATATTTAGAATTAGAACATTTGACATTTCTTGAAAAATTAACGCCCATAAATTTACGAAAATAGTACTTTGCGCTGACGACATGTGCTGTCATCATATGAGCGTCAGTAATCTGACGTTGAAAAAGACGTCATTTAACGGTTGAATGACGTCGCTGACCTAAATTGACCGAAAATTGACTCTAATAAGACGTCATGTTACGTTAGCTTGCTACCTGGGTATGTCAATTTAATGTAATGAATCTGACAACTTAATACTTGAACGGTCCCAAAAAATGTGAAGAAATTCTTTAGGAAAATTGTGAGATCGCATTTTTTGTTTGTTTTTTTGTGGAGGCGTAAACAATTAATGATTAAAAATGAAAATACCTAATTATCTAAAAAACAGTGTTTTCTTCCATATTTCATTAGTGAAATCAGTTTACATCGAGTGATTTCCAATATTCAAAAATTTTTCATCATTGAATGTAAACGTAAATGCAAACACTTGAACTTATGATTTACACTTTATTGACTACATAGCATGACAGGTTTCGTCGTTACAAACGACTTCTTCGGATGCTAACAGAATATTAATGATTAATAAATAATAGAATGATGATTAAACATCATTCTGTTAGCATCTGAAGAAGTCGTATGTAACGACGAAACGCGTCATGCTATGTAGTCAATAAAGTGTAAATCATAATTTCAAGTGTTTGAAATTAAGTTTATATTCAATTATAATGAATTTATATTAAGTAAACGCCAACACTCTTAAATATAAAAAACTAATTAAAAAAAAATTTCATCACGCATAATTTTTTATTCAATTGAATTTTCGAATATTTTCAATAAGAAAAATGTAATTCTTGAGATAAAACAGAGTTACATAATTAATTTCAATGAACATATTTTTTTCAATAAATTCAATGGACGATGAATCTACTCTGTGATAGTTCATATTTAAATTCGACTAGTTTCGCCTTTTACAGCATTATGATTCTTGATAATAGAGAATAAAGAATTGTTCAGTGAGTGATTTTTAGACAAGTTTTTATTATTACCTCTCATTTTATATTTTTTTTCCTAATGATGTTCCTCAATATTATCTATTTCCAACGGTAAGTTGTCCATTGCTGTTAAGAAACCGGAAAAATAAGAAATAACAATGTTTCAACTTTCATCAGAACCCCATTTCCCGATGAGTAAATCTTACTTTTATTACGAAAGTTAATCATGGCGTCAGAATGACACCCAGAATCTGGCTTGTTTGTCCTTAAATATTAGCTCATAAATAAATTTGGCAAAAACGAATGCTTCAACCGCTGACTGGAGACAATATAATAATGATATTATTTCCTGCAGGAAAGGTGATTTATAACAGGGCCATAAATTTGAAAACTTCAGGAGGGAAGATCGCTGCACTGTTATGAATTTTTAGCACAATACAACTCCCTTGTTCATCTATATTTGAAAATATTTCTCGAGTAATATTTATATCATCTCTATATGTAGATATTATCTATACACATACGTTTTTATACCATTTTCTCCATATATTTAATTCATTTTTAGACGAAACTAAATTTCTACTGTTGAATTATTTATTTATATAATTTTTCACAATAAATTTAACAACAAATGGTTCTCTGATATTTACAATATTATTTTGTTATTTATTCAAACTACGATCGTAATATGAACATGAAAGAATATTTTCCAATATATCCTCATCGTTAGTTTGACATTGATATATTTATTCGACTGACCATAGAGGTAAAGTACTGCTTCCTATACTGACAACGTAAAAAAATTGTGTATCTATCAATTCAATTTCGTGAAAATAACAACAAGCTTCATGTGTTTTATATAATATACATAGATCATGTTTTAAAAATGCAAAATAAATTGTAATTAGTGAACAAAATTATTCTTGAATATTTCCAAACTTTCTTATTATGCTTCTTTACATAATTCTAGGAAAGAATTCCTTCAGAATAGTCCAAGATCTAGGACGATGTAGAGAATAATTTGCATTTAAATGACTTATAGGCTGGTAAAATTTACATTTGCAAATAAATTCGATATTTTTCATATTAAAACTCTGTACACTATGTTGAAACGAATTGAACAATTCTGAAAATCTCAACATTACAAAACAATTTTATATATCATCCTGATTTACAATTTCTTGTTTTTATATCAATCAATTTTGATATACTGAATGAGACAGTAAATTGAAGAACATACGTGGATATTCTTCAATTTATCTTCGTTCCCGGAACTTTTCAATTATTGTTCCTAAATTATCCAAATGCTATGAGATATAACTAGCTTAAGATTGAATGTCTATTTTATATTCTTGTTCGTCATGATCAACAACTTCTACAGGTGAATTTCCCCTAGAAACACATTCCATCATAGGAACGTTCTCATTGTCAGAATAGAAGTTGAAGCTGATATTCCTGTCATTTTCTTCCAATTTGAGTCTCTTTTCCATTGAACATTCAGCCATCCTATCATCACATCTATCGCTTCTATCATTTAAAGTTTTGTAGATGTTGGATATGTTTGGCAATATATAATTTGTACCGTATTTATTGCAATTCTTCTCGAATCCTAACGATTTAACATCGAATTTGGTACATTTCGTTTCTTTGTCATTTTGAGTTAAATTCATTGGTGAGTTACTTTTAGTTATTTTTTGGTTAGGTACAGAAAATGCAGATTTTCGGCTACCATATCTATTTACAACTAAACAAGAGAAAGGGTTTTCCTCATTTTCTGTACTCCGTTCAGATTCGGAATTTGATGAGACAGCTGTTGAGGGACAATCTTTGTTCATTGGTTTTTCATAATTGCCACATTCTTTTGGGTTCTTATCGTATATATGACCAGATACTCTGAGATCGATGAAAAAATGTAACGGATCCACATATGGGCTTGGGTAAATAGGTGGAAACCACAACGGAGGTGCAGGTGGGAGAACTAATCCAGAGTTTGGCGAATCGGCTGGCATACCTGGAAACATATTTTGTTTTTCTTTACTGAAAACTTTTTCTGGAATTTGAGTGTTCGGAGACCTAACACAGGTCTCTGTTGGACTTGTTCTTTCCATTGGTATCTTCGTCCATTCGTGAACTTCTGGTTTTTCAACTTTTGGAGCAGGTTTTGAGAATTCCTCGTTTCTCGAAAGTAACCATGGTCGCTTTCTTGATCTTCTGGAGTGCATTGTAGATGCCAGCATGCTTTCAGAACAAGCAGCACTTCCCTGTTTCGCTTGTACTAAAGATCGAAGCATTTCACTGAAGAAATACGAGTTTGGCAGAAGTGACATATTGTATAGGTACGGTGGTGTAGCTGCCAGCAGTCGGGAAACTAGCTCTGTATTTCTGAAATCCAAGGGAGATAATCTTGGTTTAGACGCCGATGATGGCATTGTCATGTGATCATTACTGGAAGCCATCTGCAAAGAAAAACAGAAGATGATATTCAATGTTTTTGGCATAAATACCCATTTGGCATAAGTCATTTTGAACTAAAAACTTGAACTTGAAAAGTTATTTTCAAAATTTTATGGTTGTTTATATTATTTCATTGAAAGTTTTATACTACAACATTCATATTTCAGATTATAATTTCAAGCATTATCAATCATTATTTCGCAAAAAGGAAATTATTCAGTCAGTATTTGGCCAAATGAAAGGAGAATTATATCTTAAAAAAGGAACATTGGCAGAGCCGTGCAAAATCTCTCCAGAGGGAATAATCTAATGCCATCAAATCATATGAATGAGATGTCCTTATTCTGTAAAATCTGTTTCGTGAAAAAATGATTTCAAACTCCTTTCTTTCATTGAACTTCCATCACGCATCGTGAAGAATGAGGCGACATTCTCCTGAAAGCTCATTTCCGCAATATAAATGTCTTTTATTGTGGATAGTAATAAGTTGGTAATTAAATTCCTATATTGCTGCACGAAATAGGTATTAGTTAATGTTGCTCAACACAATTTTACTAACGATGCCTTCCCAAACTGAAATAAACACTATACAACCGACAACTACCTAGATAACAGTGTTACCAATTGCAATCGTTAAATTCTCATAAAAACATCTATCATAGTTTCACCAAACTATATGTTTATCTGTAATTATCCATCAAGAGTGAATTATATAAAATATTTTTGTGAAAGTCTTCAACAAAATAGGAAAAACATCTGTGATTGCCCTTCGAAGTACTGCGGAAGATCGTGTGTAGAGATAATTATTATTTGTCGTCTCATGCAGCAAACAGTTTCTTGAAAGTAAGTGTTTGTTTATTCACTTTCTGATTACTTATACTCACTCACTTACTTCGAGACATGTCAAAGGATAAGTTCTCAAGAAAGTACTCCCAACTTCTGCTAGATCTTGCAATTAGCGGATATTTGAGTGACGTATTCCACTTTTAATAATTCAAGGAGATGATTTCATGAAGATGTACGAAGTGAGGAGACAGTATTGAATTCAGCGAATTTGGAATTTATTCATTCAACAAAATGTTTGGTTTGCTGAAACTATTTGGTCTCAATTTTTGAATATGTTTTTCTATATACATTATAATGCATTCTATATATTATTATATACAATGCTTTTTTATATTGAAGTGTATTTTAGGAAAAGGAAACGTATTTGACACAACTAGATCGAAATTATTCTTATTATTACGAAAGTATATAATTATTCACTAACTTAATTAAAAACTAATTAACTCAATGAAAAGGCAGAAAATGATTGAAAAATAAAATATGATTGTGAAATAAAGAAGTACAAAATTTTATCTCGTAAATGAATGAATAAATCGTATTCTCCTCTCTTTGAGAAAACTCAAAGAGAGGATCAAAAGTTGTAGTATTTGTTGCTTCATTCCAAGAGGATATTGAAATAACATAACAGACAGTGGCGTGCATTTTTTGTCAACAATTCGGACTAAATTGTCCCATCTAACGTCACTGTAAACATAACAATTTGGATCATGAATTGACCTGATTGAGAAAAACCATTATTCATCGCAATTGTTTTTTCGGACATGTGTTTAATCAAAATTACCTTTCTCTTTTGTAATGACCCCCTCAAGTATACTTTGTAATGACCCCCACAATTAACACTCTGTATACTTATATATTAATCGTTAATTATATGCAGTTCAATTTTGAAGAAAATTGCAGAAAATGTTCCATGTGTCTCTTTTCAAAAAGTGTCCGATATCGTGGAGAGATTTCTTGTGATAAAACATTTCTGGATATTTTGATTCTATTGTTGAAAAGTGGGTTGGAAACTCATCATTACCGCTAGATTGCTTAAAAAACTTCGATTGCATTATAAAATGTTCTTAAACGTTTATTTTTGAAAATAAAAAAATGAATCAATGTTCTGTTTGAGTGTGATCGATAAAACGTTTGATTTTTTTTATTCCTGAAAATTAATGTGCATCTTCCTAGCAATATCAATGATTTTAATTACGTCACCAGTATTTGTTATGCAAATTTTATATCTAGTACCTGCAGTTACATAGGAATCAGAACTTAAATGTTTTTTAATGTTTTCTTCTAAATTTATCTATTGTACAAGAGTCTAGTACCGAAATGCCTTCTGTTGAATGGCACTGAAATGGCTTACTACGATGACTCTGTTACTGAAATGTCCAAATTTTCAATATATTTTAACTATTCTTGCATTTTAATGAATTATTATTGTGTTTATCAGTTTCATTCATTCAGACTCAGAAACAGTAGTTTAAGCTTGATATTGTTTTCGTTCTCATCTTTGTGAATATTGTTATTCACATTATCAAATTATTTTGATCAATCAAAAGTGGTCGAATTATTGAAATTAATTCAAATGTATGTAAATATATAAGTGTTGAGTAGGTGTAGCTATTTTTATTATTTTTTCGAATTCTACATTACACAGCGAAATAAATTTTTTCATGCCAGTTTGGAGGCATCATGGAAATTAGCCTCATTTATCCTACATTCACAAATTTTCTCTTATGGTAACAAATATCTAAAATCGTTATTCCTATCTTATAAGACTGTGTAGAAAGCATTCATTTTTTTAAATTTATTTGCGAGGTGGTCTACGTATACGCAAAAAGGGCCGTCTAAATTACATAAATGATATTCAGTATCCACATTTGATGTTCGCAGACGATTTGAATCTATATCATGAAGTGAGATCACAGGACAACTGTGTTCAACATCAGCTCACGCTAGACCATGTTGCTAGTTGGTGTGAGGAAAATTTGAGTTGGAATGTGTCGAAGTGTAATGTTGTTTCTTTCACAACAAGAGACCGAATTGACTGTGATTACAGCGTCGGTGGTCAAGTTCTTTCTCGTTCTGATAAGGTGAGAGATATTGGTGTAGTCTTCGACCAGCAGCTTTCCTTTGTCCCACACATCACCCAACTTATTTCATCTGCTGCGAAAATATATGGAATCTTTATACGTAATGGCAAATATTTTAATAATTTCTCAACATCCATAGTACTATTTAATACCCTAAGCCGTATCAAGTTGTAGTATGGCAGCATGATTGGCATGCCATTTACACTTGCCATCAACGCCATCTTGAGGCTATTCAGAGAAGGTTCTTGAAATTCTTAGTTTGGAGGGAGGATAAAGTTTATCCACAGAGAGGAGTCAATCATAACGAATTATTGGGTCTATTTAGTTTAATCTCATTGCAGAGCAGGAGAGAAACTTTACACTCAAATGTTTGTACAAATTACTGCACAACAGTATAGATTGTCCTCCTCTCTTGTCCGCTTTGAAATTTCGTGTTCTTATGCAAAATTCTTGTAACACAGAATCATTCCACTTAGAGACTCCGAGGACCAACTCCCTAATACGATACACCATTTGGTTTATGGAGTCTACATTCAATAGAGTTGACAATAATTGTGACATTCACTTTGACTCTATGGAACTTATTATCAGGAGTTATGTGAACAAAGAAAATCGACTAAAATGAATTGATTCAGATTGAGTTCTTTGTAATATTTCATTGAATGCTATAATGTAGTTGTAAGTTACTATTTTTTCAGATTAGATTGAGTTCTTTGTTATTATATATATATATATATATATATATATATATATATATATATATATATATATATATATATATATATATATATATATATATATATATCTCTTTCATTTCAATTATTTAGTTATGCATTCAACATTGTTATTATTTTCTGTAATTGGTTATTATACCTGTTGAGAATGAAGAAATTATTATGTTATTGTTATTATATATTATTATAAATAGATCGCCAGAAATTCGGTATTAGCATCAAAACTAATTTAATGGCGATAATGGGATAATGGTTTAACTATCTGAATAGGAATTCGATGTGTCCAAGACAAGAACGTAGATGAATTATCTTAGATGTAGTAATCATTTCAAGTCCCCCTCAGCATTTCAAAACGTGGGTATCTATGTCTTAGACTATTCAAATTGCTCCATTGTTAACTCAGATTAATTATCACTTCCCTAGTCTGACTTCCTTCGATGCAGGAGGATCGTAAAGTCTTGAGGAGACATCCGTTCCTTGTAATTATGAGAATTACTTGGTCTTCATCTAACATGTAATGTGTACCAGTGTATAAGACGCTTTTACTGCATACCTTATGCCTAGGAAATGTGCAAATTTGGGAATGGTTGACTTTGTGACGAAATGATTGTGATTTGCACTATCTTATATAATGAAAATATAGAAATATATTTCATTAGTTGTGACTTTTGGAACCATTTTTCAGGATTCCTTTAAAATCAGTTTTTCTATATTTCGTATATAATAATAATGATATATTTATTCCCAACAGATATACATCCAATTACAGAGAAAAAATTACAAAAAAAATTACAATTTACAAAAAATCACAAATTGAACACAAATAATAATAAATAAGAAAAAATTATCGAGAAGAAAAAAAAAATAGAGAGTATAAGCGAATATATACAACAGTTTTTATAAAGTTACTCTTCATGATGATTATCTAATCTCTTTTAGCAGAATTAGGTATTTTCTTTGTAAATGATAAGATTCAACTCAATGCATCGAAAACTTTATTTCGATGAGATGTATGAAAAATTTCTAGTTATAAGATATACATATTAAATAAATAGTTTATACAAACTTAGTTTATAGGTTATTTATAGGTAACATTTGTATGTGAAATATGTGCTCCTCTATTATAGGACAGTTTTTAAACTGTTGAGTGAGCCCTTGTATGTAAAAATAAATTTTGAATGTAAAAATCAAATAAAATTTTGATTGCAGTATTAATTCAGCATTTGATGAAGAAGTAGTACTTCGAAACGTCGTCATTCGTATTTGTATTAAATTATGAGAAAATTCTAAATATTGTTTCATTATGCATATTAATTTTCTCTAAGTATCGGTCTCATCAATCATCAACTTTCATTATACCTTTTAATTGGCTTTATTATCCTATATATATATTGTAATGTTTTGTAATTTAATGTAATTTAGTGTAATTTATTGTGAATAAATAAATCAATAAATAGATGAATAAATAAAAAAATTAATGAATGTTACGGAAGTTTCACTGAGTATATCAAAAACTCCAAATATATTTCGGGTGGTTAACCCAATATTAAGAGTATACAATGTTACTGATGTTAATGAAGTTTCTGTAACATTGTATACTCTTGATAGTGGGGTAACTACCCGAAACATAATAGAGTTTTCAATATCTTCAGTGAAACTTAAGTCCAGTGTGTTAATTCATTGTTTTTAAATAAATGAATGATTGAATAAATTTCTCCCTGTAATTGAGTGTAAATCTGTTGGAACTAAATGTATTATTTAACAGTATTGAGATTGTTATTATACATATTCTTCAAATGTTGGACATGTGCTTCATCTGAAGCATATATTCAATCCATTCTTATATAGGTAACAACAGTTTAAATTTCCTGAGCGGAAAGAAATGTACCTACATCAAAATCCACTTTGGTATTCCCATTTCTGCATTTCGTACCTCCGCCGACTGTCCTAATAAAAACCTTTTAAATCGCTCAGCTCACTTTAAAATAATCTGGGGAGATGTTGCTTCTCAATTTGCATCTTTTAAAGAGGATGATAGCGATGTTCCCCGTCAATTCTGAAAACCACCCTCGAACCGCCACCCCCATTCGACAGATAACTTTAATACCACAGATTGTCGCACCGTAAAGCGACTTGGAAGTTTATTCGGCTGCGGGAACATTTTAGCGAAATGACATCGCGAAAGAGACGCTCAATACGAATTAATTAGCGAAAGCAACTAACGAAGTTTCATCTCTTTCCACTTTATTGTAATTGTTCCATTTCTATGCAGCTCTGTGATTTCGTCTGTACTTAGGTAGCTTTGTTATTGCAGTCTTCTTAATGAAGTCTGGGAGTTTGCCTCATAAATCTTATTATACAACTGTGATGAAATGCCTCAAGAAGCATCTGATCTGTTTTACAAAATTTTAATCATATATTACATCGGAAAGTTTTCAATTTTCAACCACTAACTTGAATATGAAGTGAAATCGTAGATTACTGTAATATCAACTGTCCTAGTACATGATTACAGTGAAAAAGCATAACTTAAAGCTACTATATTCTTGAAATACAAAACAGCATTATGCTACATTGCAAAATACTTTCATGCTTGGCTGCAATTGAAATATAAATGAAAAAATGGAATCTCGTCATTTACACAATGCCCAAAACAAATCATTTTCGAATTGTGAATCTGACAAATGAATTAAAAAGCATAGTTTATGAGTGTTTTTCTTTAGTTTCACATATTTTTCAAAACAAAAAGGAAACTTCAAGATATAGTCTAACACTAGATAATGTAAATAGGATACATCCAATTCATTCCACCCTCTTAATCAGTGGAAGAACTTTTTTGCATGAGCTAGTTTTTTAAAGAACTAACCATACGCAATCTCTTATTCCAGAATCAATAGAGCATTCTAAAGAAAACAATGTTTCTACTGGTTCTGATGATTACCAACTTCCGATATTCCATATCAACACAATTTTATATTTGATAGGAGTTAAAGAATGGAGAAAGACGCATTAAAATGTAAATTATAAATCTGATAAGATGTTTGACAAATTGATAAATGTCAGGTACAGGTGCAGTATTGCCAACTTTAAGTATTAACGTAATTTGTGGTCACCAGTTTCCCTAAAAAAGCTGCCAAGGACTAATTTGTACCAAAATTTGAACTTCCTAGTAAGATCGCTAAATGTATTCATGTTCAAATGCACTTTGAAGCCATAATTATTCAAAACACAAGCAATAAAATACTGCATCGTTCGATATTTGATTGATCACAAATTACAAATTACATCTTCAAAAGCAAATTTAATTATAAACACTACATATCTATAATGAAACAATATTTAGAATTTTTTCATAGTTTAATACAAATACGCATGACGACGTTTCGAAGTACTACTCTTTATCAAATGCTGTATTTAAGTTACATGTATTAGGTAAGCATAAGCAGTGAAACTTTATGGTTAATTAATTAAATGGTTTATAATCCAGAAACTGAAACTCATTTTCTACATGTTATATTCGAATATAACAGTACAATATCAAAATTTATATAACATACAAAAATAAATGAAGTTTTAATATGGGTATCTCTTTGAAATAATCTATAGATATTCAGCTGAAATTCAAAATAGAATAACTAAAACAATTGAATTACAGGAGTTATAAATTTACATATAAAAAAATTTTATGAACTCGAGGAAAAACTGAAGAACAATTATGCAATATTGATGATCATTATGTGTAAATTAAATATTATCTATAATTATAAATATAATTGAACATAGGTATCTATCTTACATTTTCGGTTGAAGTAATAATTATCCAAAATGAAAATATATCGTCGCATGAGTAGTATTTACTAGAAGACAATACTTTTTGATCATCAGAAGCAGTGAAAACAAAAATCGCATTTAATTACAACAACAAATGATGGTTCCTATATTTAACATCATCTCAGCATGATGAACAAAGTTTTTAATTTATATCACTTTACTTCTGACTTAAGGTTTCAAGCTATTATTTTAACGTCCAAATATCTTTCCAAGTTATTTAATGAATCCTCCTAGAAGTGATATACTGTGTTTTCGCAGTGTCGTTTCACTCTCATTCCATATCCCCTGAATTGTTATTCTGTGATTACAGTACAATATCAGGAAGAAAGAATGCTGAACAAAGCGAAAATATATTTTATTCCAAAGAAATTTCATATACATTGGGATGTTCTCTTTTAATTCGGTATCGATTGAAAATTTCAAAATCATTCCCTATAATTGACTCTTAGGATGTTTGTAAAACGATTCACATTGAGGTTAGGTTTGGAAATATAACCTACAAACCAATACTTCTTTAGCTATAGATTTGTTCTAGAAAGTAGAAGGTTAATTTCTCATTATATGAACTCATTAACAAGAAATAGAACATTTTAGGTACTCGTATTTTCAATAGCGCCCCAGCAATGGTACTTTTCGTTCATGGTCATTTGGTGGCACTCCTGGAGGCACTGAAAAGGAAGTTCTTGAAATGGCTCTCATTTTGAGAGGATGGTTCATATCCTCCTAGGGGTTGTAAATACGCTTGTTTGCTGTCGACGTTTGACACTAGAAGCCTGGACATCAGTAGAAGTTTGAATGCATTGAGATTTTTATTCAATTTACTCAATGATTATCTCGACTGCCCTGAACTTCTGGGTAAACTTAATCTCTTCGTTCCTCAGAGGTGTACTAGAATTTACTAGACACTTCACTTAAAAACCACAGAACCAATCTTCTCTGCCAATCGCCTCTTAGAGTTGCATGTTCCATTGCAAGCCAGGTGTCAAGCACCTGTGAATTGCACTGGGATTCACTTGTTTCCATGATTAATGTATATTTGAATCTTAATCATTGAGTTGAATCTTAATCTTGATTTCTTTCCGGTTTGAGTTCTGAGAGATTTGTTGATTGAATATTCAGAATTGAATATTTAGATATTGATATTATAGATTTAGATTATTATATTTGATAATGTATTTTGATAATAATAATAATAATAATGATATTATTATTTTTTAATATTGTATATCTATGTTATTATTGATATTTTTAGTCACCAAATTTTGTATTTCATTATTCATAATGTATTTTCCTGTAATTGGGTAGTTACTTTTTGTAAATATATATTTATTATTATATATATGCTTATTATTTATTTTCCATTAAGCGTTTTTATTCTGGTACTTTGATGGTGTTTCAATGCGGTTACTAGAGTATTGGCGTTTTCAAATCTTATTACATTAGGAATGAATTTTTGTTCATATTATTTTCCATTCAATTTTTTGTTTTATATTGATTGGGTTGAGTAGCTAATGCTAAACCTACCCTTTTTCGTAATTGTTGTAATTTAATAGTAGAGTAGGTACTTGATGAGGACAACGCGGCAGATAAAAATGTTACCAACAAGCTTGGTAATTAGAAAGTTTAGCAAAAAGTATTTTTTCTGAACTTGTGAGACTACAGTGAAAACAGTTTTTACATTGAAACGCTAGAGTCACATATAAAGTTGGATCAAAATAATTGCTATAGAAAATAAAAATCATAAAACGATTACAACTGAAAAAAACAAATAAAATTCAGCCATCGAAAGTGAAATTTTTATTATTTGCCAAAATATTCACAAATTTTTCCATATTTTAGTAGAGATGGACAACGAACAAAATTCGCACAAAATGAAGCGAATGAGAGAAAGTCCACAGAGGAGCAGTATTGTGAAAGTATTGGGTATTTCCGGGGGGTTTACGGGATATAACCACCATTGAGTCTGTGTAAGAGACTACAAAACAAATTGTTCTAAAAGTGAAAATTACATATGCGAGAAAAGCATAATTTTTTTAAATTTCAAAAAAACTTTACTATTCGAAAAAGGATATATATTTTGCCTGAACCTCAGTTCCTCTGGAACGGAGGTTGCGCAGATCTTCCGGAAGGGGCACCAAATCTCTGTTAACCTTACTTCCCCATTTGAAAATCCTGACTACGCTACTGAGCATAAGATAAAAAACGCGTTTGTTTCATTATATAGGGTCCGATATGTACATCCGACAAAATGAGACCTACTGATATTCATTAAAATCGAATGCCATTGACAACGAACAAATTCGCACAAAATGAAGCGAATGAGAGAAAGTCCACAGAGGAGCAGTATTGTGAAAGTATTGGGTATTTCCGGGGGGTTTACGGGATATAACCACCATTGAGTCTGTGTAAGAGACTACAAAACAAATTGTTCTAAAAGTGAAAATTACATATGCGAGAAAAGCATAATTTTTTTAAATTTCAAAAAAACTTTACTATTCGAAAAAGGATATATATTTTGCCTGAACCTCAGTTCCTCTGGAACGGAGGTTGCGCAGATCTTCCGGAAGGGGCACCAAATCTCTGTTAACCTTACTTCCCCATTTGAAAATCCTGACTACGCTACTGAGCATAAGATAAAAAACGCGTTTGTTTCATTATATAGGGTCCGATATGTACATCCGACAAAATGAGACCTACTGATATTCATTAAAATCGAATGCCATTGAGCAATATCACAATGAAACAGACGGTGCATTGTTGATAATGTTTTCAAACCTCCGGAATGTTTGAATCACGGGAATTTTGAAGTCCCCACTTCTTTGTGTAAGAGCTGTGACCACAGTTTCCATAGAAAAGAAATATTCTGAGTGGCATTGTAATCTCAGCATTCAACAAGGTTCCATTTCAGATCCATTGGAGAACAAATGAAGAGCACTGAAGTTAGTCGAAATTACTGCTGAAATTTCATCTCAAGAGATGAAAAATAATATTGCACGCCAGAATTTTCTCTGGAATGAATAACTCAAGTTTTGAATGGTAAATAATTACCCCTGCATATTAATAAATATTTCAGCACAGTTACTCATCCAATCTTCCTAAATGTACTACTTTAAACATACGAATAGACAGATGTGAAGTTCATATTCATAAGACCGAAAAAACTGAATACTTCTAAATAGTTACCTCCGATGGAACTACCATATTGAACATCTCGTTATAAAACTAAGATACATTTTGTCGGTGTTGAGAAGTGCAACTTATTCTGTGTTTATTCAGTATTTATTATCATATGTAAATTTAGTTTGTGGTGGAGCACTGGATTTGCGTCTGAAGAAATTGGAAATCATTGAAAAAAGTTTTTTTAAAATAATGTACAATAAATTAACCACCTACTCATACATCGAAGGCAGATTGTTTGATATGAGACAACTCTATTGAAACAGCAAAGTTCTATTTGAATATGAAAACAAATCATCTACATCTTGTGTCATGGGTATGGCACAAGAAATGCCTCTCATCATTATGTAGGTCTCAAAATTATTCAAATGGTTTGTTGAAGGGTTTTATTACCTAGCTCACCTTAACCTAGAATCACTATCATTACATAGTATAAAACAAAGTCGCGCTCTCTGTCCCTGTATTCCTATGAATGCTTTCAATCTTTGAAACTACGCAACGGATTTTGATGCGGTTTTTTAATAGATAAAGTTGATTGAAGAGGAATGTTTATATGTATAATAACATCCATTAAACAGTGGAGAAATACTGTTATTTTTGAGGTTTCTAATGTGATGTAGTAAATAATTACATTTTTTCCGCTTACATTGCAAACGCAGGCTGAACCCTACGAGATTTATCAAAATAATGTACTAAGTATTGTACACATTGAAAAGGTCTACAGAAAACTCCGCTATGGTATAATCTCTATCTCTCATGAATATCCCACAATAATATTTTTTTGTCATTTACTTTTTACGACAAATAATGACTAATTTTTGAAGCATTTTTAACCAATACTGCATTAATCGTTATCCAATTGAATACATTGAATACATTGTTGATTTAGTATAGATCTATATGACCCTTTACAGCATATGATTTGAATGAATATTTTCATTTAAATATCCAAATTATCATTAATCCTTATCCAATTGAATACATTAAATACATTGTTGATTTAATATAGATCTATATGGACCTTTACAGCATTGATTTAAATGAATATTTTCGAAGATATTACAGTCACAGAAGGAGCGACTTTGTTTTTATTATGTAGATATACATATATATATATATATATATATATATATATATATATATATATATATATATATATATATATATATATATATATATATATATATATATATATATATATATATATATATATATATATATATAATAATTTATATATTTTTATAAAATTTATATGGAAAACAACGTTGGCCGGGTCAGCTTGTCCATAATAAACTGCAAACAGTTCAAAAATTATTGGTTATACACTTCATACAAAAAAATATGTAAAAGACTCTTCTGATTTATCATATTTGTGTTTATGTTTATGTAAATAGAATTACCAGACATTTTGTATAATTTTCTACTAGCTAAGATGGTCTAAGGCATTTTTTAGTTTTTTTGTCACACAATTGGATTCAATGAAGAAAGATTATCGTCTTTTGGTTTCTCATTAATAACACATTCAATGATGTAAACTCATTATACGAATATAGTAGATTTTACTCAATTCTTTTAGAATAGCGTGGTTATATCTTGCTCTTTTTGTTCTTTTCAGTGGCATGTAAGAACTTATTTCATTATAATTATATTTCATTATATTATATTTTATAGCCTTCAAGGTATCCTCTGAAAGTTTATAATACGTAGTGAAAATATATTTCTGCAACGTGATCAAGAGGCAAAAGGGCCAAGTTCATTCTCAGAAAAATTTTATTTCAATTGACATCCATAGCAATTTATAAAACTCAAATATTTAATAGTTTCGACAACTTGCAATTCGCAACGACACTTTAACCGTAAAGAAGCCTTTTTTCAATAAAAAAGCCTGTTATTGCTATAAATATAATAATAATAATATTAGGGAACAACCTAATTGAGAAGAAAGCCGAAAAAATATCAAAATATCAAGAATTTGAAGTGCGGATGCATGAACTGGATGACAGTTGTCAGGACTGTTCCAATTATCTTGGGATCCACTGTTAAAATACCGAAAAATCCCCTGAAAAATATCTAGGACTCGGCAAACATCTCTATAACGAATTACAAAAATTAGTGGTGCTTGCCACAGCAAGGACTGTCAACGCCAAGAATATCGCCGCCGTGAAAGTCGTAGCCGTGGAGACCGCCACCACGGGCCTAATAACTTGGAAAGTTATTAGGCTAATAACCAAATAACGCCTAAATACCAAGGTTATTAGGCCCGTGGCCTAATAACTTTGGTTAATAGACGTCAATTTGAAATGAGCAAATTGTACACAAATAATAATAAGCAAGAAAAAAGAAAGAAAAAACAGAAAAAAAAGAGTATAAACGAATATATCCAACGAAAATAAAATTGAAACGAATTGAAATAGTTATAAACATTCACCATTTGGACCAAACTAAAAATAAAATATCATCTCTTACAAAGTTATACGTAGTCAACAGAAGTTAATGAATATAACGGGTATTTTTTTAGAGGTAAAGAACTATAAGTTGGCATTACTGTTGAAGATGGCGACCGATTTAACAGCTGAGAAGTGATTTATTCTCAGTTTGGTTTGGCAATTCATCATGAATAGCCAAACGATCATCAAACAAGGCGTAGATTTGTCGAACGGGCCCAAAACGAGATTGCCGTTGTTCCCGATATTCATAAGCTAATTTTGTTTAGCGATGAAGCGCACTTCTGGTTGAATGGCTACGTCAACAAACAAAACTGCCGCATTTGGAGTGAAGATGATCCTCAAGTGTATGTCAAAACACCGTTAAACCCAGAAAAACTGACTGTTTGGTGCGCTTTATGGGCTGGTGGAATCATTGGTCCGTACCTCTTCAAAAACGATGATGGCCAGAACGTTACAGTCAATGGTGATCGTATAGAGCCATGATCACTAACTTTTTCATTCCATTGAAAACTGAATAGAACAACCTTGATGTCCAGGAGCTGTGGTTTGGTGACCACCTAATTTCACGTTTTGGACCTGTGAATTGGCCTCCAAGATCTTGTGATTTAACACCGCTACACTACTTTCTGTGGTGCTATGTAAAGTCATTGGTCTATGCTGATAAGCCACAAACGCTTGACCATTTGGAAGACAATATTCGTCGTGTTATTGCCGATATACGGCCACAAATGTTGGAAAAAGTCATCGAAAATTGGACGTCCAGATTGACTAAATCCGCGCCAGCCGTAGTCATATGCCAGAAATCACATTTAAAATGTAATGCCACAAGATTATCTTTCGAATAAAAAAACTTCTTGTCAATCGAATGATTTATCGTTGTTTTATTGCAATTTAAAGTTCTATACCTCTAAAAAAAACATCCTATAGTTGATGAAGTCCAAGGAAATAAATTTAAAATCAATTGCGATAGTAATATGAATTAACCAAATGAAATGAACGGAAAATTAAAATTAAAATAATATATATCACTAAATCATATGTAGACAACAGAAGTTTAAGAAAATATCACGACATCCCATTGCGATGCTTTGAGTGTCACTTATCATTAAAGCATGGTTATTGTCATTTTCATGTTATTTTCATGAATGTTATATTTATGAAAATTTCATTTATAGTCATCCTTCAACTACTTACGTATAAATAAAAATAAATTGCTTTAAAGCTGAATAAAAACTAATAATTTGTATGTGGCAATTCAAAATTCTAATAGAACTTTCCAGGAGCAATTTCCCGACGAAAAACTACTCTTCAATATTTGATACGCTGCCAACTTGTTTGTGGTGAAATAAATCAATGAATATGTATACAGTATATGAACCGAGTTGAAAGAAAACGTTCAATAAAGTTGCGGTTATCCAGATTTGGGATCAACAAAGAAGTAGTTGGCAATTTGGGGTAAGCCGCTTACCAAAGCGGGCAATTAATACACTCCCGACTAATACGAAGGAATGCTTCGAGCAGAGCGGAGCGTATGCCCCGTCAAACTTAATAATCTTTTGTGGGAGAACCTTTTGTGCGATTTGCGACAGCGGAGCGTACCGCGTGATGTTTCCAGGACATCGAGACTGATGCCATTGTGCAACTTTCATTTACAATACCCCAGGCAGCCCTCGATTCCCAGTTGTGAGTAATTGTGAAGAAATATTCTGTAACGAGTTTGGGGCATTTCAACAGATACAGTATATCGCATGAGAAGTTAGTCCGAAGAATTTGAATCGGATTTCTATAAGCACTAGTTTAATTCGAAACACTAAATTCTATAAAATTCATCCATTTCACCAGACATAGTTTTGGGGTTGATATTTGGTGATTATTATTATTATCAATACCAGTAATAGTAAATTAAGATTAAAATACTTGGATCAAGTTTCATTGAGTGTATTCAAAACTCTACATACGTTTTGGAAGGTTACCCAATTATCAAGAGTATTTAACAATATTTAGTTTTCGTTCAGAAGCTTTCCTTTGTCCCACACATCACCCAGCTTATTTCATCTGCTGCGAAAATATATGGATTCGTTATACGTAATGGCAAATATTTTAATAATTCCTCAACATTCATAGGACTATTTAATACGTATATAATATATATTAATTTATTTATAATCCGTAGCAAATTGGAGTATGGCAGCAAGATCTGGCATCCCATTTACACTTGCCATCAACGCCATCTTGAGGCAATTCAGAGAAGGTTCTCGAAATTCTTAGTTTGGAGGGAGTACCTATAGAGTTTATTCACAGAGAGGAGTCAATCATAACGAATTATTGAGTCGATTTAGCTTAATCTCATTGCAGAGCAGGAGAGAAACTTTATCACTCAAATTTTTGTACAAATTACTGCACAATAGTATTGGTTGTCCTCCTCTCTTGTCCGCTTTGAAATTTTGTGTTCCTAGGCAACATTCTCAATAATATTATTAGGTAATTCATAGAAAGACGAGCTAAAATCTGAATATATCACATCAGTAGGAACGTTATCATTAGCCGCTTTGGTCCATTTGCATACACATGTGAGAATTCACACATGTTCGTTCTAATTAACCTTACTGGAAGGAACCCATGCTGAGACTATGATATTTTTTGATATTGTTGATATTTTTTCACGAATAATTTCAATTTTCTTTCAGAAGAATTTTATATATCATAATTTAAACTGAGGTTTTCATATTATTCAATTCTCTTATCAGACATTTTCAATATTGATTGGAAATTTTTATAGTTTGTACCATGTTATGAAGTAAAAATTATTTTGATATATAATTTTATGAGGTTTTTCTGTCTTTCTTCTTCGACTTCCGATTTATATTCTCAATATTTGATCATATTTCTCCACGTTTCGGTATGATTTGATACAACAAGGTTTCATCTTTCTTCTTCCTTGCAATGACTACAAACATCAGATTCGCTAATCACTTTCTGGTAATGTTTAATTAATCACATCGTAAGCTTCAGCTTCCATACGAGTCGGAGATGAGATGCTTGCTACGATGTGAAATAATTAATTAATCCCTGTAATTTCATTAGAAAAATATGAGGCTATGAATAATTCACGTGATGAAATAATTGAATTGAAAACATACAGTTTCACTTCGTGTGTTTAATAAGTAACTTAGTAACTTTATAGAATGAAAAATATTTTGAGGGGAAAATGAATCTTGATGATTTGAAAGATTGGTCTACAACATATTAGTATAACAGCAGGATATCATTCAAAAACTGCACAGTGAATGATAATTGAATGAATATATATATATATATATATATATATATATATATATATATATATATATATATATATATATATATATATATATATATTTACTTCGGATTCTACATACAAAGTATCATCGGATGATCATCGTCCCTTTGATATGATTCAAGGAAAAATGATGAATGACCTAATAAGGATTGAGTGTGATGAACAGCGCAATATGAATGCAAATATAGATAATTCAAAAACACAAGATGACTGGAAAATTGTTAAGTCCAGAAAAAAAGAGAAAACAAACACATATGCCTCAGCTACGCGAGATAA
Source organism: Henosepilachna vigintioctopunctata (assembly GCA_030704895.1). Classification (NCBI taxonomy): domain Eukaryota; kingdom Metazoa; phylum Arthropoda; class Insecta; order Coleoptera; family Coccinellidae; genus Henosepilachna; species Henosepilachna vigintioctopunctata. The sequence continues at coordinate 2,983,973 of JARQZJ010000067.1, forward strand.
GAAGGAAAATTTCACAAATAAACTACAGGGAAGCTCCCGAAAATCTTTGAAGCCTGTAATCGGTACGATAAAATCAGACATTCTGATAGCTGCGCCTAAAAAGTCTCGTGCAATATTACATGTTTCGAGACTTAGTCCAACTACGGAAGCAGCAAATATTGAAAATTACATTAGTCAAAGTATTCCTGATGTGACTTGCGAAAAATTGAATTCACGAAAACCCGAAATTTACTCTTCATTTAAGGTAACAGTTCCATTTGATACTTTAGATCAGGTAATGAGTCCGAGTTTTTGGCCTGAAGGTGTAGCTATAAAGCGGTTTTTTCTGAATCGCAGGAAAAATTTGGTTGCTCCGTGAGAAGAACTGGACCCAAAATTGCCCACCAGAATATTCAATCCATTGGAAACTGCCTGAATGTCTTAGAAATTTTTTCACGAGAACATGAATTGGATATGCTCATGGTTACAGAACATTGGAAAAACAAAGAAGAACTTGATACCTACATATTACAAGGTTATAACCTAGCAACCAGCTTTTGTAGAAAACAAGGTAGACATGGAGGAAGCGCAATTTTTTGTAAGTCTCCATACATTTTTCATAAGAGAGAAGATATAAATTGCTTGAGTGTACCTCATGTAATAGAATGTTGTGCATGTCAGGTGAACTTTGTAAATTTGAAGATTTTAGTGATTTGTATATACAGACCTAATTCACAACCACACGGTAATATAGAAATTTTCCTAGAAAGGCTTCAAGTCCTCTTAGAAATTTGTATTGAAGAGGGGGCCAAATATATAATTGCGGGAGACTTTAATATTAACACGCTTGTTGATACGGAGGGATCGCGTAATTTTTTGGCCCTTCTCGAAACTTTTAATGTGGAAATCAAAATAAATGAACCTACAAGACCTGACTCAAATTCCTGTCTGGATAATATAATAACTAATATTGACGGCTTCACACAGGTAATTGAAAATCACCTATCGGACCATAAGGCATTGATTTTCACAATTAAAGATAAACTTAGAGACACTGAAAAAGAGAAGATTTGGGTTAGGGAAATAAATGAAAAAACTATAGATCATTTTCTACTAACTTTGTCGGAAACAAATTGGAACGAAATTTACAGTTTTGATAAGAGAAATATTAACGGAATGTGGAATTGCTTTTCAGATAGATACAAGAAAATCTTTGATGATTGTTTTCCCCTGAAATGTGTAGTGAGGAGGAATACTGAAAACTTTTTCAGAAACGCGCAACAAATTAAAGATATGAAGAATATAATGGATAAACTTTTCACAGTTTCACAAGTAAGAAAAGAATTTAAAACGATCTATAACTCTTACAAAAAAAGATATGACTTGTGTATTACAAGGTTGAAAAAAGAATATTACAGTACGACTATAACAAATGCACAAAATAAAACTAAAGCAACTTGGCAGGTAGTTAATAAACTAACAAAACAGAAGTCTGAATCTAGTTTTGATAATATGGAACAGGTGAATCCTCACAAGCTTGTGAATGATTTCAATAGTTTTTTTGTGAATATAGCTCCTTCTTTGAGTGGCAACTTGCAGTCAAAAAATGGCCAGGGAAAAAATTCAACACGTCTTCATAATTCATTCTACGTATTTGATATTGAAGAATCTGAAATCATTAAAGTAGTTAAATCAATGAAGAACAACTGCTCGAGCGGTTATGAAGGAATTCCTATGCGCATTGTGAAGAAATCTATTCACATAATTGCTCCCTTTCTTGCTCATATTATGGATTTATCCTTCAAAGAAGGTATTTTTCCGGATGCTCTAAAGATAGCCGTTATCAGGCCTATACATAAGAAAGGAGACTATACTGAACTGGGAAATTACAGACCTATCAGTCTACTAAGCTCATTTACTAAAATCTTCGAAAAAATTTGTCAGTTAAAATTCTAAAATTTTTCAAGAAGTTTCATGTTATCAAGAGTATCCAACATGGTTATGTTGGTAATAAAAATACGGAAACGGCCATATATGAGCTTACACATGCCATACTTTTAGCATTGGAGGAAGGGCAAATTCCAACTGCATTGTTCCTCGACCTCTCTAAGGCTTTCGACTGCGTTGACCATGGAATTTTACTGAAAAAAATGGAATTATCTGGAGTAAGAGATAAACAACTGAAACTTATAGAAAGCTACCTCTCCAACCGCCAACAAAAAGTACAAATCACTGTTAATGGGAACACATACACTTCAAGTGAGCTGGTGACAACTATGGGAATACCTCAGGGTAGTATTTTGGGACCGTTGCTATTTATTGTATATATAAATGACATTACCGAATACTTACCTGCAGATGCCTGTAAACCAATCATTTATGCGGATGATACCAACATTTTGGTCCGATCTGCGAACGTTTCGTCGTCAACTGTAGCATTGGAATCTCTTCTCGGATATGTTGAGGAATGGTGTATTAAGAATAAACTGATAATTAATGTGCAAAAAACTGAGTGCCTATATTTCACTACGGAGAAACAAAGTTGGACTCCTCCAAATATAGTACTTTACAACAACCAGACTATTCATGTGGGCCAACAAGCTAAGTTTCTAGGATTACAAATAGATAAAACATTGAAGTGGCTTCCACATATTGATCAAGTAAAAAGAAAACTCTGTTCTGTGATTTATACTCTCAAAGTACTGAAAAAGCAAGTGGAATCTAATGTGTTGAAGGTAATCTATTACGCTAATTTTCAAGCTGCAGCCTCTTATTGTATCATATTTTGGGGTAGCTCATCATATGCAGAAAGAATATTTGTCCTCCAAAAATGGGCGTTACGAACAATTTTAGGGTTGAGATACAGAGACTCATGTCGAACTCATTTCAAACAAAATAACATCCTAACCATATATGGCCTTTATATCTACCGCTTGCTATTATTTCTTCATAAACACAATCACTACTTTGAAGAGTGCAAGAACAGAAATAACACCAGACAGACATTTCCATATTTATATCCGACACATTGCTCGGCATTAAGAGAGAAGGGTCCGCAATATGCGGGTATAAAGTTATTCAATAGATTGCCAGTGTCATTGCAGAAGATTGAGGATCACAAGCTCTTCAGGAAATCGTTGTACAATCTGGTTCTAAGATGTGAACCATATAGTATAAGAGAATTTGAAAGATTATGTAGAGGTGTAATAGAATAGTGTCATACTTCTTGTAATCTTTTTGTAATTTGTTATTTGTTTTGCATTATTTTTGACTTTTTTCATTTTTCTTGCTGCACCTTCAAAATTGAAATATGTAGTGATAATTATTGAAAATAAATATTATTATTATTATTATTATTATTATTATTATTATATATATATATATATATATATATATATATATATATATATATATATATATATATATATATATATATATATATCTTGAAATTGATTTATTGCCTGTTTAAGATGTTTTATTTTGAAAGTTTTTAGCAATAACAGGCTTTTTTATATGAAAAAGTATATTTTTGTTGACGTCAACAAAAATATACTTTTTCATATCAAAAAAGCCTGTTATTGCTAAAAACTTTCAAAATAATATAATTATAAATTCGCTTCATCTACGCTTTTGAAAAGTACTTGGTGCCTTTGGAAAAAACATCGAAACCTGATTTTTTGATGCATGACACTGATGATTCCATAATAGAATGAAACAGCGCCATATTTATTTGCAACGAGTTCGATGTTCTTCGTAATGAACTAAATATTCACTTTCAAAACTTGACAGTGATTTCAAATATGATATTTGTTCTTCTTATTATCAATCAGTGGCAAATGATATTTTAGTGACACTCGATACACACAATAAGAGATTTTAGAACATTAATTTGTGTCAATTTCGAACTTTTGAATTAGTTCATGGATGGAGATACTTTTGCAGCCCTCTGTAGGAAGTCAACGAGCAAAAAACAATGTAAGTAGCTGCTTTAGTATGAAGTACTGATGTTTTATATACGAAGATAGTTCGTGCTATGTGATGAGCAGGCTTAACACATGAAGAGTGTTCTTGAGCAATAAAAATTACCTCAACATTATTCTCTTCTTTTGCTGCAAAAAAAAATTATTCTGCAGCATCCTGACTCCATGAGGTTGATATTTCCTTGCTGAGTAGACACGTGAGTGTGCCATACAAGAGAGGTACACGATACATAACTCTTCACATGTCGGTATAATTTGCCGACGATATTTCCATTTTTGACATGCTTTGTATGTCAATATTAATGAAAGCTGATATGTGAACTTCAAAGGGTTGCAATGTGTGCCCGGGTGCATGCATTGCAGCGCTTTCATTCATTATTCAACAATTCCATGCTCATCCTGGTTCATCCCCCCATTTCTTTGTGTGATGCGTTTTCTGTCACGCCAACCTTGTTTTACATCATCGATCCGATAACAACGCTACGTCAAATATACGAATTTAAACATTATTTCTAGAACGTATAAAATAAATCATTGTTTTACCAAGTTTAATTGCACTGTGGTATGAAAATGTTGTAACAATTGATGAGAGTTAATTCATGTTTGAAATTGGGTATTACTTCAAAAAAAAAACTGATATAAATGATTCATATTTCTTTCATAAAAATAATAATAATAATACAACTGTATTTCTTATGTTTCACAGTATCGCCTAATCGCAAAACTAACAAAACACAAATACGTCCACGAAAAACATTAATTAACTCTCCATGTTCCATGGTTGCAATATTCTATCTATTCAGTTATAAACTCTGTTGTCTTATATGGCTCACATATTATAATAAGGTCGAAAATGGATTTCTTGAAACTACGAAAATCCGGTATCTTCGGAAATCTTCTCGGAAGTACATTGAATAATTTCATTGGGGTATACATTGCACTATTTTCTATTAGACTCAGATTAAGGCTTTCCTTTAAGACTTAGACTTCTCGACTTAGACTCAGACTTAGACTTCCATTTTCCTCGTTTTGTTACAACCTTTATAGTTCTCATTGTATTTTTGATGTTTGTGTACGAATAATAAGCATTTATATATAAATAGTTCATTTAGTGTTAACAGTTTATTTGTTCTAAATACACCTCTGCAAGAGTCCCTCAACTTTATTCCGTATATTTACAAAAATATATTACCATCAAGGTATCTATCCCAACATGGTGTTTCATGACATTGATAGAATACACCACGGAACAAAGTCATCTACATAGAAAACCTACATGATTTTTAAACTTCAGATTGCAGTCCAGATATATACCTAAAAATTTAGTATGGGATGCTGTTGGTACTTCAATTTCTTCTAGAGTTAAGGAGTGTTGAGTTTGCTGGCTTGCTCTGTCCGTTTGGAAGATTACTCAATCTGTCTTGGTAACGTTGATAATGAGTCTGTTCTTATTACACCAATTGTTAATAGCGCTGAAAGTAATTTTGCAATTCTGTATTGCAGTTGGTACCTACTGTGCCGGTGCTGTGATAACTATATTTGTGTCATCTGCATACATGGTCATGATAAAGTTCTGCTGCAAAATATTAGGAGGTCATTGATATATACTATAAAGAGTAGGGGTCCAAGTATACTTCCTTGTGGAACTCCTGTTATATTTTTCAAGTTCTTAGAGATGTGTCCTCCATCTATCCTCACCTTTATATACTGATCTCGATTTTTGAAGGTCGATTTGTTTGTTCCTTATACTATATGAATTTAGCTTTGAAAAAGTTTGACACAAATGCTTGACAGAGTCAAATACGTTAGATAGATCCAGAAATAGAACAATTAGGATATTTCCCTTATCGGGAGCAGTCAGAACCGTATTCAACAACATAACTTTTGGGTTGAGGTAGGATTACAGTTTTATTTAAACTTAGTGGATTTATAGTTATACGCCGATTTTCGATCGGGAATTTGCCTTGTAATTTGTTCACATTATTTATCAGATATATCATAATTTTCAGGCAACAATACATAAATAATGATAAAAACACATACATAAGGAATTTCATATCTATCCTAGGATTCGACCTCAACTCTCTACCTCACAGAAGTGACCTATTATAGGTTGCCTAAAGATATGATAAAGTCAGTTGAAATTGTATTTGTTCAAAATAATGGAGTTCCCCTGTGGTTGAGGATAGATACAAAGGTGAAACGTTTTAGAATCTACTTCACTGAAAAGTATTTTTTCAATGAACATGAAAGAATTCAATTTCTGAATTGAAGAATCAACCCTTGGCTACCTCAGTTGTAATAACCATACATTTCGATGATGAATGTAAAATAAGAAACAATTAATTACAAAAGTAAAGTACATGACTTATCTGAAAAATACAGAGAGTGATTTTAACGAATACGAATATTTCGAACAACATAACCAAAATTACTATTTCATTACTAATTGAATTCGACAGTTTGGTCTCTATCATGTATCAATCAGATTTGTGAGAAAATTTGTTACTAAAACTTATCTTTATTCCAACAGCAGAAAAAATTCCGTTTTTTTGATTAATGATGTATAAAGACTAGTCATTACATTTGGAAAACAGAAGCATGCGCAGTATACTAAAGGCAATAAAAACCACTCCTATCAAGCACTTGACTACTGAAAGTACTGAAGTGGTTGAATTTAGAAAAAACTTCTTAATGATCAAGTTTAAAAACATTTGAAAAAAGTGCAGTTGTGAGTGGTTTCTAATAGCATAAAAACGTTGTGATTTAAGTCTTGAATCTTAAGATTGTTCAATAACTTCTGTACCCCGACCAAAGTAGGATTATTATTGTCATCATTGTATTTATCATCAAATGGTTCAATTATCCACGGATTTTCTGAACGCACATCTGCTTCCGTGAGATGACCACAGAAACCGAGGATATAAAAAAAAGAAGATGATCTTCTTCTATAGAATGATACTAATCAAAAGCCAGTTACACTTTTCATCATCGATCATATTATTTAGTCAACTATCAAAGTTATTGTGAAGTAAGGGTTCTAATAGGGGTTTTCAGCCAATGATACTTAATATACACTTGGACAGATAGCTAGATCTTTTGCGAAACGCAATATTTTTGTATACTGACATCGCCAATTGAAAAGCACTGATCTATATAACGTTTTCTGTCGAACACACTAATAATACTAATAGGTGATTTTTTGAGCGTACTTTTTTTAATGTTGAACAAAACACTCAATCTGCCTCATATATTCAAAATTTTCATTGAAATTGATAACTTGGCCTTTGCCATTTACATTTTAAAGATAACTTCATGTAAATGTTGTCCACGGCTCCGTATCAAATGGTCCATTCGGAACGTCCAATTTTGCGTTACTTTTTCAAGCATTTCGGCCTGGCCTGTATATGGCTCGATATCGTCTTGATGAAACCACGTATCAACCAAGTCAACTCGGCCAACTGGGGCAAAAAAAAGTTGTGTATCATGGTTCGATATCGTTTGCCGTTGACGGTAACGTTTCTTCCACGGTCGTCTTTGAAGAAAAATGGACCGATGATGCCACCAACCCATAAAACACACCAAACTGTCGTTTTTTCGGAATGCATCGGTAATTCTTGTGTGACATGTGGCTGTTCATCACTGCAGATGCGACAGTTTTGTTTATTTACATATCCGTTAAGCCATAAATGAGCCCCATCGCTAAACACAATTTTTCGATAAAACAGCGGATTTTCATTAAGCTGTTCTAAGGGCCATTCGCCAAAAATTAGACGTTGTGGTAGGTCATTCGGCTTCAATTCTTGCAGAAGTTGAGAAGTTGAAGACCCTACGGCTGCAATATTCTCTTCGGTACGCAGTGTATGCATGCGAGTCAACGGTTTAATGTCCAACAAAGTAAACTTGGTGCAAAATTTGGTGATAACAGCACGAATTTTTTTGTTCACCAGGTCGATTATGACGACAATAATATAGTCCTAACAAACGATACGCATTTTTCACAGAGAACGAATTTTGATTGTAAATTTCAACAATTTTCAATCGTTGATCGTTTGTAAGTCTTTCTATGAAATGGCAGAGTATACTGAAGACTTTTCACTTTCACAGATGATGTTTGGATGTTATTACCAACCAGTGCCGCCAATCTGAAAAACTTAACTCTTAAAAAATCACCCGTTGTAATCCAAGTGCTTTTTATTTCCATTTTCAACATTATAGAGGTATGTCTATTTCAAAATAATAAAACCCTGAAGTTTTATCGATTTCCAATACACATGATATTTATTCAGTTGGTAATTCATCTTTGCTCTTCGATATTCTTGTTTCCCTTCGTACTCAGTTTCGTTAATTGCCTCCAGCAAGTTGTCATAACGATACGAACAGAATAAATTCGGCCATTCTGGGCTTTCGAAATATACGTGTCCACGTGACGACCGCATAAACACCCCTAGGTGTCACCAAGCACAACGTTGTCGGGCCATTGAGGTCATCTCGGAGACATATGCAACACGGTTATCGGACAACTTCCGGCAGTTGCTGGCCTTCTCGCTAGTTACTTTCTCCCCCTTGTCAGCTTGTTCAATTCAGTTCAGACGATAGCAGCAAAGCGAATGGAAGGGACGGACTGATATCAGCTTTTGTGGAGTCATGTCCAAAGTCGTGACATGTGCTACTGAAGGATATGTAAATCATTTTTTCTGCAGAATGGTAGGCTTTTGAATTGACTTGAATTCGCACAAATCACTAATTCATTGAGCCTGTACTTTTATCGTTTCTTTGTATCAATGGATCTACTGCATAGGATCTCAGTATCGTAGAATTATGAACTCATCAGCAAAGATAATACCTGAAAATCAATTTGGTCATTTACGATGGGTAATTCGTTTTGTAGGCGCTTATTTCAATAGCTACCAGGAGGTCGAAACGCTTGCTTTTTTCAGTTGAATGCACCAGTTCAATTCAATTGAAGTCTACCAAATGATGGAAATTGAAACAATACTCAAAGAAATAAATTGTGCTCTTAATATTCAAAATTGACTTTTTGTGTTCATCGACATTAATGTTTATATTCCCTTGTGTTAGTCCTATACAGAAGACGGATGTTCCCAGCAACATATTTTGGGAACAACCTTGTTTTTGTCCATTTTCAGTCATTTTCTCGTTATTAATAAAGAATGACGTCTAGTTTCTTTTTTTGTATGACATGGTTTTCACATGATTTTTCAATATTATGTTACAAATGTTGTTGCTCATATTCGCTATATAATTTATTGGAAATATATATACAATTCATTCTTAGTTGACTATATCAAATGCATCAAATTATTTTGTCTTTTCCTTCCTTAATGGGATTATCTAAGCTACTTTCATTGTAAACATTATGAGTGGAAAAAAATGTTATAGTATTTGAAAATTTTCTTCACGTAATAGATTAGTGAACAACTTTCTAATGGGAGAATGAAAAGCACTGAATTTTATTTCAATGTGTTGGTGATTGTCTCAGTTATCATTATCAACAGTTAACCAACGGACAGTAAACTAACACAAGAAATTATTTCAATACACTGAAACTGTTAGGCAAAATGTGTTTTGTTTCAATTTTTAACTTGATTCTCCATGGTGCAGCATTAAAACTCTTATCGTATGTATCAAAGCAATCTTCTAGAATACAGAATACTGTAGGTTAATATCTGAGCAAATTGAATGATCAAAATTCAGAAGAAAATTAGTCAGACATGTATAAGTTAGCTTGTAGTGTCTGTCCTAAGTTGCATCTTGTTCAAACTGACAGAAAGTTAGGTCTCACAGTTTCAATAATGGATTCGCATTTCGCATTTGCACACAAAGAAAAAGGACAAAGACTAAGTTTGAAAATAAGTAATAATAATAATCTTTAAATTAGCATCGATAATATATAAATCAAAACAAAAAAAAGAAAAATATCCAAGTTTGATGAATGATAATCTGGATATGAAAATTATTGTTTATAAATTTATTCCAGTAGTGAAGTTGAATATCAGTGATTAGAACGATTTCTATGTAAAGTTGCATATGCCAAGATGGCCTAAAATTCATAAATCCTCAGTTTTTCTTCTAAATTTGCATTTTTCTCAATTCTCATCAATGAGTTTTATCTGTCGTGAACATAAATACCTTAGGTCTAAAGCGACCTAGGTTCTGGGCATTTCACAGTAAATTTATAATAATGAAATATAATACAATACAAACAATAGTGCTCATCTGTTCATAAAACCATATATTTACTTTTATTTTCTTTATTTTTAATATTTTTAATTAAATCTATTCGTTTTGTCCCATCGTCTAAATTTTCATTTGAAATTATTGTATTTAAACAGTATTCAGTATTATACATTATTATATTTTTGAAAATTAGTTATTTAATTGGTGATATGTACTTTTTATTTGTTAATTAATGACTTCGAATGTCCTAGATACCAAATATAAAACCTATCTAATAGCTCTAATTTCAATTAAATTCCCTATTCCAAATTCACTATTAAAGAAATTTTATTTTTGTATAAATTCATACATTTTTCCATGAATGAAGAAAAAATCGAATTATCAAATATAATATTTTTCAGACCTTTTGTTTCTGAACTTGTTGTATTAATTTTTTCAATCCGTCTCTGCTTCGCGAAATCAGTAAAACGAATAACGTACCAAAATAAAACTCGTTAGGGTCGAACACCGAAGGTATAATACGTATTAATAGAAAATAGAAAAGGGAGAATATTTCGTTTTCCAGATAATTCTATATTTAAAATTCCTCCAGTTCTTAGTGAAATTAAAACAGGGTATCCTTTCGTAGGAGATTCAGTTTAAAAATAAATCAAAATATTATCACAATCATTAGAATAATTTAAGGTATTTTTCCTCAGCATATATCGCAATGAGATATATTTCAGTTACAGAATTACGATATAATCTCAATGAACTCCAAATATATAAATGCTTTACTTAAACTACTTGAATAAAATATGCCTTCTCTCTGTTTTTATCCCAGAATTTAAAAATAATTTGAGTTTGACACATTTGAATTATTTGACACATTGTTGCAATATCTGACCGTAGAGATAAGAGGAGTTGCCAAATCCTCAGAAGTTCTTTATTCGTAGGAAAAACGGTTTTCTTACACTGATCGAAGGCATCTATTTGCTTATAATTATTACCAAAAATCTTATATGACACAAGAAAACACAAGAAAGTAGCTTTTGGGTTTTACACAAACTGTAAAAATGAAACTTTCACTCTAGCTATTATCAAGCACTGAAATATAAGCTCACTATTCACGAGGATTCTGAATACCGTGAAAGATGGGGTCACGACACGATGACAACCCCCTCTCTCCCACTCAAGGAAATATATATATATATATATATATATATATATATATATATATATATATATATATATATATATATATATATATATATATATATATATATATATAGTACAATAATTTTTCGTGTTAACCAACCACATGCGGACATGAATAATGTATTAATATTTTTATGGTGAAAATTCCCTATTCGAATCCCAGTCGAGTTCGAAAACTTTTGAAATGTATTTCAATTCTCAATTTTCATTATAAAAATATTAAATTCAAGATTCACGAATATATACATTTGTTAAGATAATTATTCAGTACAAGTACAAACTGATTTGAAAAATATATGAATTTTTCATTGAAAAACTGAACAGTGTCATTCGATTTTCATTTCGGTAAATCTTTGTGTGTATGCAAGTAATTGATCAGAAACATCGCAATGAAATGAATATAATTTGATTGATAGAAAGTGCGGTGACTTCGCCCTTTAGTATTTACCCTCCCGTCAAACAACGAAATTGATTTTTACTACCTAACATTACACATTATGGGGAAATAAATCGGAGGTTTCGGTTTGTGCTGAGCTGAATTCGATAAAAATTAAATTTCCGGCAAATGTGGTCACGTATTCTGAACCCTTCCACCTGCCTTGCTGTTTTATTCAGATTTTAGAGTGAATATATAGGGGAAAGTGGTATAATTCAAGAAGATATACTAGAGCTCCTTTTTAGGAGTAGATTGCTACTTCTTCGAATGATTCCTTATTAAAATTGTTCAATCAATTCAGAATGTTTAAAACTTTCAAAAAACTTGATTGTTACATTTTTCAACATCAATATTTTTGCTCCTATAAAATTTAGACTTTATATATACGTTGGTCCTGAACTATTAATGTATTATGTAATAAGAGGTAGTAAAAAAAAAGTATATAAGTATTATTTCAGCTTATTGCATATCAGAAATCAAATAGGCCCTAAAAATTAAGGGTTATTCTTTAATATATTGAATGAAAACTCTTAGCTTGGTTTCACAAAAGTTATTATAATTGCTTGACAATTGTTTCAGGATTTTACCCTCTTTTCAATAGCAAAACTCAAAACTTATTTTATGTTATTGACATTTTTATTTCAGTTTTTGAAAATGAGGTAACATCCCGAAAAAAATGTCAAGCAATTAATTTTCGTGAAACCAAGTAAAGTGTTTTTATTCAATGGATTTCAGTTAATGTGTCTCGAATAGAGAAGAAATGAAAAACACTGAAATTTAGAATACTATTCTTCTTTTCGAAGATAAATAAATTTGATAATATTGAACTCGATATTAATTGATGTTTGGGTACTAAGAGTTTCCTTATTATTTCGATAATTGATGGATTTTCTATTTAATTATTAGAATATGTAGATTATGAAACGTAACATACATTCGTATCAAAAAGTAGATACTGTATTGTATTTTTCTTGAAATAATGAAAAAGCATTAGAAATTTGTGTATAAGTATGGGGACTTCTTTAAACATCATGTTTATATTTTTAACTTTTTTAAATGAGCTGTATTAAGTTTTGATAACGGATAAGCCACCAGAAACATATCTAGTGAATTCAAATATTTTCGTGGAAATTAGCTCAGTGTTTTCTATTATATCGTTGTGAACGATGTTTCAAAAAAATTATCTAATGTTCATCGAAATCATTACAAATTCTTTCAGTAGTACCAGCGTAATCAACGCTAGAAGAGAAAGATAGAAAAACACAAGAAAAACTTTGCATGAAATTGACAGATTTCACGATAATGTCATTGAATAGTGTTAGGTTTACTTGGTGTAAATCCATTGTAATTGAATATAATATAAAATTAAAAAACTTGAACTTTGATTTACACTTTTTTTGACAACATAGCATGACGCGTTTCGTCGTTATAAACGACTTCTTCAGATGCTACTAGAATACTGAGTACTGACTACTAAGTATTCAGTAGCATCTGAAGAAGTCGTTTGTAACAGAGAAACGCGTCATGCTATGTTGTCAATAAAAGTGTAAATCAGAAGTTCAAGTTTTGAATTTAATGTTATATTCAATAATAATGTCATTATTGAGGAACAGTTGAAAATCAAGCATTTGAGGAAAGAAAATTGAAAGTAGACTTCAAACTAGAGAGTCTTATACATATTAAAGCATAAGATAGGTTTTCTTTATATAATAAAATAAGTTTAAAAAGCATTTTCCGAACTTCTAACGATATTTCCTGAAATTACTACTAGAAATGCTAATAATTGGAAATCTGAAATTGTGACAGTAATTTCTGATTTTTTTTATCAGCAAATCTATGAATTAGGCAGATCATTTTAGACAACAAAAGAATCCAACACTGTTCACAAAACAATTTTTAACTTGCCAAATAAATACTAAAATAAACCAATGAACTTTTCTTCCTGAATTACGAAAATCTAATGTAGGTCGTACTCAAAATAATAATTCTATAAATCCCAAAAGTTACAAATATACTATCGCTTTTTGACACCAATTTCATACGTAAATGTAATAGATATCACCCAATTACCAAAAGTGACACACGGAAGCCATAAAAATACTCATCCAAAACTTACAAACGAAAATATCACGTGCAGAAACATTTAACCAAAGTCAAGAAAGTTTGATAATATGAAGATTTAGAAAAAGAACGTTACACTAAAATATCAATACTGACATGACAACATATAAATTACGAAACTCTGACTCACCTCTTTGAACAGATATCAACCCGCGTTAAAACCCGCGGAGCACGTTGTTAAAGTTGGGGTGGAACAACAGCAGACAGACAAATTCGAAATAGTCTGTTCGCGAGCACGTGCCGACGGGGAGAATGAGCGACACTGCGAGCAAGACGACGTACGGCGTCGGTTTTTAGGGGCGGCGCTACAGGTGACACCTCTAATTAATAAAACCACCACATCACAATTCCATCAGCGCTTATAATGGTTTCAGCGTCGAAGGCAGGATGACGTGAAGAAAGAAAAACTGTTTTCCACCACTGACAAAAAACTATTAGCTTTGCATATTTGGAATATATTTTTCCTGCCTATGATGGTTTTGCAAAAAAGTTGGCAATAGTGTGGTTCCAAATTTTCATCATATTCTGGCAAAGCATGAAATTGTAACAGAATATTACCTAGGTATAAAATTTACTACTAAAAATTATACTATCCTCAAAACTTTTGCGATCGATAAGCTTGGTCAAACTCTTCTGTTTTTTTCATTTGAAAAATTTCAAAAGACTTACTCGAGATGCAATGGTAAATGCGAAAAACAGTTGACAAACATGTGGCTTCCAATTGTCATCATATTCTGGCTAAACCTAAAATTGTTACAGTATATAACCTGAGTATAAAAATTCACTACTAAAAAGTATACTATCTACTAATCCTCGAAAGGTTTGAGATGGATGAGTTTGCTCAAACTCTTCTGTTTTTTTATTTGAAAAATTCAAAGGTGTTACTGGAGGTGCAATGGTGAATGAGAAAAACACTTGACAAACGTGTGGTTTCCAATTGTCATCATATTCTGACAAAACATAAAATTGTAAAAGAAGATTTCCTAGGTATGAAAATTTACTACTGAAAAGTATATTTACTAATCCTGGAAAGAGTTGTGATGGATGTGTTTGCAAAAACTCTTCTGTGTTTTTCATTTGAAAAATTCAAAGGACTTACTGGAGGTGCAATGGTGAATGAGTTAAACACTTGACAAACGTGTGGTTTCCAATTGTCATCATATTCTGGGAAAACATACAATTGTAACATAATATCAACTGGGTATAAAAAATTACTACTGAAAAGTATAGTTACTAATCCTGGAAAGAGTTGTGATGGATGTGTTTGCTCAAACTCTTCTGTTTTTTATTTGAAAAATTCAAAGGACTTACTGGAGGTGCAATGGTGAATGAGTAAAACACTTGACAAACGTGTGGTTTCCAATTGTCATCATATTCTGGGAAAGCATACAATTGTAACATAATATCAACTGGGTATAAAAAATTACTACTGAAAAGTATATTCACTAATCCTGGAAAGAGTTGTGATGGATGTGTTTGCAAAAACTCTTCTGCGTTTTTCATTTGAAAAATTAAAAGGACTTACTAGAGTTGACAAACGTGTGGTTTCCAATTGTCATCATATTCTGGCAAAACATAAAACTGTAAGAGAATATTACCCAGGTATAAAAATTTACTACTGAAAAGTATATTTACTAATCCTGCAATGGTGAATGAGAAAAACAGTTGACAAACGTGTGCTTTTCAATTGTCATCATATTCTGGCAAAACATAAAGTTGTAAGAGAATATTTCCCAGGTATAAAAATTTATTACTGAAAAGTATATTTAGTAATACTCGAAAGATTTGCGATGGATGAGTTTGCTCAAACTTCTCTGCTTTTCTTATTTGAAAAATTCATAGGAGTTACTGAATGTGCAATGATGAATGAAAAAATAGTTGACAAACGTGTGGTTTTCAGTTGTCATCATATTCTGGCAAAAAATTGTAACAGAATATTTTGCAGGTATAAAAATTTACTACTGAAAAGTATATTTACTAATCCTCGAAAGGTTAGCGATGGATGAGTTTGCTCAAACTCTTCTGTTTTATTTTTACTTGAGAAATTCATAGGAGTTACTGGATGTGCAATGGTGAATGGGGAAAACAGTTGACAAACGTGTGGTTTTCAATAGTCATCATCATCGAACAAAATGCATTCGGGAATACTCGTACTTATTTCCAAAGTTTGAGAAACAAATATACTTACGTACTACCTTCACAGTAATTGTTAGAAAAAATTTCGAAAGTTCCTTATTATATAAACTGTTAATATTGTACTGTTTTAGCCCTGAAGAAGAAAATGAACATTTTCAAAAGCTTGGGCAGTACTAAAGAGGTAACTTATTTTCCTGTCCTGGACTGCAATCTCAATTTAACACTGAAAATACATATCAATAGTTGCGAAATATTGAACTATAATATATATATATATATATATATATATAATATATATATATATATATATATATATATATATATATATATATATATATATATATATATATATATATATATATATATTGTAAAGAAATAATATTTCTTTAATTTTGAATTTTGCCGCGCTTGCTACATTACCAATGACATTGACAACTGACAAGCGCTAGAGTCTGTGGCATCCTTGGTCTGAGGTCTATGGTCAGTTGAGAGGTTATAAAAAAAATAGCATTGTAAAAGAGATTTATTGTGATAGATTTGTTAATTAAAATAGATAAATAAGAATAATTGGTGGAAGAATAGAGTTTAATTGTCGTTTTATAACATCTATCCTTCAATTTTAGGTTAAAAAATAAACTCATGCGTTGCTTCTGAAAACGAAGGTTTATTTCGTTAGTTTCTCACAAATACGATAACATATTTAACTACACTATTATTGCAACTTTACCTGAAAACGAAGAAACGACAATTAAAGTCTATTCTTCCACCAATTATTCTTATTTATCTATTTTAATAAACAAATCTATCACAATAAATCTCTTTTACAGTGCAATTTTTTTATAACCTCTGAACTGACCATAGACCTCAGACCAAGGATGTCACAGACTCTAGCCCTTGTCAGTTGTCAATGTCATTGGTAATGTAGTAAGCGCGGCAACATTCAAAATTAAAGAAATATTATTTATATATATATATATATATATATATATATATATATATTTAATATATATATATATATATATATATATATATATATATATCAGAATATATATATATGAATACGCCGTTCTGACGATAGGCAATATAAACTTCTTTTATAATATATATATATATGTATATTCCGATATATATACATAATCAAAATGCAACGCAAATAAGAACGAAAGTACGAATACGAGTACGATATCGACAAGTGAATCATTTAAAATCTATATCGAAATTCTACATACACAAATTTCTTGATGTAGCTTGAATATCAACGAGATTTACTTCGAAATCGTCATCCATCTGCATTGTGCCATCACTTCTTTCGTGCCAACTAGATCAATCCTTCAAAAGAAGCGTTGGGGCGTAATGCGTCTGAATGTGATAAGTAAATATGATAAGCAGTTGATTGTTGCGGAAATGGAAATGCTTTGAACAAGTCTATGCGAAAACGACACAGCTGTCTTCTCCTAAAAAATGACGAAGATTAGGAGTAGACAACAGTTTGTTTGCTGGCTTTTCATTTGATGCTACATATTCTTGATATATATATTTCTCTTCGTCGAAAATTGCTGCAACACTGCACATATTCAAATTGAGAATGGATATTTCGTAAGTATGGAGAATAGATATGAAAACTTAAGTGTCATATGGTGGATTGTTTCAGACATTGTCTATAAAAAACCATCAAATATAGAAGCGATGTTGTAGTTTAATAGACAGTCTGAACATAAATGGTGTTAACGTTTGCTTACTCAGTCTAATTGTCTTACTTTCGTTCACTGTTGCAGTTTTCTTCAGAAATGATCCTCTGTTCGAGTGGTGGTGGACCTCTTTTTCCGTATCTTTCATAAAATTCAAAAATTGTATCCATCAAGGATTTTAAGTAACTACAACATCTAATGGGGTGCTTTTCTGTTACGGTAAATGTTTCACATCTTGTAGATTTGTCACCAAATCAATATACTATGCTGTTCGAATTAATTGGGACAAACATTTTTTTTCTTCGTTAGAGTTTCAGTAGTAAGTATGTGAGTACCAGGGTGGCCCAAACACCCTCACACCTGCTTGTTTACTACCTGAGGTGACGTGAGGGTTCGACCTTTATCATCATTTTCTTTCTGGCGGTTTTACCTCGCCAGCAATTCAGTTGTGAGTCTACCGGTGCGACAGTTGGTGGTTTCAATTTTGATACGTGCTGTATTGTCTTGTCCAAAGATGGATGTCACTCCGAGGAAGCGTACCAAAATTATCGCGCTTAATGAACACACATCAATGACTGGAAGAGATATAGTTGAATCTGTTAGTGTGGGTAAGTCCAGTTTCGAGAATTTCAAGAACATTTGAAGAAAGTGGCTTATCGTCTCCAAAAAAGAAAAAGAAACTGTAGCCACAAACGCAAAACTACTTCAAGAACAGACAATTCGAAGGGATTCGAAGAATCTTCCTTTCACCATTAATTCCGTTCGAGAATCTTCGAAGGGTTTCAATGGTTTCTGGTGTGGAGGTGAGCACCTCAACTGAGCGAAAACGACTGCTGGAGGTTGACCGTAAGGCAAGAAGACCAAGAAGAAAGCAACTGCTTTCTCAGAAAATGATGAAGAAACGTTTGGCATGGGCCAAAAAAACCGTGCGTGGACTGTGGACGACTGGAACAAGGTGCTTTTTAGTGATGAGACACATTTGATTGTTCAAGGGTACAAATCAAGTAATGTTAGACGTAGTGATGGGGAAATTTTGGCCTGATCACATCCAGCAAACAGTAAATCATCCTTCGAAACAAATGTTTTGGGGTTTTTATCAACCAATAGCACTGGACGTTTAGCTACTATAACAGGGATGATGAATTCAAAGAAATATATAGAAATCTTGCGCACCAGGATTGTCCCATTCATGGAAACGTTTGATGGAACACTTCAGCACGACCTGGCTCCTGCCACAATTCCAAATAAGTGCAGGCCTTTATGGGTGAGAATGAAATAAAAGTACTCGATTGATTGGCCGAAAAATTCACTTGATCTCAATCCCATTGAGAATTTATGGAATATTTTAAAGAAACGACTGGCAAAAATGGATTAGTGTGGTTTCATGATGACGAATTGAAGAAAATCTGCGCTACGCTAGTGGAATCGATGCCTAGACGAGTTCAAGAAGTTATTTCTGCAGAAAGGAGGACATACTTCATATTAATATGAAGAATTTACGCTATTTTGTAAGGTGAGATTTTACGAAAACATTGTTTTTATCCTTTGTCCAAATTAATTCGAACAGCATAGTAATTTCTAATCTGCAGCATACGATAAAAAAAGTCTTTTGCGGTATACCACAAACTACCTCGAATCCAATCTTGGCATCTACTACAAATCAACCTGGATATGTATGCAGACCTTCTAGTTATTTGTTCACCACTTGAAAAATACTTTTTTATTCTTGTGAATATTTTTGTTCTGATTGAACAATCATTTTTGGGTGTTAAAGAAGGAATATCAGGAAAACCTTGGTATATGTTCTGCATGTGATTGTCTAACTCACTCATATGTTCGCCAGCATAATAAAAATGCTCTATTGAAAAAATCGAATTTTCTAAAGAAAAATTATCTCTTTTTGAATTAAAAGCATTTGATTATTGTTAAACAATCAATTATCTTCAAGTTCGTTGGAGATATTAAAAAAAGAATACACTGTATACATATTGAAATTCTAAATGTATTTGTCTCAATTATGGATAATAGATATAAAAATTCATTCAATATATGAACTTGCCTTGTCATTTAAAGCTATACGTGCCTAAATACAACAGAAAAATTTCGAAGATAAAATTCGTATAATTGTCATTGAGTCGAAGAATAATGCATTCTTCAGTTTTTCTCTATACCTACATCAAATGGGAATCGAGTTTAGTAACACTGATTCAAATAATTCTATGGACTTTAATTTCTATGTTTGAATGAAAATGATTAATTTGCAAACTGTTAATAAACTAGTATGAAATATCGCACAAAATAGCAATTCAGAAGTTAATTTGGCATAGATAAACTTCCAGTTGGAATATAACGCTGATTACAAATATAGATAATGCAATTTGTACGAATGATTTTTGATCAAGTAATTTATGACCGCTGACTAGGGAAAAATAGATGAACAATTTCAGACTGATGCGTTGATAGACCGACTCTAGTCCCATTCGATTTGGCTTGATGAAAATCTCAGTCAATGGAAAATCCGGAAAATATATAGTGGATGGATAACGGGAACTAGTTTCCGATTTTAAAGCGTAACAGTTAAAATGAGAAAATTATTAATTCAGTATAATGGATTTAAAAACACGTAAATAGAGGATCCACATGTGGTAAAGAATCGCAATTTTCAAACTGTAATTTCTCTGATGGTTAGTTATTGATAATTTGAAAATTGAGAGTGAAAGTTCAATGATGCGTTATGTTTAGCGCATTTTCATTGCACAAGATAGAAGAGAAGTATTAAGAAGAGAGACTTAGAGACGGAAAGATCTACACACTCATACGCACCAGAAATATATCAGTTTTATATATATATATATATATATATATATATATATATATATATATATATATATATATATATATATATATATATATATACATTTTCATTGCACAAGATAGAAGAGAAGTATTAAGAAGAGAGACTTAGAGACGGAAAGATCTACACACTCATACGCACCAGAAATATATCAGTTTATATATATATATATATATATATATATATATATATATATATATATATATATATATATATATATATATATATATTCTAGAGTCTAGTGCCCTCTAATATCTCAAGCTGCTAAGGAAGAGAATTGTAGAGCAGAACTGAGCGTTTAACAGACATATCTGAGAATCCTCATGATTTCGTTCTCATTTTTCAGGTTTTTAAAGTAATTGAGCTAGCAATTAAACAACATATGCAAACGATAAATATTTAGCCCATAACACCGTGAAAAAAAAATATTTACTGAACAGTCTGAATGAGTGCGTATACTGAATATTCGCAATTGATCTCACTTGAAATTGAGAAAAAATCTCGATTGAAACTTGGAAACATTGAAAAATTCATAACATTTCACTATTATAAATATACAATAGGTAATTGTAATTATAATTTTACACGTAATTGTATAATTATAATTAATTGTAATTGTAATTAATTATTCACGTAAATATTGTGAGAGAATCGAGTCAACATCCAAATCAGTAATTATATTAACCACAAAGTACACTGTTTGATTCGTAATAAGCATCGCAAGTGTGTTTGGCAGTAATAATACAATGGTATCTACTTAAGAAATAAAGCAGAGCTAATACAAATAGAAAACGTTTCTTGGGATCATGTTATCAAAAAATTAATTGCAAAAATATGTATCCAATGAATTAAAATACTTGATTAGATTCTTCGAAATTCTTTACTAATGGGTGTTTTTTTAGAGGTATAGAACTTTAAATTGCAATAAAACAACGATGGAACATTCGATTGGCAACAGGTCCAAAACGTAAAATTAGGCGGTCACCAAACGTGTCTTTCAATAAATCGATTGTGGCACGAGCTGTGTGACATGTTGCGCCGTCTTGTTGAAACCACAGCTCCTGGACATCATGCTTGTTCAATTCAGGAATGCAAAAGGTTGTATTCATGGCTCTATACTGATCGCCATTGACTGTAACGTTCTGGCCATCATCGTTTTTGAAGAAGTACGGACCAATGATAATCCAATAATAACCAATGACGCCCACAAAGCGCACCAAACAGTCAGTTTTTCTGGATGTAACGTGTTTTGACATACACATGAGGATTATCTTCACTCCAAATGCGACAGTTTTGTTTGTTGACGTAGTCATTCAACCAGAAGTGCGATTCATCGCTAAACAAAATTCGCTTATGAAAGTTGGGAACAATGGCAATTTCGTTTTGGAATTATATTGCACTATTTGCAACCGATGACTGTAACGTTCTGGCCATCATCGTTTTTGAAGAAGTACGGACCAATGATTCCACAAGCCCATAAAGCGCACCAAACAGTCGGTTTTTCTGGATGTAACGGTGTTTTGACATACACTTGAGGGTTTTGTTTCATTTTTTGTTTCGCATTTGACAAATGCGTCAGTTTTTTTTGTTGACGTAGCCATTCAACCAGAAGTGCGCTTCATCGCTAAACAAAATTCGCTTATAAAAATCGGGAACAACGGCAATCTCGTTTTGGAATTATATTGCACTATTTGCAACCGATGACTGTAACGTTCTGGCCATCATCGTTTTTGAAGAAGTACGGACCAATGATTCCACAAGCCCATAAAGCGCACCAAACAGTCGGTTTTTCTGGATGTAACGGTGTTTTGACATACACTTGAGGCTTTTGTTTCATTTTTTGTTTCGCATTTGAAAAATGCGGCAGTTTTTTGTTGACGTAGCTATTCAACCAGAAGTGCGCCTCATCGCTAAACAAAATTCGCTTATGAAAATCGGGAACAACGGCAATCTCGTTTCGAAATAAAATTGCACTATTTGCAAGCATTGTTCAAGCGTGAGTCTATTCATAATGAATTGCCAAACCAAACTGAGAATAAATCACTTCTCAGCTGTTAAATCGGTCGCCATCTTCAACAGTAATGCCAACTTAAAGTTCTATACCTCTAAAAAAACACCCGTTACATTCGATATTTATTTCGGCCAGCTAACCCATTATCAAGAATTCAATAGCTTCAGTTGTAATGAATTCTTGATTATGGAAATATAATATTAAAAATGTAATACTTCATTTGTGTTAAACTCATGACAGTGGGTTAGTAGCCGCATCAAGTGGATTGAAGAATTTCAAGGAATTCATACAAGTGTCCTCAATCATACGATATATTTCAAAATGTTGCATCAAGTATTGTACGAGGAATCAATTAGTATTATTTAACATGATTACAATTCGATAAAATTTCTTAAATAAAATATCAATATATACAACAGGTTAATAAATGAGAATAAGCACGAATAAGGTTGAAAAATATAGAAAGAGTAGGTATTGAGCCAACGTATGAAGTGTTGATGACAAGAAGACAATCGTCCAGTAAACCTCAAAGTTAAAGATGGACCCAGATAAAATAATAAAATTAATTTGAACTAGAAAGAATGATATGACTCTAATTTATTATTTCTATGAATACATATTTCATTTGTTTGCATTCTATGCATTCAAATAAAATTTTTCATACACCATTTATAATGGCATGTTGAAAGGTCTACATGAAATATACAGACTTGAATGACGTGTCATATGCTCCAGAATGTCGTTACCGAAAGGCCGCAGATCGTCGTTCCGTAATCCCACATGGCAGAATATCCCGGGTTAATTTAACATTTGTGACGTGACATGTCATCACCACTTGCGGCTTCCTCACGACTATACTTTTCTCATTCTGCAAATCGACAGAGCCGCAACAGGACTGTCTTCAGCAAAAGCTCCATTCAGAACTGAAGTTATTCAACTCTTCTCCAAAATATCTTTTCAAATCGAATAATCTCTATGTATATAAATAAATTGCTGTTTGTTAGTCTCGCTAAAACTCGAGAACGGCTGGACCGATTTGGCTAATTTTGGTCTTGAATTATTTTTGAAAGTCCAGAGAAGGTTTAAAAGGTGAATGAATATGAGCATGCTCGGAATTGAATGAAAACAACACTTTTGTTTTTCCTTTGATGTGTCCCCCGTCGTTCAGAAATCAAATTGATAGAATAGTTTCAAACGAATCTATAATATAAAAATGAATTGCTGTTCGTAAGTCTCGCTAAAACTCTAGAGCGGCTGGACCGATTTCACTAATTTTGGTCTTGAATTATTTGTTGGAGTCCAGAGAAGATTTAAAAGGTGAATAAATATGAAAATGCTCACAATTAAATATGTGTCCCCCGTCGTTCAGAAATCAAATTGAAAGAATAGTTTAAAATGAAAAACCAATTAGAATTTTTATATCTTTCTTATCATATATTTATTCTTAGGGGATAAAATGCACTAAATTTTAGCTAACTACAGTTGTTAACTATCTATCAGATTATTTTTATGTAGATTGATAAATCCTAAGGTGTGTCACAAATTGAATTTCTGAGAGCTGAAGGCTAAATAAAATAATATTTGACAACCAACTAATATTTCGATATGTCCTCTATGACATAGAGTCTATGTCGATCGATACCTCATACAAAGAGTGCATCCTTTAATCTTAGTGAGTGGCGATTACCGTTAGGTGCGCGAGAACTTTCTTTACTTCGGTGATCCTTTGTGATAGTGACATTTCTAGTTATGTGCTCTTTTTTTGTTGACCTTTTGGGATAGTGACAATTTACCTCTAAGTGCGCGAGAACTTTTCTCACTTTGATTAATTACAATTAACGATGCCGAGGAGAAACGACCTGACTTAGGTCGTGGCAGTCAATCAAATGTGCGAAAAGCTACCTAACGATATAATATATTATATAATAAAATAATGAATTAAAACATTTGGATTGAGTTTCACTGAGTGAAACTTAACAACTCTACTTACGAATATGTTCCGGGCGGTTATCCCATTATTAAGAGTAATAACTTAATTTCTAAATCAATTTTGAAATTGACGAAATATCAAAATGCATCATTTCTATTTCTATTTTATTCTATAAATTTCTGATTTCAAGTAGAAATTATGCTTTCTGATATTTCAAAATTATTTCAGAAATTGACGTTCTGATTTAATTTTGAAAAATAAATTGAAATCAGGAATTTACAATTAGAAATAATGCATATTGATTTTACATCAATTCACAAATTAAATCAGAAATTTAGGTATTATTCATCATAAGGGACTAACCACTCGAAAAATATGTAGAGTTGATAGTGTTTCAATTTCAATTTATTATTAATAATATACTGCAACTCAACGGCTGGATCGACTTGAGTGAATTTTTGTATATGCATTGATTCATTTATTCTAATAGCTTGGAATGTCATGGCAGGACAACGTCAGGTCCGCTAGTTCTATAATAATAATGATAATAATCTGGATGACAAACCACAGAAGTTATTCAGCAGACTGTTAAATCATTGAACGCTTTACGGTTTTACCAAGTGAAAAGCGAAAAACAGGAATTAAATGTTCAGGTTTTACGAAAAGAAAAAGTAGCATAATGAAGGGGGTCCCAAAATTACCGCTAGATTTTAATTGAATTGAAGACACATTTCTTTGTTTTGTGATTTTAAATTTTTATTGCATCATGGAGTTTATAATATATGGTTATTTAAATGTGATTGAATTTCGATGATGCAGGGTTGAATGTGCAAATCATCGTAGGATACAGTTGTGTATTACCAAAAATCTCTCTTTTTTTATTAGAGAATTTAATTCAACTCAAGTGTAACATCATATTTCTCGATGAACATAAAGGTTTCCAGTTTTAAAACATTAAAAACCAAACACAGAAACAATGTTATCAAACAACAGAAAACTACATCAAGTTAGAAATATCAACACGTATAAATCTAATCAATTGGACTGCATAAATATGACAACAGTAAATTAACAAAAATTTTCAAAAGTTCCATACAATAACACATAAATTTGAACAAATACTTGAAATCACACTAAATTCTGCAATATTTTGTATTCGCAAATACCAGTACAGGTCTTAAACATACTAAATAATTTTATACTGCTCTTTATACCTCCTTACTGTCCAAAATATATGATTAAATCTACTAACCCAATAACAAAACTTTGATACATTTCTAGCTTGAATTGAATTTAAAATGTAAATTACAACTATAAATTATATATGTATTGAAATATTTCGTAGAAATGCATGTGATTTATTTCAAAATGTTCTCCCAAGCAAAACCACAACCATGGTAGCAATAAAAAATATATGTATTTTTCACGAAATTCATTAAATACTGTACTGTATGACTTAGAGGAATATTACATTATTATTACGACTGTAGCTGCCGTTTGCATTGCACCCCACTAATCTGCTTAAGGTCACTCCGCTACCGCACACTTTCAATTTCAACGGTTCAGTTCACCCTCGCATCGAGCCTCCCCTACAATTCGATTCAATTATTTTAACATAGAAATATAGCGCATTTCATATTGTTATTCTTGTAATAATCACCCTAATTTACCAAATATCAGCTGCCTTCAGATCGAGTACCAAAACTCATCAATACATTATAAAATAATATAAAAATAATATATAAATATATATATATATATATATATATATATATATATATATATATATATATATATATATATACAACTTTGTCAAAACTAATTAATTAGTCGTCAACTTTGTTAAAACTAATTAAACGTCAACGAAAATCAAGCTTTTAAGATTAAAAATAGCCTGTTATTTAATAATAGCTTCTTGCCAATAAGTTAATTTGGCAGTTAATTTGGTAATTAAAACACTTAGCTTTACAAAACTTAAAATGGAAACTTCACAATTGTTTCGAGGTGTTACCCCATTTTCAAAAGTGCAACTGCATAATCTTCAGTTTAACTCTTGAAAATGGTGTAACACCCCGAAACAATTGTCAAGTTTTTATTATAAATTATGTGAAAGCAAGCCAAGTATTTTTGTTCAATATAAATATTAAGTCATTATATGTGAACGTGTATATATGAATTTTTCAAATGAATGTTCTAGTGTTCATTTCCTTAAATATATATATATATATATATATATATATATATATATATATATATATATATATATATATATATATATATATATATATATATATATATATGAAAAGAGATTGTTAAATGTTAGTAGGTAGAATCTGTCATTTTAATTATCGTAATTTATCTAGCGGAAGCGATTGAGAGACTGAAATCGAGACGGAGGTTAACACGCCATCGGATCACCGCATGCTCAAATAAAACCCTGATAATTGACAGATTTCCATTGTTGAAACGTTTTTTACTAAGGATGAGAGGAGTGGTGGGGATTGGTTAGGCACTCGACTCATCTCGGCAATATAAAAATCTCCCCCACAGGGATCGGCGTCACAATTCTCCCATTCTATTGAAATCAGAGCACAGCTCGAGCTTTCCACCCCCACCCGTTAAATCCGCATACAAACTTACTACGCCTCCCGCTTTACCGCCCCTTTGCTTTTCATTCTGTCATGGATACGCGGCAGCGAACGCTTTTCATAATCCATTTTCTGATGGTGTGATCTCAAGAGGGGTTGATGGGAAACCGAGCTGACAGTAATTAACCCTTCGATATTGGAAATTAATTAGCTACATTCCATCGTTTTACGAATATCGGAAGAAAATACGTAATTGATGATTATTATATGAATAGTTATTGTATCATAAGTTTGAGCAAGATATATTTTTATGGTGCTCAGCAAACAATTAACGAAATTCTACCATCAGTTTGATATATACATATGAATTTCCATAAAACACATGCTCTATAAAAGTTCCCAAAGCTTTTTTGCCTAGAGCCTTTTCAGAATTTCCCACGTTTAGATGAGAACTTTCAAATACTTTCAAATTTCAACCATATAATAAAAACTTTTGGAAAAATCAAATTTAGACCAAATGGCAGCAATTTGCGTACCAGGTTAGTTCTAACCTTAAACTTTCAGTAGGTGATTTTCGTTGTACACCTCTTGTAGTCCAAGATCCGAGAGTGATCTGATATAACTTATTTTCACATACTTGTAGGTGAAGCCTTAGTTAGGTTCTTAATTGCTTCGATTGTGCTTTGCATACCTTTTTGCTAGTCGACCTCGCTTTGTGACACATTAAGGCAGGTACCTACCAGGCAAGAAAGGTAACTAAAAATATGAGAAAATTAACTTGAATTTGTATGGATGAATATTTTTCTAAAATAGTATACATTTTTGTCAGACATTTTCCATGAATTTTCGTCCGACGCTTTGGAGCTCTACAAAAATGCACTTATTTTTACATGTCAGATCAATAAATTACTTATTAAAAAAATGTACATCACTTATTTTGACTTGCAGATTGAAAAATTAAATTAAAAATCTGACATGTAAAAATAAGTGAAGTTCAAATATTTTTTGTAGAGCTTTAAAGCTTCTGACAAAAGTTCTGGTTCATGGAAAGTGTATGACACTTATGGATACTACTTCAGAAAAATATTCAACAAAAATATATGAAATGCAGTCATAGAAATTTGAGTTGAGTTTTTCTTATTTTCAGTTATCTTTCTAACTCATTACCTGCCCATGTGTCACAACAGCTCCACAAGCACGCAGGTATTTTAAGCACGAGACGCTACTGAGAACCTAAAGATTAATTCATGGGAAAATAAGTTATGTCAAATCGCTCTAGGATCTTACTATATTCACTCTTGTTTTGAAGTGAAAACTTCTTTTCCGGCGCTGTGTATTTTTTTGGAATGGGTAAAAATTTCTAAACTCGCGTCAGGACACGTGACCTTATCGAAAATTCGTAAGACAGATGGAGAGAGGGCAGGCGGCGCAAGGCGCTTGCGCGAATGTTCATGTGTATTTTTCATTCAATTGTCAAAGTTTACGTGCGCATGGAAATGATCTAGCAATTGACG
The DNA here is from genome assembly GCA_030704895.1 of Henosepilachna vigintioctopunctata. Lineage (NCBI taxonomy): Eukaryota > Metazoa > Arthropoda > Insecta > Coleoptera > Coccinellidae > Henosepilachna > Henosepilachna vigintioctopunctata. The sequence continues at coordinate 3,012,608 of JARQZJ010000067.1, forward strand.
CTATTGTTGAAAAGATGAATGTGTTAATTTTATCAGAAACTCATATGGGTAACGATGAAATAATTGACATTCCGAATTTCAACTTTGTTGCGAGTTTCAGAAGAAATAATCGTCCAGTGGGAGGAGTAGCTATTTATTAAAATATGAACACAGTTCATTATTGTACAAATTATATGGATGTGCATGTGAAATACAACAGCATGTTCAATGCTACTGTTTCTGATATCGGTGATATTTCTATAAGTCGTTGCCACTCTGGTGATAATCAGTTTATTATTATGGTTGCCGTTTACATCTCTCCAGATAAGTCATTGCGTGGTCTACGAGACTTCTTGTACGAAAATGTACCTACTTATTCATTTATTCTCATGGCGCATCTGCATTGCTTCAAAAAAAATTGGAAAAAGCTTTGATGAATTGCCAATGATTTTGAGTGGAGATTTCAACATAAACTTTGCAGACGATAAAACAAGTATTAATTGAATTTTTAAATAATGAATTTGGTTTAACTATGTCAAATGATCGCAATCTTAGCACAACGAAATACAAAACTACAATTGATGCGGTCTTTATTAGACACTTAAATAGGTTCGAATCAAAACTGTTCGTTTCTTATTTCAGCTATCATAAACCTATCGTATCAGTTTTAGAGTTTTAGAGATGGCTCTGGTGAAGATGATGATGAAAAAGTCGTTGAAATTATGGATGGAAGTTGATTTTATCACTTTCAGAAATTAGTTCTGAAGTGTTAAATTTTCAATGTAATATAAATTGTCATGTTTGTGTACGATAGCGCAATAAATGAATATTGTATTCCACCACATAAATAATAAAACTTTTATATTGATAATGAAAGCAATTCGTACAAAATTATTCACTAACCATTCCAAAATATCAAAAATGCACAACATTAATATTCAAGTTTTCACTTCTGCCGGCACTCCCGGAGTGCCACCCGTCGATTTTTTTTGTAATTACCTTTATTTCTACATTCACACTAATTACATAGTTAATTTGTTACTTCTAAGCAATGCTGATAGCACTGGTATCGAAGTAATTCAGTCTACAAACGTGTATGGAACTTATTCAGCTCAACATGTATATACAAAGCATAAATATACAAAAATAAAATAACAATAAGAGTAGATAAGCAAAAGTGAACAACCAATAAACGAATAAATAAAAACTGAAGAAAACATTAAATACCTACTGAAAATAGACAGGAAAATTCCCGAAAATTTAATAATAGGTATATATGCAATGAATTTAGTGTTACTTGAATTCAAACCCACATGCTGAAGTATATCGAGCGTGTTGAAAAGTTACACTAAAAGAAGAATGGAAGGGATATAACACTTCTCGCATTTCTTCTCATTTCACACTTCCTTCGAGTGTCATTAAAATAATTCATTCTAGATGAATACATTGATGAATTCAATGGTTAGAGAGACATTGGACTCGATTCAACACATCATTATAAGAAGAAACCAACTTGTGAAATAGAATTCAATTATTTAATAAATTCAAAAAAACCAATGACATATCACATATTTTTGCAACAATGATTCTACAAAAATAAGCAACTATCTTCTTCAAAACAGATTAAACATTACGCAATAATCTATATATAATTGATAATCAGTACTATTTCCGGAATTTAATGAAAAATAAAACTAAGGAATGAGTTATCTCTTCAATAGAATATCATTTTATAGGGTGTTGCTCTGTGAAAAGGTTAATCGGTGTTGACTTCTAACAGAACGCGATAATCAATATCAATAAACTGCAGTTCAGTTTTTTGAACTTCTTACATGAATATACAAATCGCATCTTTAATATTTTCGTAAAAATGAATTTATATAATGTAACTTTTCTAACTTTGTTGGTGATTCTGTCTTTAGTACAAAATAGTGAGTAATGAAATTTTTATTTCATCAAAATATATTTTATTAAGTATAACAGAAAATAGGTACCTTTCTAATTAGAAAATATGACTGTCCTCATTTTCAACTGTTTAATTCTGTTTTTATGAGAAAAACTAACACCTCATTTCAAGATGAAAGTTATTGTGGTATTTTTATGATTAAATAACAAGTATAATGATTATTAGTAACTTTAATATCATTGTTTTTATAATAAATAATGGAGAGCTAGACTACTTGTTGTTGGCGATGTTAAATTTTATGATAGAACTATCTATATACGAAGCAGTTGCTACTCGTATTATATGGATTATTAAAACTCAACTTTCTTGTACTAATTGTTTTGATTTTTAATTTTATTTTTTTTGATATTGTGCGCGGTTTTGAAATAATCATATTCTGTAGGTATGTATAAATATGAACGACTTTTATGAGTGGAAATTATGCTATAGTAATAATATAATAAATAATTATGTTATAATTATATGTCCTAGATTGGAGCATTAAATATCAATGACAGGTACAATTTTTTTTGTAATGAACAGGAAATATAGATTAACGGTTTATACTTTATTACAAATTGTTAATATGTGAAATATTCTCATCTATTTTTCATCGCTCAATACTTGCTTTGGACATATGGCTTCTTCATTATGAGAAAACCTCTGAGCAACTGATAATTAGTCGCATAATTCAATAATACCTACCTATGTAATTGTGATAACATTTAATTAACCAATCTGGAAGATTTATATGATTCATAAGATACTATTTTACACTAAGATGTTATTAAATGAAAAAAATGTTTTATATCAGTATTGGCATTGAGAGTATATTTCAAATTTTTGCGAATATGTATTATTTTTTCCATTAGTCATGCTTATAAATAATAATTTTTTTTGTTTTCATAATTGAATTACGATTTCAGTTACTGTATACTTGAGTAAGTTCAGGAAACAACGTTTATCTCTAGAAAATATTATAGTTTGTGATTGTTTTTTTTTGCAGTTATGGCACTGAAATGTTGGGTGTGTTGCTCATCTGCGGATCCTGAGTGTGGGGATCCATTCAATAATTCAACATTTCAGCTGATGAATTGTCATCGTCGGAGATTAGATGGAACTGAAGATCCAAGACCAGCAACGTGTACAAAGATCAAACAAACAGGTACAACTATTATTTGATGAATATTCCCCACTTTTCAAATGCGATGAGATTTTTTTTATACACAAATATAATATAACAAATATAACAAGAATAGACAAATTTAACAAGTTTCCAAATTTTACATGAGTTTATACTAGAAATTTCATTCAAGTTGGTTGAACGTTTTGGAGTTATCTGTATCTCCAATAAAAACTTGGAATTACCTGAAATAATGCAAAATATTTGATATTGCATCTACACAAAATTATCTCATTTGAAACTTATTTTATAAAGTTTTCCCAAAATAACTTTTTCATTTCAGTTGACGGAAAGTGGCAATATATTAGATCCTGCGGAGTTAAAGAACAATTTGAAGAAAGAACAGAGGACACAGTTTGTAAAACAAGAAACTATCCTGGAGATGTCATTGTGGAATATTGTTCATGCACTTCAAGAGATGGTTGCAATGATTAACAAGTTATTATACACTCTGTAAGATTAGCTTCTATATTTCAATTTATAATAGTGAAAAATAACCACATTACAAATATTTATTATTGAATGAAAACTTCGAATAAAGTATTTTAATTACATTTATTTTTATGGGATATTCAGCAAATAGATTAAGAAATAATAGCTCCTTCTGTCTCATTTAAAGGAAATAGATAAGTAAAGGTTATCAATTCTATTCTTCTTTCAATGTGATATAAACTCATCATTGTCTTTATATCTCTATTGTATTAAGAATGAACTGTGATCAGTTCAAGGAATTCAATTAGAGTTGAAGGTTTACATTTCTCACATCCTTATTATTTAAACTTTAATTCTAAATTCTGTAAGTTATTCTTCGGAACACAATTCTATCAAGTTTAAACAATTTCTAAATTTTATCAGCAATGATTGATATCCATAATACAACAATATTTAAAAATTTTTTCTCATAATTTAATATAAAATACGCATGACGACGTTTGAAAGTACTACTTCTTTATCAAATGTCTAAATTTCTTATATCTAGAAATGTCGTCATGCGTATTTTATATTAAATTATGAGAAAATTCTAAATATTGTTTCATTAAGGATATTAATTTTCTCCAAGTATCGGCCTCATCAATGATTAATATTATTGTTATAGCAATCTGAATTAGGTTGATATTAATGCCATGCTTTGATATTTTACAGTACATGATTTGTATGTGGATTTAACTTTACATATTAAATATGTAAATGAACTATATAGAAATCAATGGCTCCATTTGTAGCTTCAATAGTTTCTGCAACGAGAAACGTTCACTTCTCACTAAATTTGATTTTTGTTTAAGACATTATCTCTGCATTTTGTCGCTGCGTAGTCCAAAGATTGAGTAAGCAGTTTCATTTCCTTGAGGAATTTCAATTATTTAGAATCCACCTCTGAAGAAAACTGATTGAACTTAGGTACATAATTTTTGCATTGCAATCTCATTCGATTCATGATCAAATTTTGAAAAAACTTGTTTAACAAATTAAATTTTTAATATGTCCCCATATCCTTACATAAAACAAACATCTGTGAATGAGGGATTTAGATAACATTTGTGCTGTCTGTATTTGTAGCACAAGTGATGGATTCAAATTCCATGTTAGGTATGGATGTGGGTGTATGTCGTTTAAGTTTAGTGGATGTATGTCGTATAAGTTTAGTGGTTATAAAACGCAATAATGTATAATTTTTACACTCTCATTTGATTAAATTATTACTCAATAAACAATTGTCTTACCATTCGATGATATGTATCGATGATATCTTTATGCAAAGTTGTTCAATACATAGAGAAAATATTGATCATATGGTTTCATTTCTTTTTTAAACATTAATTGGTATAACAAAATAAAACTTAGAAAACACATATACAGCAGCATAGCTTAAAATAAAAATTTAAATGCAGATAACCTGCAATTATCAATGTAGATTATGTCAACTGTTGCAGTATGTTGATACACTACGCACTTTTGCAGTATGAAAATGATACCGATGACGTGTGTATCATTTGTGTCATATGAATCTGCCCCCAATTAGATATAGAAAGTATATTTTCAGACAAAATGAACAACTAATCTACATTTGAATATACATGATTTCTAATATCATCAAAAGTGTTGAAGATTCAATGTATAATACTTTTATTCTCCATTTAAAATGCCTGTACATGAAACAACTTCTTGTTGAAATAATCCATATATTATTTGCTTCATGAGATATTACAAAAGAAAATTCTATCTTTCATAATACTCTGATGTAAATGAATAGAAAGTTACCACTTTATTTGGAGAAAAATGGCCACTTTTTCATCAACTGAATTTACCAAATTAGTTGTATAACCTTCAAAACACAATAAAACACAAATTTCCTAAAAATAAATCTTATTGGGAAAAATATGTACAATAGAAATAACAGTACCTACAAAATGGCAAATCATTGTTATCTCATTAGTTGGGGCTGTATGCATTTCCAAGATATTGAACAAAAATTTGAATAATGCGACATTTCCACTCATCACTCGAAATAGAACAAATTATTATCTGAACAAAGACAGTCGTTTTCCAGGCATTCTTCCCTCACTATCGATAAGACCAGCCTGAATATACTCTAGAGATGGTAATTTTCGTAAATCTCCTCTTGCAGCAACTGCAGGTTGAGAAGACAATAGTCTTTTAGCCACTGTTATTATGTCATCTTTTGTTATGTTCTCTGAAAAAATGAAAGAAAAATCAACTGATTAAAAAACACTATTATAAAATATATTGATAACACAAATGCAAAGACATATTTATCTGGATGAGATATAAGAAAATAAATTTTTTTAATCACACTATTGGATTTAGCATAAAAATCATAAGAAAAGCCTTCAGATGAGGATGTTCTAAACAGTAATGTTTCCATTATATAAAATAAAATTATTTCATGTTATAAAGTTTATTTTTCTTTACAGGTCTGAATACTTTTCTGAATACAGGTTTTTAAATTACAACCATTTTGTCAAAAACTAATTGAAATTATTTGAAAAAAAAACACAAAGCATATTAAGAAATGTTAATATGTCAATCATGAATAATAAACATGACTGCATGAAAGGAATGGAGGAAAATAATAATGCAATATGGTGAAAGCCTATAAAATGATTGTTTCACTGTGTTAATTTTAATCTATTAATACATCAAAAAATGAACGAACATCAGAAAGAAATCAAATGAATTTGTGTACTACTTCCACATTTACCTAAACTATATTTTCCTTTTACTAGAATTATTTATATTACCATATTATATTATTTTATCAAATATTTTGATACTTGAATCATCCTATCGTGGATAAACCTATATTTAATTCAATATTGATCCACAGTTAGTTTAAAATTTTTATTGATGATTGATGAGGCCGATACTTGGAGAAAATTAATATCCATAATGAAACAATATTTAGAATTTTCTCATAATTTAATACAAATGCGCATGACGACGTTTTGAAGTACTATTTCTTTAACAAATGCTGGATTAATACTGTATTAATGTTGTACTGCTGTATTAATCCAGCATTTGATAAAGAAGTAGTACTTTGAAACGTCGTCATGCGTATTTGTATTAAATTATCAGAAAATTCTAAATATTGTTTCATCGTTAACATTTTATTTTTGAACTCACCAATTTCTTCAATGAAGTACTCTGGTCTCTTTCTATGCCCAATGGCTAAAACCTGCCTTCCTATATCTTCAAAAATTACTGGCCTAGATTCGAGATTCATTAGAAGCATCGATTGCAGTTGTGTTTTTGCTCTCTAAAAAAATAATTTCAGAACATGTACACTTATATATATATATATATATATATATATATATATATATATATATATATATATATATATATATATATATATATATATATATATATATATATAAACTATATTGAACTAATAAAGATATTAGAGAGAAAAATACATTTTGTTTATCACTTATTTATTATATTCCAACCACTGTTTCGTAGTATTACTACATTTTTAAGCCTGTTCAAATAAAGAAAATGACAAAAAAATGACATGTCAGTATTTCTGCTCATTCAGTTTAGTTTATATTGGCCATTTGAAATCTGAATAAAAATTATCAATATCTCTTCATTAAATCACTATTTCTAGTTGTACAGTTTCATTTGTAAATAAAATATGAAACATTTGTTAGAGATTATTACTCGTAACTAGATGAGAATGAAGAAAAATAATTAAAACAGAAGATAACAAAAAAGAACACTAAGGAAAAGATACTTTGTGCAAAAACACATTGCACCAGTTAAGATACATAATAATGAGACTTCAATTTTTTATAGACATTTTCATTTTTGGATTCTATACTTCAGTCATTATTTATATTTCAAATCATGTTATATTAAATATAAACATGCTTAGCTTTAGCTTTGATCATCAAATCATGAATAATAATTGTTCTATAGAACATTATAATAATAAGAGCAATTCATAAATAAACATTAAGTACTATGATTTTACCCTTAGTTCCTGATCTCCAATTGGCCCTGCCATATTGACCAATTCTCTGACTAAAACTTCAACCATCTCTCTTAAATGTGTTGGTGGTGCACTAGCATGAATGCAGAATAAACCACTATCAGCATATGCATGATTATAAGCTGTAGCGCTATACATCCAATGATACCTACAAAAAAATGATAACTCACATAAATATAAGTGTATATTCTGTTTCGAGATAAAGGAAGAGAATGTATTATTCACCTATTAAGTACATTAGTATAAAGTCGAGTATACATCCCTTTTCCTGGACCACCAGCACTAAATGATCCACCACCACCCATCATCATATTCAAAACACACATAGCAATGAAGTCTTTATCCTGATGTGAACAACCTTCCAGGCCAATCATTACATGGGATAAAACTGGCAACCCAGCAGAAGCAAATTGGGGAATATCACATTCTTCCTATAAAACATGATTGGTTTCAACACTCTGCTTAAGAATTTGGGCAGATTGAACACACACGTAATTAATTTTTTCACCATACTCAAGTGAGAATATTATAATGAATTTACTACCTTTATTGTTTATACAACCTACATTACATACAGAAAACGTTTGAGAAGATGATGTCTAAACATGTAACAGATGTCACTAAATTGAAAATTTTTTAAATGTTTTACTCAAAAGGGTTAAAGTTCTTAACCCAAATGAAATAAAAACGATATATACTGTAATTGTGGATGAATCAATGATTAGATAAACATGAACAACACTAACTGTAATCACTGTTATTACCTCAATGACATTCATTAGTAGAAAATATAAAATTAAAATTGAAATTTGGTGATATTTACTGTAACTATTCCTCCAGTGTATTGAGCTATGCTGTCGTCAATACCAATTAGGTTAGATGATTTATACAGGTTCTTTTTAGTATCCCAAATTGGTTTTTGATCTACAAAATACTTTTGGACAGCTCGACATAATGTATTATGCTCTACTCCAACACCTGCTACCACCATTCGTTTTGGTAAATAATGTTGACTCAAATATGTGAACAGCAACTCCCTATTTATAACTCCAAGATTATTTTGAGGACACAACTTTGGAAGGCCTAAGGTATTGTCAGTATAAGCAGCCTATAAAATAATACATTATATAATTTTATAATCATCCTACAATTACATAACTTGTAAATTTTATTGAAATACTTGAATTGCAATATTTAATGAAATGAATAGAACCAAAATCTTCAAACTATTTATCTAATATAAATCTTTTTCATTTTTATAAGAACATTATTTGATCAAATAACATTTGTAGTTAATAAAATTGAAACTGGATGAATATCAAAATTTTCTATTTATGAATACAATACATAAATAGAAAATAATAATATAAATAAAATAATAAACTTACGGCATGTATCATGTCCATTAACAATGTTTCTTGTTCAGGTCTCATATTCAATGTATCTAACTCAAAGTGTATTGCTTGTCTTGCTCCATCAACTTCCTCTTCTGTGATCTGCGGTCTTAGAGTTGCCTCTGCAAGCAGCTTTATAACCTCATCCAAACCAGATGTGTATGCTGACGCAGCATAAATGAATGTATCTCTAGATGCTTGACTGTCACAAATACCACCATGTTTCTCCAAAATGTTCAACATTTCATCTTTGTTGGGGCAGTTCAATGTTGACTATACAACATTAAATATTACAGGTTCAGGAGTATGGTAGAATATTATTATTTTCATAAAATAGGATAATGAAAATTACAGAAAGTAATGGAATAAGAATCACACTGGATTGTCACTGATTTTTGTTCTAGATAAAAACACGATTAGGATATTAGGATAACACTAGAATAGAAAACACAGAATAACTGCAATGAACCATTACTAGACAGAGCACCCATACACCCATTTTCATGAATATATTTAGAAATTACTTAATTATATTCAGAAATCTATCAAATTCAATTAGCAGTGAATTTTCTATTAGTACTATTTCTTATTATAAAGAAAACTATTTTATTTTTTCCTGAAATGAATTGTATTACAAGAAATCACTATTTTAAAATTTGAACTAGGATAAATAAATTTTTTCCAAATTTACAAGTTGTGAGTGTTGCAAATTTTTATGGTAATACTTATATGCCATCTTATTAAAGAACAAAATAGAGATAATGCAATATTTTAAATTACTTAAATAGATGAAATTCTGAATTAATTTAAAAATTCATTGAAGGCATTGTTAAATACTGTGGATTCTCTTTAAAGAGACTGTTTATATTTGATCATCTTGCTAATACTTACATTGAAAGCCAATTTTTCCAAAAAGTGAGATATTCCACTTGGATATGCAACTTCATACCGTGAGCCAGAATCCACCACAACTAAAACATATATTAATATCAGCAGAAATTAAAATGCTACTGGAATAGCATTATAATTTCATTGAAGCAACTGTCAAGAATACACCATACAATAAGGATGACTTGATCTATACAAATACAGTTATAATTACTTCAATTTTATCAAATAATAAAACACGATTCAATTGAGAATTTTGTTAGATTTCTTTAATAACATTATCAAGTTAAAAGTGTACAAAGAGCAGTTATACAAATAATTCTTGGGATACTGAATATTTCAATATTACTTAATGATAAACTTTGGTAACCTAAACTTTTTTCCACAATTTGATTTTAAACAAATAAGCATTTGAGAACATGCATGTAATGTCAAATTCCATATCATCTTACCTCCTAATGTGCAAAATTCTCCAAATCTATTTTCTGATGCCACAGTTAGTCCGTTTGATAATACTGTGACTTGAGTTTTTTGATGCCCGTCTTTAAGTGATGCATATATTGCTTGTGGTACATTTGGAACGGGCTGATCCATTGGTGGCATATCAATAACTTTCTTTTTAGATGGTACATTTACGAAAGCCCAATCTGAATATTTATTTAATATCGAAGAGGACTGCCATAATCTGTAATATACATAAATAGTGGTATACCGGAATAATAAAAAGACAGGTTATCTTACTGATTTTTGCACTGTATTCCTTTTGTGATTTCGGAAAAAGCTCGAAGTGCCATTTTTTATCAAATTTGTGAAATGAGAATGCTTTGAATTCGGTGAATCAATGAAATTCTATTTCAGAAGCATTTAATAATTGACTATTCACTACTCTCACATCAGAAAAATTTACAAAATGATTTTGACTTTTGACATATTCAAATAACTATCTCAATTTTATATCAGATTAATAATCACAGATTAAAGGCACAGAAATAATTTTTTTTCAATTATTTGAAGTTGCCATGATAAGCCAGAACATCGTTGAATAATAGAAATAAATGTTTACGTTATATGTATGTTCTAGAATCTAGAGGATAATTAGCACTTACAACGAAAGGTTGAGTTTTCGTTAAATAGGTTGCCTTTAGGTTATATTTCAATACATAAAAATATATGATAAGCTAACTAGATAGACAAATAATTTGCACTATTTAATGTTAAAAGCCAATTTGTTTAATAATAGGCACTCAACTGAATAAAGAATGCAAAATTTATATGAAAATAAAAGTGAATTATAAAACTATGCAGACAAATTTCTGTTCTCTAGTGGTATGTGGCGATGTAAAAACTTTGATTAAATTTATTGTTAAATGTAACAAGTATAATTCAACTTAAAATTTCAGGAAAGAGCTCATTAGTACTTTTGTTTAATGATTTGAAGGATTTTCAAGGCGAATTTTAAAAAAATTATTCTTTCGTGCATGTTCCTTGGGAATATTCTAATTCTTTGAACGATGTCCTCTATATATGTGTTGTTTACTATAATTTTACTGGACAACTATCGCTAAACAAAGACCGTCAAAAATTTTCGAATTTTTTCATTATATTTGTACAGAATAACAAACCCTTGTATGAGGACATTTTTGAACGTTTTCTTATTAAATAAATAAAAATAATTATTGTAGAAGAAGTTATTTCATAATATCTATATGGGATTTTCTATATTTTATTTTTGATTCGTTATGTAGTTTCATTTTAAAATTTCTCATTATTTATTTTCAATTATGATATGGTATGATAACTTTCATCATGTTATCAATTTTGATAGTATTATTTCTAATTTTTGAAATTAGGCGCATTTTATATTAATGAATGATACACACATTAATATTCAAATACTGTATATATAATATATATACAGTATTTATATATTATATATATATATATATATATATATATATATATATATATATATCTTTCAATTTTTTGAGAGTTCTGTCTGTCCATATTCGGACAAAACAATAATATCTAGATAAAGGTTTTGACAAAGTTACAATTTTTGGCGAAACGCAAATAAGAAACAAATAATATATATTTTTAGTTAATGAGATTGAATTCTCGCTTAACTCTTGGTGAAACATAATTGAATATTAAAATAAATTATATAGTCAACATGTTTCGAGCGTTAGCTCATTTTCAAGACTCAGTCTTTTTCAGTCTTGAAAATGAGCTAACGCTCGAAACATGTTGACTATACATATTGTTAAATAAATCGTGAAACATTAAGCCAAGAGTTTAATTTATTTTAATATATATTTTTAGGTTGAATTTGATGATATAATAATGAAATTCATGAATTACCTAATGAATAATTTTAGAGTGAAATATATATTCGCATATATCGATGAGATATATTTTTAAAAAAAATTATAGATATATCCAAATAAATGGAACTAAGAAATGCGATTACGAAATGTAGAGAAATGGTAATTTATGAAGTAGAAGTAGCTATTTCATTGCCTTTTTCTTATCGGTCGGCTTTGTGAGAAAACAAGAGAATTGCTGGTCATTATTTGCCCATCTGCGGTCATTGACGTGTGCCTTCTTCCAATAATGCAGAATACTCGAAGTTGAGGGAAAAAATCGTCAATCTTGTGTTAGTAGGTGGAACCGCATCGTTCGAGCTTATGGGTATGGTAGCCCAGAAATGGGACTTTGATTGGTTTGTTCTCTGATTGATTGTTTTTTCGTTGTCTTGTCTTCCGGTGACCGCAAAAAACCTCAATGTTGAATTATATAGTGTTTTAGATGAAATTTCTATAATCTTATTCGCCTAATGTGTATCAAAATTAAATGGCATCAATTATTTTAAAAATCGTGTCTGATTCCTCAGTCGAGTGTGTTTTTTAAAGATACAGATAACTATCAATTTGTATAAAAACTTCCGTAAATGTAAGAACAATCAGAGAAGCAAAAGCATTATTTAATAACAATTTCGGATGTTGCAAAGATAAATTCTAAATACTACCCTATAATCATAGAAAAAGACCATATAACTGTTGTTCTTGCCATTTTAGCGTTTATTTTTGTGCTTATATTCGAAAACATAACTGTAATATTGCCTAATTGGTCTCTACATTTTTCATAGGACGAATTTTCAACAGCTTTTGTAAATATACAAAATATGTTAATCAATGTTGAGAGAAATATCTTAAGTACAACATGAAAAATATAAATCACTATTGTGAAAAATATGAAGAATTGGAAAAGATTGATATAAAACCCATTGTTAAAATACAAATAATGAAGTAACTTATAGTAGAAGTAATATAAGAAATATAAGTAAAATAAGAAAAACTTGGAGGGATGTAAACTTATGGAAAAAGCTTTATAGTTTCATTCAAACATCAAAATAATAATTTTTTGAATATTTTAAATAATATTAAAACACGAAAATAATTTCAGACATTTGTCTATATCTAAAATATAGATTCATAATTGTTGTCTGAAAAATACGAGTAAAATTACAATAATAAGTTGAAACTGTGGTAGAGATCGACCAACTGCCCACTTGGTTTACCTGACTTACCAGTTATATTGAAAAAGAATCACAAATATGCAATTGCCCATCGAGTTCCTGGTTATCTCTCTCTCTCTCTCTCTCTCTCTCTCTCTATATATATATATATATATATATATATATATATATATATATACAGAAGACAAATTGAAAGATTAGTTCGAAATGAATAAACATGATGATAGCAAGAAAGACAGAAAAAAACAATGATTTTATTTAAAATATAAGAGGTTCTATCTACTTTCACATCAAACATTTGAGGTTCGTAATTTTGATTGATTAATCGGGTATTTATCGCGTATAATTGAAGATTTTGACCGTCATTGTTTGGAATGCAAATGAAATAAGTACTCATTGTGCTATTTCACACAAAAATACACATCTGTTTAGTTTCAATGCAAAAAAATATTTCTGAATGTCAAGTGGTTGTCGAATAATTCAATTGAAAGTTAAAAAGTTATCTGTCATTCCTTCAGCATTATACCATTACAACTTATTTTTACTATCAAATTGTGAGAACATTATTTGCTGCCATTGTTTTAAAATGCCGAGGAAAGGACGAGTTGATAGGTCGTCGAGTTGACATAGTGGGATGAGCTTCCTCACATTCAAACCACACTGATGACCAGTGAGAGACAGATAATGACACAATTATTATTGATATGGCATAATTGCATTCTACAGTGAATAATAATGAAGTAGTCAGTCTTACAATGGGACGACTTCGGGTACATCAAACACAACAACAGCGTGCAATGAAATCGAAGGAGTCCGCAGAATGAGTCCTCCTGTGAACCTGAAACGAGTGGCCTTCCACTACTATCCGGAAGTAGATTAAAGCTCGATAAATCCGTAACAATTGAAGTGAAGTGTTAAAATACAACGGCGAATCTACTGGATTATTTTTTGCTGGTGAAAAAGTAAAACTGCCACAATTGGTCTTTTCATCAGATCGATTTCTGGAGTGTGAAATGAATCTAAACACTCTTGGTCAACATCCAAGAATATATCATTGCTAATGAAGAGATATAAGAAATAAGTGCCTACTACGAAATTACAAACCTTCAATTCAGCTATAAAATTGGCAGATTAATCATATTAGAAACATTAAATGTGTTAATATATCAAATTATTGACAATTTAACTAATTTGGATTTGCTGGAAGTGTTACATTTACTTAGGCCATTGGTGTCCCCTTCGAGTCGACAAAGGATGAATGATAACAATATAGAAATTGTAGCACAAATATTAAAACAAGTCTTTCTGGATTTACTAAAATATGAACTAAAAATATATAGGCGAACAAAGTTCACCGAGTCAGCTAGTTTCTATTTTTCTATAGTTCAATATTTCTTAGGTATAAATATATTCGAAGAATTTTTATTATAAATTTGAAAACTGATAAAGATTAAAATTAACAATTGAAAAATATGGTACCTACTCTTAGATTTCTTCTGTTTGAATCCTAGTAAAAATTAGTATCCTAGTAATTAGAATCCTAGTAAAAGTCAAAGTTGTACCACATTACGCAATATTGAATTTTATTACACAATGAATCAATCTGAAGACGGCCCTGTCGTGAGCTACTGTCCGAAAGTGTTCGGCGCCTTTGATGATTGGAGGGTTTGCTCACCTAAACAATTTCGTCTTTTTGTCTTGCACGCGCCTATTTCGAGTTATTGAACCTCGGAAATAAATGCAGACAATTGTAATAATTCAAAAATCGTGCTATTTCTTCAAGGTAACTTCAAGTACATTGGCCCTTGAAGAAGTCACCTTGCACTTAACTCAATTATGTAATTGATGTCATTGTCTCAGAATTGGCGTTCTTGAAGAATTTAAATCTTCGTAAATACCGAATAAAGTAATTTTGGGCGCTTATTTGAGTGACGGCCTGACTGCTTTCGGGAAAATGCACTGACAGTAACTATTTAAGATTTTCTTGATGAAATTCAATTTACCAGGGTGAAATCTGCAAACACATATGGTGATTTTTTTTCATTCCGTGCAGAAGATAAAGAAATAATACCAATTTATTTTTTTTCCGAATGTGTTGGTGGAACATACGTCACAATTGTTCAATAAAAGTGTGAAAATCTAGAAAACAAAGTGTTTCATTATCATTTTAATTTATTTCTTCCTAATTTTCATTGAAACATTATTCAAATTAGGCAAGACAATTTCGATTCATGGAAAATTTGCATTGAATCCGAAAGGTTTACGAATTTTAATGAATTATCAAGAGTTTTTTTATTTGAAAATGTAACATCACTTGTCTAGGGATATCAGAGAATTTTGAAATTGATGATACACTTGACAAAAGCGCAAGACTTACTGTTTCGTTCTACAAGGAACTCATCAGTTGTGTCAGGTTCATTGTCAAGCGAGGCAAATACTTCAGCCCTAATACCCTCCTTATTATTCTCTCAAAGAAATTGCCAAGCAATGAATACTTCACAACTCCATCTATAGGACATCCAACAATACAAAACACCTACCAAATCATATAAACACAAAGCATTATCTCATTTTTATAGATATTTTGTGATTTTATTCATCAGAAGTTTGATGTTTTCATTATATCACATCTCGTTTTTTAATTTTATTTAATACTTGGCATTCCGTTTTTATTTTCTATCGTTTATTTTTCATTGTTATTGTACAAAATTTTCAAAAGCGAACTACACAAGATGTTAGTACATTTCAGTGTTTGAATAGTTTCGTTCTGGAGATCCAGCTGTTTGATTTTGGTATTGTGACCGACTGAAATTGATTACCCGCACAAGCTGTTGATTCGGAATTGGGTACTTGTTGTTGATTATTAGATGCATTGATATCAACCACCAGACTTTGTCTACAAAGTTCTGATACTGCTGGAAATTTATCTTTCTCCTTATCTTTACCTCGTCGCATTTTAACTTTTCTAAATTTGGCGGCGATGTTGGTCAACGCGGATTTTTTTGGTACTTCAGATTTGGTGTTCCTTGGAAGTGAATCGTATTCTCGAGGTTTGCCTCCTTCAAATTGTTTATAAGCTTCTGCGGCGATATTAATCATGCCTGCACTCACAGATTTTATCAGAATTCCAGGGGATAAAGATCCAGTACTTGAACTGCTTTCGACGCTTATCTGACTCAACCTATTTCTTTTAGGAAATTGAAGAATATTTTCTGAATTGGTGTCTAGGGGAGGTGCTGAAGAAGGTCCAGAATTGAAAAATTCTTCTCTAGCCTTCCTTAGCTTCTCGAGTCGTTCGGAGCAAGCGCTCAGACCAAATTACATCCATTGGGTGCATTGAAGAGTTCAAATTTGATGTCTTCGTCTGGTTATTAGGTTTTGATTTTTCAGATGAAGCTCTTACAGGAAAATAAGGTACTTCTGAATTTGAGGATAATAAGTCTGCAGCACTTGTTGATTTGAGGATATTCCTTTCGGTAAAACTGGATGATGTGTTTGACTTGGTAACGTTAGATGGAAGTCTTGATTCTTTTCCGATAGCACTTTGACTAGCTGATTTTTGAACCTCGTTAGAAATCGATCGAGATGATGACTTTGATAATTCCTCTAAATATTTTTCGGTTTGGGTTTTGACTCTCCTTTCGGCAGTAGGTGATCTCCAAGCTTTTGGTGATGCTGAGCCGCTACTTCCTCCCGATTTGTTGCATGAGTCTTGACTGGACAGCTTTTGATGGTATTTATTTAACATAAGCCTTATGTTTGGTGAAATATCTTTCGAATATTTTTTTTGTGCTACTGGTGAAGTTGGCAAAGGAGGTAAAGATGATAGTTCAACATTTTTAACATCATGGAAATCGTGAGTCTCTGCCGAAAGAACTACTTCGTTCTTGGAATCTGTTACTGAGTTTTTACGAGCATCCACGTGCTCAGCTTTCGGCTTACACTCCCTTTTTAGTAACTCAGATTCAGTTAAACTTCTCTCAATAAGAGGTGTGAATAATTTTCTGGTTGTTTTGACGAAAATTGTTACTGGAGAATCGGTAGGATTAATTTTGGCCGGTGACTCCGTAAAAGTCGATTTGGTAGCCACTGGAAAAATGTTAGTATTCTTATTCTTCATAGCTTCTTCTGGTTCGCTAGATCTTGTTGAAGTGTCTGATAAAGTTCTTGCTCTTAAGAATTTCGGACATTTCTTCTGATCTATGCTATAGGACAATTCTTCATCATCTGAATCTTGCAAACTCTTTCTTCTTATATTTTCAACTCTATATCGAATTCTCTTTTTCACTGCACCTTGTGATTGTTGGTTTTTTGAATCAAATTTTTCATAGATGCCACCCTTTCTGGCCAGCCCGCTCATTTCACTATTTTGTGATAAATCACTTACAGTACTATAGGATTCGTTTGAAGATTTTTCACAAACAATCGGCTTCATCTTACACAATCCTCTCTTCATGGGCGCTGTGGAATCTGAAATATTTGATAAAGCAATTGGTATAGGGTTTTGAATGAATATGCAGCAAAATTCATGAAGCTATCAATGTGAGGATATTTTGACGTTTGCAGCAATACAATCAAGTCTAATATTTTTGAAAAGATGGCAATATATTGAGTCAGTTTCTACCTAGTACACTTGTTCGTTATTTTTTGTTAACAACAAATCCATGTCCTTGCCGCTATAGATTTTACGTATAGCCTTCTAGACACACCGACTTAAACCCTTTGATTTATTTCACTGAGGGTCATTAAAATCAACTATTGGCGTTAACATCCTTGAACAAGATGAAACATTGTGAAATTGCATTCCTATTTTTGAACATTTATTGTACAATATTCAATTTTATATAAATTTTGTTGAACAAAAGTTTTCTTCTGTATCTTGAAAATCAAAAAGTTTCCAACAAAACGGACAAAGTATAAAATATTTCTTGGTTAATATAGAGGATAACTCCTTGAATTTTTGTTGAATTCAATTATAATAAAATTTTTGAGAGAGCTTGTTTTTTCAAACTTACCTGAAACTGCGCAAACGTAGCTCAAATGCCTCCTCAATTCCAATAATTTGCTTCTGATTTCATCTGTAATCTCTTGTACTGATGAACTATCGCAATCATGGCTACTTAATTTCTCATATTTTGTTTTATCCACCAGTTCATTCAATTTTTCGGACTAAAAACGAAAATTTCCATTAAGTAACGAACGCAAGAATCTTTGATTGTTGATAATTTCTTACCAACCCTACGATTTCGATTGTTAGATCTTGCACAATCTCAAGAACGTCGATGATGTGGTTTGATGGATAATTTTGATTTTCTTTGGTGATATTGAGAACAACTAGTGCGTTTGCCTCCTGGAGTCTCAGAAGTTTATCCGTGACTTTGAAAACGAAATATTTCTGTCGGTCACAGTCTTGCTGAAACTAAAATTGTCCGTAATACATCGTAAATGATGAACAAATATGTTTACCTTTTCAGATTTTTCATCTTTAATACACTCTATTCGATCTTTTCTGAAAATTAAGTTAAATATAATTCGATAGCTTTTGTGATGAGGATGAAATGAGGATGACCCTTTTTCTGGGTAATAATACAGTGTAATTAACACTATATTTTTGCATATTTGTATAGTGTAATAACTATTATTATATTCTTATACACAACTTTCTACTGTAAAAATGCTTTCAATTAATGTCAGTAAAGAAAAATAATTTTTTACTGAAATATTTGTAGATAAATACTTATTTCGACATGATAGTGCAAACATTGATGAAAAATAAATAGAAGTGAATTATTACTTGTAACATATAGTAGAAAGAATGAAGATTCTAATTTCTGGAAATTCGATTTTTATAACTTAGTATCTGAAAAATGTGGAACGTTGAAATAATTTATTGAAAGTATTTTCAAAACTGGCCAGAAATGATTTATTTTCTAAGTAATAGATCTTCAAGCTTTCGATACAAGAATCTCTAAAAATAAATTGATTCGAAGGAAGAGGTTTCAATTTAAAATTTACTCTTTTACATAGATCATATATGCTAACGTGGATGTCTCGATAAATCTAAACTCTGAAGCCGATATATCTACGGCTCATTTAAATATCCCTTCTTTGTTTTGAATACGTAATGACGCAGCACGATATCTCACTCTAAGGACCTCTTAATTAATAATCAAATGAAAACCCAAAATGACGTCCAATGTCCAATCACTGACAAAACAGACGATACAAGGTTACCACTTTTAGGTCTTGCCTTTTCCTGCTACACTTAAGCTACCTTTTATTTCAAGAATATTATATAAAATAATACTTTAACGTACACATCTGAACTTAATTTACAGTTAAGAATTAAAACTACATTATTCTATACCAGAAAATAAAATAAGGCGTTGAAAGAGTTTTTACATGAATCAAACAAATATATCCAAATGAAATAAATCTTCCTATATCTGGCAATGTTGCACTGCGTCCGATTGTTCTCCAACACACGTACTTTTTTTTTAAATGCGCTTGCCCAGTTACCGTTCCTTAGAGAAAGATAACGCTTATAGGTTTTACATGTAAATAAGGTAAAGAGATAGAAAAAGGCACGTCTTCATGTTCATTTAACAATTCTTATGCCATCGATGTATCCATTTCTATATTTATATGATCTAGGCTCTTTTATGTATATGCTTATAGTTATTACCTGATTTGATCATCGTTATCTGTAATTTGGTTCAAGGCAGTGAAAACTTCCTCTATTAAATTGTAATTTGTTTGAGCCCTTCTAGATTCACTTCTTCTTATTTTGGGGGCGAGACAAGTTTCACC
Source organism: Henosepilachna vigintioctopunctata (assembly GCA_030704895.1). Taxonomy (NCBI): domain Eukaryota; kingdom Metazoa; phylum Arthropoda; class Insecta; order Coleoptera; family Coccinellidae; genus Henosepilachna; species Henosepilachna vigintioctopunctata. The sequence continues at coordinate 3,032,855 of JARQZJ010000067.1, forward strand.
TTCACTAAAACGAAATGAACACTTTTAACAAAATCATCAATTATATGTGAGTAATTGATGGGAAAAGAGTCTCTTCCTGGGATTATTTTTTTGCAAAAATCATTGAATAACGAACTTCTTGAACTCCTCCATTCTCAAGATGGTCGCATAAAGTGCTTACTTTTACATAAAGATTGAAAAACAAAAACATCTCTTTCATTTGCGGCACCAAAAATTATCAAAAGCTGGTATCCACCTGTTTGTTGACACCAACCAGGCTAATGGTACAAAACTGAGCAATATTATTCGAAACTTACCATAAAGCTCTTACACTTTCACACTGGTATACCGGATTATGTTGCTCAATAAAACTTTTCAGAGGAGCAGCAGTTTCCTCAACAAAATCTTCCACTTCCACGATCAGTGCCTCTGGTTCTTCAGCTTCCATTTCAGAGCATGGTATAAAATCTACAGAAGATGTTTTTGAATTTCTAAGGCATGTAGCTTCCAATTCATCCACGTCATTGAGGGAAAGACTGGAAGGTTGACTCTTTAGAGGACATTCCATAGTCGACGCTACCATGCTGTCAACAGATCTTGACCTGGTTAAAGGTGGTGTTTGATCTGTAATAATCAATAAACCAATACAAGAAAACTATTAACATTATTAATTCATTATATAAATTTTTTCAACAAATAGAACATATGATTTACAGGTTCATAAACATTTCTGTTAATGGCATAGATAAGTTGGTGACTGCCAGATACAACCCATTGCTTATAACCCTGTCAAATTTTTCCTTGCAAATGAAAAATTGCAATGAAAAGAGCAATAGTGCTCTTTTGGAGCTTTCTGAAGAGTATATTTCAAGCAAGGTGTGATATTTCCGTTTTCGATAGTTTGTGATTAGTTAGAGCAGATTACGTTTATCAATATTTTTTCGGTATGAGGTTCAGATGATATAAAAAACATTTGTTTCGTCAGTAAGGAGTTATATCCATCCGTTGTATGCATTTCTACATATTCGTACTGTTTCCCAATTAAAATATAGGGTTACAACAGCAACAGCGATTATGTGAACGATACTAAAGTATTAAACTTACAGATCACTTTTCTGACAAGAAAATTTTTATGACAATATGAGGGCAAAGAACGGCCTGAGAATAAAACGTTATGCGATGGCCGGGAATCGAACCCGGATCAACTGCTTGGAAGGCAACTATGCTGACCATTACACCACCATCGCACGATAAAATAAATGTAATACTAGTCGTACTCTCATGTACCTAATACTCATAATTTACATTAAAAAAATTTCATATAACAAAATCAACTTGGTAATATTGAAATTAATAATCATTTTTTGTACCTCTAAAATAATAGAGAGAAAAGTATTCTAGTATATTTTTTCTTTTATCCGTTCTAAGTATTGATAACCTCAAAAAATATTCCGATTTCGAAGGTAAATTATGCACGATCTAATTTTGTTGTTAGTTATATCAACCACATGTGATTTGATGCCTAGCTTTGAATTCTCTGAAAATTAAATGCTTTTAAACGTTTTTCAAACATTTCTTTTATTTCTTGTTTCTTAATTTTTCGAAAAATGACTAATGAGGAACCAAAATTTATTCAGAGCTTCAGAACTGCTATTTGTCATAATTACGAGCGCTCTCTATCCTCTGGCGTTAGAATCTGGGAGTTCGAGAAACATCTGACTTGTTTAAAAACGCCGACGGTCTAATCTGATCTCGAAGGTTCTATCATTGGAAGATAGAGTTCGCTAGTAATGAATTCCGTTGCTGAAATATGTTAGTAACTTCGATATGTATCACATCTAACAACTCTATTATGGAAAGTATATTGAAAATATACTTTTATATAGAAAACAATGTGTGCCTCTTCTCTGGTCTTTGGTAAAGAATCGAATACAAGTTAACTTTTCATCAAATTCTGTCTAATTTTAGATCAGAGGGTCAAGCTGCACAGTAACGAAGGGAGAAACTTGGACCATCGATAACTTTATTCACCTACGATCAGTAAATGCGTTCCAGAATCTATTTTTACTCATTATTTCGTGCTACATTGTAATATATAATTGCATTCCTTACTTCATTTCCGTGACCGGTTTAGATTCCAATAATAAGCTATAAATTATAAACACTATTTTCTAGTAATGTGTTCTTTCAATAGAAATTGTTCATTTCTCACTTCATCTGATAAAATTAGAAAATTTGCGGAAGCAGAATTCTGAGTCATGCTTCCATTTCAAATTTTTATTCACTTTATTTTTGAGTACTACTGAATTTATTGGTATGGAATTGGAAAATGTAATCTAATTTTTTGAGATAACTCGATTCAATAATTAGATTCCGATTCTTATTCACTTAAAATGATGGGTCACATTTTGATTATGTTTGTATAAAAATATTGAGAAGGAATAATTTGGGCCTACCTTTTCCATTTATTTTCACTTTAGGAATAGAAGGGTTTGGATAACCTGGATTCAATAATGCAAAAGTAGATGACTCTGGACCAATTCCCCTAGATTTTTCCCATTCGTATAGTTTTTGAGTGAATTTTCTGGAAATACCTTCAAACTTATAAAAGCCGCATGGTGTATGCACAAGGATGTCTTTCTTGTTCCCTCCAGTTACCGTTCTTCTCAATTTTGACAGTCTACGAAAAAACGTTAATTCTATTTAAATTCTTACAGAACGGTGTATGAAAATTCTTACGAATTGAATAAAAAACACTTTTCAACAAGACGCTCAATTTTATAGAATATCATTGATGGCTTGATAATTGTTTCAGGGTGTTATCCCATTTTTGACAGTTAAGCCCTTTTTCTTACTTAACAACATTTTTCGGAGGTTTTTTGAGGGTTAAGCTTCGAGTTTCACTTTTGAAAATGGAGTAACACACCAAAGCAATTGTCGAATAATTGATATTATTTTGTGAAACTGAGCTAAGTGTGGTTCATAACATTTATATTGAGCTATATTTTACCAAATCAACCAAACAACTTTATGGAAGTTTTAGCAACCATGAAAAATATAAATGAAAATTGCATGGTTTTTCTCTGTCGATAAAAAACTTGCTTACAAGTGTTTTCCAGAGTATCTATTGAATATTGATGATCCCAATCGTTAGTATTTGTTCGAAAGATATTTCAAAAATATGTATTTCAAATAAGAATGATAAGAAATTCGATTGGTGAAAAAATTGATGGTATTTGTTTTGAAATATTTCGAAGTTTTTTTATGAATATTGATGGTGACGTTTCACTTGATGAAACAATTGCACCCACTGGCTTTAAAATGCTTGAAAAGATATTCTAATGAAAAAAAATCAATGATTAGAATAATTGAATTACATAATATACATGACATCAACTTTTATTGAAAAAAATTTGTGTCGATTGAATACTATATTTTTGATACTTCGTTAAGTGAACTCATGAAATTTTCTTGTTTAATTTTACTTTTGGATGAATAATTTCATCATATGGTACCTATTTATGGTGAGTATTTTTGTACTCACTTTTCTTCTGTTTCCATGTATTTCTGTCGTTCCTTCTCCAGTCTTCCTTTTTCTTTTTCTATTTTGTTGAGCTCTTTTTCATACCACTGCAATTCTCTATCCTGCTGCTTGAATGCTTTCGAGTCCATCCTATGTAATTTTGGACTTGGTGTTTTATTTCCCATATTCTTTTTTCGGCTTCGTCACTTTTGTAGCCAGATGCTTTGATTTGCTTCCACTCTTCTAATTTCTTTTTGAACTCCTCAGAAATAACTGGAATTTCGATTGGACTCGATTCCTGCATTTTAAAACCGTGTGTTGCTTTGCTGCGTGGAAAATCATCCCCAGGTTTCTTCAGGTTTTTCCGAACAGATTGTTTCTTCATTTTCTCCCACTCATGAAGCTTTTTCTTGAAATCGGGGGGCAAATTTTCTTCTCTTGTCATTTGAATATTGCTTTTGTTTTTGTAGGTTGATGTTTAATTTTTTCCCACTCCTCCATTTTCTTCATGAAGGCCGTGTTTGGGGGAGCTACTTCCTCTGTTGTACTGCACGATGGCGCAGAAGTTGACGCAACAGTATTATTCTGTTTAATTTTTTTCCACTCAATCAATTTCTCTTGAAATTCTATACTAAGTTTTTTCTGTAAGTGCCTATAATTCCTATTGATTTCTGATTGTATTTGATCGGTACCATCTTCCTCCACATTATCTGTAATCAACAATAATTTCGTCTGCAATTTATAGAATAAGTTGATTTTAAGATATTAAAAATGAAAATTTTCCTCACTACAATAAACCCACATAAATCATACAAATGTTAGAAGGAAGAATAAGTTTTTAAAATGTTTACTATATTGAATGGATTGCTTGATCCATCGGTTCATTGATTCTCCAAGTCTTTTTTGAAAAATTCGTTGCAATATTCATCGCAATTCAATTAGGTGATAAGGTTGAACGATGAATAATTTTTCTTCGAAATGTTTTGACTATATCCATACATATTATCTGTGTGGATATAAATTATTCTGAATGATAACCGAACATCATTTGTAATATTTATGAATTTTGGAGTATAAAAAGTTCTTATCAATATGAAAGTAAAATTTTATATTGACCTTTGAAGCCTGAGGTATCTACATTAGTATCTAATGCTGGTAGAAACGCCTTCTTCACCTTGGTCCATTTCGATACTTTTCTTCCATCCAGTTGATTGTGATCCTGTTAATAATTTCAAAATTATGACGTCAGTTTCGAGAATTGAAAATGTGGATTCTAAATAAAAAAGAGACAAGTTTGAAAAATATAAATAAGGTGTTATCATATTAAACGTTAATCTATAATTGACATCATTTGCAATAATCCGAAATTTTATATATTAATTAATTAATTAATTAAGTGCATGAAATTTTTTGAAGAATGACAAGGCAAAAGTATTAGATACTTATTTGTATTTTGAACAACATATATTTTTTAACTTAATATTGAATTGAACGGGTAGTACAGATGGACTAAGTCGTCAAAACTCTGCATGCTCTTTAGTTAATGTGCCCTTTAAACTAAAGAACTAGGAAGTAGTTTGTTTGATATTTCAACCAAAAAACGGAAATAACATATCAGTTCCCTGGGTTCCCACACCAAAGGTAGACTGAAGGGTATCAAATAAGCAACAAAGTTCTTCTATTTTGACTATTTGTAGTAGAATTCTAGAGTAGAAATTCAACGAATTCACTAGCTGTATTAGACAAGAATTATTTTCAAGTAATATATAACCCAAATGAAAACAATAACAAATTTTCTCAAGCAGAAAGGTTTTTCATTTGTGAAACGTTTTTTGGTCCATTCGAAACTTAGAATGAAATACCGAAAATAACGAAATATTTAGGGCTTTCTTCTGTGGTTGTTATTCTGAAACTTCTGCAAGTAAAGTCATCGCCGCAAAAACTGTAAGCTGCAGAACAATGAGAACGATTTTGTTTTGCTGAATTTAGGACATATGTTTCTACAGGTAACTTGTTGTAGCAACCTGCGTGCGTAACTCCTGGATTCATATTCCTCAAGGAAAATCACGAAGAAAATAATCATCCACATGGGTGACAATTATTAGATACGAAGTTCTTGCGATTTGGCCCCACTTAACCTTTTGAGGTCATTATCGACAAGACGAAATTGATCGATCTATCAAAATCAACTCATCTCAGGTAATCACTGAAATTCATGAAAGAAGCAGTCATTTTAAATTGAACATATTGGGTATGAAGAAGCCGTTATGATAATTTGAATCAAGAAGTGTTTGTCTATGGATGTATTAGTCAAGATTTTGATTGTTTGCATATGGAGCACAAATTCTTTATGGAAACTTTTCAATATCTTCTCAAGGTTCCCATTCTGCTAGTGGTGGACCCATAGATGTCTATGATATCTATGATATACTAGAAAACCTAGTATAGAGTTTGGACGAAATAAAATTATAGCCTTAGCTATTTTATGTGGTTGTGATTATTCTGATGGTGTGCAATGAATTGGTCAATATATTTCTATGAAATTTTTCGAAAAATACTCTGATGAAGTTATTTTAAATAGAATGAGACAGTGGAGAGCTAATGCATCTGTTTTTGACGAATTCTAAAAAAAATTGGCAGATAAATATATATGTACATCTTGTGGCCACCATGGAAAGACTCAAACTTGATGACCTTTCAAACGATTCGATACATCATGACAGACAAAGGACTTTTCAATAAAGGTGTATTTGGTTGATACGACCTTTCCATTTTAACCCCCATGCTTAATGCTAACTATGTTTAGCATTACCTAGCTAACAACCTTTTAGGTTATAGCTTAGGCTAACAACCTTTAGAGTGCAAATATAAGAAAACTTGCATAATTATCTTACTATGTAATTTTCATCGGTGCTTTTGTATCTTCGCCTAACTTCTGGAGGTATTTCATTGTCACTTCCTATTTTTTCACCTTCATTGTAATTTGAGAAAGAGTTAGATTTTGAGGTGTTCTCAAAGACTTCCTCATTTTCACTGCACAATTCTATGTCTATTTGAATGTCATCACTGTGCGAACTGAGCCTCTTTCTTCGTACTGGATTTCTGGTATTCATTATGTCCTTCATTCGTGCCCAAGTAGTTCTTGGCGATCTTTGACTCGAAATGGGTGAAATGTTAGAATCTTCCTAGAAGTACAACTGATAGGAATTTAATTCATTCAGACACTAGATTGAATAATCATATACCTTGGAATGTGAAGAGTATATGTGAGAATGTTCATCATCAGAACTTCTTGGTTCTTCATAATGGCAACGGTGACCTAGAAGGAATAATTTGTATCTTTAAATGAAATTTTCATGAGAAACATTCAGTCCGAAGAATTGTGAAAAATTGAAGAACGGAGCTTATAATTCGAAAAAGAATCTGAATAAGTATTTAATTTTTTATATTTTTTCAACGAATATAAGGAGATATAAAATAAAAAAATCCGAAAAAGAATCTGTATAAGCATTTCATGTTTCAGGGTGTCTCAGAATGTTTTTCGTTTTTCATTAATCGTTTCACGAGACGAGCGTTTTATAAAACCAACGATTTCTACATTGTTGTTCGTCGTCTCTACAGAACATATTTTCATTTAACAAGCCTAAAACATGTACTAATTGCCAATTTAATTAAGCATTGGGTGAACAAGCTTGAAGAGACTGGGAATACAACGCCGGACAAATCGTCTGGGCGCAAAAGGACATCAAGAACGAGCATGAGCGTCGACCGCGTTCACCAGTTTGTTATGGACGAACCACGACATTTGTTGAAATTGCACGCAGCTTCTCCTCATTTGAACAAATCTATGGTTCATTGCATTATTTCGAAGGACTTACATTTTCACCTCCATAAAATTGTTATTGTTCAGAAAAGAAGCCTGATGATCCTGATAAACGAGTCGAATTCTGTAGAACAATGAAAAACCGTTTCAGCAGTTTCAATAACATCTGGTTCTCCGATGAATCGAATTTTCACATCAACGGTCACGTGAGTAAACAAAATTGCAGAAACTGGGCTTCCGAGAATCCGCTAGAACTGCATCAGAAGCCCTTTTACTCACCAAAAGTTATTGTTTGGGCTGACATATCAAGTCAAGGAATTATCGGTCCTTATTTTTCTGAGGATGACCGAGGTCGAACTCAGACCGTTAATTCTGATCGATATTTCCATATGAACCGGACTTTTTTTAGCTACAGAAATTCAAAACCAGGATGGCTTAAACTGCAACACCTTCTTCCAGCAAGATGGAACCACCTCTCATGTTACAAATGACTCATTAGCTGTTCTTCACAATTTATTCCCTGGAAGAATGATAAGCCGCCGAGGAGAACTCAACTGGCCACCGAGGAGCCCTGATTTAACGCCTGCTGATTTTTTTCTATGAGGATACCTAAAGAGTAAAGTTTAAAATTCTTTGCCATACGACCTGAATGTTTTGAAGCAAATAATCAATTAAGAAATCAACTCTATTCCAAGAGCGATGCTCCAACGAGTGATTGAAAATTTTTGCTCCAGGTTAAATCCATGTGAAGAAACAAATTTTCATGAATAAACTTCAAGAACTGCACTTTGATTTAACGATAAATAAAACGAGTTTCAATTGATATAGTTGTTTTTTATTTAACATCTGAAAACGAAAAACATAAATTCAATGGACGATGAATCTACTCTGTGATAGTTCATATTTAAATGAGAGGTAATAATGAAAACTTGTCTAAAAACCACTGACTGAACAATTCTTTATTCGACTAGTTTCGCCTTTTACAGCATTATCAAGAATTATACATTATTATACAGCATTATCATTCTTGATAATGCTGTAAAAGGCGAAACTAGTGGAATAAAGAATTGTTCAGTTAGTGATTTTTGGACAAGTTTTTATTATTACCTCTCATTTACGAAAAACATTCTGAGACATGCTTTATTTGTTATTTTTTAACGAAAATAAGGAAATATAAAATCGAAGCAAAGAATTTGAAAAAGAATATGTATAAGTAATTTATTTGTTATTTTCTCAACGGATATAATGGGAAAAAATCAGAGCTAAGAGTTTCGACGAATGCTCTTGGAAAAGATTCATTCAAACAATATTTAAAACATTGAATAGTTTTAAACTATAAAGAACTTCCTTAAAATAGAATATAGTATACAAATAAATTCTGACAAAATTTTTCTATGAAACTCGTTCTGATGACCGTTTTCTTTTCAATCATGAGATGATAAATATTGCAGTCTTCATTTAGCACAAGGCTGCTCTCATTTAACTTGCCGGTATAACTCTTTTTCGTTACGTTACGATATCTACCAACTAACACTTACAGCAATTGCACTAAGGAATTTTTCTGCTATATTTAGGTCATCAAAGCAGAATACTCTTGGGAGAAATTAAATACATATTACATTATTAATAACCTCAATATAAAACCTAAGTAATTATCCCTTTATAAGGAACATAAAAATAAATAAAATATTTGTATTCTATATTCTTACTTCATTCAAAGATTATTTTCAGTTCAACTTCAGCTCGCGCTGGACCATGTTGGTAGTTGGTGTGAGGACAATTATTTGAGTTTGAATGTGCCAAACTGTAATGTTGTTTCTTTCACAAGGAAAAGAGACCGAATTGACTGTGATTATAGCGTCGGTGGTCAGGTTCTCTCTCGTTCTGATGTGGAGAGAGATCTTGGTGTAGTCTTCAACCAGAAGCTTTCCTTTGTCCCACACATCCCAACTTATTTCATCTGCTGCGAAAATATATGGATTCGTTATACGTAATGGCTAATACTTCAATAATTCTTCAACATTCATAGGACTATTTAATACCCTAATCCGTAGCAAGTTGGAGTATGGCAGCACGATCTGGCATCCCATTTACACTTGCCATCGACGCCATCTTGAGGCTATTCGGAGAAGGTTCTTGAAATTCTTAGTTTGAGGGAGGATAAAGTTTATTCACAGAGAAGAGTCAATCATAACGAATTATTGATAGAGGATTTAGTTTAATTTCATTGCAGAACTGGAGAGAAATTTTATCACTCAAACTTTTGTACAAATTACTGCACAATAGTATTGATTGCCCTCCTCTCTTGTCCGCTTTGAAATTTCGGGTTCCTAGGAAAAATTCTCGTAATACAGAATTATTCCACCTAGAGACTCCGAGGAACAACTCGCTAATACAATCCCACATTTGGTTTATCTAGTCTACATTCAGTAGAGTTGCCAATAATTGTGACATTCACTTTGACTTCATAGAATTTATTATCAGGAGTTATGTGAACAACGAAAATTGACTAAAATGAATTGATTTAGATTGAGTTATTAGTAATATTTCATTGAATGCTATAATGTAGTTATAAGTTACTATTTTTTTCAGATTAGATTGAGCTCTTTGTTAAATCTTTTCTTTCAATTATTCAGTTATGTATTCAACATTGTTATTATTTTCTGTAATTGGGTGTTATACCTAATGAGAATAAAGAACTCATTATTATTATTATTATTAAAAAAGATTAAATTTTCATCCTGGACGTCAATTTACAAGACCCTACAAGAGTTTTACTATAATACACAAACAATTTTGACAATTTCAGTGGACTGTACCACGATTTGATCAAAGACTGAATCTCGTTGACGGTATAATCAGATTTGGAGATCAAAATGTTGGTAATATAATTGAAGTAGGTAGTTGATGTTGTCAATCGAGATCTGAAATACTTGAATTATAACCATTCCCCACAAAATTTAATTCAGACACTTGGCAGATAAAAATCATTTTGGCGTAGACTCAATGCTATTAATCTTCTTGCGTATTAGTTTATCATTATCATATATAAAATGAAGATTTACAGCTGTAAGTTTTCTACGCTTGAAACAATGCAAACATAAACAAACAACACAAACAATTCGAATTCGAAGGTAGATGAGCTATATAAAATATACGGCACGAATTAAAAGATGTTATAATATTATTATTATAAATAGAACCATTCTGTATTCTATTTTTAAATTTCGTATCTGGCAAGCATTGAAAACTTAAAGTTTTATTTTACTCGCTGTCACTGAACGATAAAATGGATCTTTCAAAATGCTCTCACACTATATTTGTTGTTTTCGAATGTAGGTACAGGTAAATACGGAACAACAAGATATTCAGCAAGACATAAACGAATATTTGAAATTGAACATTGCTCTAATGGTGGCAAATTTGGAACAGATTTTACCTGTTGTGGTTTATCAGCCAGAGAGATCGTTATCACCCAGAAAAATGTAGTACAGAACAACTTTTATTAGGTACATCTCAGAAATACTGATATGATCTCTAAGAAACCTCTATAGTATAATTAAAAATACCTGAATAAATTCCACGAAAATTATGTAATATACTCGATATATCTTTCGGTTAAATAATCCATTATCAAGCCTTAACTACATTCAAATACAATCTTAGTTTTGTTAAACTCTTGATAATGTGTAACTGGTCCGAAACATAGTCAGATAATGAAGTATAATGAATGATTTTCATGCAATTCAGTGGAGTGTTTTGATTATACGATACGAGCTGATTGACATTGACTGTATCCTTTTGGAAATAGCCATAAGATCATCTTACAAAGAATAGTACTCTAAGCCTAAACTAAATCGATTCAATAATTCGTTATGATTGACTCCTCTCTGTGGATAAACTTAATACACCCCCCAAACTAAGAATTTCAATAACCTGCTCCGAATAGCCTCAAGATGACGTTGATGGCAAGTGTATATGTGATGCCAGATCATAATACCATACTCAACTTGCTACGGATTAGGGTACATATTAAATAGTCTTATGAATGTTGAGGAACTATTAAAATATTTCCATTGGGTATAACAAATCCATATATTTTCGAGGCAGATGAAATAAGTTGGGTGATGTGTGGGACGAAGAAAAGCTTCTGATCGAAGGCAACACCTAGATATCTCACCTTATCAGAACGAGAAACAACCTGACAACCCACGCTATATTCACACTCAATTCGGTCTCTTTTCCTTGTGAAAGAGAAAAAAGTACACTTTGGCAAATGATTGTCCTCACACCAACTAGCAACATGGTCAGCGGGAGCTGAGGTTGAACACGGTTGTCCTATGATCTAATTTCATGATATAGTTTCAAATCATTCAGATCATTCACGAACAGAATGAATAATAGTGGTCCAAGATTAGACACTTGAGGTATTCTAGAGGTAGGCATGAACTCAGACGAATTTATGTCCTCCAGCTGTACGAATATATAAGTATCTGTTATTTGCAAAGTACACCATTTGTTAATTTCGCATCCGAAGAAGTAGTAGCATTCTTCATACATATTTGTTTTAATATACTAGAAATCCTTGGTTTTTTACCTGTTTGTGTACCAGATATAGTTTTCAGTTTGTTTAAAATAATCAGGTAATGGATGACTACGGTTTGTGGTTATTTCGCTCATACGTTTTGACGAATTATTTATCTACTTCTTCAGTAGTTTCCTTTGAAACTTCTTGTGTCTTTCGTCTTGAAGAAACATTCATAGGTTGATATATCAGTGTTCTTCAATACATGTTTGGCCTTCGTTTCAATTGAGCCTTTAGGAATAATAATTACAGAATTATTATTCTTTTGAAATATTAGTGCCAAGAAATAGAACTTCTAATATTTGAATTATTAGAACTAAAAACGTCAATGAAAAAATATTTTTGAAAAACTACTACCTAATCCAATGAAAATTGAAACGCACAAGCACATAGATCACACATTCTAATCGCAATCAATTTGAGTTGTTAAACATGAAAGGAAGTTCGAAATCACTCATAGCATTTATGAATGTTCCATATTCAGATTCTTCACTTGACCAAATATACATTAGAACGATAATAATGGATAAAACTTAGAATGAAACATACTTGCTTTGTGGAAGTTTTCATTTGACGAAGCACTAGAGAGCGAACCAGGTGTAGAAATTTCAGCAGCTCCGGAATCAGAAGGACTGTGACCAGCATCGTCATTTGAAGGTACTCTTAAATATGTTACTGCTTCCACCGGAGCTATTCCACTGATTCCACTATCCAAGGATTTAGAATCACCAACATTAGTGGAAGCTTTCTCCCATTTGAATGCTGCCTTCACTTTGGTCCATTTGGACACTTTGGATGGTTTTTTCGTCGAAGATACAGTCAAGGAAGCTCTTCGTTGTTCATTAGGTTCAACGGTATCCAGACCAATGGGTTTATCTATGGCTGAACTACTTCTATTTCGATGCTTTCCAATTATGGATTGCCTCAATGAGCCCTTCGACTTAATGTATTGTTTCGGTTCATAGAGAATAGATTCAAGTATCGTTTCTGCAAATGCTGTGTCTTTATCAAGTTCAGAGCAGGTATCTTCTTCCGCATGATTTTCAACCTGTCTATACATTCTTTCTAAGTTATTTAAGTGTTCTAGGTCACGTATTTTTCTATGCAATTTTGCATTTTGTGCCCGTAGTTCTAGCATTTGCTCCATGAGTTTATAAAGTCTCTCGAGGTGATCGAATGCATTCTCTGTGACCAGAGCAGTTGCCAGGGTAGTCGATGATCTAGAGTAGTTTGCTGTGTGTTTTTGTAGATTTTCCAGGTATTCCAAGAATTCATTTTCGGTACAGCTTTCTTTTTTTTCTGCTCTTGGATCTGGTGGAGGTGTCGGCAGCTTGGACTTTCCATATTTTCTTCTGTGTTTTATCACATTTTGGTTAGGTGAATTCGAAATTGATTTAGGAGAACTTGCAGATGGAGTAGGAACATCATCACTCATGATTAATTACATAATTCAAATAAATGCTTTTGAACACAGTTCTGAAATTGTTTCAAAATGTTCGAAGTGTACCACTGCAGGGAAGCCTTCCATTTGAACCGACAAAAAGTGTCAGTATCAAAAGATTATATTAAAAAATATTTCGCTGTTGTTCATTCAGAAATTATATGTTTTTGCATTGGTAGCGATTTTGGTATGAATTGAAAATTTTTTTCACGCATTCAGTTCATATTGATGGATGTTAAAAATCTACGGAGTGTTTTTATCGGAATAAATTTTCTTTTGAGTAAGATTTTGAATGAAGAATTCACTGTCAAGAGACATACACATTCAATTCATATTGATGGATGCTAATAATCTACGGAGTGTTTTTATCGGAATAAATTTTCGTTCGAGTAAGATTTTGAATGAAAAATGAAACGAACAAATAAATGAATAAATTCTTTCATTTTAATTCTTTCTCCTTACACTAAGATGGAGTTTCAAATTTACAACGGCGCAAGTAAATATTTATTTCTTATTTCGAATACGTAGTTTTGTGGGTGTGTTATTAAATATAAATATATCCTATTGGGATGAATTGTTCCATATTGAAAATCGAAATTATGAATTCAAACTTACTCGTCAAATTTATTTCGTGACATAACTTCTTAAAAAATTTTTTTATGTTCAAGAACTAATGCTATAATATGACGTAAGGTGTTCAGGAATTCAATTTAGATTTCTTGTAGATTAGTTACGGAAAAAAGTTTAATTAATTTTTTTGTGAGTATTGCTAAGATTGCTATGATTTCTATATTTACAGCTCATTTTTATAAATGTTTCGGTACTAGTAAAAACTATGTACACATTCCAAACGCTGCTGTATCAAAATATATGGATAAAATCTAGAATGACGTGATTCGTATTACATTTTTCGGGTTTGATACAAATAATGCAAATACAGAAAACGTTAAATTCCAAAATAGAATTAATCGAATCAATATGAACTGATTTATAAGACTGACATTTGGCTCGAATTCAGTGCTTCCTCTAACAGTAGCGTACTTACGAATATATCTTAAGCTGAGCACTTTTCCTGGAAGCACTACATGTTTAACCTAACTTTTTGGCAACAAACACGCGCCTTTACGTCCGGTGTGAGGAGAGATAACCGCGGCGTCTAGATTGACGACTGACCTGGTCCGCCGCGACGCCAATCGCCGGGATATACTTAGAATAAACATATGATCTCAAATTCGAATACGAGGCACTGTAATAAAGTAACCGAAACAGACGGATTTGATATTTTACCGGAACTCTTTAATGTTAAATCGTATACGCATTAAGAATATCATCTTGTATCAACTGAAATAAGTCAGCTGATTCTTGATCCTTTTTAAATAGACAGAACATATCTACCCCTCCTTTTACGTTTAATTAATTGGATAAAAGATTTTCATTCACTAATAAGTAGCACGATCGAAAATATATTGATGATACTTTATGAACTCGTAAAATCAACAAAAATCAAAATTGCGTGGTACCATTTCAAAGTGTATCTAAAATACTGTCGAAACTATAAGTGAATTTTTTGAAAAAATCGAAAATTATCGAAGAATATCACACAAGAGCTATGTGAATACAACATTTCCACTATCCTTCAAGAGATAAGGTTAAAGAATATTGAATTAGATTCAACAGATAATAATAAGCATATAATAATAATAATAAGCATATATTTCCAACAGATAACTACCCAATTACAGGAAAATACATAATGAATAAATATGGTTACTAAAAATATCAATAACAACATAGATATACAACATTATGAAATAATTATAATAATAATAAACATCTAAATATAATGATCTGTATCTAAAATGTCAATATCTAAATGTTCAATTATAATAATAATAAAGAAAACAAATCACTCATAACTCCATTCGAAAAAATCATGAAGAAACAGATGAGGAAGCCCAAGATAGATTGTTTCGCTTCACAAGTAAAACATAAGAAGGTTACTGGAGATGCGTAGCCTCACGTGAAAATGGAGGTCTCATAGATGATGTTTCATCTCGAATATTCAACACCTCATTCTTGGTTGAGACGGTGGAAAATTTAAACACTCCTTGTATAATATTTTGCGTCCTAGTTAGTGAAGTATTTATTTATTTTGAAAATATACAAGAAAAGTGTTTATGTTCTCAAGGTTAACGGAACTCAAACTCATATGTAAATAGTAGGAGATATAGCAGCCTTACAAACAAAGGAAATTTGAATTAGGTCAGTATGTTTTCATATTAGTCAATATATTCGAAAATTCTCAAATAGGACACGAAAAAATTATCAGACTGTGAAAATAAAAAATTTCAGTTTCCAAAATTTCAATCAATTGCGTAATATGATCGAGTAAAGTTGTACTTTTCAAAATTTTTTGGCTCGTTGATTTCGCATATTAGTTATTAGCGAGTTGCCATAGTACTATTAGCTTTGTTCGCGGTAAGGATTCAATACACATGCTCGGTTATGAACTGGTTCGGAATTATTTCGACCCGCGAACGATTTTAGAACTAGTTTAGGAATTTTCAAATCACGGTTGTTCTCATCGAATAATATGACGTATACTGCTTGCAATTGTCATTCTAATCAAAGAACAATACAATAGCACATTATTCTACGGAAGTCGAGTTATAAGTAAGCAACCATTTTCCAATTTATTTATTTTCGAAAGAGCACAAGATAGTTTCGTTACCATGTGGCATGCATAAAGAAATCATAGAAATAATTTTCTATGATACCAATTGCCAAACTATCGTGAATGCGCAAGTCCCGAACTTACAGTTCTAGATTGATCCTTCGAACCGGTAGAACCAATTCCGAATCGATTCCGAACCAGTCCCAGTTTATCCGCGAACACAGAACTGTAACTAAAAGTTCGGAACTGGGTGATCCGCGAACGCCAAAATTCAAACTGCGCATGCGAATAGTTCTGAATCGGTTCAGAATCCTTACCGCGAACAAAGCTATTGTGTTCGTTATTCAATGAGATGTCTGATAATTATATTGAAATAACCCAACTTATTCCAAAGTCGTAGATTTTGAAATCTTCTGGTGTATATTGCGCATACATACATGCAAATATGTTTCATTCATGCAAATCTGGTGTTGCTGTATATATTTTTTATGTATATTTTATTTTGTCAATTTCATTATTGTGTAATTTTTTTTATATAGAATATTTAAATTTAATAATTAATTATTATTTTACTGTGGAGTTTTTTCTTGGTAACTGAGTGTTTGAGGTAAGGGTTTCAATATTCGAAACTCTGATGTGCAGAAAGAAGCATCTATTGCTGCAGTTCCTGTAGACATGGTTTTTAAGTACCAGTTCCCTTTTTCAGATGTGTTTCTGTAAGTTACGCTTGGAATTTCTTCAGAGGACCCTAGGATGATTGACATTGATCTTTTTGATCAAAAAACTTTTGATCCTAAGTTTTTTATTGAACCATGAAGTACATAGAATAAAGTTATTTATGGAATAACACATCAGACAAGTGTCCCCAATAGCTTTGCATACATATATGGACTCTTTTGTCCAAGTTTTCCAAGTTCATTCTGCATAAATATGAATTCCGATGATGGAGGATAGAATCTCCTATTTTGATGCAAGAGTATTCCTGGGTTTGTTGACATAGACCTATGATATAGTGGTGTTAAATCATACAATCTAGGGGGCCAATTCTGATCACCGAAGCGAGAGTACACGACCATGAAATGCCTCATGCAGTAATAAAGTGTTTCACTGGATATATGGCATGTGGCACCTTCTGGTTGACACTACACATTGACCACATCAATTATGCTATAATGTCGCGATATCGAGCACTATCAACAGTTAGGTACTGTTCCACCAGTCTAATTTTCAGAAAAGTATGGCCAAATTTGCCTCCAGCCCAAAATGTACAATAAACAGTAACACGTTTGTGGATTTTTAGAACCACAAAAGCGTCAGTTTTGGCGATTAACAATCCCAATAAGGTGAAAATGTACTTGATGAAAATGTACATGATTTTGCTCGAAAACTTAGTATTCATTTGTTGATGCTAAATAATTCATTTTTCGCTATGCATGGTCAATAGGCTTCAGTTGTTGTGTTAATTGAATTTTGTAAGCATGAAGACCAGATCTTGAGTGAGTATACGCTGTGAGAACTTTTTGAAATTTTCAATTCGTGTCCACAATACCGAATTTGGGTTTTTGGATTGTCTCTCACACTCCGACACTCTGCTTCGATACTGATGGCTTTTTTTTGAACTACTACACTGCTCGTTGGACGATTTCAAATGATCTCTTCACAGTTGATGTAGTTGAAACACCATTCCGACCATATTTCGTATGAACTTTTCAAAATTGTGGCGTCAAGCTTTCATTATCTTTGAAATATTGTTCAATAATGAACACCCGTTGTTCTATCGTGTAACGCTCCATTTTTACTAATCTTGAACTGTGAACTGTCGATTTGTCTTTTTTTAGGATTTCCAAAACTACAGCATAAATAGCGCGGCAAATTCAAATCTAGCGTTAATTTTGGATACCCATTTGAAACAATTCTGTCATATAGAGAAATTCAATTCAACCTATTTCTTGTAATACTGAAAATTAAAGAGCGTCATAACAATGTTCTAATATTATATTTCGGAATCTTATAGAGGCTACAATTACAAATGTCAAAGTATTCACAATGATATATAGGTACTTCCTTTGATTTTCTTGTCCTGGTTAATTCGATTTTCTTGATATATTTCGGAAAATTTCATCAGAAAGCCGACATTGGGTAATATTATTTTGTAAAAGAAACATTTTGAGTTAGTTAATGTTGAGAAAATATGAAATGTTATAGGTACCTTATTACATTTCTGGAAGATCGATTAACTAGTGAAATATTTTTGTTTTTGATGCATTTGCAACATCTTTAGATTGCTGTAAAAATGACGAAATTGAATGTTTCTACCGAATATAACATCAAAAATTATTAAAAATAACGAATTTTGGGAATTTTTTTTACTCCGATTCACTACTCGTTCTAACTTGTTTTTGTTATGATTTTCTGCGATTATACTACCGAGCTTTATTTTTAGCAGCCATGTGTATTATATTGAAAAAATGTTTATTTTATTTTGTGGCGGGAATAACCGCTGCTTCACTGAAACATATTCCGTTATATTTTATTATTGGCTGTTTATGAGACGTAGAAAATAACCTAACTCGAAAGGATTTTGGACATTAGGTTTTCGTATATTTCGCTCAGAGTTTATCACAGAATTTCAGATGTTTTGATTTAATGTCATCGGAATTCATCTTGCTTGTAATAAATCAGTGAAAATGTTTATGTGCTTGTAAACAGCATTTTCGTCTGATGAAATATTTGCTAAATTTAAATGTGTTTTCGAATCTAAGTTTAATTATTGTTCGATTAGTTCTTTCTTCCGTCCAACACTGAATTCGATCATGAAATCGAATAATCTGTGTATTACTGCTTTTATTTCTAGTTATTTCATACTTCATATCCTTTCATAGGCTACAATTGATCAGTACTGAGTCCAACTTGGATTTGTTCTCTTCGCATTTTATTACTTTTAAGAGACATTTGAGAAATAGTTCATTTATATGGTAATAATAATAATATAATTATCAGTTTATACAGCGTTATCCTTTCATGATGTCTATTTTTTTCATGATGTCTATCCTTTCATGATGACTATTTAAAAGCCTAATAAGTAGCAAGTTGAAGTATGACAGCATGATTTGGCATCCTATTTACACTTGCCATCAACGCTATCTTGAGGCCATTCAGAGAAGGTTCTTGAAATTCTTAGTTTGGAGCTAGGATGAAGTTTATCCACAGAGAGGAGTCAATCATAACGCTTTATAACGCATAAGGCTTTTATTTAGTTATAAGATACCATTTTAGTTATTTTAGATTATATTGAGCTCTTTGTCATATCTCTCTCATTCTAATTATTTAGTTATTATTCAACATTATGTTATTATTTTCTGTGATTGGGTATTATACCTGTCGAGAATAAAGGACCTATTATATATTATATTACTATTATTATTATTATTATTACGATGTATTTTCTTTTATTCTTTTTTAGTAGAAGTAGGAATTTTGTGCTGTAGATCAAATGATCTAAATAGTCAATGTATCGAAAACTTCATTTCTATAAGATGTCTCTATAAGGAGTTAAAAAAATTTTTTATAAGATGTACACATCGAAAACTTTAGTTTATAATTGAAATTTGTACAATGTGCTCCTCTTTTATAGGAATTTCAACTAGTTGTTGAGTTTTTACTTACAAAGGTACGTAGAAATAAAATTATTGGGATAAAATAAAAATTGAATATCGTTTGAAATCTTTCAAAAGATCAAATTTCTGAAACAAATTGAAAAAAGTTTTACGACATGTGAACTTACTGGTGTTCAAGTTAATAATAATGCTGCAATTCGAAAAATTTTCCACATCGTTATTCCTTTGTGCAAAGAAAAACCCAGCAGCTGCAAAAATTGCAGAAGAGTCAATGAGAACAATTTTGAAATGTAATAGATATATTCCAATCGAAAGAATTTTGAATTGCTTAGAAGTAATACCAGTTAAACATAAAATACTTTATGCTACACTTATATTAATATTCAAAATTGAAAATGAAAAGTTCCCATGTAAACTAATACAAAAATAAACATGTGATATGCATATTTATAAC
Source organism: Henosepilachna vigintioctopunctata (assembly GCA_030704895.1). Lineage (NCBI taxonomy): Eukaryota > Metazoa > Arthropoda > Insecta > Coleoptera > Coccinellidae > Henosepilachna > Henosepilachna vigintioctopunctata. The sequence goes on from JARQZJ010000067.1 coordinate 3,052,951, forward strand.
AAAAATGCTGATAGTTTTCACATGCAAGTTCTCAATCTAGAAACACTATAACAGATGCAGGATTCAATGATAACAATAAATACTTTGTAAATATTTCGTGCTGAAATAAACGATGATTTTTCAATAAATTTGAATTAAATTGAATTGAAATAATAATGAATGTTGAACGAAAATATTGACTCTTTAACAAATATAAATTTTGTAATATTTAGTGCTAGGTAAATATAATATTCTCATTTGATTGGTCTGTTTACTCATATCGATATGATTTTATATTTCGGATAATTTCAGAGATATTCATTCAGAAATATATATTTATAAATATATCAGATTATATATACATGCTGATTCAATGTAAGTATCGCCATTTTGAAGTATGATGAAGAAAGTGGCACTCAATTATTCCACCATTGGAAGCCTTCTTAATTCTGGTAGAAAATATGTTACCAAAATGGAAACTGAAACAAATATATACACATTTAAATAAAATAAAATCGATAGATCGGTAATTTTGTTTTATTTCATTGAAAGTCTTGAATAATTAATAAAATGAGTCTTGAAACTAGTGCAGTTTGTACAAGTCTGAATATGCACTTCTTTTTTGATAATATTAATTAATAAGTATTTTTGTACTTAAATATTTTTTTTGAGAAATCAATTTGAATTTTTTTCTCTAATTTCTATTTTTCTAAATCTCTAATTTTGGTATTATTAGAACATCATCATATTTGAAATCATTTTCCTCGTGATAAATTTCATTCAATTTATATACATATAGAATTTAAATATCAAAATATATACATTTTACTGTGATATTCATCAATTATAAAAATATGTATTCAGGAAACATAAGAATATCAATTAATGATAATATTTGGCTAATTCTCAAAAAATTAGAAAAAAGACATTGTTAATGTCGCCGAAATATTTTTATCTTATTATTATAAAATTTCTTATGATATTATAAAAGAGTATAACGTAATTGTCTTAAGGATTACACTGGTCCCCAACATTTATGACTTTTAAGGGGGATAGGGGGGTTGTTACTTAAATTGAAGAATGAGGGAAGTCTATAAATTTATAGAAATAGAAACTTCAAAGTTATATTGCTCGATTCGATAGAAAGTCAATATAATGTTCGGAATTTTCATAACAAACATAAATAGCATATTTCTTTTATCAAAATTACCGCTTGACTCGCGAAAAAATATATTTCAGTTTTTATTGTCCGTCAAAAATTTTTGCATAATATTTGCAATTATCATCTGCGTACAACTGGAATATTTTCATGGAAATCATTAGCATTTATGCAATGTTTATTCAAAAGGAAAACTATTAATTTCTGTTAAAATCGCGTTGAACACTATTTTGAAAATCAGTTCTTCTCTTTTGTCGAAAGCGAAAAGGTATTTGAATAAAATAATTTTCGAAAGATAGCAATAAACTTATATTGGGTCACTAACACTCCAAAAAGTAATAAATTGAAGGTCTTAATACAATATTAAATTCTGTGGTCCAATGAGAAACTTAAGTATGGTATTTTTTTATTGTGTTCCATGATTCGAATTGAAAGAACTAATATGCAGGAATGAATTGAATTCGCATTATTCATTGCGCAAAACTAAAACATACCGAAACAGACATTCAAACAAAAAAAACAAGATCTACAGTAAATAATATTACACTAGTCTCCGTAGCTGAGTCGGTAGAACTCCCGACTATGGTGTTCGAAAGGCATGGGTGTTTGTGTTTGTCTGTGATTCAAGTAGTTTGAATAATGAAATATGCTGGGTAATGTACATCGATTACAAGCCCAATGGCCGTTCGGAACCGGCGTTAAACTGTAGGTCCACTGAATTAAAAAAAAAATTACACTATAGTCTGTAAAATGTATCAAGCTTTATTTTCGTCAGCAAAAGTTTCTGATTCATTTAAAAGACGGACCTAATAGCGGCATTTGCATAGAAACAAAAGAAGAAATTTGCGTTATATCCCTCAATTAGGAGCAAACGTTCACACTTTTTTCGAGCTTGTTGGTTCTCATCAAAACAGCATAGAAAAATTTAAGGTCAACTTGTACATGAAAGGAAACGGAAGAACACTCCTGCAAATGGATTGACCATATTTAGGCTCCTGCGTGAACTCTCCGTGTTGACAGATTTGATCCTTCGTTCTTGCGGCGACTATTTAGTCGCCGCAAGAACGAAGGATCAAAGCAAAATTCTTTGTGGAATTCCTGAGAAGGAAATTGAACTCTCTCTCTCTCTCTCTCTATATATATATATATATATATATATATATATATATATATATATATATATATATATATATATATATATAAAATATGTAAATAATATTATGAATAATATTATCAGATGCGGAAGAAAATTAAAATGAAAATGAAGATTATCGGCATATCCGGCAAGATTAGTATCAGCCGCTGACACGTGTTTCGAGCTTATTGGCTCTCCTCAGAACGGCGTAGCCAAGTTCTAGTTGTAGGAACCTGGAGGTGAGAAACACAAGAAGAAAAACTAAAACACACAGACAATCTTTGAAGGAAGTCGCAACATTTTAGGCTACGCGTTTGTTCTTTCCGGATTGGGAAATTTGGAAACTGCTCTGCCCGTGAGGTGACTATTTATATATACACACTATTATTATATATATATATATATATATATATATATATATATATATATATATATATATATATATATATATATATATAAAGGGTGATTTTTTAAGAGTTAAGTTTTTCAGTTTGGCGTCACTGGTTGATAGTAGCATCAAAACGTCATCTGTCAAAGTGAAAAGTTTTCAGTACACTCTGCCATTTCATCATGGAAAGACTTACAAACGAACAACGATTGCAGATTGTTGAAATTTACTATCAAAATTCGTGCTCTGTGAAAAATGTGTATCTTTTGTTACGACCATATTATGGTCGTCATAATCGACCTGGTGAATCAACAATTCGTGCTGTTATCATCAAACTTCGCAACAAGTTTGCTTTGTTGGACATTAAACCATTGTCTAGCATGCGTACTGAAGACAATATTGCAGCCGTAGCGTACAGTGTTAATGAGGATCGTGAAATGTCAATTCGTCGCCGTTCTCAGTAATTGCCATGCGTTACTGAAGCGCATGGAAAATTTTACGTGTTGATTTGGGTTTGAAAGCTTATAAAATTCAACTTCTGCAAGAATTGAAGCCGAATGACTTATCACAACGTCTAATTTTTGGTGAATGGGCCTTAGAACAGCTTAATGAAAATCTGCAGTTTTATCGAAAAATTGTGTTCAGCGATGAGGCTCATTTCTTGCTTAACGGATATGTAAATAAACAAAACTGTCGCATCTGGAGTGATGAACAGCTACATGCCATACAAGAATTACCGATGCATCCCAAAAAAACGACAGTTTGGTGTGGTTTATGGGCTGGTAGCTTCATCGGTCCATTTTTCTTCAAAGACGACCGTGGAAGAAACGTTACCATCAACGACGAACGATATCGAGCCATGAAACGCAGCCGTTTTTTGCCCCAATCGGCCGAGTTGAACTTGGTTGACATGTGGTTTCATCAAGACGGTGCCACATGCTCCACAGCTTGTGAAACAATGTACATGTTGAAGGATGAATTTGGTGAGCAGCTTATCTCTCGAAATGGCCTGTGAATTGGCCGCCAAGATCATGCGATTCGGCGCCTCTGGATTATTTCTTGTGGAGTTATGTGTTGTCGTTAGTGTGTGTCGACAATCCGAACACGATTGAAGCCTTACAGGATAACATAACACGCGTAATTCGTGGGATACAGGCCGAAATGCTCGAAAAGGTGACGCAAAGTTGGACCCTCCAAATGGAACATTAAATGTAAATGGCAAAGGCCAAGTTATCAATTTCAATAAAAATTTTGAATATATGATGCAAATTGAGTGTTTTATTATATTAAAACATTGCTTAGTCAAGCCTGGAATGTTAGGAAGGGACATGTTCTGTTTTTCGGTAGGTAAATACCAAAAAATGGTACATGTCCCTTCCTAATATTCCAGGCTTGACTAAGCAACTCTTTAATATATTGAGATCTAAGGACAACGATGTCCTGATAATTGGCAAATACAAATTTCTTACAGTAGGCAAACTGTTCCCAAAGCTTAAAGATCCTACCATAACTTTACAGAGGACTCATGCAGTGCATCAACTCACAGTGTCACGACTGCAACCTTCAATACATCTGACAAACCGTAAGATCTCTAAAAGGCCGTCTAACCTCACATCAAAGTGCATCATAAAGAAAAGAATCATGTGCCTTGGTGAAGCACGGTATTTCGAACAACCACACAATGAACTAGAATATTGTCAAAATCTTAGATGTGGAAAGGAATGGAACAAAAGGGAATTCCTGGATACGGCAGAATCCAATAATGCTAATGATAATACAATGAACAGTAGGACTGATATCCCTAAACTTAGTTGCATATATAGCTTGCTCATTGATTTTGACAAAGAAAAAATAAAAACAAAATGCAAAGAACGTGACAATGAAGGATAGTTCTGCTTTATCTGGGAAGTCCTCCGATAAACCTCGTAACGATTGTGACCACTGACTGGTAAAGAATTGACATGCAATGAAACCAAAGAACTGGGAATAAGTGTTACCCTATGCACATAACCTCCACTTTATGACCCCATACACATCTAGAATAAAATACGGGACTGTGATAAGAAAGAAATAATTTAAAAGTTGATTTATAGTGAATTCTTATATTTGGTAACATATAAAGGATATTACATGTAAGCTGTATAAAATTACTGAAAGTTTTTGTCCAAGGATTGTTTCGCTTAGGCTGATTAGTGTATAAATAACCTCACTGTACCTCGGTAAGTGTATTTATTTCCATTCCATGATTTCCGTGTAATTTGTAGCTCCTGGTGAAGGAAAATATATGTTCCGAAAGCTCGTGAGCTCTATATGTGTATATATATATATATATATATATATATATATATATATATATATATATATATATATATATATATATATATATATATATATATATATATATATATATATATATATATATATATAGACATAATATATTCAGTAGTCAGAGATAAATCTAAAGTGTATTGAGGAATTTTGTGTGAATTAGACGAGTGCCTATTTTCAATTTTACGATACAGAGTCACCGCTGTTTCCATAGATATTGCAAATATAAGTCGATATGTCAACACTCGTAACAATATTTGTCCTGCAACCAATTTCATTAATTCTTTTGTTTCGAGAAATTTGCAATGATAGATATTCATGTGAGCATTTTAAAATGCATCCTATCATCCTAGAGTTTATTATATTATTTAATGAGAAATATTATTATATGAGTTGAAAAAAACGGACTGAATATCGAAAAAATAATGATTTTGATTGCCTAAAAGAGTTTTGATAAAGTTACGATTGGCAACCAAACTATTAATTGATAAATTCATCAAAATATTAGCTACATCGTTAGGTGCACTTTTTCGAAAAATATTCATAAATAACCTACTTGAAATAAAAACTCACATTTATGCATGTATATTTTATAATCAATCAGAACGAAATAAGGAAAGAGAAATGATTGGTATTATATGACGTATACTAAATAGTTCGCTTCCCGATTAAAACATGCGTATATTCTGATAAGCAAAACCTAAAAGTCAGTGACAGTGCGTCTGAACAATAAAAGTTGCGAAAAACGAATTTTTGGAGCTATTTTCAGGTAATTCAATTGTTTAAGTTGGAATTTTGAGTGATTACTTCCTTATCGGAATCACAGTTTTCGAATAACAATTACGTACTGATTAGCGTTGAATATATTTGGAGCGAATAACGAATTTGTTAGCTCATTTTTCATAATGTCCTTGTCAGCGTTACCTATTCCACAATCGCCGACTATTTACGAATACTTTACTTTACCGAGAATAGAAACTGGATTATCGTCGAATCAATCATACTTCACGTTAAACCGTCGAAACATCACTCTGTATAGCGGAAGTTTGCATTATTTTCGAGTTCCCAAACCGTATTGGAGAGATCGATTGAGAAAAATCAGGGCAGCTGGATTGAATGCGGTTGAAACGTATATACCATGGAACTTACACGAAGCTGAAAGTGGCAGATTCGATTTTGGCAGAGGTGGCTCTGATATGGAAGAATTTCTGGACGTGAAAGAGTTTTTCCAGCTTGCCAAGGAGGAAGACTTACTGGCCATAGCTCGCCCAGGACCGTTTATTGGGGCCGAGTGGGAATTCGGAGGTCTTCCCAGTTGGTTGCTCAGAACAGAAAATATTAAAGTACGAACATCAGATAGCAAGTTCATGAAATATGTGACAAGATACTACAACGTTCTTCTCCCAATTTTGGCATTGTTGCAATTCACAAACGGTGGGCCCATTATCGCATTTCAGATCGAGAACGAGTACGGAAGCACTGAACGAAAAAACTTTGTCCCAGATAAAAAGTATCTCGAAGAGCTGGTTGGTCTTTACAAGAAACACGGTATAAGAGAGCTTTTGTTCTCTTCAGATAGTCCTACAGGTCATGGCGATAGGGGGACTTTGCCAAAAGTATTGCTTCAAACTGCGAATTTCGGAGACAATCCCATAAGGGAGTTTGAAATATTGAAAAAGTTACAAAGCAATAGACCAACCATGGCTACAGAGTTCTGGTCGGGGTGGTATGATCACTGGTCCGAAATTCACCATTCTAGAGATAGCGGGGAATTTGGAGAGACTTATGACAAAATTCTGTCTTATGGGGCATCTGTGAATATATACATGTTTCACGGTGGAACAAATTTTGGATTTTATAATGGCGCAAACCTCGCAAACGGTTTGGACGATAATTCTGGTTATCAACCAGATACTACCAGCTACGATTATGATTGTGCTTTAACAGAAAACGGCGACTACACTGAGAAGTATTTCATCGTGAAAAAGCTGCTGAAAAAGTATAACACAATATCTACAAAGCTTCCACTGGCTCCTCCTACTATAGACACCTTCAAATATCCAGAACTTCTTGTCGAAAAGGAGTTATTACTTGATGATATCGTGAAACAAATTCCTACCTCTACTCCTTCAGCTAAAACTATAGCAATGGAATTGCTCCCAATAAATAATAATTCAGGTCAGTCATTTGGTTATATATTGTATCGAAAAGAAAATCTCAACATACCATCAAATTCCATCCTTACTATAGGAGGACGAATTTGCGATAGCATCATGGTGTTAATAAATGGCAAAATAATATCTAAACCTTTGATGGAATCGAGTGATCTTAGCAATTTTGGATTTTGGAGGGTGGAAAATTCGAATATAACCTTAAGTCCCCATGAATTAAAGAATGTGACTCTGGATTTACTTGTTGAAAACTGGGGCAGAGTCGGATATGGAGCGCTGAACCAATTCAATCAGTTCAAAGGATTATGGCAAGGAGATATCGTCTTGAATAACCAAAAATTGAATTCCTGGAAAATTTATGCTTTGGAATTCCGAAAGTCGTGGAATAATAAACTGAATGGTTGGAAACCGTCCGGAGGGCGACGATTGGTTGGACCATCATTACATAAGGCTTCTCTTATCGTTAAATACCCTAAAGATACATTTATTGACATGCGAGATTGGATTAAAGGAATTGTTATAGTGAATGGTTTCGTCTTAGGCAGATATGCTCGAATTGGTCCTCAACAAACACTGTACCTTCCTGCACCATTTTTAAAAAACGGAACAAATACCATTCTCGTTTTCGAGCATTACATACCGTCTACAAAAATCAAATTTGTACGAAGTTCTTATTTCGAAACAATCGAGTAACACTCAAGGAATAATTATTTATTTGTGTAATGAATTCTCAAATCTTGTTTACTTACACCAATGATGTCAATGAATATATGCCAATCTATAATTTAATTATTTCTTTCAATTTGAAAAACTCAACATTTAATTTCAATTGATAACTAATTATACATCCGTTATTAGATTGTTTTCCCTAATTTCTCAATTCAGTATGTCGCTATTTTTTGAGTGATGACTTATTGCGCTCTATTAATTTAACGAATATTTCAGTGGGGGCAAGGGTAAAGTTCTTTATTTTAGGCCATTAAACATTTGATAATTGATGAGGCCGATACTTGAAGAAAATTAATATCCATAATAAAATAATATTTAAAATTTTCTCATAATTTAATATAAAATACGCATGACGACGTTTCGAAGTACTACTTCTTTATCAAATGCTGGATTAATACTAATTCTACAAATTGATACTACTAATTGATACTCAGTATTAATACAGCATTTGAAAAAGAAGTAGTACTTCGAAACGTCGTCATGCGTATTTTATATCAAATTATGAGAAAATTATAAATATTGTTTTATTATATCATTGAAAATTTGTATTAATTTGTACATACATACAAATATATGACAAGGACAGATGAAATAAACGAATAAATCATACTTACTAGCAAAAATGAGGCCCAAAGAAATGTATGTAACTCCGCAAGACATATACCATACAGTGCACACCACACAAAATATAAAGTTCGGATAAAAACTTACAATTCCAGCTGCAGTGCCTCTCTAAAAGAATGAATGAAAAAACATATTAGTCAATAAATGAATCAAACCGAATGGACCCGTTCACAATCAAAAATGATCTGATTATATCATACTAGAAAACTACATATAACTTCACTTTAAACCAAATTCATTTATTCAGAACAAAACAATACATATTGAATTGTTTATTTGATTTTATTTTCATTTATTGTTTCATATTATGTTATACAAACCTTGCAACAGTGGGGAAAGCTTCAGTTTCTATTATTTCTAATGTATGTTGGACTATCGAATATCCGATCAGAAAAATAGCACAAAAGACTATTTTTATGTAAAATTGTTGATTCCAGAAAAATAGATCCATATCCCAATATGTTAAAGCAGAAGCGGTAATGGCACACAAGAATGAACCAAACACTGAAAACCAGAAAAGAATGAAAACTGTCAGGTTTCTTGTTGTGGGTACCATATAATATTCAAATAAACACATGTGCACAATTTATAAATATAATTCGAGATCAATCCTTCGGAGGTGATCCATAATGAGATTCTCATGAAATGTTTATAAAGACTGCCATCTTTGTATGGAAGTACGCACTGAATCTCGTCACGAACGCATTCTACCATACTGGAGAAGGTTCTCTCCAGTATGGTAGAATGAAATTGGTTCTCTCCAGTATGTGTTGGAGAGAACCTCATCTTAATTGTCGATGAAGAGATCTCAAAAGGTTATGTCACCAGCTTCAACCCCTCTTTTGAAGAGATAGGACCTTAGTGCGTTCAGAAAAAACATCGAAATTTTTTCGTTTCAATGTATGTCACTGATTGTTCCGATAAGAGGATGAGACAGCGCTGAATGATATTTTCAAGAGTTAGATATTTTTCGGAGTACACTAAAAATTTCAATATCGAAAGTTGGTACTTCTGTTTTCGTTGACATAACATGGTACCTACTTTTAGGTGTTATTACTGGTGGATAATGAATATTTAATTTGTTGTCCACGCTTCATAATCGTAATCATGAGCTTTTTCAACATATAAGTCTGTTGAAACTTTCGAAACCGCTTGAAAAGAAAAAAATTAATCCCAATTTAAAAGAGTAATTAAGGGTCACTTTAAGACTTGTGAATAAGCATTCACTACTTCTGATTTTTCATAGGAGCAATGATTGAAACCTAATATTTTAAAGAATAGAAAGAATAGGCAAGTCATCAGAAGGTGTTCATGGACAATGTCTTCAATCATCCAATTCAAACTATAAATTGAATAATGAAAAAACGCATTTTAAATTTGCTACTTCATTTATAGCGTGCTCGTTGAAGTGGAATTCAGTAATTTATAATTAGTATGATACTAACCTATAATGAGCCTTCGACCAATATGGTCCACTAAATGAAGAATGAAGAGTTGACCCAACATTATATTCGGTGCCAAAAGTAAGAAGGTCGGAAAGAAAACCATATTTGTTCTAAGCTTGCAATCTTTGTCGACTGGACGATACAAGTGGAATAAGTCATATCCAGAGATTTCGCAGGTAGAATTTTGTATTAATAATGTTTTTGTCATCAACAAATGAACGGGAACAATTCTGTAACGAAAAACGAATATATTGACTGAATTTCCAAAAGAGCAATCACTATACAATAAAATTTTAGGGTTGATATTCATTATTAGAAAATGAATAATGATGAACAATTAGCTAATTCCTTACCAATATAGGTACTGCTGTGAAAACGAAAATTACCTTTAAAATTATATTTGTAATATGTAATTGTATTTATAATTATATATTACATTCAATTTCTTCTGTTCCAACATATTAAATGTTAAATCATATCAACAATCGAATATTTAGAATCAATAGTCCATTCTATTTTATCGAATCAAACCACCTCCAATCTTTCTTAAAAGTGAAACAATAAAGCCTTCTATTTCTCAATTTTTCATGATGAATTTCTTTCCTTTGCTTAGCATTATCGTGCTTCCAAGTTCATCAAAAATTCTCCTATCTTACTCGATATGACAATATTACCTGTTTCGTTGAAAATCACGTGTATTTGTTTTCTTATTATATTGTTCTTATATCGGAAAATGAACAGAAATTATGGCTTGAGGCAAGTAAGTGTCAATTTCAGGATCACCTGAGTGTTAAAATGATCTGACACTTGCCAAGAAATTGTAGGTCTAATGAGAATATGTCTATATGGACCTGCCAAAGGTAATATAGCTTTTCAAGGTAGATTTCATTATCTAGAGACATGAGAACTGAAAGGGTTTTTGGACCTTATTTCGAAATCTCACAAAGTACACTAAACATTCTAAATTTCAGATCACACAAGAATTGAGCTTAATTAAACAAGATTTAGTAAACAAATGGTTCAATTCTTATATACATTCAGGATCTCAAAAAGTTAAGTTCAATGGTATTCTTTCGGGCATTATTGGAGTTGATTTTGGCGTACCTCAGGGTACGTTCTTAGGTCCAATGCTATTCTCATTATGCACTAATAAAATTTGTTTGTTCATGTAAAAATGCTCCATACGATTGTTTGCATATTATACAATGATTCATGTTAGTGCTAAAAATATCCAGATTATTACAGAATGGATCAATACAGACTTGGCAGCAATAAATGTATGGCTAAGCGATAACAGTTTATTGCTGAATGTAACAAAGTCTAAACTCTCAAGGTAAATACTGATAAAAATGTAAATTTTAGAATTGAAAACCAGAACGTTTGATGGGTAAAACTTGTTAAATATTTAGGCGTTATGTTAGATGGGAAATTAAGTTTCAATAATCATGTCGACTTCATATCGTCTAAATCTTCAAGAAAATCAACTTTCTCAAAATAATTGGGAAAAATCTGACAACATATGTGAAGTTATTGCTCTTTAAGTCAGTAATAATGCCACACTTTGAATATTGTTCCACTATGATTATTGAGATTGAGTAAAGAAAACTTTCAACAGCTACAAAAGTTACAGAATAGAGCTATGCGATCAATTTTGAAATGTAATAGATACACTCCAATCCAAAACATGCTAAATTGTTTAGAACTAATATCGGTTGAACAGAGAATACTTTTAGCTATATATATATATATATATATATATATATATATATATATATATATATATATATATATATATATATATATTATTTATATTTGAAATTGAAAACAAATTGTTTCCCTATAGAGCAATGAAAAATGTGTCACTGACAAAACAAACATGTGTCAGTGAAGTGCACGGTTATAATAAAAGAAATGCTGAGAATTTCTGCATGCAAGTTGATAAACTTTAAATCTAGAAATAGTATATTTTATGAAGGATTCAACGCATTCAATAAACTCCCTAGCTCCATAAAAACAGTTAGTGATCTTAAGGTATTCAAGTGTAATTTAGCTAAATTCGTTTCAAACTTATGATTCTAAATAAAATATTTTGAACTTGAATGTATACTATACGATTTTATAATAGCTATTGCTAATAAATATTATCATCATTATTATTATATTGATGTCCAATGCATTCAATAAAGTGTATCAGTTTTGGAAACAACAAATTTTCCATCATCCTCCTTCTAGTACCTGCATATACATACCCAAAGAAGAACAGGATCCTCACCAATATCAAGCCGGTAGTGGTAATGATAAACCTCCTTTTGAACAGCAAACAAACAGTCTTGAACATTCGCCGCAGCAGCAATCTCATCTGCTCTGTACAGTTCAGTGGTCGGCGTTCTGTGTTTATTTGGAAATCCGAAATTATGCCAGTGATGTCTTCCTCGCGAAGCTATAAATCAACCGTGATTATTTTTTGGGAGAAAATCGATATTTTCTAACGCGTTTAAATCATCTTTTATTTCTCAACTCTTCAATGTTCTAAAAATATCTAAATTGTTGAAATTCTTAAGTTCATCGATCGATTGGCCAACTTACGAAGTATTTAGTTTAACACATATTTCGAAATTATTCTAGAGATAATTTCGTTATTCACTTTGTAATTTTTGATTGAATAGTTTCAATGATCTAAATCCAAAAAGCCGATAACAAAAGAGGGAAGTAACAACAAGGTGTGCAAAATGGACCTTCAAGAGCTTCTTTATGGGTCGGCTGCACTTTTTGCAAATCCTCTATTGCGAATTTTTGAAAGCATTGCTACAATTAACGCTAACAAAACATGAAGTTAATGAGCATAATGATGCAATATTATCTTCCAAAAGAAGTTGGCTGAATTAGAAACTTCATTTATGAAATATAGAACTTTGAACACCACCAAAGTCGTATGTAGTGATAATTAGCGTAAATGCTCAGATCTTTTGAGATCTACAAAATTTTTGGGATTTCCTGAAACTGAAATTTAAGAAATAGTAAAAATCATCGAACACATCTTCATTAGGTTAAAAATCTAGAACATAGTTGCGGTATCGATCTCAATTTTGAGAATAAGGGGCCGGAAATGCGAGGAAACAGTTTGGGAGATATCTCGAGACCAATTTCTCAAGACAATTCCTTAAGTTCAATTACATAAAATCGGAAGTTTGGACACTCTTTTTACTGAATTATGATCCCGAATTCTATACTTTTCAGTTATTTCTTTTAACTCGAAAAATGTTCAAGGTGCATGGCCTGTTGACATTGTTTAAGACAGGAACTGGATCAAACTTCCTAAATACGCCCTGGGTAAAACTAAACGAACACCTCACTCATAAAAAGATTGAAAAAGTCCCAACATAATGTTTAGAGAGAAGAAATCAATTGAATTTTATTATCAGAAATTTTAGGCTATATTTAACAAAATTTTCTACTTCACTAGACATTTGTTTCGATGTGCTAACCCATTATGAAGGGTATGAACACTCTGAGAGGGTTGTTTTGATTTCCTGACATATATCGAGGAAACCAAATAATATTTTAGAATTTAGAAAAGTGTTTCTAATAATATGATAAATTTTGAAATGTTCCAAAAAGTACTGTAAGATTTATTACTTGATATTTGAAGAACAAAATAAAAAACAAATAGAAAAATCAATGAATAAAACTTGAGATAAAATGAAGAATGAAATTCTTGACTTTTAGGTAATAAATTAGGTAGTTTTATAGGTAATAAATTGATCAAAGTTGAAGCAGATATGAGTGAAAGCTGTTATAAATTGTTATCAACTGACTCGCTAAACACATGTTCTACATTGTTAAAAACAATATTCACTAATAAAAGGCGACATAATACACAAAATATACAGAACACAAAACATACAGGAAACAGATAGCGTAAATCACCAATAGAGAAGCCATTGTCACAAATATTATTCAAGACTAATTAAATTTCTATGAATTTCAAATAATTCGTATGATGCGGAATAACAATCCATCAAGAAGAGTTGTTACAACTGGATGATGGAATGAACTCTTTGAAAAGGTTAAGAGCTTTAAATATATTTTGTGTGAGTGAGATAATTTTTGTAGAATTATGTCGAGTTATTATTTATACTTTATGGGCGGATTTGTTTGAGTGGCAGAATTGTTATACTCACAGGCCAAGTTTCACTGTATTTCGATTTATTAATTGAATAAAATAGCTTCAAAGATAGGTTAGCTAAAGTATACTGTTTCATCAATAGACGATATCTTGGACTTGGTTGCACCAGTGCTGTTATACATGCAACTAAGATATTACAGCCTCCAGCTATGGCAAAAAGAAGTCGCCAAGCAGTAAGTTTCATTTCAGTTCCTCTATGTTCCACGATAACGTGTTGCGATAGCTTCCATCCACAACCTGAGAAGAACTGGCGATTAGAAAAGATTTAGTTCAATTAATTGCCTACGTACCTATCATCAAAATATATCCCACAGACCAGAAGAACGACGGAATTATGAAGTAAAATCCTCTCTTATTCTTGGGCAATATTTCTGCTAGGTGGATTTTTGAAGCTCGAATATTAGCTTCCAGACTGAAACCATGAAAAATAAAAACATGAAATTATGGAACTTAATACAATTGAAACAACTCTGTACGAATAATAATCATTTCCAGTTCCACATTTCAGATGAATCAATTTGAGAAACACCAATTTCAATGTGATTTTGAGTGAAATTTTGAAAAATACTCAAATACATATTTGAAAACAATGTTGGAAATTTCGAAATAACAATTACTGTATAGTTCAATAACACTACGAATAAACGGTAATCTTTGACTAGTTTCTTTCATTTGATATTCTATGGAAATTTTCGTATATAGTATCAATCCATCACCCAGAACCTAAAATGAACAGCGCCACTGAGAGAGAAGATCCAGAGTGTGAAAATGCTGCCAGAAAGGCACTGCAGAATATCACCAACAAGCTGTTAGGTAATAACCATAATCTTCCAGTTATGTCAGACATCGAATTCAGAATGAATCCTCCAATAGCTCGCCCTGTAAATAGAGTTCTCTTTTTCAATGGGAATTGCTGGTTGTGCGAATAAAAATAATATATTTAATATTCGAAAACGATAATTCAATATGTTTATATGCTTCTCTGCTATGCTCTAATATCCTTTGCTTCCTCAGGTTGACTATATTATTTCATCAATATGTTATTTCTAATCTATCTAAATGAACACAAATTTTACGACGATAAGGAATATTTTTCATGGCTTGGTCTAAGGAATTGGTGAATAATTATAATCTTTGAAAGGGACAAAGCTTTGTCTCCAAAATACCCTAATGGATTATGAGTCATACATTTCATGGGTTTTATTGATAGATGTTGAGTGATTGCAAAATTTTAGTGAAAATCTGATCCAGAGAGAAATACATACAATTCTATATCTTATATTTCCAGGTATATTTAAAAGGAGCAAATCTATGCGTCTAAAATATTTTATTGAGTATGAGTCATATATTTTGTGATTTTTACTGACACATGTTGAATAAGAGCGAAATCTGAGTGAAAATCTGATCTTATGAGAACTATGTACAATTTTATATTATATATTTTATGGTTTCTTTGAAAGGAATGAATCTATTCGTCTAAAATATTTCAATTAAATATGAGCTCCTATCAATAAAACCTTTCCTGGTTTTTACTGATAGATGCTGACAAAATGAGAAACCTGCGTGAAAATCTGATCAGGAGAAAACTATGTACAATTTTATACCATATATTTCAAGGTATCGTTGGAAAGAATATATGTCCCATGTCTCAAATATTTCAATTAAATAAGAGTCATACCTTTCATACTTGATCTCATGAGAACTGTGTACAATTTTATATAATGTATTCCAAGGTTTCTTTGAAAGTAATATCTATGCGTCTAAAATATTTCGATTGAGTAGGAGTCACACCTTTCATGGTTTTTACTGATAGATGCTGAGAAAGTAGGAAATCTGAGTGAAAATCTTATCACGACAAAACTATGTAAAATTTTATATTATATATTTCGGGATATCTCTGAAAAGATATAAAGTAATAAAAGATGTTAAGTATTTGTCAAACTTTTCATGATTTTAACTGATAGATATGCGAAATCTGAGTGAAAATTTGATCACGACAGAAATATGTACAATTTTATACAATATATATTTCAAGAAATTATTAATGATCATTTACCGAGAAAAAAGCACAAATTCACCGTCAGTACTGTAGATTCGTTCATGAATGAGTCACACATAGCCAAAGGTAATGCCAAACAGAGAGCTAGAATTGCAACTGCTTGGCAGAATGCACATGCAGATGTTACTCCTACCATTACTTTGGAATAAAGTCCCCAACCTGTAATAACAGAAAGATAAATTAAAATGTATGAATTTTTGTAGGTAAGATCAACCAGTTTCTTCTATAATATCCTCCATTGTTAACCTCGATAAAGACTCTGGATGAACGCGAGCCATGTCTTCGTAACTACGCCCAATAATACAGTAACTTTTTAAATTTACATAAGGTTCAAACAAAATGACAAAAAAATTCACTTAAAATTCTATGTGTAACGTCAGATGACAGACTAGGAGATTCTGTGTCGATTTCATTGAATATTGTCTTTCTTTTCGATGTACATTTACAAAATTCGAGGATTATGCACCATATTATAATGAATTTTACGTTTTCTTTTCAAATTTAAACCTGAATAAATTTCTTCAAGAAAGACAAACGATGTGAGTAATAGGTATGACGTTTTTGGTAATATGAATAGGAGCAAATCATCTGTGATACTTGCAGGTATCATAATACCTGTTTGATGAAGATTTATGGAATGCTTATCAAATTCATGTATGTTTTACATATTTAACCGATGCATATTACTTAGCTCACAATGTTTGAACTTCTTTCAAAGTTCTATCTCCATAAGGAATACTGTGATATAGAAGAGTTAGACCGTAACAGTGAGAAAATCAATATATTAAATTAAAATCAACTGAATCAAAACATCAATTATATAATTTATGTTATAATTAAAATACAATTCTAATTATGGTATTTCCAACTAAAAGTAGAAATATTTTTCAAAAGAATTTTCTTCTTCTTCTTCTTCTTCTTCTTTATTTTAGGCGAAAGCCGCCTGTTTATTCTTCGGTCGTTTGTCTGTTACGGAACGTTCAATTTGTCATTCCATCTTTTCCGTGGTCGTCCCACGCTTCTGCGCCCCAGTGGATATTTATCACGGGCGATTCTTACTATTCTTCTGTCGTCCATTCTGTTTATATGATCATTCCACTCCTGTTTTCTGTTCAATACCCAGTCATTAATGCTGTCCACCTTGCACATGTTTCTAACATTTTCACTCCTTTCTCCGTTGAGAAGTGTTTTTCCGGTTATCCTGCGAAGTACCTTCATTTCGGTTGTCTCCAGTAGTCGCCTGGTTTTCGTTGTTTCTGGTCTAGTTTCTGCGGTATATGTCATAATGGGCCTTACGGTTGCTTTATAGATTCGTGCCTTGGCTTCAATTCCGATATGCTTATTGCGCCATATTGTGTCATTCAGACATCCTGCTATCCTTGCTGCTTTTGTTGCCTGCTCCCTTACCTCTGCCTCGACATCACCATAACTCGAAATCTCTATCCCGAGGTATTTAAATTTCATTTCCTGCTGTATAGATTTACCATCAACCTCAAGCTTGCATCTCAATGGTGTTTTTGATGTAGTCATGCACTTTGTTTTAGAAGCAGAGATTATCATATTAAACGATTTGGCTGTACGGTTGAACTGGTGTAGGAGGCGCTGTAAATCGTCTTCATTTTCTGCAATCAGCACAGCGTCATCGGCGTAACACAGAATGGATATCTCTTTGTCCCCCATTTTGTAACCCCTCATTCCTCTTACTTTTTTGATTATCTCATCCATGATGATGTTGAACAGAAGGGGGCTTAACGAATCTCCTTGACGAATACCACTTCTCACTGGTATCTGTGTGGTAAGCTCCCCGTCTAATCTTGCCTGGATCTTATTCGCAGTATATATATTTTCGATAGTCTTTATTATATTACGTGGAATAAATTATTAAATTAAAAGAATTTTCAAATGTATTAATTGTTATCAAATATAAAAAATTCGAATGCTACGCCTACTACTTATCAAAAATCGAATTTATTCTTAAATAGGTCGTTTTAGTCACATTCGAAATGAATTTTCTTTATGAATAGGTAATGTTGGTTCATAACTAAATTGAAGAAGAAATGAATCCGAAAAAATTATATTGCTTTATAATTTGACTTTTAACATAACATACACATGCACTGTTTAACAGGACAGGTCCTAATTACAAAACAGGAAAGACAAGAGATACTAAAAACAAAATTGTTAGTACAAAAGTTCAAAAGTTTCAATTTTGTGCTTTCAAATTTAAAAGTTCAATTTTTAAACAAGGAGTTTGTGATATGAAATCACAAGTGATTAAATGAAATACAATTATATGAATGAAAAAACTTGAATGCTGACCAAACTTATACATACATATAAACATAAATACACACATACATTCACACATGTACGTGTTAATGTACATATACACATGTACGTGTATTTTACATGTATATGTGTGAATATGAATCCTGCACCTGAATACACATAAATGATTATTCTAGCAGAGATTATGCATATTAAGGAAACTTGTCTTAACATCAGTAACAGAACAGTTGAAAATCCACTTTGGTTCCCAAAATAATACATTGTTCACACATGTTTTGCAATGGAAAATTTTTTAGAACATTCGTTCTAGCTGCTGGAAAGTAGAACGTTAATTGACTTCTGGAAAAAACTCTTGGAACAAGAAAGTTAAGCTCTTGAAATAATTCTTGACATTTCACTATATTGTTAATTATTTTATGCAAGAAGATTATTACATGGCATTTCCTTCGCGCACTAAATGTCCACATTATGTCGACTTGTAAGTGTATGTTGAATGCCTATAGGTGGATATATTTCATCAATTCTGAATCTCAAAAGTTTCAGAAAATTTCGTTACATATATGTCGAATACATATTGATCATATATATACTGATACATATATATCATATATTGATACTGATAACCAGGATTCCAGACTGTTGATTCGTATTCAAGTTTAGATCTGATGAAAGCACAATCCAATGTTTTCAGAGTTGATATATTGCTAAATTCCTTACCAATGCGAATAATTAAACCATATACTCTACAGGCAGTAGTTACTGTAGCATTGATATGTGGCACAAAAGTAAGTAGAGAATCGAAGGTTACGCCAAGGTCAATAAATGTTTTAGGTCTTCCCAAAATGGTATTATATTCAAAACACTAAACAATTTCATCGATCTTCACCAAATTATAATATTTGGAAAGTTCCATATGAAGAATATACTGTGATATAATATGAGTAACAATTGTGTATAATACTTCGGGTTATATATATATATATATATATATATATATATATATATATATATATATATATATATATATATATATACATATATGTGTGTGTGTGTGGATGTTTTTTTTACTGATATTTGAAATGGAGAGAGACAATTTAAAAGCTTGTTCTATTTAAAATATTGAGACTAATTGTGAACAATTCTGTATCCGAAAGACGGATGTCCTGTTTAATCCATGTACTACATTAGTTCATTTTGAAATCCGGACATAATTCTAGCACAAAGAAAGAGCGGATTTCTGATCAATTCTAATTTGCAGAATAAATGAAATATAGATTCGCTTTGGAAATCCAATGCCGCTGTGGAGTTTGTAAAACAATGCAAAAATCATTCAATTTCTTTTATTTGCAATTCGCTTCGAATCTATTACCTCGCGTGAGTTCTTTCATGTCATTGATCAGAACGGGGATGCGAATTTCAAACCGAGGGTAGAACACGGTGGGTGGCTTGTGATTTTTTTCGAATGTGTTAATGATAGATTATGTGATCTCTCTCTTCAATTTGTAAGTGTCATTTTAAAAAAGAATGATATTCTGAATAGACCTTCATACTTATCATCCCTTATTTTGTTGTGGTAGACTTGTCGACGATTTTGGGATTTCCTGTTTTATAAGATGTGAATCAAATTAGTAACATGAAACATTAATAGCTATTTCTTCCAGTATATGTGTTATACATGCCACTCTTCATCAAAGCGTTACTTGAATGAAATAACAAATGTTAAATTCTTTATAAATTCATATTATTCTATAACTTATAAATGGGAAAATGAGTGTGTGTAGCCTTCAAACGCGATTGAAGTGACTCTTCTTCCACATTGTAACATGAAGATAAGTTAAAATATAAATAAATAATATTAGGAATGAAATTAGGTATATATAATAATAAGTTCTTTATTCACAAACGGTATAATATCCAATTGAAGAAAATAATAACATAATGTTGAACCCTTACTAAATAATTAAAATGAAAGAGACATAAAAAAACTCAATCTAATCCAAAAAAACTAAAATAATAACTAATAACTAAATAATAGCATTTAATGAAATATTACAAAGAACTCAATCTAAATCAATTATTTTAGTCAATTATTTGTTCACATAACTCCTAATAATAACTTCCAAATTACAGAATATACCCAATATACAGAAAATAATAACATAATGTTGAATAATAACTAAATAATTAGAATGAAAGACTAATAACTAAATAATAGCCTTTAATGAAATATTACAATGAACTCAATCTAAATCAATTCATTTTAACCAATTTTCTTTGTTCACATAAATCCTAATAATAACTCCTATGGAGTCAGAGTGAATGTCACAATTATTGTCAACTCTACTGAATGTAGACTCCAAAAACCAATAGAGGGATTGTATTAGCGAGTTGATCCTTGGAGTCTCTAGGCGGAATAATTCTGTATTACGAGAATTTTGCCTAGGAACACCGAATTTCAAAGTGGACAAGAATGGAAGACAATCAGTACTATTGTGTAGTAATTTTTACAAAAATTTGAGTGATACACTTTCTCTACTGCTCTGCACTGAGGTTAAACTAAATCGACTCAATAATTCGTTATGATTGACTCTTCTCTATGGATAAACTATGTTGAGGAATTATTAAAATAATTTCCATTGTGTATAACGAATCCATATATTGTTGAAGAAGATGAAATAAGTTTGGTGATGTGTGGGACGAAGAAAAGATTCTGATCGAAGACTACACCAAGATCTCTCACCTTATCAGAACGAGAAAGAACCTGACCACCGACGATGTAATCACACTCAATTCGGTCTCTTTTCCTTGTGAAAGAGATAATATTATTTTAATGAAATCATTATTTCAATTATTATCATACTTTCAAACTGAAATGATAAGTTTATGGTAACTGAAATGATGAACACAATCGATACTCTGCCAATTTTATGGATTTCCTTAGAACACCGCATCAATTATTGTACAATATATTGTTATTGATTGAACTAGAGAATCATTCATCATTGAATTCAGTTTATTGAGCAAAAAATTAATCAGTGATGGGATGCTTATGAACGGAAATTAACATCGAAATCTCCTCAAATTTTATAATATTTTTCACAGTTTCTTTTGGATAATAGTTTACAGAAACATCAATTGAAAGTTGATGGTGTACAAGTATATCAGCAGAAATCAAATCATAAACGTTTATTGAATTTTTGGTGATATATATTTCAAGGGAATTATAAATAATTAGGTACAGTTAGAAACAATAAATTATTTCACTGAATATATTGAAGACATATATTTCGGGTAGTTAACCCATAATCAAGAGTATGCAAGGTTACAGTTTGCAGTGACCAGGTGGATTTTTCCTTGAAACCGGTGTTAAATTCTGTGGTTTAGGATATATAAGATATAAATATGAAATTTTTCAACTCATTTTGAGTCTGCATTAATTGTTTTGCGTCTGTGGTCGACTTCTTTATTACGTGCCATTTGGTCAAATGTCCAATTTTCAATTCATCAGACATTCAATCGTAAAGAAAACCACAAAAAACTTTACCCACGTAATATCAGCATACCGAACAATAGCAATATGTTTCTCTTCTATGTATTTGAAAGAAAGCAACACCACCACCAAATCGATCTTCATTATCGTGCCGCGTCGTGGTCGTCGCCCAATTACTTCATTTACTGCTGACTGAACAAAAAGTACATGAAATGCATCTGCAGCTTGGACCAACCACAAATTTAAAGTTTGAATACTTTATTCTCATTCCTTAACAATCATATGCTCAAAGTGAGATGCCTTTTTCGATATACTACGACAAGTATTCATTCTCTCCCACTAAGCCCTTTGTTGTGAACAATGTGCTCCATTCATGAGATAACCCCATAGATCAAATAGTTAGCAACATTTTCCTAAGTTTTCTGTGATTGTTTTGGACCCCTACGACGATCAGAAAAAGCATAATAGAACCAGAAGAACCCAGGGTAAAACATAATATGCAGTCTTACTTTCAAATAAGTTGAAAGCAGCCTCAAAAACATTTCCATTCGATAAAAGAACTTCTACCTTATTCAAAACAATTCTTTATTTCTTTTGAATGATTCCATGCTTGGATACAACAAGAAAGAAGGGCTGAAGAAGGTTGCAGAACCTTATAACTGCCCAATATAGAATCTTCGCTAGCTATAAAATATTTTACACTTGAAAAAAATATTTAATGAACAAATTTTCAATACAAGGAAAACCAAGCTAACAGTATCTCAGTGAAGAGCGGTATATTCGTTATTAATCTGCTTCTTCTAAAAACACATCAAACTTTGTGGTGCTAGTCTAATAATGTCAAATAAAAACTATTGGATTAAGAAATGTATGTTCAATGAGGTATATTGTATTATTTCTAAATTTCTTTAGAGCGTATAAAAGTTTGTAACATAAAACAATTTTGTTTAATGTTACAAGGAGAGAAACAGTTTATCAGGATCAATGATTACTGTAACACAGTCCTATGAATTTACGAAACGTTATCTGTTTGACCTATTTGAAAACAGACCCCGGCGTAACGAATAGAAGCATTGGTGTGCATCCAGTTGTAACTAATTTGTAGTTGCAGCGCAACAGTTAGTGACAGCACGTGTCACCTGTTACAATTCACGTGTAAGCGTTTATGGCTTTCCAGGTTGAAATAGTTTATGGAGTTGTTGATTGATGAAAGGGAAAAGCGACTTTTTTTTCGAAATTATTTTATTGCCTGTTTGAGATAGTTATATTTTCAATACTTTTAGCAATAACAGGCTATTTTCAATGTTAAAAACTTTATATTTGTTGACGTTTCGTTGTATATTACAACTTTGTCAAAACTAATGAATAATTGAATTTTATTGAATATGTATTACCATAAATATCGAAACGCCAAACTTATTCATTTGAAAAAATCAAATTGGCTTATTTGTTTTTTTAGTATTCAAAGGAATATATCTGGCTCAGCATTAGCTTCGGAAGTTTTAGTACCCTTCACCATGAAGAAACCTCTGAAGAACTCATGTAAACCAGGTGATTCAAATGAGTGTGATTTTTATATACTTTATTTTTGTTGACGTTTCGTTGTTATATTACAATATATATATATATATATATATATATATATATATATATATATATATATATATATATATATATATATATATATATATATATATATATATATATATATATATATATATATATATATATAGTAAATACTGAGACTCTTAATCGAAATATCGAAATATTTCAAATAAAATTCTCAGGGAGCTGTCTACACAATTGTTGTCAACGAGAACGAACCCATCACTTTCAAGAGCGTTTCGAAAAGTTCATCGATCTTGTTGAATGATAAATAATAGGATACAATTGTTTCATCATTATTATGAATCATCAGTCCATATTTAATCAATCAATCAAGAATCGATGACTTTCAAAACGAACATAGGTCCTATACCAAATTGAGGACAATTTTACCGAGTGAAATATTCACGGCTCCCTCTTGAACGGCAGTGAGAGTTTATACGTCCTTTCTCCGATAGATATAATATTTTTTTTACAACGCGGAACACATAAATATGCAAAACGCAAATTACAGCCTTACATATACATAAAATAACTGAAAAACTGTATACTGTATTTTGATTACAACACAACAAAGATTTCAACAACTGAGTAAAGCAAAAAATATAGAGAAATTTTACACAATCGTAAAAATTTAGAATGCACAGTAAATGAAAGAACAGTAATAAAACATTTCAATTCTATTTACAACGATTTTATAAACCTTAATTAATAATTGTTATTAATTTCAATTTACTTTGATGTTTTTTAAGTTTTTAACATTAAAAATAGCCTGTTATTGCTAAAAATATTGAATATATAATACACCTAGGTATACGTATTTTAGTGGCAAATTAATATTTTCAATATTAATGATAATATTTTCAAGGAAATGAAATCATGTTTGAGCATATATACACATATATATGGAAATACGAAAAGAATCGAGAGCGTACTAATAACGCAAGCTATTGACATTTGAAAACATCGTATGATGACATTTGTCAAATAGACGTCGCAATATATTGCGAGATTGAAATCGTTGCCCGACTTTGATGGATGTAGTATAACTGACTAGTTCCTTGTAGAACGAAACAGTTGTCTTGTACATCCATCAAAGTAGGCATCGATTTCAATATTTCTTTAACACTTATCTCTTGAAGGATAATGGACGTTTCAAATCATACACGTTCACAATTATATCTTCACTGTAACATTTTTTGTCAAGTCATTGAATGTTCGCTGATCTCATGGTGAAATATTGTTTAACCCTCTTTAATTTAATTTTAATTGATGTTCTAGTATTCATTTTATCATATACCTATATATAT
Source organism: Henosepilachna vigintioctopunctata (assembly GCA_030704895.1). Classification (NCBI taxonomy): domain Eukaryota; kingdom Metazoa; phylum Arthropoda; class Insecta; order Coleoptera; family Coccinellidae; genus Henosepilachna; species Henosepilachna vigintioctopunctata. The sequence continues at coordinate 3,077,848 of JARQZJ010000067.1, forward strand.
ATATGACATATTTATATACACAAGAAAGAAGTAGTCTTTGGAGAAGTAATCTTTTTCGTATAAGAAACACAAAAAGAAATTCATTGGGATTGCAGCAATGAATTAATTAAAATAAATTAACAAAAGCCTTCATCATTTACAAAAAGTGGGATTTCAATAATTTGTGAGATAAGTCATCTGTCACATAAAGCATAAGTTCTGTTCGTTTTGATTTATTTCTGTCGCTTCTGAGTCTTTTGATTCTAGAATGAAGGTCGTGTGATGTGAATTCAGATTTGTATATGGTATTTATTAGACTCAAATTTGCTCAAAACTAGCTCTTGTACTCGGGTAAAGAATAGAAACATTGTTAGGGGCTTCCTTCCTTGAACTATGTTAAAACTAGAAATCAATTCTTTATACGAACAAACACCTCTTCAATACAAAAATACAGACAATTATTACTTTTCTCAAAGACATAAAATGAAAAAATATAAAAATTAATAAATAGGTGTGAATAAATTTTTATTTTTTCTATTTTTCATTGAAAACCTGCTGACTGCTTTTCATTACAAATAGGAGTATACATTTTGACTCTCAGCTGTCTTTTCAGCCAGACATACTTCGAATTATTAACGAGCAGTTAATTGTATAATCTTGCCAAAGAACTTCCATACTGATATTTCAAAAAATCATAAGAACAATACTCTATGACGTGACATATCATTAATGCATCGAGTGAATGTTGAAGTATTAATAACCAAGCGGGGAATCTATTGAATGTCAATTTAGTAGCAGGTTGATATTATCGTATCATCGTTGCAAATTGACGGCGTACAGGGTTAAAGGATAAAATCGGCCACAGAATCGAGTGATAGTAGTTCTTATATAGGTTGTTTTAACGTTTAATTACAGTGATCGGTATGCCGGCGTTTAGGATCATGGGTAAATTGATGGCTTTGGAGTCAGGTCAACGCGGAATTTTGTGGGGGCGTGGTTTTGCGTTATGTGAGATACTATCGAAAGAGCTGAAAACTAAATAATTCTACCGTGGCCTTTCATCAAATCTGGACAATGTATTTCGATGTTTCTGTTGTTCATATTCTATTGATTCCAGTGAGAGTAACCTAAATAACTAAATACACTAGAACTATTTCGCTATAAACCCAGAGAATGATTTTCTTGAGAATTTCACAAGTTTAAATACTTGTGTGTATATTTTTGAAATGGTCCATCTTTTTTTAAACTGCATGGACACTGAGAATTCATTATTTTCTTTAATTGAGCCAAATGAATTATTGAAAGGTATACATTTTTCCGAAGTTTTTTATATTTTACCACAGAAATCAGATAACTATTATTTAAACCTGAATTGACTCAGAAATATATGCTAGAGATGGAGAACATAGAATTAACTAACTTAAACTTGAAATGAATTCATTTTCTGAATAGTTTTAACTACTTAATATTTTTTAATCCCTTTAAATTTCAGGTCCTGCATTCTAAACTATTTTTAGAAAATTTGTCAAATTGTATATTGATAATCACAAATTTTATCGACCTTTGAGTGTCAATTTCTAATTGCTTCATTTCCAATTTTGAAATTGAAATTAATAATTCCATCTTCGAAAATAAGTTTCAATCTTCAGACACAAAAATCAGGGAATTCAACGCCTCGGTCGTCTTCTTAGATTTAGTGAGTACCATTCGATTATAAATTTGAATAATATTGATTATACGTTTGGAATCCTTCCAAAAGTATATTGAAATTATTTTCGTTTTCAATAGACAGTTGTTTCGGCTTATCAGCCCAATATAAAAGAGTAAGTCTTGAGTTAAAAATGAACAAAATTCTCAAGCTGCCTGTATTTTATTACCAAAATCTATGTAATGATAAATTCTATGATTAAATCTATGAATTGATGTAAAATAAAAATGATTATAAAATAGAATGATACAATATTTTTTATATTCTATCATTGAATTTTTCATATTTGATATGAATAGGGGACTTGATTACATTCTACCGTTGAAAATATTAAATAAAGAACACTTGAAAAGGTTTCAAAATTGTTTCACATTGTTTAATATATTAAACAATCTTCCACCAAGAGATCAGTGAATACTCACTCAACTTTATTTATATCGATGAGCTTTACAATTAATCATTTTTTCTGTTGAAAAAATACTGAAAAGTATCTTTTTCAACTTAATTCATCAACCAGAATTAACGAAATCAAAACAAAAAATTTATGTATGTAACTAATTTTAGCAGAACGTTTTAGTGATGTTTTCTTTTTTCTAGAAAATGGGCCAATAATTTCTATGAACGAATCGAAACGTCAGCTCAAACATCCAATATTTTTTTTATCAGCTGCGTTCAATTTTATATATGTATATACTCGTATATATATATATATATATATATATATATATATATATATATATATATATATATATATATATATATATATATAATATGGGAAGCTACTTTAAATAAATTTTAACTGGTCTATATTTCGACTATGATTATAGTCTTCATCAGGACTCTAAAAATCAGATGTTAACAAAAATATCATGATATAATTATCTTTAGCAATTTACGGCTAACTAGGTGAAAGGTATGTCCAACACCATCAACAGGAGTGTGTGTACTTAAAATATATGTGATATTGCACACGAACCTGTAAATTCATGTGATGTTATAAATTTTAAAAAATATAAAAATTATTATGAACTAACTAAACAACGATAGAAAACAAAAGAACAGAGATGACAGGAGCACAGAAAATTGACACCAAAAAAGCACAGAAGGCGAGAGAGTAAATCACCGTAATAACAAATGCCATACTGAGCACGTAACACAAAAAGTCTATTAAAATTGTGGGCTCTAAATTTAAACTATCAAGCAACTAACTGCAAATGCAGCTGAGCCTGGAAACGTCCATCTTCTTATTAATGCTTTTGGTGTTGTTATTGATGTGAACCATTTTCAAGAAAATACTTTTCTGGTAACTACCAGCTACATCCAGTATTCCATTATTATCAAAGTCAAAACGATGTCCCTGTTTTGAGGAGTGTAGTGCTAAGGCACATCTATCTGGGCGAAGTCTAACATCACTTTTATGAGGAGTTTTCTTCTTTTAATTGTCTGAGAAGTTTGACCTATATAAACTCCTTCACAATCTAAGCAAGGAACACAGTAGAGGCAATCTGTTGTTAAAGACGGAGGTACCTTATCTTTCAGTCTTGGAAAACACTTCTATCAGTAATGAAGGTATATTTGGCAAGTTGTAGCTCATCTATTGTATTGAAAATGTGGCACAGTTTTGCCGTGAAGGAAGGGTAATATGGCAAAGATCTGTATTTGACTAATGGAGCCTGTGAGTCCAAGGTCAGTTGTAGAAGTGGCAACCGGTGGTCTAATGATTCTACTACATAGGATCTTATTTTTTCTATTTTGTCGATAACCATAATATTTCTATTTAAATTATAAGGCAATACTCCTTCATTATTGTTATATATATATATATATATATATATATATATATATATATATATATATATATATATATATATATATATATGCTTATATATATATATATATATATATATATATATATATATATATATATATATATATATACATATATTAGATATGAAAAAATTCAGAAAATGTTTAACATATGATGAATAAAATTGCTACTTTAAAGATATTTGAGAGAAAGAGGAACACAATTTGAAAAAAAGCAGGGGGTCAAGAACTGAGCCTTGTGGAACATCGATCTCTACCATTCCACACCACAAATAATCTCCTACTAGCGCCACTAAGAAGAACTAGAGAATATTGGCTTATCGCCGGCCTTACTATCAATCAATATAACTAGTATATTATTCCTAAGAATGTATTAAATTCAATTAATGCTATTATTGATATTTAATTCAATGCGATGAAATTATTGAATGAAATTCAATAATTTCATCGCATTGTATTCGTTATACAGTTGCTTCAAATATGTAAACATCAAGTACGAAAATGATTTCTGAAACTTTACGGTATTATGTTTTGGTATATTTATCAGCATTTTCTCACGGATGTTTCGAGAATGATTTGTTTCTAAAAATTTTGTCGACCAGATACTTGGGGCAAGATGTCGATAAAATTTCATTTATATAAAGACATAACATTGTGACTGAACCTGAATTCCATCTTTAGAATTTCATTTTAATTATATATAATGCTTTATATGATAGAACGTCTTATCTTGTGCTTCGCTTTTGAGTTGTACAGTTAAACAGGCGGTATAAGTCATAGTCACACCGTAGCAAAATTAAGGAGTTTATGAGAGTTAATTTTGAATTGTTGTCTAAGATATTTTCAAGCGGTCCAAATTTGAATAGTTCCAATTCCAAGATATACTGTTTTCTATTGGTTTAATATGTTTCTCGAATTTTATTTGTTGATCCATCTACAGACCTAGATTTTCACCTGTAGCTAAAAATTTCATTATTTTGTCCTTTAAAAACTACGTCGGATATGAAAGAGAATTTTTTGAGAATTCGGGAGGAACCAAAAGTTGTGTTTAGTCTGTATCAAATTCCAGCCGATAATTTATAATAGTATATGGCTATAGGAAAAATATATAGGTAAGCGTTTATTCGCTTATGTTTGTATCATCAGGAAGAATCTGTGATCAATTGTGATATCTGCCTAACAGTGTCTAATTACTTCAACAGGCAGTCATAGAAAATCGAAGGTGTATATAAGGTACAAATATCGGACCTAGAACGGAACTAAAATAATAGAAATTATGCATAACACCACCAAACCTCTGCGATCCATATCTGTCTTTTGAACGAATTTGAAATCCACTTCTTACTTCATTGCTGGATCTTCAAAAATTACAATAGTGAAATAAAAAGTATAGGTATAATACTTATATATAATATATAATACTTTATATAGTTTGAAGAATCTGAGCGTGTTTACTTCGGCATATTCAGCAAGATAATCACAAGAAGATCCAAATTCAGTTGCAAATACTGAGCGGTATTATTATTATTATGCTTATTAACAAGCCGAATGATTTTCCTTTGTCCACCAACTTATGACTTCGAGATATATCATTATATTCCTTTGGTTGACAAAACCCAAACTTAATGCGGTATTCTGTGTTATTTTCATGGTGGTCCTAATTCGTCTTAACATTCAATTTATTACGGAATATCTCGTTTTTCACAAAATTATAATAAAATCTATGTGATTTCGTGTGTTTTCGTTTTTCTGCCGGTCGTTAAAGAAGACGCTGTTGAAAATAGAAAAAGGTGAGTTTTTGGTTTTTGAGCACGTAATTCTATCATCCATCTTCTTCGTTTCTACGAATTTCAGGTATTTATTTTCGCCAACGTTTGAATTTCGTTATATACAATTGTTTTGTGTTTCTAATTTGTGAACTAAAATGAGATGATTTCGCTCATTACACATCAAGACGAATATTTTTTAATGAATTCATAACTTGGTTTTATGAATTGTATGGCAAAATAGATAGGATTAAAAGAAAATACTGTAACATTCAAGTAAAAATTCATTAGGCATAAGTCAATATATTAATCTGTATTTTATCTGACATCACCATTAATTTTTAGGTATTTCAAGATTTTACCTATTTACGCCTTCTTTTATCATTGGCTTCATTGCAAGATTGATTCTCCAGAAATTCTTTCACGTTATATATCTATTGGGGTAGAAATCCATAATGAATAGTCTGTTATATTGAAATGATGATGAAAACCTTTTCAGAAAACACTTTCGGTTTTGTATGAGATTTGAAAAGTAGATGAATGCGCCCTGCAAAATGATACCAGTAAGAGAATAATGGAGGGGTGTTAACCCATTTTTCTAGTCATAATGGACAGAAAGGCGGACAATCCCCCTTTTCAATCTTAACCCTTATAATTATATAGTTTCGGTAGCCACTAAAACCCACAACCCTACGCAATTTTTGCTAAACTCGTCTGAAAGAGATGTTTTCTGTTAGTTCATAAATAATTCATATCAACTTTCGGCAAGTTATCTTCATCAAAAACTAATCTTGATAATGAACACATCGTAATGAAAACTTTAAATTGATATTATGTTATATAGGCTTCAAATTTTTCAATTAAAATTTGAATTTGGAATCTCAAAAATATTCAGAAAATATATAAATGAAAAATTCAAATTAACCAAGAGAATGTATATATATATATATATATATATATATATATATATATATATATATATATATATATATATATATATATATATATATATATATGTTATAGAGAGTGTTGCTATAATAATTAGACTTTCAAAAATATTTTTGGGTTATCGGCAAAAAGTGGACAGAACTTAATTCAAACGACTAATCGTTAGCAATTCTATATTTCGAAGAATTCGGTTCTTCTTCAGAAATAATCTAATAAGTCAATAAAACAACTGAAGCGATACAAAAGTCATCCAAAATTTATTTGAATATAAACTTAATTCAAACATTTGAACTTATGATTTACTCTTTATTGAATACATAGCATGCTATGACTACATACACTTACACATTCATTGCCTATATACACTACGTATGCTATGTAGTCAATAAAGTGTAAATCATAAGTTCAAGTGTTTGAATTTAAGTTTATATTGAATTATAATGGATTTACATCAAGTAAACGCCAACACTATCAAATATTCAAAATTTATTTGCAATATAAAGGCGCCAGTGCTCAACAACGTATGATATATAAGTGACATGTAAACAAACTCATAAAAGGCTTTTATGAGTATTTTTTTATTTAATAGTGTTGGCGTTTACTTGATGTAAATCCATTATAATTGAATATAACTTAAATTCAAACACTTGAACTTATTAGTTGGCGTTTACTTGACAATATACATAACTTAAATCAAACACTTGAACTTATGATTTACAAACGACATGACGCGTTTCGTCGTTCAAACGACTTCTTCAGAGAAGAATAATCCTTCTTTCCAGATCCAGATTATTCTGTAAGCATCTGAAGAAGCCGTTTGTAACGACGAAACGCGTCATGCTATGTAGTCAATAAAGTGTAAACCATAAGTTCAAGTGTTTGAATTTAAGTTATATTCAATTATGAGTTTGTTTACAAGTCATTTATAGATCATATAAATGATCAATTTTTGACGACATTAATTGATATTCACAAGGCTAAAACAAGATATACATATAAGAAAACTTTGAAATTGATTATTATTATTATTATTATTATTATTGAAACTTTATCAAAAATCGAAAATGTTGAATTAATTGCAGTAACGAATGACGAAACAAAACGGCAATTAATCAGTTTTCTGCTTCTTCATTCTCCTTATTCAAGATCTCATATTTGTATCGATATTGAAGAACAACAAAATCATCTGAAGAATCAAGCAAATATTGGATCAATTGAGATTGATTGGTGTAGAAGTTCATAGATTTTTTGTCCTACTAAATCATAGACAGCAAATGATTCATATAGGACATTTGTGCATTGAAGCTGATTACATTTAGATTGAACGTTTCGATTGATATAACCAACATTCTGAAGACAAAAAAAGCATAATCATAGGTAATTTTCTCCAACTCAACAGAAACGCCGATACAACACATCTTGATTTAAAATTTTTGAAGCTTACTCAAGATGAATTTCATTTTTGCAAAAGATCTATTGTTGTAAGTGTGTTTCGGCTATGTTGAAAAATTCAACCTTCTATTTCAGTAAAGAATAGCTTATTTTTACATTTTGTTTCACAAAGAAACTAAACTGATTATTATTATCAATATAACTTTTAACTTCTGTTACAAAACAACAAGCAAAGTTTTTTATTATCACTCATTGCTTCACTTAATTAACACTCTCAAGAATGTATTGATTGAATATTACCTACTGTTATTCTCTCTACTGTACGTGCTATCTTCAAAATTTAAATTTATATGAAGAAAGTACTTTCTTTATATATATATATATATATATATATATATATATATATATATATATATATATATATATATATATATTCAAAATGATAAGAGACTCCTCATATATATATATATATATATATATATATATATATATATATATATATATATATATATATATATATATATGTTGAAATGAAATATAATTCTTCTTCTTAATTAATTCTTAATATATATATATATATATATATATATATATATAGTTACTGTTAAGAAGAAGAAGAATTATATCTGTGAATGGGTATCTTTGAACAGGAAGGGAGAAACTTCATTTCAACAGACAGAATTGAAGAGATTCCTTTTCAAACTAAGAGAGATATAGATAAGACGTATTTGAAAAATAATAAAAATGGATACTATTAAGATTGTGAATGATATAAGGACTTTAAATTTATTTATAAGATTTTACACAGATATATCTCAAACGATTGATTTATTCGAAAAGAAATATAACTTTTATTTACAATATTATTATCAAGTTCAAATTACCTAAAAGAAGAATCAATTTGAGGTCCTCTTATCCTATACAATCTTAACACTATCTACTTCTGTTATTTTACAAATACGTTTATCTATATCTCTCTTAGTTTGAAAAGGATTCTTTTCAATTCTGTCTATTGAAATGAAGTTTCTCCCTTCCTATTGAAAGATACCCATTCACAGATATAATTCTTATTCTTCTTAACAGTAACTATATACAACTATAATATAGCTATATACAAATGATATGAGGAGTCTAATATCATTTTACAGATATATATATATATATATATATATATATATATATATATATATATATATATATATATATATATATATATATATATATATATATATATATATATATATATATATATATATATATAAAAATATTTGAAAGTGTATTCGACATAATTGTTGATATTCAATTTTATGTAATACGTAATGTAATAAAAATTATTATTTATTCCGTTCATTTCAATTGACATTTTGGAAGCACAAATCACTCAATGTGAAATTTTACAATTCACGATCGCAGTATAGCAGTATACAATTCCCTTTTACGGATTCATCCCCTTCTACTAATTATGCTATTTCCTTTTCGTGATCTAGAAATGATTATTTTTTGCGATTTTATACACTTTCCAAAGCCTCAGACTTTTCACAATCTGATGAAGTTCACAATAAATTGAATTTGGTTCCCAGGTAAGAAACAGGGCTGAAGTAATAAGTACGCTCACACTTATTTCACCAATATCCGGTCCCACACTGCATCTTTGGGTTAGTTTCCATTCAAGAGGCATAATGAGGAAAGATTTCATCAATGGGAATTCTTCTATAGGGATGTTAGGTCTAGTCGAAATAAGTGTCACGCAATCTTTACACGGTATAATGTGACTGGTTATTGCCTCTTATTGAAGAGACCAAAGTGGTATACCTGAGAGTTAATCTAACTGGAGCAAAATTTTCAGAATATGTAATTTCAGAAGAATGGAAAAATAGCTTTGTAGTTTTTGTAATCTTCACCAGGAAATATTAACTAGTTGTGGCGACCCTGAATTCGTAAAGTATTGATACAAAACTGAGTTTTATGATCTCTTCACATTGAGCTATCATACCTAAACATATGTAGTGTTGAAAAAACGATTTTTGTAGAATTTGGGAAATATTTTGATTATTAAGTATTGGATGTGTTAGTTGCCTGAAAAATTTAATTGAATTAAACTCTTGTAAATGAATTAGTAACCCGAAACATATGTAATTAAAAGGTATAAACAATTTTTACCTTCAGATCCACATTTTATTCTGACTAAGAATATGAATGTTCATTTCAGAATGCTGAATAACCAAACAGATACCTGTAGGAGTATTTACACGATTATTTATTTTCTGTTGAACAAATTCAGATTTTCCGAAACTTTGATAAATGTCAAGTTTGCTGATTCAGTTAACGACATCCAGAAAAGGTTATTTCTTTCATAGTTTTCAAACCTCTACCACTTGTGGTCCAATGTCAACAGAAAATCAATATATTTTATATTCGGAAACCTTTAAAGTCACTAAAACACAAAATGAATAGTTAAATGGATGAGAGTTTAAATTGATTGAATACCACACTATTTTTGCAATGGCAAGATGTTTCATTGGGAAACTCGAATATTCAAAGGGAGAATATAAGGCCCTTGGATGATAATTGATTGAATACCACATTTTTTGCAATGGCTGTTTTTGTGATCGAAATAAAAATGAGTTCTACTCAATTTTAAAACCCAAACATGAAAAACAACCTGTTTATTTTTGACATAAAAATTTTTGACATAAAACACTCAAAAGCTACAAGGAAAATCTAGGCCATGGGTGGACTGAGAATAATGAAACGGTTATATCCTTGAAATAATATCCTGTATATCGCAATTTTTGGACGAATTTTCTGCACAAATGTTGAAATTTGCAATGTATGGGATGGTTCGCTTGTTATGATTTTAAGAAGAATGTTGAAAATTCATAAAATATTCTATATCTCGGTTACAAAGTACGAGCAAATAAATGTGTTATATTTAGAATCATCTATGTGCCCTATATACATCCTTATTTTTCCGTTTCATTGTGGAACACCCCATAAATTTATAAAAAATTATGGGGTGTTATTACTAAAAATTGATATTTTCAGAAGTAACAGGCTATTTTCAATATTAAAAGCTTTAGTTTTGTTGACGTTTCGTTGTATTTCACAACTCTATTAATGAATAATTATATAATGTAATTACGATAATTCATTATAATAACCCCATATAATAATTCATTAGTTTTGACAAAGTTGTGATATACAACGAAATGTAAACAAAAATAAATCTTTTAACATTGAAATAGCCTGTTATTGTTGAAAATATTGAAAATATAACTATCTCAAACAGGAAATAAATTAATTTTGAAATATATATATATATATATATATATATATATATATATATATATTTTGAATGTTTTTAGCATTAACAGGCTTTTTTAATATGAAAAAGTTTATTTCTGTTGACGTTTCGTTGTTATATTACAACTTTGTCAAAACTAATGAATTAGTTTTGACAAAGTTATATAACAACGAAAATCAACAGAAATAAACTTTTCATATTAAAAAAGCCTGTTAATGCTAAAAACATTCAAAATAAATACCTCAAACAGGCAATAAATCAATTTCAAGATATATATATATATATATATATATATATATATATATATATATATATATATATATATATGGAGTATTGCCATAAATTAAACAGAAATATTATGGGCTATCCGCAAAATAGGAGGCCACTATGAAGAAATTTCAACCAATTTGTTTGCCTGGTCTATATTTCGTTTGACTATGATTATAGTCTTCATCAGGACTCTAAAATAACAGCTGTTAACAAAAATATCATGATAAAATTTTCTTCAACAACTTACGACTAACTAGGTAAAAAGTATGACCAACACCTTCAACAGGAGTGTGATATATTTTAAGTACACACACTCCTGTTGATGGTGTTGACCTTTCTTTTTAGCCATAAGTTGTTAAAGAAAATTTTATTATAATATTTTTGTTAACTTCTGTTAATTTAGAGTCCTGATGAAGACTATAATCATAATCGAAATATAGACCAGGCAAACAAATTGGTTAAAATTCATTTATAGTGGCCTCCTATTTTGCCGATAATATTTCTGTTTATATATATATATATATATATATATATATATATATATATATATATATATATATATACATATATACGAAATATGCCAACAAATTGATTGGATTCTGAAGCATAGCTAACACTTGACCAATATATATTTCAAGAAATCATGCGTAACGAACTGAATGAAAATCAATAACCCCAAACTCTTTCAGAAGGTAGAAATCACCCCGTAACAAGCTTTGATTAATATTCGAGGTATATTAATGAAAATTTTTTCTCATTCCTCTAGAAGGGTAGGTGTGATAAATCTCAGAAAATGCGTTCATATACTTGTTCGGTCATTAGTAAACTAATAGAGGTAGTTAGTTAAGGGTAGGCTTTTCGGGGTGTGTGTAAAAAATTCATCTTATGTACAAGTCAGGTTCTTTCTGAATTAAAATGAAAGGTAACGTTTTTACGATGACGCTGGACCGGAAAAGGGATGTAATAACAACCCTTCATAAACCATATGCGGCATATAAAAACCGTCAAGTCATTTATTCGGTATATTCTGTTCATATAGTTTACAAACCTTTTAAAATTCATTATTTTTTATTGTTGGATGTTTAAATTTGTATAACCCGATACTTCCGAAAATAACGTCACTGAGTTATTTAATAACTGATTGTTTTTGACTTTTTTTTTACTTTACGATAGTATATTCATATTTATTGATAGTTTTGATATTTCTGCAAAAATACTTTGTTTTTATATGTCTTTATTTTATTACATAATTTATTTAAGAAAAAAGCTAAACAGCTGAAACTCAATTAGAAATTGTTATAATACAATTGTCGAAAAAATTTAGAATTTTACATGCACCTACCACAAAATTGAATATATATTTTTTATGCTATTCCAATTTCGGCCACGGACAAATTTTTTGAAGCAGATTTGAATTAGAATTTTCGACAATTTTCAGAAATATCATCACTTTGAACAGTGCTAAAAAAGCACTAGTATTACGAGTATCACTATATAAAATTATATGATAAATTGCTGAAAATGTATTCTTCAGAATTCACTAGCGAACTCATCACACATATCAATTCAGTAAACATTGTAGAATCATATATTTCTTCTCAACGACTCTTGTAATTGAAATTACAAAGCGCAGAGTGTTTTCCATAAATACCATAAACTTTTTAAAATTTTTATTTCAATAATATAACGTAGTTATGATATTATCTGTCCCTCCAAAATGTATTGAGATATTTTGGATCTTTCTGAAAGAAACTGTCACTTTGGCATTAAAAAAGGAATTTACTTGTCAAAACAAAATTTGAAGAAATTTGAGAAATTAAGAGATGTAAAATAAATGATTTATTTTTTTCGTCTAAGAAGATATCCACCTCTTTCCGAAAACGTAAATTTGTTTAATTTCTTTAGGTGTTCATGATTTCCTTTTTTTTTACAACTTTTATCAATTGCATGAACTTCAAAGTATGTATTGATTTCTTCACTTCTGCCTCTATATATAATTGAAAATATTTGAAGTTCTTCATGTAGGACATGGTTTCAATTTTTTTATGTTTACTATTTTTTTTTTTTGGATGTCGCTTGTAATATTCAATAGATTGAATGTACTGTTTATTCTCTAATATTCCATTATTTTTGGATGTGAAAGTTAGTGTTTATCTTTATACTTATCATTTTATTTCTAATTTAATTTATGTTTTTTATTTATTTTTGTCTAATTTATTTCTGAAAAAAACTGAAATTTCAATAAAAATTTTGTTAGATGTGAATAATTTTGAAAAAGTTGTTTCATTCTGACGGTTATTGAACAAGTACTATTGGCAATATTATTCCTGATGAAAATGAAAGATAAATTGCCATTTTAAATATAAACAATTCTAATAAATGACACGGAGGTTTCGCTTAATTATTAACACACTTGGCTTAAGTTTCACTAAATAAATCAAAAACTCTACATATGTAGAGTTCGGGTGGTTAACCCATTTTCAAGAGTATACATTATTACTGTGACAATGTCAGTAACTATTGTATACTCTTGATAATGGGTTAACCATCCGAGACATATATAGAGTTTTTAATTTATTTAGTGAAGCTTAAGCCAAGTGTATTAATTTTGATTCATTGTTTATAAACAATTCTATTCTACTGGTTTCAATCATTATTTCATTTTGTTTCTTGTTATAAAATTTTGGGAAAAGTGTATCTTCGAATGAAGGAGGAGGCATAATTTTTCTTCAATGTATTTAGCTATTGCGATAGTTTATCATTCGGAAATTATTTTGTTACTCTAGTTCGAATGTTTGAATATTAAAGAGCGATTTCAACAATAAAATGAGGAAGAAAACAATGTTCTTTAAATGTTTCATTTTACAATTTCGTACGTTTCGCCATTGCGATGATTTCTTGGGACTACTCGGTGAAGCAATCCCTTGTACATCTAAAAAAAAGTGTTTTCTTTTCATATTTTATTGTAATTTGTGAAATTATTCGTTGGATTGAAAAATTCGGGTGTTTTCAATTAGAGGAAACACATAATCGCTTCCTTCCTGTATCGTGTGCGGCCTTCTGAAATTCATATCATTGCAGAGTATTTAGCAAATGCTAACAAGCAGGTAACAGTGTAGCATGTCATTAAACTTGTCAACAAGGACCGGACCGCCAGAATGTTTCTTTGTGGCTTCCGACGAACACCGACGTGTCCATTCGTCGACGTCGGCTTGCTTGACAATCATCTCTGTCGAGTCTTCTTCCTCATAACTATACCTTGATTACGACAAGTCTAGTCATTATAAGGCAATTTGTTAATTTTGGTGTTTTCATAAATATACGATAATATCTCTCTCTTTGATGGAAGTTCACCGCACAAATTTAAGTGAAAAGACAGAGGACGAAATCAGTGGACGTTGGTCAAATTTACCCTCCATCAAATTCCCGACATTATTGTTTTGGCATATTTTATGTCTCTTTGGGGTCTTCAGGGGAAGTTAATACATGTGAAAATATGGAAAAAACCACAAACTTCTGATGTGATTGTAATTGGGAAATAATATTTAATATTTAATAGTAATAATATTTCAATAAGTGGAAGGATTTGAGAGATGATTGTTGAAAATCATATCAATTAGTTACCAACCTAAGAATGAGAACAAGATATTCTTGATGATCTTTATTCAACTATAGCTAATATAGCTATATTTTACCTTCGTTAGCTATAAATAACCTGAACTTGGGTACAAATTAAATTGGTTTTGAAAAGGAGAGAATATTGTAATGATAACAATTTGATATTAAATTAAATTAATTCTTGGTTAAATGGTTCACGATCATATTTGAACTGATGATTAATGAGGCCGATGCTTAGAGAAAATTAATATCCATATTGAAACATTTAGAATTTTCTCATAATTTGACACAAATACGCATAACGACGTTTCGAAGTACGACTTATTAGTGAAGTACTTCTTATTTGTAAGCTAAAGTACTTCTTATAGTAATTAAAGTACTTCTTCTTTGTAAATTATATTTAACAACATCAGTTAGTCAACATGTTTCGAACGTGAGCTCATTTTCAGGAAGTATCTTGAAAAGTCAAACTCTCAAATATGAGGTAATTGTCCTGAGTATGAACATTGTCGGCATATTCAAGACAATTGGTAGCAACTATCCGCAATTGGTAGCAGCCGTGGAACTCAGAACGGCGTAGCCAAATTCAAGTTGTACGAACCTAGGGATGGAAAAAACAGGAAAGAAAAAACAGACTTTTCACTGAAGGAAGTCGACACATTTTAGACTACCCCGTTTTTACTCTCCGGATCGGGAGATTTGAAAAACTACTTCGCCCGTGAGGCGACTATTTTTTCTTCAAGGATGCCTCTAGCCGAGAAATTATACAATATATCAAAAATGTTCGATGTGGGGGAAAATTTCAAACGAAAGTGATATAATTGATGAAAAATTTCTCGGCTAGAATCATCCTTGAAGGATAAATGGTCTCCTTACGGGCGAACTAGTTATGTCAAACCTCCCAATCCGGAAAGTAAAAACGCGGTATCCTGAAATGGGTCGACTTCCTTCAGTGAAGTGTCTGATCTTTCTTGTTTTTTTCATTTCCAAGTTCGTACAACTTGAACTTGGCTACGCAGTACGCGTACACTCAAGACGTGTGCACGGCTGCTACCAATTGATTATGTAGGTAAAGGGTGTTTTTTTTAGAGGTATAGAACATAAAACAACGATGGACATTCGATTGACAAGAATTATTTTTATTCGAAAGATAATCTTTGGCATTGCATTTTGAATATGACTTCTGGCATACGACCGCCACGGCTGGCTCGGATGTAGTCTAATCTGAACGTCCAATTTTCGATGACATCTTCCAACACTTGTGGCCGTATATCGTCAATAACACGGCTAATATTGTCTTCCAAATAGTCAAGCGTTTGTGGCTTATCCGCATAGACCAATGACTTTACATAGCCCCACAGAAAGTAGTCTAGCGGTGTTGAATCACAAGATCTTGGAGACGAATTCACAGGTCCAAAACGTGAAATAAGGCGGTCACCAAACGTGTCTTTCAATAAATCGATTGTGGCACGAGCTGTGTGACATGTTGCGCCGTCTTGTTGAAACCACAGCTCCTGGACATCATGGTTATTCAATTCAGGAATGAAAAAGGTAGTAATCATGGCTCTATACCGGTCACCATTGAATGTAACGTTCTGGCCATCATCGTTTCTGAAGAAGTACGGACCAATGATTCCACCAGCCCATAAAGCGCTCCAAACAATCAGTTTTTCTGGATGTAACGATGTTTTGACATACACTTGAGGAATATCTTCACTCCAAATGCGGCAGTTTTGTTTGTTGACGTAACCATTCAACCAGAAGTACGCGTCATCGCTAAACAAAATTCACGCGATACGTATTCCGCACAGAACCATTATTTTCGAGATAAAATTACATTATTCGCAAGCGTTGTTTAAGCATGAGTCTATTCACGATGAATTGTCAAACCAAACTGAGAATAAATCACTTTTCAGCTGTTGAATCGGTCTCCATCTTCAACAGTAATGCCAACTTAAAGTTCTACACCTTTAAAAAAACACCCGTTACTTCGAAATTTGTCGAATATTCGTGTATTCTTTTTTGTAATGTTGCCTTCTGTATGTATAACTGTGTTGAGAACATTTACGAGTATATTGATAAATTTGAAATTAATTGCTTATAAAAAACATTATCCATAGTGTATATTGTTCTTTCTCGAAAAACTTTTAACACAATAAAACATAATAAAGAACATATTAGATCAATCAATATACAGTAGATCTTGTTGGGTTATTGAGAGTTACATTAGTTGGTTATGTGAGTAGTTGAATATGTAGAGTAATTTATTTTTCAGCAAAAGAAGATATTGAATAGATAATAGTTTCACTCAGATAATAAGTGGAGTAAAAGCGTATGTTGAGTTTCACACTCACTTGAAGGTCGAGCAATGTTATTTCAATAAGTATATATTCGCTTCAGAGAATTATTGTTATTAACGTGATGAAAAAATGAACTGCATATTAAATAATCGTTGTTTATTATTTTAAATTATCGATCATCGAGTTCGCATTAGCAGTTATACAAAAAATTATACTTCCAATAAGCAATCGAACTATCTGACTATTTTAAATATGCTAACACAGTATTTCCCAGCCGTTTTTGTACTATGCCCATCTTAGCATTTCTAAAATTATTATGCCTCCATAAAAGGGCAAAACAAATGAAATTGGCAACAGCGAGAGGGTTAAATTCGTGTCTAGTCCATTTTCGAATTGCACTGCTCAATAATCAAACTGCCCCCCTGCGGGACGTGGACTCCGCGTTGGCAAACACTGCGCCAAAATTAAATATTCCATTTAAAGCTATTTAATGAATTATATGCAGTAATATATCACAGATTTCTTCAAGAAATTCTATTATAATATTCATTTGGGAAAATCGTACTAAACATACTCGTATTACATCTTTCAATCCATAAAGATTTATTTCAAAACAGAATATGTATATAAAAAAACCCTTAGCTTATTACATTTATAACTAATGATGATGGATCATCTACAGAATTTGAAATACATTTTAGAAACTAGGTACTTCTTACATAAACCCATTTTCATTTTGTATTTATTGATGACGAGTTTCACTGAAATAATTTCATAATTTTTTTTGAATATCCTGTATTTTCTATATTAGGTACATTTTGAAGTTACTCATATATAATAATAATATAATAGTATTCAAGAATGAATATTAGTTATATTTCAAAAGCTGCGCTTGTATTTACAATTGTACCTGTATTTACAATTTAACGCCAGTTTCGAAAGGCCCAAGAACATGATGTGAATTGAACCTACCGCAACAGTGAAACGAAAGAGTTATAGGCTTTCGGTGAATATGGAATCGATGATTGCACAAAACCAGAGAATATAGAAACGTAATTGAAAATATTTATCTACTTTTTGTTATTTGAGAATATCAAAAATTACAAAACTAAAATTAAATTATCTAAAAAAATTTATTTTATAACTAGAGTTGGTAGAGGCGTGTCTATTTTCACGAAGTTACTTCTTTTCAAGAGTATTGCTTCGCCACATCTGCAGGTTTGTTCTACTATTTTATTTAATCTACCAAAGTATAAAATAAATGAGATACAAAAAATAGGTTTTATAATAATAATAGCTTTTTTTGTCATGCATTTTGACGACTTGGCAGTGTCTGTCAATAATATTTTCTCTGAATTCACTTTCAGCTACAATAATTAATACTATACCTAACTGATTTGTAAGGTTATTTTCAGGTTGAACTGGTTTGTTATTTAGAATGAATAACTAATCTGGATTCAAATTTCTATAATTTTTTTCGAATACGAACACCGAAGTCAGTTTTTATAAAATTGCGGTATTTATTCTAAATACCGCAATTTCATCAATTGCGGTATTTAGATTTTCATCAAGTATCGGTCCAATCGATTAATGATTTATCAATTTTATTATATGATACATGTAATTTTACAGTTTGAATTGGTTGAAACATGGTGTTATCAAACATTCTGTTCTGATTGATATTTTTTTCGATGTTTATTCACGTTCAAAATCAACAAAAAATTAACCTCTTCAATTATAATATTTTCAATACTGACAATAAACGTCAAAATGAATTATTAGGATGCATGAATTATAAAGCATGTGTCCTTGATTATTCATCTGAAACCCTCATGGGATTTGGGCGGTTGTTGAATGAACTTCAAGCATCCTTCAGGACATCTGACTTCAATCGTGGTATTAATTGTCAATAGAAATATTTGTTCTTCAAATTGAATTGTTTCGTGTGGATATTGATGACCCTTCATCACTAAAAAAGAAAATACGTGTACCGTAAAATGAAATTTCTTTTATTGATTTGGCTTTGTAATTGGAAATTGAAATCACTTCCATAAGGTGAATTTCTTCTTCTTCCTTCGATTTTGGCTGACTAAGGACCACGTGAAATAACTTTTCATGAATATCTCTCTCCATTCTTTCTTTTCTTCCAACACTCCTTCATTCGTTCTCCATACGTTTTTTTTCTTTCTTCTTTTCCTCAGTCTTCTTTTTTTCTTTTCTTTAAATATCCCGAATCCCCTGATCTTCTTTCTGAATTCATCTCTCCTCTTCACATCCTCTCCATCGATTTCCATTTCTTCCATGTCTTTTTTGACCTCCTTGATCCATGTTATCTGAGTCTTGGGGTTTCTGTCGAAGTAATTGATTAGTTTCTTGGTCAGTCTTCCTTCATTTATTCTCTTGATGTGTCCGTAGAAAGTCACTTTTCTTCTCCTCATTGTTTCAGTTATTTTCTCTGTCTTCGTGTAGGTCTCTCTATTGCTTCTCAGTTCCTTTTTCCATCTTCATACTTTGGTCCCAGGATTTTCCATATAATTTTTTTTTTTTTTTTTCACCTCTTCTAACTGTCGGTCCTTCAGTGCAAGGCATTCTGAGGCATAAAGACCCTCTGGCTTAATAACTGTATTGTAGTGTCTTAGCTTTACATTAATAGATATTGACTTCTTTTTTTATATATTTTTTGTCAACTGGAATGCAAGTTCTATTTTTCTTGCTCTTGCATGGATAGCTTCTTTATCAAGGGCGTTTGATTGAATTAACTCTCCAAGGTATTCGAACTTGTTAACCCCTTAATTTTCCCATATTTTGTGGAGATCTGTCTTGTTGTATCTTTTTTATTGGTCATATATTCTGTCTTTTTATATGATATTTGCAGTCCAGCTTTTTCCGCTGTATCTTTCAGTATATCCATCTGTTTTCTTGCATCTTCTAGGTTTTCTAAAGTGAATTTAATTTATTAACATAATTATTTAAAAACTTTTAATAGATTCTCTAGATCTAACATAGAGAATAAATTCAATTTATTCAGTTTGTAGTATTGAAACGTGGGTTATGAACAATTCCACTCTAAACTTTCTAAATATCTAGGTTGCTTTGGTTGAGCTTATTATGAACACGTGTTCTTAAAGACACCTATCATTTATTTTCCTGAAAGTCACTTATCGAGGGTTTGAAGAAAACGAAATCATCAAGGAAAACAATGTTGCCAGACTTCCATCTTAAAAAATATTTCCTAAAATTTAACGCGTTCAGGTCGAAAAATTTTCATTTTTATAAAATCTGAAATTATCGATTTCTTCATTAATCAAAAATTAACCAACAATAGTTCTGTTAGAAGAATAGAACGAATGTGCGCCATGTTTTCTTATAATTTTAACCAGAAACAGTTTGAATTATTGGAATTATTCTCTACTCTTCATAAAAAAATTATTCATATTATTCCGTTGATGATTTTAGTTCATAGTTTCTCTTCTGTCATTATTTTTCGAATAATGAAAATATCTTTGATTTCTAGTAAATTCTTTCATTGTGACAATGATGTCGATTGAATTCGTTCGAGTTTCTTGTGATCCATTTCGGGTGCGCAGAAGCTCAGGGGCGGCGAGGGTGTACGCCTGCCAACTGTCCTGCCTCCCTTCCTGCGCGCGTGCCATGCAGGTGGCGCAACATGTGTTCCGGTAGGCGATTGCTTATTAGTTTTCGGCTATTGTCAATTTCGTTGTTTTCTTTTGCAAAACTTAAATTGAGCAAGAAACTGATACAATTTCAGATAGTTAGAAGAAACATAATTTGAAATAACACAAATTTTGAATCATTGCTAGGCAAAATTTCCCACTTTTTCTGAAGATGTCCGAAACAAACTTATTGTTATTTTGGCAAAATGCCGAAGATCATTGATATTGTTCGAATATTCGAGTTTGAAATATTTACGAGGTGAAAATTTTGCGCTTTTCCGTTTGTTGAATTATTAGATGGCTCTATAATATATTTATAGCTCGGTATAAACAGAAAATCTTTTATAATGTTAATTATCCATTATTTTATTTCGCCTTTCTTCAATTTAAAAGTATCTATAGCTTATGTATACAAATTGTTCTCAGAAAAATCTTCGCAGATTTTTTTTGTTTCCTAAAAGATTAAAATTCTTCATTTGAAAGTTAGAAAGTAGTATATTCTCATTTCTTTGTTGTATCGTCATCAAATCGTCGAGTTTAATCTGACACTCCACCGATTTTGATTTTCGTTAATTCATTTACGTAAAAGATATATTTGAACATTGCTCTATGCTTAGTCATTTTAATTATGAATGAGTAATAATTGAATTACTAATGAAAAATCCCTAATTCTAAAGTACAGAGGCTACATTTATATATTAGTATGTCCGTTTGTTGGCCATTTCTTCATCATATATCAAATGAGTTTGATGATCCGATTTACAGATTTTTATATGATTATTTTAATCATATTTGTTCGTCATATTATGAGAAACCTTTTCAATTAAATGAACAATAATGGGGTAAAATATTTTATAAAATTTTATTGTTCATCTGCTTGAAACTATAGTAACACTACCTAAATAAGGTGGCAAGTGAACAAATATATCGATAAAAATTAATTTCATTGCTAATGTCAGTTCATTTCCTTCATTCACTATTGAAATTAATCAGATTTTGAAATAAGTATATTTTACATTATGGACAATTTTCATGGAATTCAGCCATGTGTGGTATTTTCTTCAATCTATATTTTGAAGGACAAATTAGATAAGATTGATAAATGGAAAGTCAGATGTGGAAAGAATTTGTGTAATGAAATGAATAAATAAATGAATTGAGGTAATAAATAAGAAAAATTATGAAACTCTTCATCATTATGCTCTCACAAGAAATTCAACTCTTGGATTTCTTCATTTATTTATTCTATTACTTTAATTTTTTCGACATTTGACTATTTCTATATTTCAAACTTTTCTAATTTGTGTAACTTGTTTCAGACTCGAGAATGTTAAACATTTCAACGAAACTTTGACAAATAATCAGTTAATTCATTTGTCCTTCTTCATCAAGGGTTCATATTTATTATTGGAGGACAAGAAAACCATTAAAATACCAAATAATTGGTATGCAAGTATATAAATATTATTATATTATATTTTAAGTAATAAATATATAGGTGTATTCATAAATATATAACAATAAAATTTATTGAGAAACATTCCTTACATTGTAAATTTACATTCATTCAATTGATACAATAATTAACACTAAGAAGAATGCACACAAAAGGAGTTCAGTTTTGAGTCTGACCTTCCATTCAGCCCTCGAACAAAAATATTGGTTCAAACAAAAATATTGGTTCAGTTTAAATTCACAGTCATATACAACTATATTTGATAGGAAAAAAATTACCCCAGAAATATAAAACATTTGAGACAATTTCACATGAGACAATTTTTACATTCGTAGAAAAAAATGAAAAACATATGTTAGAAAAAATTGATTCATACATTATTGCCTACATACGAATCATGGAAGTACTGTGTCACACTATATTATGTTTTTGTTAACATCAATGATTGAACCATCTTCTTAAACAAACTAGCTTTGTTTAATTTCAAAATTGACGGTAAATGGTTGAAGATTTTAATACTCTGACAATAGAGGGAGTGCTGAAATTTAGCTGTTCTATGCTTAGGAATAAGTAGCACATCACTGCTCCTTGTTGAATACTCATGATTACTATTCAATTTAATAAACCTATCTTCATTTTCTTTAACATATATTGATTTTCTATAAATATATAAACAAGGCAGGGTGAGTATGTAATTATTAATGAAGATAGGTTTACAAGATGTTCGTTGATGAATATTGAATGTTAATCGAAGTATTCGCTTCTGTTTAATAAACGCCCTATTTATTTCTGTACAGCAGCCCCACAGCAGAATATTATAATTCAGATGACTAAATATACAAGACTGTAATACACATTAATAACACAGTTTCTAGGTACAATGTTCCTAATTCTAGAGAAACTTAGTTGATTAGTATATATATATATATATATATATATATATATATATATATATATATATATATATATATATATATATAAATTAGATATTCGTGGGATAGCAGTCAGGAGTCAGGTAGTGTCAAATAAGAAGACTCTTTTTTCTTAACTCGAGCTTTCAAAACTATATTGTGCCTTCATCAGGAGTGCTACAACGTAATATTACAATCAACATGGTGAATCAAACAATAAAAAGGTTAACTTACTTTATCAATTGGAGCTAAACCATGCGGTCTGGTGCAAATTTCGTTTATTTTATGGAACAACCTTTCAGAATAAACCTCCATTTCGTAAATTAACCTTTTTATTGTTTGATTCACCATGTTTATTGTAATATTACGTTGTAGCACTCCTGATGAAGGAACAATATAGTTTTGAAAGCTCGAGTTAAGGAAAATAGAGTCTTCTTATTTTATTTGACACCTGACCTGACTGCTATCCCACGAATATCTAATTTATGTCTAACTAGTCAGTCGCGACTTACAGTACATATATATATATATATATATATATATATATATATATATATATATATATATATATATATATATATATATATATATATATATATATATATATATATATATATATATATATATATATATATATATATATATATATATATATATATATATACGCTTTAATCTTTGAAACTACGCAACGGATTTTGATGCGGTTTTTTTTAATAGATAGAGTGATTCAAGAGGAAGGTTTATATGTATAATAACATCCACTAAATAGTGGAGAAGTACTGTTATTTTTGAGGTTTCTAATGTGATTTCGTAAATAATTACATTTTTTCCGCTTACATTGCAAACGCAGGCTGAACCCTACGAGTTTCATCAAAATAATGTACTAAGTATTGTACACATTGAAAAGGTCCACAGAAAAGTCCGTGATGGTATATGTCTTTTTCTTATGGATAACCCACAATAACTTTTTTTTGTCATTTACTTTTTGCGACAAATAATGGCTAATTTTCGAAGCGATTTTAACCCATACAGCATTAATCCTTGACCAATTAAATACCTTGAATACATTGTTCATTTAATATAGATATATATGGCCCTTTACACCGTATGATTTAAGTGAATATTTTCGAAGATATTACAGATTTAAAAATTGCGGGGCGTAGCGTTTGCGGCGTGCGAAGCCGGGGCGGGTCGCTAGTATATATATATATATAGTAGTATATATATATATATATATATATATATATATATATATATATAAATATATATAATTCGAAAAGGATTATACAGCTATCGAGATAAAAGATAAGAAACTTACGGTATGAACCTGAAATTTTTGTGACAGCCGTTTACATATGTTTCAAGCTTATTGGCTATCGTCAGACCGTCGTAGTTCAAGTTTTAAATGTTCAAATTTGGATATTAATTAAAACGAAAAAAATCACAAAACACAACACAAAATTCTATGACCAAAAAGAAGTCGATTCCTTACATAGAATTTTTTGTTGTGTTTTGTGATTTTTTTCGATTTAATTGAAATTTTTGAAGTTTGAAGTCGAATTTCAAAGTTTGAACATCTAAAACTTGAACTACGCCGTTCTGAAGATAGCCAATAAGCTCGAAACATATGTAAACGGCTGTCACAAAAATTTCAGGTTCATACCGTAAGTTTCTTATCTTATATATATATATATATATATATATATATATATATATATATATATATATATATATATATATAATATTTATATATGTATACATGTTCACCCCGTTTTTTTTTCAGAATATACGTTTACAGTCCGTAGAGGAAAGTCGCGATTTCGCCAGAGGCCAAACAGACCGATCAAAACCTGGGGCGTACAAAACAAATTTCAATAGATGTTTGTTAATAATTCGATCAAACAGATAAACGTTTACCATTATGTAAATCACTTCATGATCTATATTCTACGAACCCAATTATTAAACTTGCCGACATCAAGGGTGGCGTAGCATGTTAAATTTATGGAGGTGTGAGCATCGTTATGTATTTGACGTATATCTGACATGATCACGCACCCACTTTTTCATGTAATATTCATTCCTTGTTCGACAGGTGATTGAGATTTAAGATTGATTCATAATTGTTACCTCGATTTCAGATTTAAAATATGACATGATGATGAATTAATAAGACATCAAATATACTATTCGAAACAGCTGGAGAAATTTTAAGAATTTATCATAATTCTGTGTTCATTATGAATATAGATGAAAACTCCTATGCAAATGACATAATAGCACAATAGCACAATAAAATCCGAAACTTCGGATTTCTTGAATACGAACACAAAAATAAGTTAACAAGGTAAAAACACTTTTATTCTTCAGTATTAAGAGTGGTTGATTATCATGAGTTAAAAATACAGTGCAAAATATTTTTGAAGTGAAAACTTCTTTAAGCGGCGCTGTGTATTTTTTTTGGAATGGGTAAAAATTTCTAAACTCGCGTCAGGACACGTGACCTGATCGAGAATTCGTAAGACAGATGGAGAGAGGGCAGTCGGCGCAAGGCGCTTGCGCGAATGTTCGTGTGTATTTTTCATTCAATTGTCAAAGTTTACGTGCGCATGTAAATGATCTAGCAATTGACGCTCTTGTTAAAAAGATGAATGTGTTAATTTTATCAGAAACTCATATGGGTAACGATGAAATAATTGACATTCCGAATTTCAACTTCGTTGCGAGTTTCAGAAGAAGTAATCGTCCAGCGGGAGGAGTAGCTATTTATCAAAATAAGAACACAGTTCATTATTGTATAAATTATAGGTATGGATGTGCATGTGAAATACAACAGCATGTTTAATGTTACTGTTTCTGATATCGGTGATATTTGTATAAGTCGTTGCCACTCTGGTGATAATCAGTTTATTATTATGGTTGCCGTTTACATCTCTCCAGATAAGTCATTGCGCGCTATACGAGACTTCTTGTACAAAAATTTATTCATTTATTCTCATGGCGCATCTGCATTGCTTCAAATAAAAATTGGAAAAAGCTTTGATGAATTGCCAATGATTTTGAGTGGAGATTTCAACATAAACTTTGCAGACGATAAAAATCAACTATTAATAGCACAACGAAATACAAAACTACTATTGATGCGGTCTTTATTAGACACTTAAATAGGTTCGAATCAAAACTGTTTGTTTCTTACTTCAGCTATCATAAACCTATCGTATCAGTTTTAGAGATTAGCGATGATGGTTCTGGTAAAGATGATGATGAAAAAGTCGTTGAAATTATGGATGGAAGTTGATTTTCCTAAGAGATAAACTTTTTAAGGTAAAATAATTGTAATAGTTCTGAAGTGTTAAATTTTTAATGTAATATAAATTGTCATGTTTGTGTACGATAGCGCAATAAATGAATATTGTATTCCACCACATAAATAATAATACTTTTATACTGATAATGAAAGCAATTGGTACAAAATTATTTTATAACCATTCCAAAATATCAAAAATGCACAACATTAATATTAAAGTTTTCACTCCTGCCGGCACTCCCGGAGAGCATCCCGTCGTTTTTTTTAACTAATTATTTTTGATTTATCAGATGAATAATTTCCATTCGAACTATCAAAATCGGTTTCAAAACGGAAATATGTAACTGGGTTTTTTCAGACATCTCATTTTATTCGCATAGAAATTCGCTGCTGTTCCATTCAGTTGTTTTTTGCATCGTAATATAGTTAGAAATTAATAAAGATTCGTCAATTATTTCCATTTCTTTATTCCAATCAATAGTTTCTATTTTCAATCAATATGTGTAATGCTTTCTGAACATCTGTCCATATTCGAGGGTTGTTTTATAAAATTCATTGGTCGTACTTGTCACTAAAATTGTCAATTGTTGTCAGTACCATGGACTTTCAATTTTGCTAGTTCTCTACGAACTGTAGAAGGTCGTGACACTGAATTATCTGTTTTGAGTTTGAATGTTTGAAGTGTAATGTTGTTTCTTCCACAAGGAAAAGAGACCGAATTGACTGTGATTGTAGCGTCAGTACTCAGGTTCTTTCTCGTTCTGATAAGGTGAGAGATCTTGGTGTACTCTTCGACCAGAAGCTTTCCTTTGTCCCATACATCACCCAACTTATTTCATCTGCTGCGAAAATATATGGATTCGTTATACGTCATGGCAAATATTTCAATAATTCCTCAACATTCATGGGAGTATTTAATACCATAATCTGTAGCAAGTTGGAGGATGGCAGCATGATCTGGATACCAATTTACACTTACCATCAACGCCATCTTGAGTCTATTCAGCGAAGGTTCTTGGAATTCTTAGTTTGGAGGAATGATAAAGTTTAACCACTGAGAGGCTAACAATCATAACGAATTTTTGATTCGATTTAGTTTAATCTCATTGCAGAGCAAAAGAGAAACATTATCATTCAAATTTTTGTACAAACTACTGCACAATAGAATAGATTGTCCTCTCTTGTCCGCTTTGTAATTTTGTGTTCCTATGCACAATTCTCGTAATACAAAATTGTTCCACTCTGAGAATCCGAAACCAACTCCCTTATACAATACCCCTTTTGGTTTATGGAGTCTACATTCAATAGAGTTGCCAATAATTGTGACATTCACTTTGACGCCATAGAATTTATTATCAGGAGTTATGTGAACAAATAAAATTGATTAAAATGAATTGATTTAGGTTGAGTTCTTTGTAATAATTCATTGAATGCTATAATGTGATTATTAGTTACTAGGTTTTTAAGATTAGATTAAGCTCTTTGTTAAATCTTGTTTTTAATTATTTAGTTATGTATTCAAAGTAGTTATTATTTTCTGTAATTGGGTGTTATACCTGTTGAGAATGATGAACTTATTATTATTAATATTATTATTAGCATTATCATCATCATTTCATTATTATTATTATTATTATTATTATTATTATTATTATTATTATTATTATTATAATTATTATTATTATTATTATTATTATTATTATTATTATTATTATTATTATTATTATTATTATTATTATTATTATTATTATTATCTGTTTCCAAGTCAA
This sequence comes from Henosepilachna vigintioctopunctata, assembly GCA_030704895.1. NCBI lineage: Eukaryota > Metazoa > Arthropoda > Insecta > Coleoptera > Coccinellidae > Henosepilachna > Henosepilachna vigintioctopunctata. Next base: position 3,106,077 of record JARQZJ010000067.1, read on the forward strand.
ATTGTCTTTTAGTTCACCGATTTCTACTGCAGCTTGAGTAGTCGATAAAGGTTCAATATCGACCTTCAATATAGTGAAAATTTGCTGACGAATATGTGAAAAAGTCACAATTTTGATGTATGATTTTAGAAGAAGTTTTTTGATAATTGGGTACATTTTTCAATGCACGAAAAGTAATCCAGTTGTCGAAATTTCACACCATTTCGAAAAACGCGACATTTTTGGTACCTATAAAATAAGTACAAATACCTATAAAAGTATTATTGTTATGATAAAGGTTTAAGGAGATTATTTCAGTAACGGATTTGAAAACAAAACAACACGAAAAGATATTGGAAAAATTGTAAGAGCTGAAAAACTTTTGAACATTCCTCAATTAATGTAACTAAGCAACAAGACGTTTTATAGCAATTTTCTGGAGATAATTTTCTAATGTTCACAAAGTGTTAACAAATTCATTATTATCCCATTGCTGCCCAACTTTTTGATGTATTCGAAATAAACATAGAAATTATAGCATGTATTCTCGTGATGGCGGCCAAGCCATTATGTAATAACTGACCTTGGGCCATCATAAGCAAGTGTTCAAGTGCGGAAAAAACACCAAATACGAATTCTAAACAAACGGGAATATACTCGTATAACTAGCAGTCTACTAAAATACATCTTCAAATTCCATTCGTTTTTCTCTTAAAATGCCAAAATTACTTGTTTTTTCGAATAGTAGTTGAAAAGTAATTATTGTTCATGTCTGTTTTTCACAGTATCCACCGAAACCACAGGATTTCATTCGATACTGGGAAAAATTACTAGGATACAGTGAATCCTCAAATTACGTTGATAAACTAAAAGATGAAATCCAAATCTAACCATGTATGATACTAGGTCCACAGACGTTTTCAGAAGAAAATATCATAATAAGACCAACACAGGCACAAGGCTATTAGAGGTGACCTTCCCCTACATGTTTAGAACTTTTTATCATTTATCAGTACGTCACTGTTAAGTTACGCGTGTGTAAATTAGATAGTGATAAATATAAATCTTTAATGTGTGAAGTATTTAGGCACATCCGTGGTGAAAACAGATCAAATCTGCTGATGAAGAATTCGAGTTGAAGCGATATTACTTTAGAGTAATCAACCACTTTCAAACGTCATAAAAACCTTCAATTTCACAAGCCAAAGAGACTCCAGAAATACGAAACTTCTATAAATCTAGCGTTATATTTCCCATGATAACCCAGATTTTCTCGACCTTCATTTTCAAAAGGGTTAAAAAGTTTTCAAACGCGTATTTCGAGTTTGTTGCCTCTCATCAAAACTTCGTAAGTGAGTTTTAACGGTAACTTTTTCGAGAACTTCGGCCTGTATTCCACGAATTACGCGTGTTATGTTATCCTGTGAGGCTTCAATCGTGTTCGTTTTGACCACACACATTAACGACTTCACATAACCCCACAAGAAATAATCCAGAGGCGTCAAATTGCATGATCTTGGCGGCCAATTCACAGGGCCATTTCGAGAGATAAACTGCTCACCAAATTCATCCTTCAACGTGTTCATTGTTTCAGGAGCTGTGTGGCATGTGTCACTGCCTTGATGAAACCACATGTCAATCAAGTTCAACTCAGCCAACTGGGGTAAAAAAAATGCGTATCATGGCTCGATATCGTTCGTCGTTGACGTTAACGTTTCTTCCACGGCCGTCTTTAAAGAAAAATGGACCGATGATGCCACCAGCCCATAAACCACTCCAAACTGTCGTTTTTTTGGGATGCATCAGTAATTCTTGTATGGCATGTCGCTGTTCATCACTCCAGATGCGACACTTTTGTTTATTTACATATCCGTTAATCCAGAAATGAGCCTCATCGCTGAACACAATCTTTCGATAAAACAGCGGATTTCTATTAAGCTGTTCTAAGGCCCATTCACCAAGAATTAGACGTTGTGGTAGGTCATTCGGCTTCAATTCTTCCAGAAGTTGAATTTTATAGGTTTTTTAACCCTAATCAACACGAAAAATTTTCCATGTGGTTGAGTAACACATGCCGAATTTCTGAGAACGGTTACGAATTGATATTTCAGGATCCTCATCAACACTGTACGCTGCGGCTGCAATATTCTCTTCACTACGCACTGTTTGCATGCGAGACAATGGTTTAATGTTTAACAAAGTAAACTTGGTGCGAAACTTGGTGATAACAGCACGAATCGATCATTCACCAGGTCAATTATGACGACCATAATATGGTCGTAACAAACGATACACATTTTTCACAGAGCACGAATTTTGATAGTAAATTTCAACAATTTGCAATCGTTGCTCGTTTGTAATTTTTTAATGATGAAATGGCAGAGTATACTGAAAACTTTTCACTTTGAAAGATGACGTTTGGATGCCAGCACCAACGTAAGTTCACGAATAGAGACCGTCCAGAACTTATCTTGTTTTTTTACCCCAGTGATTCCACATATATAGTTAACCCATCATAAATGACAGGTACGAACCTTCCTCTCGCAGAAGATCCCTTCCATGTACGATCAATTCTAAAAAATGATTGCACTAGGACCTTGAACAATAACACCGGCCGTATGTATGCTAAATCTGCAATGTTCAAACAGGGGAATAACAAAAGAAGAGTTGCCTTTGTTATTCTCATGTTTACACGATGCTTATGGGGATCTAAATTGATCCAATTAGCGTTTTATTTGTCCGTGATGATTGAGATACATTTAAACAAGTTGCGCGAAAATGAGTTTGTTTAATTGTACAAACGAGTACAAAGTATGTTGATACTGTGTACATGTAACTTTTTATGTGCACCTAGCAAAGGGATGAAATTTTATTAAACAAAAGGACTTTTATATGCTCTAATTCTCTGAATCAACATTCCACAGTACCGACTACTGTGGATCTATATCAGAATGCTACACTTTTTCAGCAAGAAATATACTGAATTCTGTAATTTTTTTAAAATCTAGGGATAACAAGAAAGTTATAATAGTTCATGGAGTATTTATGGAAAGAAATAATACTCATGGTGATAACTTAACAACAAATTTACTCAATAGAAGAATTACCTGGTGAGTATCTGAAGATTTAACATTTTAAAGAAATTTTTATAGAAGGTTTGTCAGTTGTAAATTAATTTTACTTTTTTCCCTTCATTTTTGTCATTGCAATTATAGAATATATATCCTTAACATCTTAACACGGATAGATAGAAAAAGTCTTGTAATCATGATTGGTGTTTGAAATTATTGCGTCGCTTGCTGATGAACGCAGCGCAACTGATGGGTTCCTTGTAGAACGAAACACAGTCTGTAAAGTAAAGAAAAAAATTTTTGTCTGATGTCTTCTGCAAATTTATGACGATGTGATTTCATATAAAGCTTATGCCTATCTTTATTGAATAGTTTTCAATATTATATTTTCTATGTATTCATGTCCATACAATTTTTTCGTGTATTTTCTGTAGATAGGTACTTCGTTCTTTTATGTATGGCATTGCATCCACCATTTTATAGAAAATTTCTAAATAAGCTTGCATTGGTTTTTTAATAATTTGAAACATGAGTTTCCACAAGATTTTTGATTAGTTTTTACTTCTGATATCCTATAAGCAAAATGTTCGTATTCAATATAATATACATATATTTCCATATAATGAAGATTAGCAATTAATAATTCAATTGATAAGTCAATTATACTCAAATCTGAGAAAAAACTCTTTATTGACAGAACTCTTCATGTAAATTGAAAAAGTAAAACCACTTAACCACTGATCTAAGCACATATAGATTCGTATATTACAAATATTGAATTATTTTGTCTTGTCAGTACAAAATTTTTTGTGTTTAGTCAGAGACAGTTGGATAATACCGTAACATTTTTTTCACGTAAAGATTTCTTCCCTATTCCTCGTATATATCCCTCGAATAAGTCTCTGAAGAATTTTTTTCTATTTTTTTGTATAATAGTTAATATTTTCTATTTTCTGCTGTTAAAATTTCAATCGATATGATAATAATGATAATAAGTTCTTCATTCTCAACAGGTATATTACCCAATTACAGACAATAATAATATAATGTTGAATAATAACTAAATAAATGAAATGAGAGAAATATAACAAAGAGCCAAATCTACTCTAGAAAAAAAACTGAAAAAGAAACTTATAACTGAATTAAAGAATTACATGAGATATCACAAAGTTTAATTTGTGAAAATTTACATTTTAGTAAATATCCTTTGTTAACATAACTCCCAATAATAATGTTTATTATTAATATTAATATTGTATTATCAATAGAATGAATAAAAGTGGTCAATATTAGACCCATGAGCTATTCCAGAGATACGTATGAATTCAGACGACTGTATACCCTCCAGCTGTACGAACTGGCGTAGGTCAACGAGGTAAGAATGAGGAAAGTTGGTGAGGCTATCAGAGAATTCATATTTGTTGCGTAATTTCTGTAAGAGGAATCATGCAAAAGTTTACTCAGATAATGCATGTTGATCATACATTATGTTAATACGAACTAAAATGCAGTGAAAAGTTTATGTGGTATCCATATTCAACATTTGAATTCGTTTAAATGTTACGTCGTCTTTGGTTTGATGCATATATCAAATATTATAATAAATTGTGTCTTAACGGTTTCAGAAATACCTATATACATAATGTCTGAAATAAAACAGAATATTCATTTGTAAACTGTGTTCAATAATTAACACTAAAAAAAACGATAGCTGACAGCTTACGGTTTCAAAAAAGGGAGTGTTACACGATAGAACAACGTGTGTTCATTATTGAAAAATAAAATAAATAAATCAAAAACGAAAACATTGAAAGCTTGGCTGCCGCATTTTGACAATTTCATTGTAACTTCTTAACCTCGTCAACTGTGAAGAGATTAATTGAAATGAAAACGTCGCCAAACACACCCTACTGCACCATCCGTTTTTGAACATGAGGCTGGTCAAGCAGTAAATGTTACTGGTGCACGATAACGTGACACTATAGCACAATTCTTTTTGCCGAAATTGAATGATTATAATCTGTCCAATATGCGGTTCCAACAAAACGGAGCCACATGCCATGCAACCCGTGAAACACTTCAATTACGTCAAAGATATTGCTAGGTTGTGTACTCGCTTGTTTCGGTGATCCGAATTAGCCCCCTAGATCGTGTGATTTAACACCATATATTTTTTTACGGGGTTATTTGAAATCACTGACTATGTTATCAAGTCCACGACTACGCGTGCGTTTAGGGAGGAGATTTAACGCTGCAACTACGAAATTCATCCACAGTTATGCAGAATGGTAATCGAAAATTTCGACAAACGAGTTCATAAGTAAATTCACAGCCGTGGAGGTTTTTGCGCGAAGTAATATTTCATAAATAACTTTAATCTATGTACTTTATGATCCAATAAGAAACTCACAATCAAAAGACTAAAAACCATGTTTCATTTTCAATTCACATCTTTCGTTAATTTTGACACCCTTAATCTATTCGGATTTTACTCAATTTTCCTGTATTTCTTCATTTAGTGATCTCATATTCTGGGATTTATTTTCTGTCAAAATATAAATCCTTTGTTGGTGTTTCAGTTTCGGTATTTTCTTGGTTAAAAACAGTTTCATATTATCAATTTAACAGGTAAACTTGAGGAATATCTATGAAATTTTGGAAATACTGGTGAACGAAGCTGAGACCTGTTGAAACATAGAATAATCGACAAAATATGTTATAGTCCAAAACCATTTTCATCTAATATAAATACTGGTGTTCCCTTATTTTATAAAATATTATTGAATTCGAAATCAGAAAAAAACGATTAAAGATCTGAAATAGAAAAACAGAGTCGAATGAACGAGCAGATTGCCTTAAGCGATTGTTTTCGGATTTGAAATTTGAAAAACTTCAGAAAATGGAAATCGGCGGAAGATCGGACGTCTATTGAAGAATTCATAATGTGAATTCACATGTGAATTCCATCTTCGAACAAATACTCAATATTATCAAAGTAATGAATGCTCAATTATAATTTCGACTGTCCTGAGCTTCTGGGAAAACTTAATTTCTTCGTCCCTCAGAGGTGTACTAGAATAAGCCAGACATTTTACTCAAAAACCCACAGAACCAATCTTCTCGCGCAATTACCGCTTAGCTCTGCATGTTCTACAGCAAACCAGGTATCAAGCTGCTGTGATTTCCACTGGGACTCACTTGTTTCTATCATTAATGTGTATTTAAATCTTAACCAGTGAGGTATCTTGATGTCTTCCGGTTTGAGTTCTGAGATATTTGTTTTCTTGATTAATATTATGTTTAAATATTTAGATATTGACATTATAGAGACGATTGATAATGCTTTTAATTATTATAATTATTTTTTAATATCGTATATGTTGTTATTGATATATTTAGTAACCATATTTATTCATTTTGTATTTTCCTGTGAAGGGGTAGTTCCCTGTTGGATATATATGTTTATTATTATTAATTTTCAATGTCCATTATTTTCAATTATTAGTAAATAATAACAATGATAATAATAATAATGATAATAATCATAATAATAATGATAATGTAATTATTTAGCAGAATTGCTACATCATATTACAAAATATAGTAATAACAAGTTAATTGAAAATTAAAATAATGAAAAGTAAAATAACTACTGTGAATTAAGTAAAGTACCATAACATAATATAGTAGAAAAACAAAAACTTTACACTTAGCACCTAACTACTATTACATAATAAACATCAATTAGAGTACTAGCAGAAACAAAGCCAAATTGAATTAAAGTAACTTTAAACTGTATTGCATTTGGTTGAGATGAACGTTCTCAAAAGTCTTTTAAATACTTTTAAACTTTCACAGTTTTTTATATGTACAGGAAGTCCATTTAATTCAATTAAACCTTTATACGAAATAGATTTTTGCTTTTGTGTAGTGTTACATTTTTCAAGTATAAAGTCTGTTTTGAATCTCGTATTATAATTATGTACATCTTTAAATAATCGAACTCTATCACTAATGTAGGTTGGTAACATATTTCTTTTCACTTTAAAAATGAACACTTGTACATAAAACACAACTCTTTGTCTAACAGATAACATATTTAAAACATTAAGCATGGATTTGAGAGGTGTATATCTATTACATTTCAATATAGATCTCATAGTCTTATTTTGTAATTTTTCTAATCGACTTATTTAATATTGAGGACAATTAAACAATAAGGATCAACAGATTTGTGAATGAGTGCAATGAAGTGCAATGGCTTTATAGAGTGACAACTTTGTACTCATAGACAAAGATTTGCCAATTCGTGATAAGAATCCTACTTTTTTCGAAAATTTTCTCGTTATATAATCTGCGTGTGCGTGAAAGTTCAAATTCGAATCCAAAATTATACCCAAGTATTTGATATGTTCATCGTGAACAATGGCTTCTCCGTTTACAGAAATACATGTATTATCTACCTGCACAATTATCATTCGTGATTTTTTGGCGAAAATACTAAATTTTGATTTTCCTGCATCAAACTCAATCTATTATCACACAGCCACGCGAATAACTTGTTCATTTCAATGTTCATATCTGATAACATTTTTTGTAAATCGTGTTATTTTAGATTTTGTGGCTACCTGTACTATGTCATTAATATATATTGAAAATAGTAACGGACCCAAAACTGTTCCGTGTGGTACACCGTGATCCTAGACACACTTAATATCTCAGACACACAGCTTTTATACAGTACTCTCTGTTCTTTGTTAGATATATATATATATATATATATATATATATATATATATATATATATATATATATATATATATATATAATGAGTTATATTATATATATATATAATATATATATATATATATTATAGGATTCATTTACAAAAGACGATATTATAGGATTCTAGCTACTCATATTCAGAGTAGCTATCCCGACAATGTAAGCCACTGATGGTGCTACCATAACAAAATGATGCTACATATTATACAAGGAATAATAGCAAAATAGAAGCATCGAATAACACCATAATTTGCATCAAGTGTAAAATCTCCACATTTAAAGCTCACCAATTTCCGCTCCATATAATTATGCCCAAAAGTAGGTATTAGGTAAACGAGATCGGATGGTGGCCAATTTCATCTTCATCCTTTTTTTAATTTGCATCAAGTATCGTGCTGTATGGTTAGTTGAAAAGGTGAATTCTTCTTACAAGAGATCGTAATTTTGACGGTACACGCGATCGCCCAGGGTGATGGGTCAAACACCGAAATTTTGGGAGGCGGACCAACATTCGATACCGATAATTACTCTCCCACGATATTAAGTAATTTTCTTCGGAAATTATTAATATAAACAACAAGAATACGTTTTTTGGTATTTATATTGAAATAAACAAAACAATATACTTGATTGTATTTTTATTAATGACCTATAGACAAAAGAAGATGAACCACTGTTGTAACTTCAATTCGGATTTTTCAAGCCACTTGAGACATAACAATAACAACCAAAATAAGCATACATTTTCAACATGAAAAACTACCAAATTACAGGAAAATATATACTGAATAATGAAGTACAAAATTTGGTGACTGAAAGTATCTATAAAAACATAGATATACAATATTTGAAAATTAATAACAAAAATCATTATCAAATATAATCTCAATCTATAATATCAATATCTAAACATTTAATTATTTAACTGAATAGTTAAATAATTAGTAATCACTGAACAAGAAAATAATTCTCAGAAATCAAACCAGAAGAAATCAAGATACCTCAGTGGTTAAGATTCAAATACACATTAATGATCGAAACAAGCGAATCCCAGTGCAAACCACAGCATCTTGATACCTGGTTTGCAATAGAACATGCAGAGCTAAGCGGTAATTACGAGAGAATAATAATAAAAAATTCTTTATTCTCAACAGGTATAATGCCCAATTACAGAAAATAAAAACATAATGTTCAATAATAACTAAATAATTGAAATGAAAGAGATATATAACAAAGAGCTCAATCTAATCCGAAAAAACTAAAATAGTAACTAATAACTAAGTAATAACATTAATGAAATATTACAACGAACTCAATATAAATCAATTCATTTTAGCCAATTCCCTTTGTTCACAGAACTCCTTATAATAGTTCCTGTGGAGTCAAAGTGAATGTCAAAATTATTGGCAAATCTATTGAATGTAGACTCCATAAACCAAATGGGGGATTGTATTAGCGAGTTGGTCCTTGGAGTCTCTAGATGGATTTTGTATTACGAAAATTTTGCCTACTAACACTCAATTTCAATGCAGATAAGAGAGGAGGACAATCAGTACTATTGTGCAGGAATTTGTACAAAAATTTGAGTGATAAAGCTTCTCTCCTGCTCTGCAATTAGATGAAACTAAATCGAGTCAATAATTCGTTATGATTGACTCCTCTCTGTGGATAAACTTTGTCCTCCCTTCAAACTAAGAGTTTCAAGAACCTTCTCTGAATAGCCTCAAGATGGCGTTGGTGGCAAGTGTAATCATCAGATCATGGCAAGTGTAATCAGCCAGATCATGCTGGCATACTCCTTGCTACGGATTAGGGCATTAAATAGTCCTATGAATGTTGAGGAATAATTGAAATATTGGCCATTGCATATAAAGAATCCATATATTTTATAGATGTATGTAGATATTTTATAGAGGCAGATGAAATAAGTTGGCTGATGTGTGAAAACTACACTAAGAACTCCCACCTTAACAGAAACAGAAAATATTGGTTCTGCCAGGTTTTAAGTAAAATGTATGGCTCATTCTAGTACACCTTGAGGAACAAAGAAATTAAGTTTGCCCAGAAGCTCAAGACAGTCGAGATTATCATAAAGCATATGGAATAAAAATTTCAATGCATTCATACTTCTTCTCGTGTGGAGGCTCCTAGTGTCAAACCTCGACAGAATTGGAATATTGGGTATTGAAGTATGTATAGAGACATAATTGAAATGCAGACTGTTCGCAATATTTCTGTACTCTATCAACTTTTGAGCAACCGAATATAATTAAACTGAAATTTATTAAACAATACGCATGTCGTATTATTCGAAGTAAAACATCTCCTTCAGATTCTTGATTAATGTGAAATTGTAGAATTTTACATCAACTTAATGTATACTTACATAAATTTACAGTGCCAGAACATAACAAACAGAACATAAAATAGCCGGTCTCCGTAGCTTAGTCAGTAGAACTCCCGACTATGGTGCGGTAGAACTCGGGTTCGAGCCCCGCTGAAGGCATGGGTGTTTGTGTTTGTCTATGATTTGAATAGTTTAAATAATAAAATATGCTGGGTAATGTACATCGATTACAAGCCCAATGGCCGTTCGGAACCGGCGTTAAACTGTAGGTCCACTGAATTGAAAAAAAAAGAACATAAAATAACAAAGGAAAAAATTGAACCTGAGATAATATACCATATGTTTTTTGTGACAGAAACACGAAAAAGGACCACATAATAATACAATATATCAAAGTGAAAAAACTATCAATTATTTGACAATTTAATTCTATATTTTGATTATTATATATCGCAAAAATAGTGGGGTTTCAATGGTTATTTCGAATATTATTCAGTTTTAAAATATCTGAGTTTTCTCCGAATTCTTGCTCTTCAAACAAGTATTTTATGATGAACGAAATTAGCGCCAGATAATCGTGTAATACATCGTGTAGATTCATTCATTTTTCACTATTTTTCTATTACACTTCAATTTTTTTCATTTCTCTGAATAAAAAAACTCTACATAACTTAGCTACCACATATAAGCAACGTCAGACATTAAATATTAATGTTATGTTTTACAAAGAGACTGAAATCTCATCAACGAGTTCCCAGATCAGAATGATGAAAATATCAAGGAAATATCAATTACTGAATGGTTGTAGAAGAAGGGTCATGAGTAGTGAGTGCCCCCTTGATGGCACGTGTAGTCACGTGGCCATAGAATTATGAACGTGTCTCTGTTTATTATGAAACCATTGAAACAATATTATGGGTAAATGGAAATATTGTTTCAAGATGATGTAAAGTAGATCCTTGTTTGTAGAACAATTTTTTTGATTATCAGTGTACATTGTTGAGAAAAGTATGATATCAGATTGAAAGTTCCCATTGGAATAGGTCTTTCTACACATAGCATAGTTTATATTGTGGAAATTCTCAAATTTTCTGTTGCAAATTTTGATTTGTATTTATACAACGATGACTTACATTAAAACGTTTTGAAATTCTTTTGGAATTTGGTTTTTGTGCCTATTTCAATTGAAATATAGAAAAGGAGTATCATTCCCATCCCTCAATTATTAATTATTTTTTTAGGTATATATTTTGTTTTTGTGGATACCAGTGAAGTCGATGAATTACATAAAGTTATGTAATTGTTATTTATGTTCTTATGTCGTTTAGTTCACCGTTGCAATTTTTAACATGAAGAGTGTGATTGGTAATAATTCGTTCCGGTTCACACCATTCCTACGAGGTAGCGATCTACCAAGATCGATAGAGTTTATCTCGTTTCTCCGATAGAGGGAGCTCACGACTTTAGTTTACGAACGAATGTTTGTCTCATTTTGAGAATAGGTTCTAGGTGCTCATGGAAAATCATCGAAGCTTGATGTATTCACTGAAGAATCTCATAATAAGATGAAACAATTGTATGCTATTTTCATTCAAAAACGTGGATGTTTTTCGAAACGCACTCAATATTCACTCTCGAAGGTGATAGGTTGTGTTTTTGTTGACAACATTTGTGTACACCGCTTCATGAGAGATTTATTTGAAATATTTCTATTGAAAATCTCATGAAGGAACAAAAATAACTATAAAGTGTTTGTGAATCTGGAAACTATATTCCTATATATATATATATATATATATATATATATATATATATATATATATATATATATATATATATATATATATATATATATATATATATATATATATATTATTAATAGATTGAATATTAACTCTTGGTGAAACATAATTGAATATTAAAATAAATTAAACTCTTGGCTTAATGTTTCACGATTTATTTTATGTATAGTCAAATGTTTCGAGCGTTAGCTCATTTTCAAGACTAAACTGGTTACGATCAGTTTAGTCTTGAGTTAATTTTATATAAGTTAAGTTTATTTTTGTCAACGTTTCGTTGTTATATTACAACTTTGTCAAAATTAATGACTAGATTAATAAAGATTAGTTTTGACAAAGTTGTAATATAACAACGAAACGTTTACAAAAATAAACTTTTTCATATCAAAAGAAGCCTGTTATTGCTAAAAATATTCAAAATATAATATCTTAAACAGGCAATAAATCAATTTCAAGAAATTGGTATATATATATATATATATATATATATATATATATTTTCTTATCTCTTGCCTGCCTGGTTTAATGTTATTATGGAGTTCTCTTGCCTGCCTGGTTTAATACTTATTGTTATAAGTATGTTGCCGAGAATATAAATTTAGTTTAACAGTAATCAACATTTTCAATACGACTACACTCTTTTAAATATGGTACTTTTTTAGATTCTCAACAATATCACATTTGTTTGATATATAATTTCAATATAATTGATACTGATAAAATCAACCATAAACTAAAAACCCTAAAAATTGTAAATTCAACCGATTTCAAAGTGTATGTGCTCGTATAATAAAATTCACGAGTACAAGTTTTGAAGTTTTAGGTCATAAGTAAATAAATAAATAACCTATAAACCTTAACTATATATTTAAATTTTCATCAAGTATCTGCCCAATCAATGATCAATGGATCAATGATTTTAGGTCATATTTATTGATAAAAATAACAGAAAAATATTGAGAGATTGATCTGAAAGATATTTTTGAATAATTCAAACTTTGAGTATTCAAAAGTTTTGTCCTTATAGAGACATATTTGATTGGAAAGAGAGCTATAACACTTCATGGAATTATTAACAGTTTATATACAACAAAATAGAAATTTTATCAAGAATTAATTTTTGATTTCAAAGTTCTCAAAATTATTTCCTTGAATTTTCATTGCAAATCAACGCATTCCTATCAAATCATATCACCATTCTTAGCGCAAAATATCATTCTAATGCTCAAACGGTAGATCGTAACTTCTACAAGAGATAATTTGTATCAAATTATCAACATATTATTGGTCAATAAAAATGTGCTTTATTCCAGGAAGTCCAACATTAATCATTGAGATCAAGATAACATTTAGGCGTACCATAGTAGAAGGTATATATTTAAAGCCCGCTAGTAAAGATGCTCAGATAAACTAGCAAAAAAGGAGTTAAGGTAGACACTAGACAGGATAGTCAATATAAAAATTCCTAGTCTATCTAGGTGTGATGTCGGAGGCGCCTGGTTCAGGCACCCCGATTGTCGATAATAGTTCAATAACTAATCTCTGAATTATATACTTGGAGACCTATACTTATATTTAGCTAATTGGAGCAGCCAGATCCAATTATGATTTTTAAAGTAAACATTGTTATCGGCATCCGATTCACTAAAGAGGTTAAATGGTTCAGGACGTAATGGCTTCCTCCAAATTTCGAATCAATATATCCCAAATAATTATGGAGCCCCCTTATCCTTCGTATCTTCCTATATGTCTAGAAAAAAATGATGGGAAACCAAATTATGGAATATCAGATTGGATAAATTCGTTGTGAATTCAGTCGTTTGGGGAATTATATCGAATGATAATAACTAAATTCTCATGTTTGAAATCGAAAATAACAGAAACACAAACCAGGAAGACTTTAGTCTTTATTTCAACTAACCTTTCATCGAATTTTTTCCATTTCTGCGAATTGTCCTCACTGGGTTCATTCAAATTCACAGTTTCAGATTTTTTAAACAATAAAAAATACTTCTGTGCAAAGCAGAGATCAATCTCTGAATCTGGAGAGTTCAGGCGGATGCGACAAATGGTTTCTAGTTTTTTGTTGGCGACTTTGTTTTTTTGAATGTAATCGTTCTATTTTGAACGTTTTAATGAGTTCCATCAGCAGAATATATGTTAATATATAAATTACCAAGGTGAATAAAGAAGCATTTGTAACAAAGCCTTTGTAAGAATTTGATTGTTCAATAAGAATTTGTGATAATAATTTGTAATAACTGAATATTAGTTTTTCATCATATCTAACGTGTAGTCTTCTTTCTGTTGTATTTATCATTTTTTTTCAAGAATTTCGTCAAAAAATTTATACGATTTTGCTCTACGTGTAGTATTTCTCAATGTATTAAATTTTAGAGTATCATTTCCTATAGTGCTGATTTATTGTTCATTCATCGAAGTTTATTGAATGTCCGCTGGTCCTTTGTGAAGCATTATTCATTATATTAAATTGAAACATTTAATTTTTTTGCTTTTGGCTTAATTTTACAAAATTATGTTATTTGCTTGAAAATTTTTTGGGGTGTTTTTCACCCCATTTTGTTAAGCTAAACTGAACAAGTGTTTTCTCGACTGATATTTTTTTTTTACTTTCTTATCTGTGCTTTGTAAAAATAATAATTTTCGAGCAATCACTAGAAATAATTTTGTGGTACCAATCAAAGTATTTTAATTCAATTAAATTAGATTAATTTATTTTCTGCTGTGAATTTTGTTTATTTTATTATCAAGTCTATACAAATTAAACTCATATGCGCCGCTTTCATTCTTCTTCTTATATTCTTTTGTTCTTATTCAATTATTGATTAATCTTTTACGAACCAAATAAAAATCACAGATTTATTTTTTCATTCGAAATATTCCGTGAAACATGATTTTTTTTCAAGATTTTCACTGAAAACATTTTCAAAAAATCCTTTGTTGATTGAAAATTTATAAAACAAATTATGAAGAATCATTAATTCGCCATGGACCTTACATTCTGTTGTGTGGATAATGTACCTACATATTTCATCAGTTGTATTTTTTAATCTTCTTTATGTACATGCTGTTTTTTTAGGTAAATCAGAATGTGTTCTAGTATCTTTATATCATGCTTGTCGTTTACATTTCCCACTCAATTCAATTGTAGGTGTAGTACATTCTATAGTGTTGGTTTTCCAGTAACTTTCGAAGATAATGAATTTTACATTTGTGTCTATATATAAATAAATTCAGAATATAGGTTCTATCTACCTTCACTGAAGTAATGTACTACATACTACATTATTCCACAATTTCAAAATACTTCTGTGAAAAGCAGGGATCAATCTCTTAAGCTGGAAAGTTCATCTGAAAGCCAAAAATGGTTACTTGTTTTTTGTTAGTAATTTTGTTTATTCAAATTTAGTTTCACAAAATTATATGAAGTACTTGAAAATTATTTCGGGATTTATTATTTTCAAGAACTGAACAGTTGTTTCCTCCAGTAACATTTTCGTATACTTTCAACAATTTTCAACAACAATTTCAACAATTAACAATTGCCAAGAAATCAATATATTTTTGTGAAACTTAGCCGACTGTTTTTTATTCAATATAGTTATTAATGTTGCTCATATTCCATTCAAATATTGTTCAATCTTAAACCCAACAAAATTTACAGATTCACTGTCATATTAGACATGTTCATTGACTTTTGCTATTTTTAAAATATTTTCGATGGAAGATGTTTTTGAAAAATGTTTGTTAATATTGAAATTTATAAGACAAGTTATGAAGAATCAACAATTCTCCATAAACCTTAAATTTTGTTTTGTTGATAATGTACGATCTTCTTAATTTGTACTTTAGAATTTTCTTTATGTATATGCTGTTTTTTTAGGTAAAAGTGGATTTTCCTACCCTATTTAATTGTAGGTGTACCACATTCGATACATAGTGTTGATTTTCCAATTACTTTCGAATATAATGAAAATACATTTGTGTCTATATATAAAACAAATTAGAATATAAGTTCTATCTACCTCAATTGAAGTAATGTCTTACTTCATCATTCTCAAATTACGTTTGTACTGATTACTAAGAAGATGAAGGGTGATCGAAAGATATCAAACACCCACGCCCATAACAGCTTCATAATCTGGAAGTACCCCGTCTGGTCGAAAACACCATGTTCAATATTATATATCGATCGTACTGTTCGAACGTTAAGGCCTATTAGAGGAAATTTTGTTTGCTTTGGTAGCAAATTATATGTCGGGGGCAAGTGTTCGGTCAAAAAATATCGCATCGAAATTTATGAGTCTGACCTGTTTCGATTGAGCCATTATGGTTATTAGGATCACCTTACAAATTGACTTTAATTTTACATTGCTGATTTGGAGTACTATTTAAGACGGTTTATCGATAGGACATTGGCAAAGCTATGAACTGCCTAATTAGATATTTTCGTGAAGAACTTATCTGAAATATGGATAATAATAGACTATATGAACACTGAAGAAATTTAGGAAAAAAATTGTAGATAACAGTAAAGCCCTCACTTAGAAGCTCAATGAGAGCCAAGAAGCTCGAAACGCGTGTCAACGGCTGCTTCTAAGTGCGGACTATACAGTTGGTTAACATTTTCGTTCATATATATGAAGGTATCGTATTCCAAATGAAATGTTAAAGAACACTGGTCTAAATTCAATCAATAGTGACGCACATGTCACCGTTACAATGACTTCTTCCGGTTGAAGAAAGGGACTTCAGTCCAAACAAATCTACAATTTATCGAATAAAAGTGGTTTAATCTAGGAAACACTGTTTTTCCGTTATTTCAATGGAAAATAGGATGGAAAGTACATAAAAGTACCAATATATTCAACTAAAAAGATGAGAAGGTTATATTTTTGCGTGAATGAAGTACAAGAAACAGAAAAAAAACATACGTATGTTTAATATTTATTAGATAATTTTGAACAGAATTTATTTTGATTTCAATGAATGTTCGAATGTTCACGGCCGTTTCTTTGTATGGATCCATATCAAAATTAAAATGGTACCGAAAACACTGTTTTTCAGATTCAACTTCATATCAAATATTTTTATTATAATTCATAATTAAAATGGCAACTAGAAGACTCTTTTCTAGATTTACACATTCTTAATAAACAATTGTGAAGTTGGCATATTTTGACTACTGTTGAACATATGCCAAATTCACAACTGTTTATTAAAAATGTGTAAATCTAACAGTCTTCTTGGTGGCCTTTTAATGATGAATTTCAATAGATGACACGGAGGTCTCATTTATCTTTTGGTAAAATATTATGCTGAAAACAATAAATTAAAATTAATATACTTGCTTAAGTTTCACTAAATATATTAAAAACTCCATATTTGTTTCGGGTGGATAACCCATTATCGAGACAATATTACAATATTGTAATATTGTATACTTCTGATTATGGGTTAACCACCCGAAGCAAATATGGAGTTTTTAATATATTTAGTGAAACTTAAGCAAGTGTATTAATTTTAATTTGATGAATTTGATATCAGAAATATGTGTTGTTTTATTAAATGATATATACTTTTGACATGTTCAAGTTCTTCCATAGAATGCTTCTACACTTATGCTTAAAAAAAAAGAAAGCCATAATAGGTAAGTCAAAAGTGCAATAAAAAATGATTTTCGAAAAAAAAGCTAATTTAAAAATTTATGAAGTATTCTGGACTTAATAATCTTAATATTATCTGGAATCTTAATAACACTACTATGATATGAAAATAGTATTATGCATCAAAACGTATTAGAAGTAGCAATTTTTCTTATATTTTCTTAAGCCTACATGTTATTATCATTAGGAGTTATGTGAACAAAGGAACTGACTTAATGTATTGTTTTAGATTTAGATTTTAGATTTAGATTTGAGTCCGTTGTAATATTTCATTAAATGCTATTATTTATTATTATTAGTTGCTATTTTAGTTTTTTATCTAAAAAATTTAAATCTTTGATTGACCTCTTTGTTATATCTCTTTCATTTTAATTATTTAGATAGTATTCAACATTATGTTATTATTTTCTGTAATTGGCTATTATGCCTGTTGAGAATAAAGAACTTATTATTATTATTATTATTACTATATTTTTCATGCTCTTGAATCTTATTCGTACCCTTATAATCAGTAGAAAAAAATAATATCTGATAATTCAATCGTTACGATTGTAACTGCATAATAACAAGCTCCAAGTCAGAAAAAAATTAAAGAATCTGTTATCTCATATTTCGATTTGACGAGACGAAAGTCTCACAAAATTAGCATTATGAATGTAAACCATCCTCTGATTTTACCTGCTTTTATTTCATTTTAATTACATGCTAAACGTTTTTTAGTTAGCGGTCGTTATATAACGACTTAATTCGAAATAAACAAACAAACCAGGGCGGTCTTGTGGAATAGATGAATATCATTATTGATTGAATTACTGATATTATACATAATATTTTCTCCGAGGACAGAATATTAGTTTTCATTTCAATTCGAGACTCGTTTTCAACTCCAAATCTTACATCTTGATTACTTTGACCCAGCCCGCGTTTAATGCCACAGTCGATAAAGATGATTCATTTAGTCTGTTAGTTTAAGAGGATTACCATGATATAGTGAACATTTGGGATATGTTTCTTCCTTCGGGGATGTTGAATGAATATGGTTTCAAATCTGAATTTAGTCCAGTACGTTTTAAGCGCCACCCTACATTTTTAACAATGATGCTTACAAATATTTAACAAAGATTGAGTGACGATTTAATATTTGATTTTCCATTTAATGCTTAGATAGGTCATCAACAATATTTTTGTGTTGCAAATATTTCAGTGGATATAAAAGCATCCCTTACTCTTTGACAATCCTCACTTCATCATCATTTTATACTAGTTCTTACTATTGAGGTCGTTTATAATGTCTACTAAAATCCACTAGTTTTTCACCAATTCGTTTTTCAGATACTTATCTATATACATTTACGTTTTATTAAAAACAAAAGGCTTAATTCTACTCGAAATTGTTTGATACACTAGACATATATTTCGAGCTATTGAATAATTATCAAGACTCTGATGCAATTCTATTTAGAAAATAATAATATATTTATTTCCAACAGATATACATCCCATTACAGAGAAAAAATTACAAAAAAATGACAATTTTCGAAATACAAAAAATTACAAATTTTACACAAATAATAATAAATAAGAAAAAATTAACGAGAAAAAAACAAAAATAGAGAGTATAAGCGAATATATACAACGAAAAAATTAATTTGAAATAAGTTGAAATAGTATTGAACAATAACTAGATAACTGAAAATAAAATATTGTCTATTACAAAGTTACGTATGGTCAGCAGAAGTTGACCATATAGTAACGAAATATGTTTGATGAATAGAAATAAAATCAAAATCGATTGCAATAGTACTATCTAGTAAACAAATGAAACAACTGAAATTCAAATAATATTTATAACTAAGTCATATGTAGACAACAGAAGTTCTGGAAAATATCACGACATACCATTGCGCTAATCTGAATAACTCTTAAAGAGTTAGTTATATTTTATCTTAGTTTCTATAAACTTATTTTCTGTGGAAAATCTTGAACTCCGGGATTTCTTCTGAGTTTAAATATCTTTCTTCATTGCAGACTTGATTTCAATAGAATCTAACACATATTTAGTTTCCTCCAAAGAATTTGATATTTATTATTATGCAATGTATGTAATATTTATTATTACGCAACAATTTGGATTCTCTGATAGCCTCACTAATATCAACTCACTTTCAATCTTACTTGGTTGACCGACGTTAATTCGTACAGCTGGAGGGTATGCAATCGTCTGAGTTCATACCTACATCTGGAATACCTCAAGGGTCTAATCTTAGATCACTGTTATTTATTCTGTTCGTGAATGATCTGGTGGATGATATTCACTCTCCACATTTGATGTTCGCTTATGATTTGAAACTATATCATGAAAATAGATCATAGGACAACTGTGATAATATCATGGTCCACCATCACCATGTTGGTGAGAGGACAATTATTTGAGTTCGAATGTGTCGAAGTGT
Source organism: Henosepilachna vigintioctopunctata (assembly GCA_030704895.1). NCBI lineage: Eukaryota > Metazoa > Arthropoda > Insecta > Coleoptera > Coccinellidae > Henosepilachna > Henosepilachna vigintioctopunctata. Next base: position 3,126,198 of record JARQZJ010000067.1, read on the forward strand.
AATGCTGTCTCTTTCACATGGAGAAAAGATCGAATTGAGTGTGATTATAGCGTCGGTGGTCAGGTTCTTTCTCGTTCTGATACGGTGAGAGATCTTGGTGTAGTCTTCGATCAGAATATTTCCTTCATTTCACACATCACCCAACTTACTTCATCCTCCTCTCGGACTATTTAATACCCATTTCCGTAGCAAGTTGGAGTATGACAGCATGTTCTGGCATCCTATTTACACTTGTCATCAACGCCATCTTGAGGCCATTCAGAGAAGGTTCCTGAAATTCTTAGTTTGCAGGTAAAAGTTCATCCACAGAGAGGAGTCAATCATAACGAATTTAGTTTAATCTCATTGCAGAGCAGGAGAGAAACTTTATCACTCAAATTTTTGTACGAATTACTGCACAATAGTATTGATTGTCCTCCTCCCTTCTTCGCTTTGAAATTTCGTGTTCCTAGGCAAAATTCTCGTACTACAGAATTACCCAACGTAGAGACTCCAAGGACCAACTGGGTAATACAATCCCCGATTTGGTTTATGGAGTCTACATTTAATAGAGTTGCCAATAATTGTGACATTCACTTTGACTCCATAGAAGTTATTATTACATAGAGTTATGTGAACAAAGAAAAGTGACTGAAATGAATTGATTTAGATTGCGTTCTTTGTATTATTTCATTAAATGCCTATTATTTAGTTATTAGCTACTATTTTAGTTTTTTAGACTACATTGAGCTCTTTGTTATATCTCTTTCATTTCAATTATTCAGTTATTATTCAACATTATGTTTGATAGTGTTGGCGTTTACTTGATTTAAATCCATTATTATTGAATAAAATGTCGTTTGTAACGATGAAACGCGTCATGCTATGTTGTCAATAAAACGCAAATCAAAAGTTCAAGTATTTAAATTTTTTTGTTGTGTGAAGTGTTTATATTCAACACTATGTTATTATTTTTTTGCCATTGGGTATTATACCTGTTTAGAATAATGAACGTATTATTATTATTAATACTATTGAGATTATTATTATTATTATTATTATTATTATTATTATTATTATTATTATTATTATTATTATTATTATTATTATTATTATTATTATTATTATTATTATTATTATTATTATTATTATTATTATTATTATTATTATTATTATTATTATTATTATTATTATTTCTTGATTTTACGGTAATATCTATAAAATGGTCTATTTTGATACGAATGATTCGAAATTTGGGTAAGGCTGTTATTTTGTGGAGTGTCATTGGAAATAAAGACGATTGAATCGTAAATATATAATTCAGATATATGAATAATTCATATTCCAGTATAATATTTCCTTAAAATTGGACTCAATGAAACTTGTTGAAACCATATCTACTTCTAAAAAAGTTATTCAGATTTTCAACTAAAATTGATTTTACGATTTTCACAGTAGCTGAATTGATCTATAGAAAAAAGGTTTCATTTTACAAAATCACTCTTAGAAGTAAGAAGTAACCATAAAAATTAAGCTTCCAAATTAATACATAGAATGTTATACTTTTTATTATTGAAAGTGAGTTTGTTACTTTTGGAATAAATCGTATTGAACTTTTTGATACTCAAGATAATAGCCAGAAAGACATATCTTTTTAATGTATCAAATAATTTTTTATCTGTAATTCACTCAGTTTTTTTGAAATTGAGCGATATATCCAGGAAGTACTCGAAATCAATTTTTATGATCCACTATTACATTTTATTATTAAAACTATGATATTTACTCTCTCGATATCTTTCGTCTCATTTCTGCAAAATAGTATGCTAAACATTTTCAATTATCAAAGAATTTCAAAGATTGTTTCAATGAGCAATAGATAAATAAGCAACATATAACCGGGAAAATAGTGAATTCATAAAAAATCAACTTAACATTGAAAACTAATGATATGAGCAACGTATTCGAGTATATGTTATTCCCTTTTATAACTGTTTTACCATTTTATTCTGTTTTATTCTGAATGAATTATTCTTTCATATTAGAATTTATATACGTGCCCAAACCTGGCATGAAAGTCCACTTAACTATAGTTTGAAAACCGATTGACTTATGTTTGATTATATCCTTTCGTAATTCAATTCTGAATATTCTTCTAGTTGAGATGAACAAAATTATTGTTGAGATGAACAAACTAGTATGACTCAGTTCATTCTTACTCTACAACAAAAGACAAATTATATCTTCAAACTAATGAATATATATGGTAAGCTTTCTTCTATGTGTTTGTTTTGAGAATGATGAAAATCTTGCTCTTAGCTCATAACAAGAAATTCATACTGAATCTCACTAAATATCACTTACTCGGCTATTTTATTGTTCTTTGAAGCGATTGCAGCCAACGACTTCATTTCAATGTCTTCTATAGTTCCACATTTCTATAAAAATACCAATCATCGGTACAAATTGGCGAATTACTAGATGTTATTTAACAGTTTTCGTAATACTAACTTAAAGACATAATGAAAGAGGAAACAATTTAATCAATATAATCATCTTAAACGCCTATCGATGGACCTATCCTGGATACAAAGGACATGAGGGATATGTTGGTTCCCAAAAATCATTGGTATAAAATGAAATTATAATAATTATTGACTTACAGCGAAGTACAATAAAAAAGGATATTTCGGTATTATTCTGGATATGAAACAGTTTACCACTTGTAATGAGGGGTCGCGTCATTCATAACAAAGAGGCCCTAATTATAACCTTACTGGACTGCAGTCAATGCCACTTAGGCGATGCATTGTGAATGAAGGTATTGATCTTTTCAGTGTCCTCGTTATATAATAGGTGTACCTATCATCCACATATTCATGTTCTTTTTTTACGTTTAGTAATGAATGTATAGTGTATTTAGGTAACATTGTGTTAAATTTTTTGTAACAAACCGTCAGGACATTTGTTTATTACAAATTTTGATCATTTTTCTCAAAGAATAGAATCTCAACACATTTTACAGTGCATGAATTTTCGATCGGCTTAGCACAAAATTTGATTGAAGAAAAACAACAATTGAAATAATTATTTCTTCAAAAAGTATCTACAATTGCTCTTTGTAGGTATTGCTTTATCTTATTAAGATGTTTAGCGTATAGAAATTAACGTAAAAGCCTAAAGGCATTCAGAGATTCGTAAATAACAGAACTTTTGTAGATGAAAACTGCATCCGAAGAGGGTCTAGCAAGTCACGAACCTGGCTTCTACGTCCTCTCGATCATAGATGTTATTGATAAAAATATTTGCATAACAAAACGTATAGAAATCCATCAATCTTATCTTCATATTTTTGCGTTAAAGTGTTATTAAAAGAATAAAAATAACATAATCTGAGATGTGAATGATTCGGTCTAAAGTTTCTCTTAAAAGTTTTGCACAATCGATTGCCTCGCCGGTTCTTCTAAGGAAAATGAATATTCGCATACCAAGGCCTGGTCTGAGGTGAAATATATACATTTTATGTCAATTACAGCAGATCAAATGTTATGTTGCGTTCTCCTACCAACTGTATATTATATATTCTAGCCGGTCTCCGTAGCTTAGTCGGTAGAACTCCCGACATAGTGCGGTAGAACTCGGGTTCGAGTCCCGCTGAAGGCATGAGTGTTTGTGTTTGTCTATGATTTAAGTAGTTTAAATAATGAAATATGCTGGGCTAATGTACATCGATTACAAGCCCACTGGCCGTTCGGAACCGGCGTTAAACTGTAGGTTCACTGAATTAAAAAAATATATATATATTCTATAACATATAATCATTATGTATATCTAATCTTCATAATGGATGGTGTGGTCGATATCACATCTGTTTTAAACGTTTATCAGCGATTGTGACAGCACAATGAGAACAGCACAATGAAATGTGATTTTTTTATGAACTTCTGTTGTCTTAGGACTACAGGACTAAGGACTAAGTCATATGACTAGGACTAAGTCATATGACTTAGTGATATATAATACTTTAATTTAAGTTTGTATCATTTGGTTGCCATATATTACTATTGCAATTGATTTTGATTTTATTTTCATCGACTTAATCAACTATATTTCAATATCTACTGTTGACTACGTGTGACTTCGTAATAGATAATAATTTAGATTTACTTTGTTCCATTTGGTTTTTGTTCATTACTGTTTCAATTTATATTTATTTTATTTTCGTTGTTTATATTCGCTATACTATCTTTTCTTGTTTCTTATTCTTAAATTTTTCTCATTTATTATTATTTTTGTGCAATTTTTTATTTTTCCCTGTAATTGGATGTATATCTGTTAATATAATGAATATATGTGCATTTTTTTATTTGTTCAGTTTTAGGAGTGGTTCCTACTGTGTTCTCAATATTTTTACGTTTTAGTATTTTTAGGTTTGAGCAATATCAAAAAGCTTCTTGTTCATGTTTTTTGTTTTGATAGGAAATTGGTACCGTACGAAACATAATTTTTGATTTTGATTTTTAGGAAGCCTATATTATTCCTAAAGAAAATAAAAAATAATATAATACAGGTTGTCCCATTAAAAATAAAATATTTGCTCGATAAATGAAGAACGTTTGGATTTAAATAAACTACGAAACAGGATAAGACGGAAAATGTTTTATTGGAATGTTTCCTAAATTTTCACATACTCGTAAACTATTATATAACCACAATGTGTGAAAGAGTTTCAAAAGGTCATAGATATTGATTTCAAATATGTGAACAACAAAGAGTGCATTAAAATTTAGATGGGCGTATATCAGAATTCACAAGAAAGTTACAGTTTTTCGAAAACTGCACATTATCTTTCTTTCAAAGAAAGAAATTATTATTCAAAATTAGTTTTGGTTTTTTTCCCAACTTTTTCCCATACTGTTTCTCCATACAAATCGAATAATACGGATCAAAAATTGAACTGAAATCAAACTGCTCGTAATAATTTTGTTTGAACTTTGAAAAACTATTTTTACAGTAATCGGCAGCCGAAATTTGATAGTATTCGCCAAAGTCTGAACTTGAAAGATTCAAATTTCATTAAATTATGACACGTGAGTGAGCTGCATGCAGAGCTAAAGAACACTTAAGTATGACAAGTTTCCAGTTCTTTCATGTTAATTGAGTAATGGTAACTGATTCAATTTTATACCGTGTTGAATTACAAATGCATTGTCGCCTTCTTGGGTGTCCAACCAGTTAAAATTAAATTTGAAGTATAATCGAGAGAGGTTAGAACAAACAATAACAAGTGTTCAAACAAATTGAAGGGACATACTCAATGAATTATGAAGCAGTTAACTCAAGTCATGTACGAGTATTTTGTATATTTTCATATTATCATAGATTTTGATATAAAAGTAATAAGATGAGAAAAACAAAAGGTTTTTTGCTAGAGAGAGAACTCAGTGTTAAAGTCAACTTCAAATTTAATGCGTCAGAGATTCTGTTATTGAAGTTTCCTTCTTGTCTAAGCAATGAGCAAAACTACCAATCTGGAGAGTTAATGCAACATTCACTAAGAAAAAACTGTTTCTATTTGAGAGTCTTCATTCGTTTCATTTTCATCCCAAAATCTGATCATCCTCATATAAACTGGCGTGATGAGATCCAACAAGCTCGAAACACGCGTCACCAACTGAAACGTGCATATCTTACATAAGATTTCAAAATTTTCCCATGTTATATCGCCCAAAATATCGGAATCAAAATAGTTTTGGCCGATTTCTTCGATATGGTTCCTTGGATTTGTACAATTTTTAGCTAGAGGTTTTTTTATCTTCCCTCTGAATATATGAATTTGCTTCCATTTGCTACAAGCGGACAGAAATTACTAGAAAAATAAAGAAGACTAAATCGTTCGCGAGATGTAGAGTAATATACGTTTGCATATTACACTATTTCTGAGAGATCAGAATAAATATACGCTGGGGTGTATATTCACGTTCGCCCTGCGCTTTCATTGCGTACTATTTTGATTCCTCCCATTGGCAACACTGTGCAGGCGTTCCCTCATGAAGAATAAACGGGTACCTTACGTTCAAGGGATACTTGAATGAAGATATCAGCTTTCCGCATATTTCTCATTCGTTAAATCATACTGAAGATATGAATAAAGGTTGAAGAACAAGAATCCAAAAGGTTTGCCATATGAAGTTATCAGATAAAATTAGAACAAACATTTATTTCACGCCCTCTCTATAAACACGAAAAACATTCATTAGAATTCAAAACCATGTATTTATTATACTTAGTTATTTTGAAGTATTATTTCAACAAGCAGTTAAGAAAATATTCTCGAGTACATCAGTTTTATAGTATATTGAATAAATAACATTTGGATTGGTTTCACAAAAATTTTATTAAATTATTGCTTGAATTATTGCTTGTTTCGTGGTGTTACCTCATTTTCCACAAAACAAGACTGACTCAGTCGAGTGGGACTCTTAATTGAAATACCGAAATGTTTCAAATAATTTGTGTAGACAGCTCCCTGACAGTCTCGATTACTGAAGTCGAGAGTTCGATATTAAAAGTATACCATATATTTTTCCGCTAATTTTTTGACAAATTGTTCAAAAGAACGTTATAGTACAGCTGGCTATATGAATCATCAAAAATCTGATGTCTCCATTATCCTTCTAGGGATGAATGTTAGAGAATATTGAAATCAATTACTACGTTTATTGGAAACGTGAGTTAGGCCACGTCCAACAAATGAAAGGCAACGACTCCAATACTCTCTTATTGATCATAAGACAAAAAATGCAGTAATTCGGATGCATATATGCATTATATAATATAATGCATATATTAATATATATCTCACATATAAATAATCAATGAAATGCACATGAATACATCTAACATTCAAAGTTTCACACGTCCTTATCAAAATAGTTATGAATGTTAGAGAATCATATCAAAAGACTGTTATTGCTAAAAACATTCTAAAATATATATATATATATATATATATATATATATATATATATATATATATATATATATATATATATATATATATATATAATATATATATAGGGTGATTTTTTAAGCGTAGTTATTTTGCACTCAATTTGCATCATATATTCAAAATTTTATTGAAATTGATAACTTGGCCTTTGCCATTTACATATCAAAGATAACTTCATGTAAATGTTGTCTGAGGCTCCAAATCAAATGGTCCATTCGGAAGGTTCAATTTGACACATGCCGAATTGCTGTGAACAGCGACGAATTGACGTTTCACGATCCTCATTAACACTGCACGCTAGGGCTGCAATATTCTCTTCAGTACGCACTGTACGCATGCGAGACAATGGTTTAATGGCCAACAAAGTAAACTTGGTACGAAATTTGGTGATAACAGCACGAATTGTTGATTCACCAGGTCGATTATGACGACCATCACATGGTCGTAACAAACGATACACATTTTTCACAGAGCACGAATTTTGATAGAAAATTTCAACAATTTGCAATCGTTGCGCATTTGTAAGTCTTTCTATGATGAAATGGCAGAGTATATGAAGACTTTTCACATTGTCAGACGACGTTCGAATGCCATTACAAACCAGTGCCGCTAACCTAAAAAACTTAACTCTTAAAAAATCACCCTTTATGTAATGTACCTATTTCACAATTCAACTACATTTTCCAACAATTTTCATCATTTGTATATTTTACAGGCATTACAAAATATTTTTCTCGCTTTCTTCCATAGTACGATTCCAAAACTCGGAGTAGATGTTATAAAAGTAAATCTAGTGTGGGAACAAGAAAAAATTTAATCATCACTCAGAATCTACATGTAAGAAGAAAATAAATCCAGTTCGAATGTTGTTTTTAGTGCTTTTCGAAGAGAAGAACCATTCCTAGGTTGTAAATAGATTGAAACAGATAATAGATGTTAAATAAAAAGATCTTGTAACCCTTTATAAATCAACGGTTTTCGGCAACTGTCTTACAAATTTTTGCATTCATGTAAACTGATATTTTTCTGTTTTCGAAGATCCAGGAGTTCGATCAGGATGTTATCGAGTTCGTCGAAAAAAAATTATCATATCTATTCGATCTTGACATTATGTAATTAGTAATGTTAAGGTATCAACGACCCATAAATAGTAGCTAACAGTTAGAGGATGTCACCGGCCTTTGTAAGAGAATTGTGGTTGCCCTGGGCTGGTCCACCTGTAGAAGACAGTGGCAGAGGGGCACCTGCCCACGCACGCGGCCTATAAATCCATCCTCTGTATCTAGATCTGTCTGTCGACAAGTCTTCGCGTATGCAAATTCAATAGAAGAGGGTCACGGCCTCTGACACTTTGTCTATGAGTTATGTTCCCCTAATTCCCACGGTGTTTTGTAGACTGAAGGAGAGTAGTAAATCAGCACTCAACAATGATCAATTAACTGTTACATTTATGGAAAAAGGAAACTATGACATGAAAAAAGTCTTCGGGTCCCCGAACAGCATCCGGGCCGATTCTAGTTGAAAAAGCGGAAGATGTAAATTTGAAAGAATTCTGTCTTATGTCGTGATATTGTACCTGGACCACGATGGCTTTTCAAACAATACTATAACTACGAGCGTAGAGCTATCTGAAGATCAGGCTCTCAAGAAGTTACCCACAATTTTTTCATTCTCATTTTTTGTCCTAGTATTTCTTCGGTTTTATGAAGGGGTTGATGAGGACACAAAATAATCAAAAATCTCTTGAAACCAAAATTTGTCTATCTCAGGTAATTAAATATTTGAGACTACCCTTCACTGATCGTATTTGTTAATATATTTCAGCATTCTTTATAATTTCATTCAAATTTTCAACCTAATTGATTTAGCAAAATGACGTTCATTGAAATGTTGAAAATAGTTTCGTTCATGTTGCTATGTTCAAAAATGTTGCTATGGTCAGATGTAAACACAGTGATTCTTTCAGAAAAAGTTGTTTGTTTTTGATGGTAAAATATAATTTGTGTCCGAATTTGAAGAATAATATTTAACCTGTTTCTGCGGAGCAGTTATAATAATACAAGAAGATATTGAAAGAATTGAATTTTCAAAAATAAGAGTAATTGTAATCAATAATAATTAATTTAAATATGCATTACTCACTGGCATTCTTGCATTACTTCTTGCGTTACTTACATTATGGTTATTTCCGTACAAGTAAGTAAAGAAGCGCAGATCAGGAATTAAAATACAATTCCATGTTTCTTTGATTAACAAATTGAAAATTGACTAATTGTGTTGACTGTATGTATCCATTTATAAATAGCTGCAACAAATGGAAGAAAATAAATTAATATAATTATATTATATTATATTATATTATATTATATTATATTATATTATATTATATTATATTATATTATATTATATTATATTATATTATATTATATTATATTATATTATATTATATTATATTATATTATATTATATTATATTATATTATATTATATTATATTATATTATATTATATTATATTATATTATATTATATTATATTTTATTATATTATATTATATTATATTATATATTATAATATATTATTATAATTATTAAATTGGGAATATATATTATCAGCACACAAAAATGTAAACAGAAAAGGAAAAGATGATATAAGATCATTTTATGTCAACGTTCTGAATTCATCATTATTCACAAATTTTGTCAAAATGTCTTATAGATAATCGAAGAATTTGAAGCATTGTATGTATATAAAAACATATTCGATATCTTATACATAAAATTGATAGGAGAACGTCACAATACATCTGAATTATTTATATGTAAATACTCGAAACGAAAACATTGTCCCCATTTCAAAATTATTAAAAGTAAATACTACACACTGTTCTAATTTTGTCTATAGATTTCACTTCAGAAAGAAAAGAGATGAAAATTGAAATTGTTTTCATTTGTATAGTTACTTTCAAAAACTTCAGAATAAACTTGAAAATTAAATGAATAATAGTATATTTTTTCGATCATTTAATACATTTCGATACATTTAATACCTACGCGTATATATATATATATATATATATATATATATATATATATATATATATATATATATATATATATACTTTCAAAATAAAATATATATATATATATATATATATATATATATTTCTTGAAATTGATTGCTAAAAACTTTCAAAATAAAATATATATATATATATATATATATATATATATATATATATATATATATATATATATATATATATGTAAAGAAAAAATTAAATCTCCTTAAATTTGAAATTTTCATTATCATGAGAATGAATCATCATCATGAGAAAACAATAATGTTTAATAATAATTCCATTGGTAAAGCATTCTAATTGTGATTCAGTAACGGACATTCTTGATAACAACATTAAAGGTCGTTTCTTTTCTTACAGGTATGTGAGTTTTTGTAAAGTGATAAGTAAATACAGACGTTCATTTCATGTTATATAAAATGAACAATAAATCTTTTCTTGCACAGAAACTCAATTGTGTTTGACTGTGTCGTCCTAATCACGAAAATATTAGAAATTATCTTATATATGTAATGCAAATATATTTCTGAGAATGTGTCACTCGTTTGTTCAGGAATAATACTCTAAACATCAAAATTTGATGCAAAATTCGCTGAAATGTCGTGTAGGAGTTATAAGAGTTATAGGTAGGTAAGAAAACTAGAAAATGAGGTAGATTCTCCCACGGTCGTCTGACCAGCATCCCTAATTTGATGTTCTTGTGGGAACGGTCCGATGCCGACTTGAAATCGAATTATTATTCTACCTCATCAGGATTTCATCCCTGTCGGTCCGCCTGAAGAATGCGCACCCTTCGCGATCAGCCGATTTGTCTCTCCTATGAAAATTTCACACTGAATAATTTGTAAGATTGAAAACTAACCTAAAATAGTTGCTGTGTAGCGATATGTGAGTATTTAAACTGATGAAGGTCTATCTGTGACTATAATTTCGTTTCGTCTGAGACTGAAAATGATTATAACGATAAATATATAATTATTATATTTTCAAGAATTTCAGAAAATTCATAAATAAAAATAATGGTAGATTTAAATAAATTTATGGAGCATATTTAAAGACTTAAATATACAAAAGGAAAACTAAACCATGTGATACATAGTAGGTACATAAGTATATATATAGACATAGTAGATTAGATTTCCAGAAGGCTTTTGATGAGATAAATCAAGGACTACTTACAGTTGAAACTAGGAAGCTTTTCGGATTTGCTTTTTCGAAAAAATTTATCACTTCTGAAAGAGTCCTACTTGAGTAATCGCAGTCAATTCGTACACGCTGAGAATTACAAATCGAGAGAATTTCTAGTAACTTTGGGAGTGCCGCAAGGATCCAATCTTGGACCCCTACGATTTGTCATGTTTGTTAACGATCTCTTAGAGATGGTGGATTGCATGAAGGTGGCTATGCGGATGATACTCGAATTTATAAGACCGTGTCATATATGTATGATTGTTTGAGGCTACAAAGTGACCTGAATGAAATCAGCCTATGGTGTAATAAAAATTGTTTGTACTTGAATATCATGAACTGTAATGTGGTGAGTTTTACTAGAAAGAGAAATGTGATAACTTTTGATTACAACATTGAAGGTGTTAATATGACTCGAATTCTGGAGATTAAGCATCTAGTGTTTTATCAAAAATTCTCATTCATTCCTCATATCAACCAATTAAGTTTATCATGTAGCAAAGTTTATGGTTTTATCGTCCGCAATGCTAGATTGTTTACGAATTCCTCAACACTGGTTCAATTATTTAATGCCCTAGTGTGAAGCAAACTTTAGTATGGATGTCTTGTTTGGCGACCAATATATTAATTGTCAAAAAACTGGCTGGATGCACTGCAGAGGAAGCTCTTGAAGTGGCTGTCATTTCGAGAGGATGGTGTATATCCACCTAGGAATTGAATATGTAGATATTGATATTATAGATTTAGATTATTATATTTGATAATTTTCTTTATTATAATAATTATTTCTCAATATTGTATATGTATGTTGTTATTGATATTTTTAGTAACCATATTTATTGATTATGTGTTTTCCTGTAATTGAGTAGCTACCTGTTGGAAATATATGCTTATTATTATTATTATAAGTGTACGTTCCAAATTTAGTTTCTCATTTTCATATGATAATTAATTTGTTCTATCAAATCATATTTCAGATATATATTATAAAATACAATTCAATCATTTATTTCGTTTAGAATTCTGTAAACTATTTCACATCACACATTACAGAACAATAATACAAAACACTAATACACTCCTAAGTACACTAACAATTACAAAATATCAAATATCTTATTACAAAATTAAGCAATCTTATTAACAGATTTATGTTTTTAGCTGATCTTCTTCGTTGATTTTGATCTCACATTCCTTCTCCTTTTTCGTCTGTGTGTTTTCCTCATCAAGACTACGTGTTTCATTAGAAAGACGAATTTCATTTGAATAATTTTTCATATCAACGCAAACTCTACAAGTATTCATGGAATAATCTAACAACATTTCGGAATGTTCTCCGGGAGTTTCCGTTGCAAATCGAATCTCCAAAGTAACAGTGTCGTTTTGGATAAATCCATTATCAGTATTCAAAATATCACACCATGGCATAAAATACGAGTATCCCCAGTCATTCAGTTTCGATGTAAACAGATGTCGTATTTTTCTACAGCAGGATTTCTTTTCCACACTAATCAATTTTAAATCTGCAGCGGCGAAACAAGACCATCCTTTGCATGCACTTTCTTCATTACATTGTAGAAATAATCCCAAATATTTTTTTAATTGGTTATCCTTGTAAGGCAGGTGACGTGGAATAATCATCATTTTCCATGGTAAATTCAGTACATAACATGGCGGGGAAACCAGGGTTGTTTTCATTTTACTAAATTCCCCAATTGTGTATCTCATTGTAGCTTCGTTTATATTATGAAATTTGATTGCAAAATCAGACGTCATTTCAATATAAATTCTCAATGAAAATATCTTACATTAACACTGAATAAACTGTTTAAATCTCGTCGTACATCTGAAATATATCACAAAATGTCAAATCATAAAATTCAAATGTCATGCGCATTGAATATAACAATGATATTCTAGTTAGTTTCGATATTCTGTGTTCTAATTTATGTTATAATCGATATAATTTCTAAGTATTCTATAATTGTTAATCAATTTTCAATCTTATTAAGCATAAAATATCTTGAATTGACCAAATCTTCGAATTTCTTCAAGAAATGTAGATAATGTGGATACAAATACGGAATATGCGATATATTATTGCGTATTCAAGATTTTCATCTCAAAACAACTGTTTTCTCGCCATATATATTTGTTCTGTCAATGAGACAGTTACATCTTCTACTTTAGGATTCAATTATCAACTGAGAATTCAACCATATAAATATCTATTTCAATATAGTGAATCAATTTAACATTCATTCAAGAAATGGAAAATCAAGTAATGTTTCTTATCGTTTCCCATTTTTTTACTGAATTAGTTTTTGACAAAAATGAAATAGTTACAAGACAAACTTATCAACTTTTTTATTTTTATCCCCTACCGTTTATTTTCATTAGACTACCGTTATTGCTGAAAACGGTGTGAAATATTCATTGTCGAAAAAAATGAAGGGCATAATTTAAAATCATTCCACCCATCTGCTTTGACATTTCGTCTATTAATATCAGAAAAAATGCGGCGAAAAAATTAAAAATATCTCGCCTACATCTGCAATAAAATTTTATTTGCTACATCTAACAGTAAAACAGTTAACAATAAATTCATCATTCGATGTCGTTGTCTAAACCTTTTCTGCGGTCAGTGCCTGAGAGGAAAGGGATATTTAACCCTACGCAGAGAATTTTTGGATTTGCCGACAGCGATCGACTGCCGTGCCGGCTAATTTCCTAAACTCCGAAAGAAATTTTTTAAATTGGAAGCGGAATGACCGTTGCTAATTTTATGTCTTAGGGGAACTTTCGTGTTCAGAAATTATCTTCCTATTGTATTCATTCGTCTCGAGATTTTTATGAGTTCAGTGCTAGTGTGTTGCTGGAAATATCAGTAGCTACTGGGTAAAATCATCTGAGTGTGTACAGTGTGCTCACACATGGCATACCACTTTGTGGTTGGGGTGACCACACTCTCTACATAAAATTGATTTAGACCATTTGAATTTGAAATTTGGCACCAAAATTATTCTACCACTGATACAGAATGTGTGAAGTGGAAATATGAAAATGTCCTTTTCGACATAATGACAAAGAAAAATTCGAAAAGTTACTAATCTATTTAAGTAGCATATTACCTATAATTCAACCATTGTTATTCGGTTTGACTAAAAAAAATTAAAAAAGTTACAGAATAGGGCCATGCGAACAATTTCAAAGTGCAATAGACATACCCCATTGAAAATTATGCTCAACTCTTTGGAATTTATGTTTGTTAAACTCAGAATACTCTTTGCTTCAGATATCCATATTTGAAATTGAAAAGCAGTGCTTTCATGTGATGTGATAAAAAAAAATACGTCACACATACGTCAGTGATGTGCATGGGTATAATACTAGAAATATTGATAATTTTCATATCCAAAGTTGTAACTTTTCTAAATCTCAAAATAGCAAGTACTATGACCGATTTAATGCTTTCTTCAATAATTAACAAAGTATCTTAAAAATAATACTAGTATCGAGATATTTAAGCGTGAACTGAAAAAATAGATAATGAAACAATATTTATATCTCATTTCGTTTTATAATTTATATAATTTCGATGTATAAAATATTATATTATTTTAGTGTTATCAAATACTTATTATTATTGATTCTTTTATTGGTTATTCTTTACAAATAGAATTTTAGTTATAATAGAGATTCACTCATAATCTTTTGATGCATAGTATCTTATATTATATTAGTATTATCAAATACTTATGATCATAATCATACTTATTATCATTACTTTTTTTATTGTTTTTAAATGTTTTGTATTATATTATTGAGTGTTAATACTGTATATATGTTTTGAAATATTTCCTGTAACTGGTTATTTTTACCTGTAGGATAATAAAGACTTATTATTATCATTATTATAATTATTATTATTATTATTAGTATTATTATTATCATTATTATTATTATTATTATCATTATTATCATTATTATTATTATTATTATTATAATTATTATTAATATTTATAATTTTCTCATGATTTAATATACGCATGACGCTTTTCGAAGTACTACTTCTTCATCAAATGCTGAAATAACAATAAGTAAAATTTCACAAACTCAATACTTACATAATTTTATATTACGTATATTTTCATTAAATTATGAGAAAATTCTAAATATTGTTTCATTATGGATATTAATTTTCTCCAAGTATCTTCCCCCATAATCATCAATATAAAAAACTATATTTTGAATACTGAGATAGGTTTGTAATTCGAAATGGACATTTCAAAATATGTGAATTTTTTCAATTGCTCCAGCTAAATGAATATTATTATAATACTATTGATCGTATCAATAGAGCTTGATTTTATTTATTTCAATTTGAAAAAAATTTTTTAATCATAATTTCTTAATATCTCATTAATAAATGAATATATCTCATTTCAGAACTCGATATGTTGGTTTCAAAACACAACGAATTCAATTATTGTAAATTTAACACATTTAATACATCGTTCTGTGATTAGAGCTGTACTTGGACAAGTCGAGGGAAAATATTAGTGAAAATTCTCATTTCTTCATTGTTCATTTGAATTTGCTACCACAATTACTTCATAAATGCAAGTACGAGCGGAAAAGAAGATACCCACTAAAGAATAAAAAAACCTTTGATTATCCAAGGATAAATATCTGATATTCCAAGTTCAACTACTCACTACTCAACGAATAGAATCTCTCTTAAGATGTATAAGAAATGAAAAATTAAGAGTGTTAAATAAAAGTATTTAACATTCCAGTGCATTGTTTTTTCTTTGAACTTATACTCTTCAATGCCGAAAATTCTCAAATATCTCTGTAGACATGTAGAGTGTGTTATGTTTGTTATTTTATGGGCCAAAAGCAAATTTTTCCACTGATGGAATTGTGATTGATTTACTAATCAACACTTTCGGAATTATCAGAATTTAATTGGATCCTTACAGAAAGAAACAATATATATTTTGCTTCAATTGGGTAGGTTATTGGTAATATTTTCTGATACATATTTGATTAAATTTTTTTATTGGAGTATATTTATTGTAGTATATTTATATATTACAGATTTTTATCCAGATAAACTAATTTCAACTCAATTTTCGGCATATCATTCAATTTTGTGCTTTCTTGAATTAACTGTTCGTAATTTTCATTTAATAATAATTTATGTAATATCAAATGAAAAAATTAACAAAAAAAATTGTCTTTTGGGAAAATATAGAGTATATTTCCAGAAAATAATAGAATATATTGTAGTATCTTCAGCTGACATAGATCTTAAGCTGACAAAGATCTTTGATACTTGAAGGCAAAATATTTCGCAGTTTATCAATATTTCTTATATATCAATATTTTTATATATCATGGTAAAATGTAACTGCTCGATGTCTGCTCAAAAAAGATACAGTTCTCCTCTGTATGTCTGTACGTTCAAACGCGAATTACATTGAAAATTCCCCACAAAATACGATGCTACTTTGAGAGATATGTTAAGGTTTGTTCAACTCATAATTTGGAATATATTTCATCTCGATATACATTGCAAAATAAGCAAATTATTTGAGTTCAAGTTCTCCGCGCACAAAGTCCAGAAAAAAGAACAGCATACGTTTAATTACACGATTTTGTAATTGAAGTATCAATTAGCTTTTTCAATGTCAAACTAATTTACTTTCATCAATTTTCAGAAAATGTTTCGTATTTTGAAATTTGATAGTAAATAAATGAGTTTCATCTTTCGAGTTCTTCCAGTAGAGTTGTACGAAAAAACTATTTTCTTGTAAGTGATATGATACACATGCCATTTTATGTGGTCAACGTATAATTACTGTCGACTGCTTGGTTCGACCAGTTGTTTTGTATTGGTTTCTTTCTCGAAGGCGGCCATGGTGAACCCCAAAATCTGCTGCGTCGGTTCCGGTAGGGCGCTCGCCAACTGTTTAGGGACTTTGCACGGAAGTGTGCCTTGACACGCGTCCCATCGCCCCTTCTCTATTAGAGACGCATGTTGATGCTCATCCATGCCTGTCTGCTATTTTACTCAGTATAAAACTGAGTAACAAGTGAATTTGGAATGTGGTTTTATGTGAGAAAGTCTAGATTTGAATATTCATTCAATAAATGCCAGTATCATTTACTAAAACAGCACTATCTACTGTGGTTATTTCCTCAACCCTTTCTTTAGTTCTTATTTTTTTCTCAAAGGTTTGGGCTGAAAAAGAGGTCCTTCATCTCAAGATTGTCAATAAATTTATTTCAATTTAGAATTTCCTGTCACAAATGTTTTCTAGAATCACCAATACTTACTATAATATATCCAGTAAGGAATTAAGTGGGATTAATCTCTATTCATTATTTATTACGACTCTTTTTCTCAGAGAATTAAACCAAAGAAATTTCACTGAATTTGTTTCTGATTTCAATGATAATTATCCAGGAACACAAATTGAAATTTGGATTTTTGAATGAATACATATAGTCACTTTCTGATAATTCGAATCAAACCCTTGACACAATGTTTCACAAATACAGTAAAAAACTTATCAACATGTTTCGGGTAGATAGTCCATTATCAAGTTTCATTAGTCTTGATAACGGGATTCTCGATTAATACAGATATTCCACTGATATTTCACAAAAACTTATTGAGAATTCTGTTCCATTTTTTGAACTACTTTCTTGTTATCACGAACAGAAGACGATATGTTTACTGATAAGTTAATATCATTTTTACTCCACGTTTTCAAAATTAAATTAAATTAACCAGTTTTTTTATAGAATACTTCAATACGTCAAACTTCAGTAAGTTTTACCTACCTATATGGATAGTATTGTCGAAATCATTCTAATTAAGGAGATACGTATCGAAAATGAGTAAGACGTATATGCTGAATCCGAGAAAATCAGTCAACACAATGATGTTTTCAAAAATAAAAGTTTTAAACTGTAAAATCTACAGTACTATAATGAAAAGTGAAATGTAACTGATATTTTTAGGTTATTCAAAGTGTTGATTGAATGAATACAACGATTTAAAAGTGTAGTTGATAAACTGCAAACTAAACGAAGTAGGTACTACTAAATTATTTTGAATAAGATGTTTCATTAACTTATCTTTATCTATTAAATATATGCTATTGGCATATACTCTTAGACATATACTTTTTAATGACTGAGATTTAATTCTCTCTTAACTCTTGCTGAAACATAATTGAATATTAAATTAAATTAAACTACTATTCTATTCTATTTCTAGACTATTTCATATTGTTAAATAAATCGTGAAACATTAAGCCAAGAGTTTAATTTAACTTATCATATACTTTTTATAAGAGAGAGTTTTAAACTTTTCAGAAATTTTTCTGAAGTTTGAGAATGAAAAGTTAATGTAATAAAAATGAGGATATAACTACATATAAAGATTAATCTACAGAAAATTGGAAAAGTAGAAACGGTAAAAAATTTAGGCATGATGTTAGACAAAAAATTGAGTTTCAATTATCATGTTGATTTCATATCATCTAAAATCTCAAAAAAAAATCAATTTTTTCCGAAAGAAAAGAAAAATATCTGTCGACATATTATGTGAAATTATTGTTGTTCAAATCAATAATAATGCCCCATTTTGAATACTGTTCCACTTTGTTATTCGGTTCGACTACGGAAAAAATTCAACAATCAAAAAAGTTACGGAAAAGAGCCATGCGAACAATTTTGAGTTAAAATTATGCTGAACTCTTTGCAACTAACGTCTGTTAAATAATAATGAATGAATACAATAAAATTTATTGAAAAACATTCCTCACATTGTAAAATTACATTCATTCAATTATTACAATAATTACAACTAAGAAGAATATTCTCAAAAGGACTGAATTCAGTTTTGAGTCTGATTTTCCATTCAGCCATCGAACATAAATATTGGTTCAAACAAAAGTATTGCTTGAATTTATGTTCAAAATAATATACCTTTTCATTGGAAAAGAAAAGAAAAAAATTACCTGAGAAATATCAAACATTTGATACAATTTGATATGGTAACGGACATTTGTGGTAAAAAATATACAAACATATGATACAAAAAATTGATTCATACATTATTGCCTACATTCGAACCATCGAAGTACCTATGCATCTGCCACACTATAGCATGCCTCTACTAAGAGCAAAGATTTAACCATTTAACAATTTTAATCAAATGAGCCTTCAGTACTTTCAAATGCGATGGTGAATGATTGAAGATTTTAGTACTGGTAATAGAAAGAGTGCTCAGATTTAGCTGTTTTATGTATAGGGATAAGTAGCACGTTCCTTGTTGAATACTCATGATTACTATTCCGCTAATTCTTTGTTTTGAAATACTTTTTAAATACTCTCTTATAAAATCTTTTATATACTATTATGCTCTATATACTCTTTAAATACTTCAAAATACTTTCTTTTAAAATACTCTTTGGTCAATATATATTCATATTTAAAATTAAAAATCAGTTGTTTTCATGTAATGTAATGGAAAGTGGAACATTTGTTAGTGATTATAATACTAGAAATACTAATAGTTTTTATATCCGAAGTTGTAGTCTTTCTGAATTTAAAATTAACATATTGTATAACGGATTTGATCGTTTCAATAATTTACCAAGTATGTCGAAAACTAGTACTGGTATTAAGATATTTGAGCGTGAACTAAGAAAGCATATTTAAATTACTAGTTAAAGTGTGAAATTTGAAATATGTATATTTTTAATATATGACATGGAGGTTTCGCTTATCCCTTGGTGGAATATTATGTTAAAAACTATACAATTAAAAATTAACACATTTGACAAGTTTCGATGAATATAATAAAAACTCTACATATGTTTCGAGTAGTTAACCAAATAATAGTAAAATTGAAAAATAAAATAAAAATAAAATTAAAAATTAGTAATATTGTATACTCTTGATAATGGGTTAACCACCCGAAACATATGTAGGGTTTTTAATATATTCAGTGAAACTTATCAAGTATGTTAATTTTTAATTGTATGTATATTTTCGTATAGATAGATTCAGCTGAATACAAATTATTATTATCGTAATGTGAACTGTTCAATATGTTAAATTTTCTCTCTTCTCTAGTATTTCGATAAAACATTTCAAAAGGATTCAAAAGGTCTTCAAGCATTCATTTCTATTAATATTCAATTTGAATTTTTGAAATTTCACGTCCAGCACGGCACGCCTTCTGTGTCGCAACGGTTGCTGACAGACCTGATGTTCGACATTTTTATTGACAGTTCGGAATTTGTAGATACAAAACGCTCCGACTGGCACACCGGTCAGTTGATACCTACTTCATTCAGGTAAAAGGACTTCTTTATTTGTTTGAGAGCTTCTAATTAACTGCGTAATTTCAAGTAACTCGAGATATTATCAGAGTCGTAAAGTGTGAACATAAACGATAAGTGTGAATTATTTTTATTGCGTTCTAATTTCGTTAGTGCAGATTTGTACCACTCGAAAAATTGGCTGCAGTTCTTCAAGTTCACAGCTCTTATCTTAATGACAGATCTTTGGAATGGGTGACGTTTTGACAGACAATCAGCTGAGTAATTGGTGTTGAAGAAACGTTATATTGTTATGATATTTATTAACTTGATAGCAGAAACATTTAAAGGAATCGTTATTGCTTGTAAATCAATCTTGAATTTTAAGTCTCCAGTTTTGTGCCAGGACGAAAAGTGATATTTTTTCTAATTTGACAGTAAATTTACTGGACCTGAGATTAAACGTTGGTTCTGACTATGGATGGAGCTTATAATATTGTGCATTATCCATTTTTATTTTCGATAGAACGATTCGACTCGAAGACACACAGAAAAGTTCACGTTTCACCCAGGATTCGTACCCTGATCTCCAGATTGCCAAAGTTCCACTGAAGCAGTGGAATTTAATCAAATCCCATTAATTAAATTGAGTGATTAATTGCAATTATTTTAATTGATGCTATAAATTCAATCAATTAAAATATTTCAAATGATTTATGAATTATTTCAATTTGTTCGATCAATTCAATTCATTCGATCAAATACGTTCGTTCGATTATTTCCCCTATTCGATTTATTCAATTAATTAAATCTAATTAATTCCGTTTAAATCACAGTTTAATTGAAGGTGTTACAGTAGTTACTACTTTCAACCTTATTTGGGGGACAATACTATTTTTATCGAATGCAAAGGCTCTCAACATTGTCAAAAATCACATCAGTCAAAAACATGAATGGTTCTATACATTTTTGAGAATCTAACTGCTAAATGAAAGAATAATTCAGATTTTAATGAAAGTTCACACAACAAAATTCATGAAATATTTTTGAAAGTTCATAAAATCAATTGAATGTTCCCTGATCTTTTAATGAAACACAAAATTCATAATGAAAACTCGGCAATTGTTTCGGACCTCAGTTTCAAGAGATACAAACATTAAGCCAAGAGTTTAATTTATTTTAATATTCAATTATGTTTCACCAAGAGTTAAGCGAGAATTGAGTCTCAGTCATTTATATATATATATATATATATATATATATATATATATATATATATATATATATATATATATATATATAATCTATTATACATATTTTTGAGAACGATTAAGATTTTTCCATCAACTCCTTCCATTCTTCACGTTGAAGAAATAAAACGAAATGATTTAATATGATATAGTGTTTTTAAAACTCTCATAATTTAAAATAAAAGCTATCAAGTCAGGGTGCAAATTAGCGCCCTATAATTAACCCCAATCCCCACATCGTAAAGTAGTGATAGTATTTCAATCCCAGCCCACCATGGAGGTTATCAATTTTTCACTAAAATTTATAACTTATTCGGTAGTAGGCGGCACTGTAGGCAACATCAAGTCACGCTTGATTTAAACGACGCAGTTTTCTTAACAGAATATTGCACCGATTGGAATGGGGGTGCGGATCGACCACTGGGGGCTATTCCACAATACGAAATAACCGCTAATTTCACCGAAATTGATTAATTTTCGACATTAAGAAAAATCGTTTAGAGACCATTTTATTTGTTTCACATAATTTCTCAAAATGTTCGACCAAGTCGCTAATTGACGTAAAATATTTATAAACACACAGACGCGCACACACACACACACACACACACACAAACATATATATATATATATATATATATATATATATATATATATATATATATATATATATATATATATATATATATATATATATATATATATATATATTCAATGTTTTCAGCATAAACAGGCTTATTTTGATGTGAAAAACTTTATTCTCGTTGATGTTCCGTTGTATATCACAACTTTGCAAAATAATAAATAATTGAATTTTATAGATTACTATAGATATCAAAATGTTAAACTTATTTTTAAATGAACAGGAATAGTTTTTTTTGTGTTTTCACATATTAATTCTTAGTATTACAGGTATATTTCTGGCTTAGCATTCGCTTCCGAAGTTTAGTCTTCTTCACTATGAAGAAACCTCTGAAAAACTCATGGTAAGCCATTCTTACTTAGATTCTTATTACTAAGTGTGATTTATATATACATTCCTATATATTATTACATATAGTCGAGTTTTGTATTTATCCAGAATATTTATTTTAATTGGTTTATGTGTGTGAAATTGAAGGTAGATCTGAAAAGAATGAGTTTTCTGATGTGATGTTTGGTGATTGTTGTGTATTGATTTTATGAGTGTTATTTGTAAGGTTTATTATGAACCCTCCAGAAATGTTTGACACTCATTTGTTCATTATAATTCTTGTTATTTCGACACTTTTTTGTGTCTTCTCAAGTAGAAAAAACAAGCTGCATATTAATGACTACAATGATCAAAATCAATATGTAAAAAATATAAAACAAGTACTTCAGAAAGACTTTGATTATGAAATTTTCATTGAAAAATGACAATAAGAAACAATTCGTCATGAGGTGATTTAATTATTTGGCCTATTTATTGGAAGAGTTCCGTTAGATAAATGCCAAAAGGAAGCTGAAGAATATCCCAAATAACTTGAAATAGGTTTTTCAAATATAATGCATACAGGATGTTATGGAATTGCTCGGAATTCTGTCTCTAATCTGCAAATTCTCTAACGGTAATTCATATAATATTACCTCTGAATATCAACAGTAAAAATTCAATCTGTCACGTTTGTCGTCAAAACAACCGCCGGTAGTAACACTCAATTAAGCACACTAATAGAAATGATTCTAGGTTATGCGCATTCTAATCAACCCCTGGACCGATAGGGTTGCTTCTAGGTGGTCCATAATATTCCGTCAATAATCAAGACCTGCTGAGCGATATATGGCACTATTACCCCATGATATCGACGCATTAATTCTCATTCTCGCCTCTGTTGCTAACTTTTCAACGGAAATCTTAGCCACACTGTGTAATTTCGACATTAGAATTGCGGATTGTGCGGTCAACCTTCAGGTGGTATCTTTGTTCTGGGCGACCTGGCACACCCTTTTCTTTTCATCAACTCTCTGAAACTATTATGCAATATATTTTGCAGATGACAGAAAGGGGCAGATTCGCCAGACTCTTCTGAATATGATACAAAATGAGCAGGTAAAATTCTGTACGATCCAATTGATATTCACAATTTTTGTGAATATTGAGATATGTAATATATTAGGAGATGGAACAAATGAATTAACAATATATATATATATATATATATATATATATATATATATATATATATATATATATATATATATATATATATATATATATATATATATATATATATATATATATATATATATATATATATATATATATATATATATATATATATGTATATAGTGAAATTCGATTCTTGGGGTTTTTGGTTCACTTAAAACAAAATGATGTTAAGTTTTTTCCAATTACGTTTCGGTTATTATTTTAACCTTTATCAAATTGATACATGTCATATGATCGCTAAAACAAAAATCAATATGAAAATAATGCCTACAAACGCACTGATGATATAAAATCTTACCACAAACATGAACACCTCAGACACAAAAGTTGACTGAAATAACAATTATATTGACAATTATACTCAAAATATCTAAAAAAAAATTTATAAAGAACAACACGTTCATCTCTCAAAGCATATTGTAAATATATGACTCGACTAGGAGACTGATCCCGTCTATAATATCACTCACATTGAACAATGCATTTTTATATATTTTGCAGCGTGCTCCTATACGGTTAAAAAATTGTTGTATATTTTACTCAGATCAGTTTTGTCAGTTTTATCGTTGGTGGAATCTGGATTTTTTTTATATGGATCATTTCCTGGATTTCGATGTCTCCATTGTCCTTCTAGGGACGAATATTGGAGAATTTTTAAACCGATGCCTATATTTATCGGCAGAGTAACACAGATAACTGTTTCGTACTACAAGATACTCATCAGTTACTCCACGTCCAAGAATTGAAAGGTGAAGACTTCAATCTTTACATACCCTCTCAAGCTCTGCTATAATATTGTTTTCAATAATTGGTCAGAAAATTATCGAAAGAAATTTATAGTATACTTTTAATATCGAACATTTAAAAGTGCTATAATATGGCAAGAGTATTGAATAGTGTTGGCAGAATTCTATTAGCATCTGAAGAAGTAGTTTGTAACGACAGAAAGCGTCATGATGTGTTGCCAATAAAAGTGTAAATCAAAAGTTCAAGTATTTGAATTTTATTTTATATTCAATATGGCTCGAACTACAGAATTCTTTTTCTTGTAATGGATTTCTTTCATATGATATTCTTAGCATTCAACAATTAGTAAAAATGGACAATGGTTTTTTCGTTTCATTTCGCTACAACTAATTTCCCTTCCAAATAATTTGCAAACAAATAATTTCCACTAAATGACAAAACCCACTAAATTAAAATATGACAGAACACTGAATTTCCACTAAATGTAGTAAAACGCAAAAACAAAACTATAGTATTGCCATTCATTGAAAAAAAGGTTTCGAATAAGCTAGCATTCTAGCGAAATGTAAATAAAAAATTAATTATATTGTTATTTCAGTCAATTTACAGTTATTAGCTAAGAAAATAAATTCTCAATTGGAATATAGATGGACAAGAAGAGTCTTAAGTGTGTGTGTGTGTTTAAGTGGAATTATAATTCTATCGCGGAAATAGCCGTATATTCGTTTTTGTACATATAACATTGTGTTGGAGTAATATCAAATTGATGTATCTATATTTTGAGAAAAGACCCAATTACTTTCATTGAAAGTTAAAATCCTTATAACATTTTTGACTAATCTTCTCAATACGTATATGGCCCAATTAAAAAACGGCAAAACTTCAATATAATATCACATCAGAAAGTTTTAAAGTTAACACAGTATACCATTGTTTTTTTCCAATGAAGCTCCTTGTCGGAAACATAAGGGAGAGTCATCATTTTTTCATTTAACAGCTATAATGACTAAGTTAGATTATGACCAATATCGATCTTCACACCTAATTTGATTGGGTAGTTCTCTAACAAGGTAGAACAATCTGAAATAAACTGAAAATCGTAAAAATGTTTTAGGCTTTGACTTGCCGCTGTAAGTTATAGCATCGTATGATTGGTTATAGCTTGTTTATAGACTTATAACGACTTCATAATGAAGCATAAAGTCATAAACCAACACTTGTGGCGCTACAAAACCAATTAGTCTTCTTTCTCTAATCGAAAATATTCTTAACGGATACAGAAGCGGAACTAACGGTTACAAATTATTTTAGCAAGGAAAATATGACATTTCACTGTATGTACGGTAAATTACTGCTGAGTAATTGGATAAAAATGAAATTTAAATGAAATTTTTATAGCCTAACTGCAAGACACTCGTAAAAATGATACTGAATTGCTTAAAAAATTGAGAGAAGTGGTAGTTTTTTAGAGCCTGCAAATGATTGTGTCAAAGTTACATGGAGGTTGCGGCAAATAGGATTTTGGACATTGTGAACATTTCCTTATGTTACGGCGAATTTCTTAAAGAATGAAAAATGACTACCGTTACCCAACAAACTAACAGCTAAGAAATTGGAGGAATTTTGCACTATAAATACAGTGCCTATGTATGAGGAGATTTTAGAATTAGTAGTTAAAGACCAAATGATCGAGTTTTGTGATAGGTTACTGTGGAGTGTCAATCGAGTTTCCGAATGCAGCACTCTTGTGAAACCGTAATCACATTTATCTGTGATAAATGGATAGAGTGATAAATAAAAATGAAATAGTTATAGGAGAACTTTTTGATTTACAACGAGCTTTTGAATTTAATAGATCGTTATTGTTAAAAAAGTTTGCAAAGTTTGGTTTTTCTGGAACAGTGTTGCAATGGATCAATTCATATTCACTTAATAGAGTACAACTTGTTAAATACGGAAACTATCTATCCAAACCATTCATTTATCATTTTGGAGTTCCACAAGGAACTGTTTTGGGGCCGTTAATGTTTAACTTATATATAAACGATGTAATAAAGTATGTAAATGATTGTGAAATTTCGTATTCGCTGACGACATGATGTTGTATACTACCGGCAACAATGTACAAGAATAAGCTGATATAATTAGATAAAATAGTGACCTTGATAGTTTGCATACATGTTCGTGTGATAACAGTCTTTTATTAAATTCTGATAAATCTAAATGTATTATTGTGAGAAACAAAGTGAAATTATAGATTAGAGTGTGATATACAAATCAAATTTAATAATCTACCATTGGAACAAGTCAGTAGGATTAAGTATTCAGCTGTTATTTTAGGTATGTTATGAGAAAAATTTCAAGAAAAGTAATTTTTTTAGCTAGAATAAGTAATTATGTTAGTGTCTTCCCATAGTCCCTATTGTAAAAGTCGATAATATCAAATTGATAATTGATGAGGCCGATACTTGGAGAAAATTAATATCCATAATTCAACAATATTTAAAATTTTCTCGTGATTTACAGTTACTGATTACTGAATACAGTATTAATCCAGCATTTGATAAAGAAGTAGTACTTCGAAACGTCGTCATGCGTATTTTATATCAAAGTATGAGAAAATTTTAAATATTGTTGTATTATCGATAATAAAGGTACACACCTGTATCACTCATGTTAGAAACACTAACAAACACTACATAGTATATAAAACTTTACACTTTATTTATGAAATAAAATATGGCAAGGTCCCTAACTATATCGTTGACCATGTAAAATACGTTTAAGATGTACATGGTTACCAAAGAAGGTGTAGGGAACAAAATTATTTCTATATTGATAAGTGCAGTATATCTAAATGCCTAAATAATTTATGTGCGAAAGGAATGACTTTATTTGATAACAACTGAAATATGTGAGAATCATAATGATTTGAAAAATTATTGTATCTTTTTGTTAAAAAATAATATTTAGGCTGAAATATGCTGTTTGCTGTTTGTATACATCATTTCTCTTTTGTAAAGTTTATTAGCTGTGCTAAATGAAGTTGCTTACTAAGTTAAAAAATTGCTTTTCTCATAAGTGGAACGTATCATTTTTTGTAGGTATTCTTAAAAACATTTTAGGTTATTGTAAACAGTTGACATTTAACGAATTATGAAGTTTTTGAATGAAAGTTCGCAGTAATACTACCAGCAATTCGTTGATGAGGAATAATTTTTTCTTTGAAAATAGCAATCTATGGAGAGAAATATCAATTACTGACATTGATATTGAAACATGATTGAATAGAATTTTTAATCTATTGACATTTATTGATTTATAAATATCAATGAACATTTCTATCACTTATATCAATAGATAAATTCATTATGAAAAAATATATAAATTGTGAATGAATGTACTATTCGTACTCGTTTGTTTGTATGAGTAACACTTATACATAAGTTAAATAAAACATTTCCTTTTCGAATTCTACCCAATCAAATATTTGGTTTTCATTTAAGATATGGAAAAATATTATCTAATGTCCTGCCTTACAATGTAATTTGAAATGAATCTTGTTTGTCAAAACATGAACTGAGTATTTCTAATTTTTTTTTTAATTCTAAAGTCTAATAATAATTTCGCTACTAGTATTCACTAGTTGTAATTAACTAACATGATACTATCATGTAATATGCAAGTTACTAACTCGTACGTTTAAGAACATAAACTATTTCTAAAAGATCTATCAGCACTATTTTTTGAATACAAAGTTTATTTTTACAGGCCCTGTGTGAAAAATATGGAATATATGTAATTGTTTGTTTTCTTACATGACGCCATTATCGAGTCAGTTAATCGTCTAATTCACGGTATTAAATTTCGCATTTCTATGTGTCAAGAGCACAGAAATAAAATGGAGGATATAATACCCAAATACTAATTGATGCTTGCATTTGAATCTCTCATCGCGTTCAAGAATATAACTGTAGGCACTTACGGAAAATATTGATCGTTCAGTTCAATGTTGAAGTAGCATGGTTTATCCTTTATATTTGGTTTTAATAGATATACTATCAACATATTTGATTATTATATTATAAGAAAGTTTGTAATAAAAAATTTATTCAGTTTCGAGTAGAGACAGAGGCAAAAAATCGACGTTGTTTTGTTTATGTTAAGAATAAATATTTAAGATTTTTGATATGTAAATCCTTTCATTGAAGAAGTAGAAAAATGAAAATATATAATTAATTGCAAATAAAGATTGAATTGAATATTTTCCTTACTGAAACAGTTGGTGATTTTCAGTAATTACATTGACGTATATATACTGAGCTCGTATTATAAAGAGGAAACACACCTTCCATTCTATAACATAACAGAATTGTTAAATTGGACATAAACGATAGTGAATCTTCTATGGCTTCACTTCCTTTATTAATTTGATGCTTTCGGAAGTGATGTGCTAAAATTTCTTATAAATATGCCGTGAAGGGTTTCTTGAAATAAGTATGCCATATGGTGAACCACTTATTGGCTAATATATGTATTCAAAATTGTTTTGAAAATAATCTTATGTTAATACTCGACTTTGTATTTTCATACCCGATCAAATGAATTGAAAATGCCTGGTTTATGATATGAATTAATTGATTTGGGGATAAAGCCATAAATTTTAATCATAGTTGTATTTTCAAATGGTTTGGTGATAAATTTGTTATGAGTTAGGCCTCTTGTAGAATAATCTTGATTATTAATGTTTTCTTTCAATAACAATCCCAAAATACGTCGTCATTTGTTCATATATACGAACCCACAGGACATGATATATTGATATATTATTCTAACTCCTTATATTTTGTAGACTACGGGTGCTTTTGAGCAAATAATTAATAAATATATAATTTACAAACTGAATTCAACTACATTTGAGTTTTCGATGTATTTAGGCTACCTAATTAAATACATTCCAGTATTGGATTCCATATAGGTAACCCAAATGAAAGAAATAGTTTACGTCAAAAGAATGACGACATGAAGACAAAAGGGGCATACTGCCATTCCAAGATTGATTTTGAATTTATGGGCGTAACAAATTTCACAGAAAATAGACCAAAGGACTACAATTCACCCTTTTCAATACATCAAAGTCAGACGTCAAAATTTGATAATACATTGTTTCTGTGACGCCCGAAGAGACCTTATTGTTTCTTGGAAGCTTATATTATTATGAAATAAACAGAAGTTGAGTAATAGAGGCAAATATGTATAGCTTTCGCCTACAAATAGAAAGAACTTGATATTTTTTGAATTTTTATATTTTGTTACATATTAAACTTATTTCATTTCATCAAGTTTTCGTAATTACCGTGATTTGATACTACATTGATTAATATTAAATAAGAAATAGAATTAGCAATTTCTATGGCGCTCTGAACACTAGAATCCTTACATACGGAAATCACTCCGAAATTAAAAAATTAGAAATAAGTTCTCAGGATATATTGCTGTTTTAGTAGTAGACTCACTTGTTCAGAGGAAGAAAAGATACTTACCATGATATCCATGTTACATATCTCAGCTACTCGACTGAGCGATGTAGGTACGTTTATAATGAAACTATGACCAAAAAAACGACTATAACAAGTGCTAAACTAAAAACGAATACAGCTTTATGGTACCTTTCAACCGTTAACAGCATCGAAGCTATCTTAATGAAATAGAACAGTAGAAAATCTAAAAAAGTAGTAAAACCTAGGCATCACCATAAGTAAGTTCTACTATAGCATATATCAATGTCTTCGATACATTATTCGAAATGTTATGCCGTTAAATCTATCATTGTTTTTATTTTATATAAGTTCACCTCGAGCTATATTTTACATGATATTTATAATTCCCTAAGTAACAATGTTATAGATCGTAATTATTTTTTATTTTTTGTTGATTACTGTGAATGCATCGATATTTATGCCGGAGCTTAGAAACTTATATTTTTAACATTATTACTAACAATTATCCAAGTGTTGTGATAAAAATGAATTTATATTATCAAAATTCAAGTTCTCATCTTTTATCATTATTGTCATTCAAATCAATGATTAAATTACAACAGACTCTAGTTAAATGAATTGATGAGGTCGTAAATTAACGAAGAACATGCCTTCAAAATGAAAATTCGGTGCAGTGAAATTTTGCCTGAAAACTTTAAGTTCTTCAGCCTTGAGATCATATTTGTATACCTTCTCAAGTCTACGACATAAAAAAGTTGGAATTGAATATTGATATTTTATTCTGAAAGAAACACGATTATTACATATTGGGTACTTGTTTCGTAAATTATCTGTCTAAATATCATAAAACATACGGCTTAATATTTCACGATTATATTTAACAATATCAAATAGTCAACATGTTTCAAGCATGAGCTCATCTTCAAGAATATTTGATAGAATCGTGAAACATTTAGCTAAGTGTTTAACTTAATTGAAGAGTTAAGAGATAATTCAATTTCAGTCATAAAATATTCCATAAAATAATCACACAAAGAAATAAATTTCAGGCAATGAATATTGATATCAGAGAAAACCATATCTGAAAAAATTTGGAAAAATAAATCGTAACGACATGTAACATAGGCTTGTATATTGAAAACTATTACGAAAATGTATTACAATCAACTCGATTATTTATCATAAATATATGATAATTTAAACAATTGAATTCGTTTGACACTCTTACAGTAAATAACGTGAGGGCGTTTCGTCGGGTTATCGTCTTCTTCAGGCGATAACAGATCATTATATAATATTTGAATATGATTTAATTTTTAGTAATAATTCAATTAGAGTTTTCAATATTTTATTATATATCAGTTGAACTTCCATCAAGCTTGTCGTCAAATCCTTTTCCACAATCATTCTTAGTGCAGATACCTGAAATGCCGGAGCTTCTTCGACCGATATCAGGTAGCAGATGTCAATCGTTTCTCAAAGTTGCATCGTTTTTTATCTGGGCATTTATGTCAATATTTATCTAAGTGTGCTATAAAGCCTTTCCTATCTATTCAATCAAGGATCGTCGCAATATAATTTGGTGGCGAAGAAGTGTGGAATTCGCCACTCCATCGTCCCGCCAGGTTAACAAGATATAGTAGCTCTTCGAAATTACACGTTATTCTTAGAAATGCACTTTAATCCTATACCGCGGATTTCAACCCAAAAAGCACCAATTATATCCAAACTGAATGAAGGAACAATTTTTAGGAGTTGATCAAATACAAAACAATCTCCATTTGGTAAGCTTGTTTTCATAATCTATCTATAAACAGGGTAAGTGAAGGTAGACGCGATGCTCTCTTATTACGAAACGGTTGATTTTTAAATTAATATGACCACGCAGTCATGTGAGGATTCATCAAGGGTACATTCTAAAAATAATTTGATACATACATGATGTTCCAGGAATGTGTGACATACCAAAGTTAGGTTTTTTCTTATGGAACGTCCTATATTTGACTACGTTTTTGGGTTTTACGTAAAAAATAAGATATACTTTCTTCAATAAGTCAAATACCTAACAATTATAGTTTCAGAGATATTTCGATTTTTCGAAAATTGGAGATATTAAAACACGAAAATATATGAATATATATTTAGAATATATATAGTTAAAAGTGTGGTAGACATCAACCAGCTGCCCACTTGGTTTACCTGACTTACCAGTTAAATTGAAAAAGAATCACAATGATCCAATTGCCCATCGAGTTCCTGTTAATATTATATATATATATATATATATATATATATATAATAAATCAATTTATATATATATATATATATATATATATATATATATATATATATATATTTATATATTCAAGAAAAGATTCAAGTAATACTCAGTCGTATTAATAAACGGTGTGAATCCTGCGAATTTATATATTTGATAGTGTTGGCGTTTACTTGATGTAAATCCATTATAATTGAATATAAACTTAAATTCAAAAACTTGAACTTATGATTTACACTTTATTGACTACATAGCATGACGCGTTTCGTCGTTACAAACGACTTCTTCAGATGCTTACAGAATCTGTAAGCATCTGAAGAATTCTGCAAGCATCTTAAGAAGTCGTTTGTAACGACGAAACGCGTCGTGCTATGTAGTCAATAAAGTGTACATCAAAGGTTCAACTGTTTGAATTTAAGTTTATATTCAATGCAAATTTATAAATAAAAATGTATTCATAATGGAACGAAAGTACTACAAATTTTCAGTGTATGACAGGTAATTTAATATTGGGGTAAGTTACTTGACTTTGCACATCAATAAAATGGTGAAGAAGACAATGTTTCTGCTTGAGACTATAATTGTAATGATGAAAAAAAATTCATATGTTGAAGCTCATATGAATATTGCGTGTAAAAACAGCATGAATTCGGAACAGCATTTTCTTCATCGACAGTCATCATCAAACCTCATTAAGTTTAACATATATACAATAAAATGCCGTCAGATATCGAAAGTTGAATGATAATTCAATAAGAATATTTCGTATTCAATAGTGTTGGCGTGTACTTGATGTAAATCCATTATAACTGAATATAAACTTGAATTCAAAGACTTGAACTTATGATTTACACTTTATTGACTACATAGCATGACGCGTTTCGTCGTTACAAACGACTTCTTCGGATGCTTACAGAATGATGTATTACAGAATGATGATTGATTCTGTAAACATCTGAAGAAGTCGTTTGTAACGACGAAACGCGTCATGCTATGTAGTCAATAAAGAGTAAATCATAAGTTCAAGTGTTTGAATTTGAGTTTATATTCAAGAATATTTCGGTATTCTATTGTGAAACTTCAAATAATAAAGTTGATTCAATGTTCGCTGATCTCTTGGTGAAACATTGTTTAATATATAAAATAAAAACACTTGACTTGGTTTCACAAAATTTATGAAAAATACTAGGTGAAACAATTGTCAAGTATTTATTATGAATTTTGTGAAACCAAGCCAAGTGTTTTTATTTACTATATCAAAATAATATGTAAAAATCCATCGAATAATATTCAGCCTCAAGTTATTCAAAGAAACCCACATATTTATTTAAATCACATTAAAAGGTGTTAACTGTTCGTTTAAATCAAAATCTTCAAATCACTGAAATTAAGTACGTGAGTGGTTATTCAAATACGTGCATCAAATATAAATAGCAGCACCGTTGACAAAAAATTGATGAAGATATAAATGCAGTTGTTATCCCAAGTACATTTTTGCGTGCGAAATGATAAGCGGGTATTTGGAATTCTCAGGCGCCAGTGATTGTTCTTCAGATTATAGTACTCTGAACGGGGTAACTATCAATTCTGGAAAATATACAAATGATATGTGTGGAAGATTAGTCCAATTTCTTGAAATATTACGATTTGAACTTTGTATGTAGTATATTTCGGGAGTTCCACGTGAATTGAAACGTGAACACTCGTAAATTTTAAAATATCTCCTATGTAAGCAATTATTTTCAATTCTAGTTGATGTGAAACCACATGAATACGTGACCAGACGTCCAATTTTGATCGGGAACGTCCAGTTTTCTGGTTGTGTCTTCCGTTGTGCCCAAAGATAACCGCGAACGCAAAAAGCGTTGACAAATGTCCTAAATTATAAAGAACCTTTTTTTAACATTGTACATCCCAATTCTGGCTGTTTTTTATACTGTCAACAGCAAGTTTTTATTAAGCTGTATTGAAAGTTCATCTTCTGTTATTGAGAGAAACTCTTCAACAACAATTGAAACTTCAAAAGAAATCAGTCAACTAAAAAGAAATTTGGCTGAGGAACAGATCAATGAGTTCATTGCTTTTACAGTTCGTACCTTATTGGCGAAATTGAGAGTTATACACTGACATTGATGAAGAATTTGTGAAAAGTAGCGCTTTTTAATTTTATGAAATTACGAATATGGACAGATATGCAGAAATCGTTAGACTTTGATTGAAAAGAAGACATATTGATTGTAGTCAAGACACCGAAATAATTGACGACTCTACATTAATTTGTAATTATATTACGATGCAACAGAATGAAATGATAACAAAATTTTCACGGAAACTCGCTGGGTGGATTGGTTAATGAACAGATTATGGATTTCTGGAAAAACCTTTTTACATATCCCTCTTAGAATGCGATTTCCTACTTACCTATTTACCAACTTATCCATTACACTGGTCTACATTATTTTTGCGCCCGGGTTATACACCTTATTTTAATTGCTTTTACGAGTAAATCTAGAAATAAGAAGAAGAACAAAAAATCATTTGTTTTTATGTGTGAAAAATGGTAAAATTCGAATCAATGAAAATTGACATAGAGATCATTTATTAAAAGATACTATCCATTTAAAAAAGAAAACATCCATTTATGCTTTAAGTTTTCCTCTCATTAATCTCCAAATATAATCCCATATCATGCTTTTAGGCCTTAGTAACGTCTCCCAAATTCGTAAACATAAGAATAATAATAAAATTTATTGAGAAACATTACTTACATTGTAAAATTACATTCATTCAATTAATACAATAATAACAATTAAGAAGAATGCTCACAAAAGGACTGAATTCCATTTTGAGTCTGATCTTCCAATCAGCCCTCGAACAGAAATATTGGTTCAAACAAAAATATTGGTTCAGTTTATATTCACAATAATATACAACTATATTTGAAAACAAAAGCAAAAAAAATTACATTAGTAATATTAAACATTGAGACAATTTCACATGCTGGGTGACATTCGTGGTAAAAAAATAAACAAACGTATGATATAAAAAATTGATTTTTTGGAATCAATTCATTAAAAAGGAATATACCTTTGTTAACATCCATGACTTTACTCTCTCCTTAAACACATGAGCTTCCAATAATTGACTTATTTGACAATAATTATCAAATTTGACTGTAAATGGTTGAAGATTTTAATACTCTGATAATAGAGTGAGTGCTCTCATTTAGCTATTTTTTAAGCTTTTTTATTATGTTAATTATTTATTATTTTATTAAGACTTCAAGACAACTAACTTTAAACAATATCAGTTAATTTTGTGGAATTCAGTCTAGTGCTTTTAATTAAACGATGCAAGTAAAATTGTAGAAGAAATTGGTAATTTCCACACAGAAATCAATGAATTATTCAAACGGAGTGTTATGAAAAATAATTAATTATATAATCTCTTGAAAAAATATAAGACTTTTCTAGAAGTCTTAGTTTTTATATTTCTTCCGAAAAAATTCCATCCCTTTTATAACTTAATCTAAATTGAATTGAAGGTCCATTGGTTAATTTTTTTGGTAGTAGCGAAATAATTGATTATATTAACAAGGGTATCTGAAATATTGCGAAGTCATTCGAACTAGTTCAATAAAACCAATTCGCCGCTGACATTATATTTTTCAATTTATTCAAAATTCTACGAAGTCATCCCGAATTAGAGTAAATATTTACTACTGCAAATTCGGTTAAATATAGTAATCTCGCCAAAAACACTAGCCGCGAAGTAATTATTCAAATCTTCAGGTAATCTTTCCCTTTTTTCACTTCGATTTCGTCAAATTATTTCGGTTGGTTCGGAGAATCAATGGAGCGAATTTTCGACGATGTTGATAGCCAATAAAGCTCGATCGGATACTCAGATTACAGGGTTCTGTCCTGGAGGTCCTCGAAAATCATATTTCGAAGAATGTTTGACATCTACCGTGTCCCATGACGTTTGACATCTACCGTGTCCCATGGGACGATGTTTGAGAAAATATTGACTGACATAGTAGTGCGTATGAATCCTTATCAATAATACGATCTCATATATATCTATACTTAGATGGTGCATGTATTTATTTCTAATTTTTCACAAGTGAAAACCATAAAAACCTGATTAAATTTTTACTACCCTCTTGGTTCATTATCCACAAAACTAAGAATGAATTTTAACTGAAAATACAATTACGTCACAATCTAGTGATAAAATCTTGTGATAATATGGGTTGAGAACTAAATACATCAACATACACAAAAGTCCTCCTAACATCTAGATAAATTGTAGACTATTTCATTTTACGTGGATGCGTATTAATGTCACCAATACTAAGTCAAAAGTTTTATGTCATGTTTCTTGATACTTCAGTATAATAATAATAAAGTTAAGATTTATTAATCTTAACAATTTTTCACATTACAAAACAGTATTCCACTGAATAACATAGAGATAAGTCAAATGGAAAGGACCTAATTTTCACAAAAAGGAATAAATTCATTCAATGAATAAGATTCGAAGATCAAGATGAAACTGTAAATGCGCTTTCTAAATAGCATTATATCTTCAATAAATTTTCAATGATTGGGAAACATGAACAGGAAAAGGAAAAGGATGTACTTGCGAGTATTAATTTTTTTGACATGTTGCAGAAAATAACTTCTTTTCAATTCGAGGAAGAGAAAAAGACGATAAATATATCTAGATTATCTAATTTTCATAGACAAATGCTTCTATTTCGGAAAACATACTATTTAGGCATAGAAACATGATGACTGAGATTGAATTCTCGCTTAACTATTGGTGAAACATTATTGAATATTAAATTAAATTAAACTCTTAGCTTAATGTTTCACGATTTATTTAACAATATGAATAGTCAACATGTTTCGAGCGTTAGCTCATTTTCAAGACTCAGTCTTTCTTTTTTTCTCAGTCAATGACTTTCTTAAATTGAGTCCGCCTTGAAAAAAAGACATCTCGTTTTACTATAGATAGAAGCACCCTAGCACGTGAAGAAGACATTCTTAAACCTAAAGTTAAAGTTGTTCCCTTTTTTATGAAAAAGTTTTAATGCAATACATTATTGCTAAAATTAGAGAATTTTTAAGGTTCGGCAATCTAGAGAAATACCATTAAACACACACAATTCAGTCAACAAGAATAATTGTTCATCAACAATAACACCATAGTAAACTTAAAATAGAGTTATCGGTGTTATTTTAACCTTCCATTCTGAAGAGCGCCACGTTTCGATATATTTTCTCCTCTTATCATACACTGTCGTTACGGATATGACGAAATATGAAATTTGCAACTTACATCGTACTGTGAGAACTGTGAGAAGATCTGAGACTTTGAGTTTACCAAAAACAACCGTGACGACCGAAACCAAAACAAAAGAACGTCTGTGCATTGCTGTGTGAAACCGTTGTGCTAATGGAGCATGCTAAACGTAGGAAACCACCTACACAGAGGTGACATCGAGACGCGCTGTCCGCCGAGATTTTGTTACCGTTTTTCTACTCGTTGGGTCAATTTTAGACCGTCAGGCTACTCCTAACCCAGTTAAGTCTTTAGTAGTAAATTTCCTGTTCATAAAAAGAAATCTTGAAGAGATAGTTTCGTTTTTCGATGTAGTACCTATCTATTTTTTCCATAGAAACCGAATTTTTTGTAACTTTTCCAACTCTGTGAATCTGAAGTTGGAAGCTATTTGCGAACGCTTCATTCTTCTTCATCTTTCTAGTTCACTTAACCTTCTTGAATATTTTAAATGCGTTTTTTTCAATTTTGTGATGTTTCGTCCAACTCTTTTAATTTTTTCCAATGAAAATGCGGCAATGACAAACTTATAGAACCGAAGAGAGTAACTAAAATCAAATTCAACCACATCATTCATCGAAAAGTCATAAAAAATTAAGTTTAAACAACACTGATTGAAACAACACGAATTTAGCCGACACTCTATCAAAATTTACAAAATTACAAAATGAAAAATTACAAAATTGTTACACATTGATCAACTGGAGTCTATACAACAAAAGTTCCTGAAATTTTTGAGCTTCAGAATTGATGGAATATATTCACTTGAAACATGAAACGCTTACAAGTCGACATAATGTGGACACATTCAGTGCGCGAAGGAAATGCCATGCAATAATCTTCTTGCATAAAATAATTAACAATAAAGTGAAATGTCAGGAATTATTGCAAAAGTTTGATTTCATTGTCCCAAAAGTTTTATCCAGAAGCGCATTCACGTTCTACCTTCCAGCAGCTAGAACGAATGTTCTAAAATTTTCTCCATTGCACTCGATGTGTGAACAATGTAATATTTTGGGAGCCAAGGTGGATATTTTCAACTGTTCTGTTAGTGATATTAAGCCAAGTTTCCTTGATATAAATAATTTCTGATAGAACAATCATTTAAATGTTATCACGAACAGAATTCATATTCACTCATATACTTATGTGTGTAAAAGTGTTAATATGTGAATGTATGTAATTGTGTGTTTAAATTTATATGTATGTATAATTTTTGTCAGCATTTAAGTTCTTTTTCATTCCTATAATTATTATATTTCTTACATCAGTTGTAATTCATATCAAAAACTCTTTCATTTAAAATGAAAGTACAAAATTGAAACTTTTGTACTACCAATTTTGTTTTTTGTATATGTTGTGTTTCCTTTTTTGTAATTAGGACCTGTCCTGTGAAACAGTGAATATTAAATAAATAAATAAATAAAAAATAATTACTGTAAATAATCTTGATTTTAACTAGTTCATAACACGAAACATATAATAAATACGAAACATAAAATAATAAGAGAGAACTTTATTGAATTTTATTTCATGACATCATCTTCATTTTAACAAAAAAGTAACAGAAAAAAAAAACAAATTTATTCACCTCTAAGCTATCATAAAATGATGAAAAAACAATCAAGGTATTGATGATGATGATAGGGAATTATAACTTTTTTCTGCCACTCAAACTCTGACTAGAAATTTTGCAGGATAATTGATATACCTATCCAAAAAAAGTATAGCTGAATTAAACGTGAAATGTTCAGATATAAAATGAATAACTGAATATAACAATAGATAACTAATTAACGAATTACAAATTGAGGTATAGTAGCTCTAATATGTAGGAGAATAGTTTTAATAGTTGGAAAAATACTTCCAAGTTTCTCCTTATTATAGACGTAGTCAATGCTTGGTAGGATGATGGAATACACCGATCATAACATTTGTAAATCGAATAGGAAGAAGATCTCAAAGATATGTGTCGAGTATGCATTTCTATTGAACATAGTAATTACTTCAAAACGATAAAACTGAGAATCAAATAATTTTATCTCAAATTTAAACTTTATGAAAAAAACAGAAAAGAAATTTAGAAACTGCGTATATCTCTAAATTTACAGAATAGTATGATTAACAGCAACAATGAGAAATATCTGATTGCAGTTCATAATTATCTAACAAATTTACCTAGTAATACTAAAAGAACACGTTTTAATCGACAAACAATAATACTCCTGATATAATGTCCAATGAATAAACAAAATTATGTACCTACCTAATAGCAAATCATGTAACTTTTCTTTATTGACCTATTTAAAGCTCGATCACATAATAAAATAATACGAACGTTATTGACTTTCGAAAAACTATATATGTCTTATAATGAAAATTTTTAGAGCTTTTTTAATGTTGAAGAATATCAATTGATATACTTCCAAAGCGAATGCTGAGATAGTATCTCACTTTGAATAGATCAAAGAGCACACAGTCAAACTTTTAATCATTTCGATTCTGATTCTTGAAACAATCAAAAAAAGAAGTCAGTTATTTGATCAACAATCAAAGACTGATAACGGGGTTTTCAATCATACAAATAATTAAAATAATGGAAAACTTACAATTCCATTAAATTATAAACATAGTCACTAATTCCATGTCAGAAATCTTGAAAAAGACACTATCTCACAATACCTAATATTCATATAATGTTGTTTACTTTCAATAGATTGGACATGTCGAATTTTTGAGCACTAAGTCAATAAACATCAAAGATTTACAAATAGAATCTGTATACGAATATTCAATGAAACAAAAGAATTTTAAAGATTCAAAGTCGAAACTCATTCAGAAAAAATATGATTGAAACTGAATCTCAATTTATTTTTTTTTTCAGGGTGAAAAAAATCAAATGCAAATCAATATCAATTTGTTGTGATTGAAAAAGATGAATTGAATGAAAAAAGTTTCAGAATGAAGAACTTCCATAGAATAATCAAACAGATAAAATTTTTGTCTTCTCATCGTCCTTATTTACTGAACATCATCAATACTAGAAGATCACTTCTTCAAATCGAAAGTATACAAAACAGTAGTCAATCAATTCCTTGAATCCAATCGAATCAAGGGCTCTCGATTCAAGTTTTAAACTTTGATTGACATTTCTAGTGCCCCCAAATTCGAATTGTGCCAAACTTCTCATCGTTGCCAACATAGAAAAATAAAACTGATCACGAGAAGAAATAGATTCCTGAAAATTAATTATCTTTGAAGAAGGGATAGGTGAAACACATTTTGAGAATATTAAGTTTTCAGAATATTACTCATTTTTCATAATGTAAATTTTTTGTGACATAATGAAAAAATTCTATGTACCTTGGCTTTCCAAACACATTTGTGATAATTGTAGATACAGAGAGTATTTAGGATAATTTTCTACATTCTCACAATATTCCCCAAGGTAATATGAATAAGTCAGTGCACAAAACAAATAAATATTTCTAATAACAAGTTTATTTGGAAGTTTATAGAAAACTAAAGCCAAATTTTCAAGATGCTTTTCCTAAGGCTTTTAAGCTGACCAATAATATCAGCAATTATTATTGGAGGATGCTTTTCCTAAGGCTTTTAAGCTGGTCAATAATATCAGCCTATTATATTATTATTACTTCGACAAATATTGATATCAAATTCAATTTCCGTTTTATTACCAATAAATTTCAAAACTGAAAGGATTGTTAACACTTTTAGTATTTACGTAAATAATATATATATATATATATATATATATATATATATATATATATATATATATATATATATATATATAATAATAATTTGTAAAGGTTTATTGACTCAGTATTTGCAGTGGTATTCTTTTCTCTTTACCAAGCTTCCGCAATTTTTTCGCGTACTTTTTTGTTTCTTCAGGGTTCTAAAATATATAAAACAACCTCAACCAACATCTACAAACACAATATACACTGTTGAGGTTACAATCGACAAACTATTTACAATAAACGTAATTTGACAAATTCATTCAACATTTACAATTTTATCTCAATATTTAATTATATTATATGATTTTAGGTTGAATATCAATATTCTTATCACGTATCATCTGGTCTCAGTTGTTTCTTTTCTCCTTCTTTTTTGTCGTGTTTTCTTTCTTGCTCCATATCCAGTAAGTAGCTATATATGTTACTCAAGTTTTGTGTGTCATTTTTTCTGTTTATGGAATTTTCATCTTTTCTCATTTCTAACATCTCATGTATAAGTCTTTTGTGATAGTAACGTTCAGATTTTAGGATTTGTACATCGTCGTATTTAGTTCTGTGTTTTAACTTTGTTGTATGTGTTACTAGGACACATCTATCTTTTTCCTTTTTTCATTTGATTTATGGTGAGCTATACTGTTTTTCAACCATTGCGATGACTGTCCTATATATACTTCATCACAGTATTTGCAATTCATTTTATATATTATTTCACTTTTCATTGGTTTCGGGATTCGATCTTTGAGTGTACTATATAATCCTCTAACTGTTTTCTGATTCTATGTTGTAATCTTCACATTTTATTCTTGGATTACATTTTTTATTTTTCTGTTAGTTAGTTATTCATATTTGGTATGGATACATAATAATTTTCATTTCCTACTTCCTATGTTCACGATTCTTCGGAATTATTCTTTTTATTAGTATCACTTGACGCGTATAAGAGCTTCCTAATCATGTTGACGTTGTAAGAATTTTGTGCAAGTACTTTTTCAAGTTTACAAGTACTTTAACATGATGTTTCACCAAGAGATAAACGAAACCTCCGTGTTATTCAATGCTTTTATTTGCAAGTCCCGTATTTCTAATTTCTATAAGCCTTTTCCTGCTTTTTCTAATCATTTCGCTTTTGGTCTTTCTCTCCCTGTTCTTCCAGCAACTCCTTTCCGTATTACTTCTTTTGTTGGTCCCTCCTCTTACTATTTTATTATATGGCCTAACCACCTGATCCTTCGTGTTCTCACTACATTAGTAGAATATTCGTTGAATAATTCATTTATTTCTTCATTCATTTTTCTTTTCAAACTTCACCTACTTTTTTAACGCCATATTTTTTCCTAAGAACGTTCCTTTGAAATATTTCTAAATTTCAAAGTCTGTCTTTCTTTCAATTTAAATTTCGACGATTCACAGGCATAAATGTCAGTGCCTATATCGTCCTAACTTTGCATTAAAATCTCCTAATATTACTTCAATATGGTGTTTTGAGTGTCTATTTCTTTTCGTTATCTTCTTCATCTGTGCACAATGAATATTTATAATACTTATTTTTTTGTACTTTGTTCTTTTTCACATTCGCATATTTGTTCTGATATGTACATAATTGAATTATACCGTTTATTTTTTTTTCATTTCTCATTTATTGCTAATCTACTCCAGTAGATTATATTACTCCAGTAGAAAGTCATATTTTCGTTCCCACTATCAAATATTAACTAATGTCCTATTCATTCTATATATTAATATATATTTA
The DNA here is from genome assembly GCA_030704895.1 of Henosepilachna vigintioctopunctata. NCBI lineage: Eukaryota > Metazoa > Arthropoda > Insecta > Coleoptera > Coccinellidae > Henosepilachna > Henosepilachna vigintioctopunctata. The sequence goes on from JARQZJ010000067.1 coordinate 3,169,633, forward strand.
TCTATATAACATAAATAATATAGGGTGGCTGAGATTGAATTCTCGCTTAACTCTTGATGAAACATAATTAAATATTGAATGAAATTAAACTCTTGGCTTAATGTTTCACGATTATATTCAACAACATGAATTTGTCAACATGTTTCGAACGTTCGATCATTCGAAAATGAGCTCACGCCCGAAACATGTTGACAAATTCATTTGTTAAATATAATCGTGAAACATTAAGCCCAGAGTTTAATTTCATTTGAAAATATAAGGTGGGATTATGTATTATTTATTATAAAATATATTACGTAAATAGAGTTCTGAATTAAAATACATATTTGTGTTTGATTCAAAAAATAGCAGTATAATTGAAATAATCTAAGAGTTTAGTTTATTCTTACTCAAATTGATACTTTCAATATCAGTTTTACTAGTCAATTCACAAGATTCTTAGTATATCCCAAAATAAATATCAATTTTATAACAATATAATCTTGAATGAACATTTATTTATATCGAAAACAAAATTCAATTCCATATATTTATTTATATTTTGCTTGTATCCTCTAAAAAATATCAAGATGGTTTTACAAAGATTTTTATGGTTCCAGCTGCTGAAAATACCCCTAAAGTCACTCTTCTCTATGACAACATTCATAGTTTGCGGATGTCAGGTACCCCAAATATTTCAATCAAGTGGGGTGTTAAAATCCTACTGTTGTGCGATTAAAATTTCTATACCGCAATTAACAACCGTTTAAGTCATCCAATATCTTAGTTCTGTTGAGTCATTCATAACACAAGGACGATTAACTTACTTCAATGGCAGCAGATCATTCGGTATAATGACGATTTTTATACATAATATAAAAGGATGGTGGTCTCGCAACAGGAATCTATTCAACGTTTACGTAAATTTGGGATTGCTTTCTTAATTGATGGACGATTTGACGAACCAATTTTTAGGATACAATTGAAAAGTTTCAGGGTGGTTCTTGAGTGACGATGTGAGAACAGTGGTTGTGGACAAAAAATTAATGGTTATTTTAAGGAAAACAACATAAATCAGTTTTTGAGTTTTTTGAATGTATTTGATGAGTAACCTGTGAGAAAAAATATTTAGGTCATCTGATACTAACATAAAAAAGATGGGAATAGATCTAACATTCTTGAAAATTTTCTGTTTTCAATGATACTACCACAATATTTTTAGAAAGAAATATTTTCTTGCATAAGTTGAAATAAATATGTATACTTATATATTAGATTCATTAGTTTTGACAAAGTTGTAATATAACAACGAAACGTCAACAAAAATAAACTTTTTCATATCAAAAAAAGCCTTATTATTAAGCCTTTCATATTAAAAAAAAAGCCAATTGAAGCGTTATTGCTAAAAACTTTCAAAATAAAATATCTTAAACAGGCAATAAATCAATTTCAAGATATATATATATATATATATATATATATATATATATATATATATATATATATATTATATATATATATATATATATATATATAAAAGTAACAATTATTGGTACAGCCCGCAATTTGAAGCAGCTGACATGTGTTTCGAGCTTGTTGGTCTTTTTCAGAACGGCGTGAACAAGTTGAAGGTGTACGATGGTGTTCTATGGAAAAAAAGCAAAACAATTAAAGAATATTCCAGCAAAGGAAGTCACCACTATTAGGCTTCCATATGAAGTGTCGGGGGTGGGAGATGTGGACATCTTCGTTTTTGCGGGCTTTAGGTACCGATAAATTTACTCTGTAATCTACAATATACACTGTTTGCTTACATTGAGTTACAATCATTAAACTATTTAACAGCAATAACATAAGCGTAATTTGTCAAATTCATCTAATATTTACAATTTAATCTCAATATTTAATTTTAATATATTATTTTAGGTCAAATGTCTATAGTCTTATCATGTATCAATATATACAGCCAAGTCAGAGTTGGAAAATTGTTTGAGGAAACAACTCCTCTGCAAGATGCGTGTAACATTTGAACTATTACCCCAGAATTTTATAGCATATGAGATTGAAGAATATGAGATAAGAAAACTTGAGAAGTGTATTACTTTCTGTGTATCCCAATTCCCAGACTTTTTGAGCACTATAATTGTGTATAATACTGTATTCAGTCTTCGATCAATAAACTCAATATGACTTTTTAGGTTAGAATCAATTAATACGCCAAGAAATGCAGTAGTTCTGAAACCATTACATCACTATGATCTATGGTGTCTTTATGTAATAATAACCATAATCTATTTGAGTTGAACAATACACATTCGGTTTTTGTTACATTCAGAGACAATTTTTTCTCCACACACTTTTTTTTCACTTCATTATTTGCAGTGTTCAAGTCTTGATGGTATAATTATATTGGCATCGTGTCATTAAGGGGCATTTGCTGTGGATGCTCTATATTAGCAGGTAAGTCATTTTATAAAGATAATAAATAACAAAGAGCCCAGTATGCTACCCCGCATCACACCTTTCGTCAAGTATTTGTCATCCGATATATAGGTTCTCGATTCTGTCTTCAAGTGTACTCTTTGTCCACGATCTTTAAGCTACAACGTTTTTATATAATGGTAATCAAAGAATCCAATCAGAAATTATTCGTCAAATTGCCTGATCAAAACAAAGAAAATAAAGAAACCTGATTACTTCGAAAGAGACTCGAGTTTTTAAATGAGTGGTTCTAACCATAAAATAATCATTCGATGATTCTATACCATTCCACTGATTTACATTATTGAAATCATTGTCTATCGTCATCTTGGGAAAATTCGGAAACTTGATGTCGAAAGTCAAAAAAATTCCCTTGATTAAATACAAATACGCATGACGATGTTTCGAAGTCTACTTCTTTATCAAAAGCTGAATTAATACTGTTGATAATTTATAATAATGATAATGAATAATGAATTAATAATAATAAATTGGTATTAATTCAGCGTTTTATGAAGAAGTAGTACTTCGAAACTTCATTTACCAAAATTTTTAAGTTACTAGGTATTAAAACAGTTTATCAATAAAATGTTCCAATATAAAAGAGATACATATATTTGTTATTTATTCATCTATGATTTCATCTGATATCTAAACTATTTATGCTGAATTAAGTTATACATTAGATTTTTTGGTTCGTCAACTCTTTCCATATATCAATTGTAACATTTCCGATCATGATCAGAACAAAGATCTCATTTCAAAATCATAAGAACACCTTCAGATCGTTTTACCCTCATTTTATGTAGGTAGTTTATAACTTTATTATTTTTCTTCGCTTTAGGTAGGTTTTCTTTTTGTGATGAGAGTGAAGTTAAATTTCAATGAAGACCTATTATTATCACTTTATGTTATTACTCGACATTACAACTATCTATGTTTGTAGAATTGTACTATTGTCTTAGTACAATTGTATCTTAGTCTTCGAAAATGAAGCACTACAACAAGAATGACAATGTAAATAGTTGGTTGAAAGTATACTGAGAAAATATCTTTTCATTATATTGGCATATTTCATTAATTCAATTGTCTTTCCAAACTGTTCGATCGGTGTTGGTTTCTTCGCTATGAAGATACATCCTGGTACATGATATTTACTTGATGTAAAACTATTTCAAAATTGAAATGGTAACGAACACACTGTCTAGATTTACACACTTTCGTTGAATAATTGTTGTCTGTCAATCCGGAGAAGCCATCGTAATGTTGAAATTGAACTGTTGATTTACATTTCATTGACAACATAGCATGACGCGATTTGTTTGTAAGTCAAAAGTGTTTGAATTTTAGTTTATATTCAATTATAATTGATTTAAATCAAGTAAACGCTGAGACTATTACATATATAATGGTGGTTTCGTCACAATTTTTTATTGAAAGTGTGTATATTTTGAAAAAATTTGTTTCGGTAATATTTACTTTTGCTTACATTCTGGGGTGGAAATTAATTCAACATAAGCACAAAGCAGATCATTACTAAAAGGAAGTTAATAGAATCATTTTTCATCCTTGAACCTAAACAATATTTACAGTTTTCATCTCTCAGTCCTTCAATATCTATCTGAATACATTCAGAAGAATTTCAATCAATGAATTCATTCCAGAATTCAAAGAACGAATCATTAAGTATAATATTTTCTATTGAATTATATGAAAGAATTGCAGGAGTCTGATTGACATGAATATGTTATGTTTCTCCGCAAAGGTCGTTTTTTACTCTCAGCAGTGTAGATGAAGATGAATGAAAACTATAAAACCCGTTATGTTCTCATATTATTTAAGGGTTAACAGGTAGATGCCTTCCTCTCGCGACCTCACATTTGAATGTCGGCTCGCTTCCCTTGTCTGACCATCTGACATATGTTCTAATTTTATAGCATTTCTTATAGGACTCGATAACCCTTCCGAACTAATTGTATCTGATAATATTATCTAACAAAACATGTCGGAGATCTACTTCCGGAACGAAGGTTAAATACTGTTTCTAATATTAATTAAAATTTTGACCTCGCTTCCTTTTGACGAAAAAATAATGATGAAGTAAAAATTGTTTAAATAACAAAAAAAATATGAAGACTTATATATACTTAGAGGGGATAAGATATTAATAATAAAAATACATTTATTCCCAACAGATATACACGCAATTAGAGGGAAAAAATAACAAATTTCACACAAATAATAATAAAGTAAAAAATTGAAGAAAACAAAAAGAAAAGAGTATAAGCGAATATATACAATGAAAATAAAATTGAAAGAAATTGAGATATTAATAAACAATAACTAAACGTAATAAACTGAGAATAAAATATTATATATTACAGACACAAGTAGTCAACAGAAGTTATTGAAATATATTTGATGAAGTCAACGAAAATAAAATTGAAATCAATTGTAATATTAAAATAAAGTACCCAAGTGAAACAAAACTAAAATTAAAATAGTATACATTGCAAAAACATATGTAGACAACAGAAGTTCATGAAAATATCGCGACATCCCATTGCGCTGTTCTGAGTGGCATGAAAAGATCGACTGATAGCCGATCGAAATAGATATCACATCCACTGCAACACTCATCATAAAGATTACATATACATATGATAGGAGAACGTGACATAACATTTGATCTGCTGTAATTGACATTAAATGAATTATTACGCCTCAGACCAGGCCTTGGTACGCGAATATTTATTTTGCTGAGAAGAAATAGCCATTCGATCAAATTGTGCAAAATTTTGATATACTGAAACGTAGTCAAAGATGAAGTATCTGGCTATTGTGATCGATAAAAATCGAAAATTCAAAGCATATACGGGTTATATTGCAAGCAAAATGTCGAGTAAAGTTTATTTTATCACTAGAGTAAGACGTAGATTAAATATGTATAAAACATTGTTTTTGTTCGAATCAGTAGCTCTTCCTCACCAAGAATGTTGTTGCTTACTCTCACTAGATACTATCACTAGATAGCAGAAATCCAAAATCGCCGTATGAAAGTGATTCTGAAATGTTATAAACGAATATCTATCAAATCATTTGGAAGTTTTACAGTTGATGGGTGATTATCAGAGAATTATTATGTTCAGGACATGGTCCATATATTCAAGATAAGTGAAAATATGTTACCTAATCGTTTAGGAAAAAATCTACATCTTAATAAAGAATCTCAAGAAAAACTATTTTTGAGTGAATAGGTGTAATAAATATTTTTTGTATAAATCTACAATGATTGCATTTAATAATTTGCTAATGTCCATAAGGTACTCTGCGAATTATGAAGTTTTCAGAAAATTTCAGTACATTATATTTAGAAAATTTTCTTCAAATGTTATCGGAATATTGTTTTTTTAAAGTAGGTATTACTTTTTCTATAATTAATAAAACAATATTTAAAATTTTCTCATAATTTAATATAAAATACGCATGACGACGTTTCGAAGTACTACTTCTTTATCAAATGCTGGACTAATACTATGTGTAATTTTACAAAGTCATCAATTATCAATTTTCTATAATTCATTGATAAATAAAATTATTACTTACTCGTGAATGAAAAACACTAACTCAGGTTGTATGATCAAAAACGTATAAATAAATACGATTTTCATCATAAATTTCAACATAGGTATAGTTCTGTACAATTATGTTGCTTTTTGGATATCTTCAGTTTTTATATTTTCAGCAATAACATCTTTTTTTGTTAGGGAAATATCCAGTTCTGTTGACATTTCGTTATTATATATTCATAATTTCGACAAAGTTGCAATTCACAAGGAAACGTCAACCGAAATAGATCTTTTTCAATTGAACAATATTGTTTTTGCTGAAAATGAAACAGAGAAAAAGCGACAAAGAATGGCTGCAAAAAGTCTAAAGTGATCTACGAGTATAATAGATCAACATGAAAAACCTCGATTATTCCAATCAAATCGCCAATGTAAAATTTGATCAAAGAACGTTCGCCAACTTTGAATAAAATAGACAGATACACCGAAGTAAGACCATTCTGAAAAACAGTTTTGGGGACAAAAACTCTCGATTTCAGTGGATTGTCTTCACTGCCAAATATATTCACTGAAAAACATTCTTTCTACCAGACAGCAAAAATGAAATAGCTGCAGTCTCCAAGAATTCAGACACAACCAAAGAAGGTTATAATTGATGATTGATGAGGCTGATACTTGGAGAAAATCAATATCCATAATGAAACAATATTCAAAATTTTCTCATAATTTTATTACAGATAGTTTTGAAGTACTACTTCTTTATCAAATGCTGGATTAACACATTATACCGTATTAATCCAGCATTTGATAAAGAAGTAGTACTTCGAAACGTCGTCATGCGTTTTTGTATTAAAATTTTTTCAATGTTTTAAGTGTATTCAAATTTCTCTGTCAATTATTTTCATTTTGAATTATTCAAATTCACACTCACATTTATATGTTGGATTTAGTTGATTAATTTTTCAAATCAAATATCTTCAATTTCTGTATAAATTTGTGATCTTTGAATCAGGAATACCTCTAACAGAAATTTGAAACTCTCGAAAATCAGGTTGAATTATATGCGTCAACCCCATTTTCTCAGCTATCTGCTCAAACTATTACGTGATACAGCAAAGTACCACTTAACCAACGATTTAGATTAAAATTGTTATCTTAATTATGTTCATGAAGTGCTGAAAAAATTATTGACAATTTATGGCACCAAACTCAAAATTTTCTCACCAATTCATCAACAAGGATATAAAATCCTCCAATACTCGTTCCAATGTCTTTTCAAGTGGAATTACTCCAAAAAAAAAGAACAAGGGTCTAATTGACATCAACTAGTGGTCATAACTCTACTTCAGCGAATATACCTCTTTCTTCAGAAATCTTATAATTAATGGGCTAACCACATTAAGGGTAAGTCTAAATTGAATCAAAAATTATATTTCAGGGAAATCATAGTAGTTATTATAACGGCAGACAGATATTCAATTACCTAGAGGACGAATGACAGTCTGAAAGGACACCGTTTCGAAAGAAACAGCGGTACTAATGACATGAGACTGGAAATATCTCCCTGAAATTTATATTAATACCATCTCTCATTATAAAATATCGCCTAGTCAACAAGTAACCGCGGGGGTTATAATTATGGCTTATATTATCAAACTATTCCGTTATAGTTTCAACAGTGAAATTATATTTTCGGTATCATTCAAACTGTCAAAAAGAACTGAAGGAATTGAGGGAATCAGTCACTAATAGAAAATACAAAGGCTATAAATTTTCTCAAGAACTGAACAGAATACGCTGAACTTTACAGAACTTAGCAGATATGTATATATTAATATATGAGCAAAAACTTTGTGATGGACGAGAAATTTGACACATTTGTATGCAGAAGAAGTGCAAAAAACCCTATTTTGTAATTATTTTATTGCTTCTATTTTATAATTATTGAGAATACTTTAAATTAATTGAAAAATGACACATAAGATACATAGTAATAGTATACTTACTCTATGGTCAAACTTTAGGTTAGACATTAAACATTAGACAGGAAACAGTAGACAAACTACACCTGGATGACACAAGATTTATAGCATATTTATTCTATTGTCAAACTATAGGTGAGGTTAGGTTAGGTTAAGCATTAAACATTATACAGTAAACATTAGGCACATTACTGCTGAGATGACACACAAGATAAAATATAGTAATAGTATATTCTTGCTCTATAGTCAAACTGGAGGTTAGGTTAGGTTAGACATCAAATATTATACACACAACTGCTAGAATAACACACCAGACACAATTTAATAGTATATTATCTCTGTGGTCAAACTATAGGTTAGGTTAGGTTAGACATCAAACATTAGACACTGCTCGAATAACAAACAAGATACATAGTAAGGGTATAATTTCTCTAAGGTCAAACTGTAGGTTAAGTGTTAGGTTAGACATCAAACATTATACACACCTCTGCTGAAATAACACATAAGATACATGGTAATAGTATATTTTCTCTATGGTCTAACTGTAGGTTAGGTCAAGTTAGACATCAAGATAGGTTAGGTTAAGCATTAAACATTATACAGTAAACATTAGGCACATTACTGCTGAGATGACACACAAGATAGAATTCAAGTATACTTACTCTATAGTCAAACTGGAGGTTAGTTTAGATTAGACATCAAATATTAGACACACCACTGCTAGAATAACACACCAGACACAATTTAATAGTATATTATCTCTGTGGTCAAACTATAAGTTAGGTTAGGTTAGACATCAAACATTAGACACACCACTACTAGAATAACACATAAGATACATGGTAATAGTATACTTTCTGTATGGTCTAACTGTAGGTTAGGCCCGGTTACGTTAAACGTCAAACATTAGACATACCACTGCTGGAATAATACAAAAGAAAAATAGTAATAGTATACTTTCTCCATGCTCAAACTGAAAGTTAGGTTAGAGACCGAACATTAGATACACCACTGCTGGTGAATACAAAGTAATAGTATACTTTCTGTATGGTCAAACTGTAGGTTAGGTTAGACATCAAACATAACACACACCACTGCTGGATTAACACCCATAAGATACATAGTAATAGTATACTTTTTATGATATAACTGTAGGTTAGGTTAGGTTAGACATCAAACAAGATCCTTAGTAATTGTATACTTTCTCTATGGTTAAACTGTGGGTTAATTTTTGTCTATAGACTTCAATTATTAAAAAAATTTTTTTCGTATTATTGAATGTCAATAAAAAAATTGAATTATGAAATTATTTTCATTGTCTAGTTATTTGTAAATTGTGAAATACAACTTGTCTTCGAAAGAACAATAATAATAAATTCAATGGACGATGAATCTAGATATTTCATATTTAAAGAATGATATTATGTATCGTCTTAAGAAAAGAACTAGTCGAATAAATTGTTCAGTCAAATTTCAAGTTTTTATTAAAATTTTAAAATAATAAATTCTAAATGAGTTCTAGTTAAATTTTAACCAATTGACAACAATTAGTAGGTATACTTTAATGACGCAAAACTCGAAAACACGTACTCAAATTCAATTTCATTAAATTTTTTTAAGTATGTATACTATAGTTCAGAACAAAATTTATTCAATACATTCAAAATATATTTTGCATTTATAATCACATATGGTCATTTATAATCACATATTCCATTGGAAATATCATTTCAACGTAATCTATGCAGAATTGAAAAGTATTATTCAAAATACTGCATAAAAGTTACCAACAATGTAGGAAAATTTAGGTGATTCAAAATAACATCCAATATTGGATTTTATTCAGTAAAAGTATAGGGCGAGAAAAATAATTTCCATGGTATATACATATTTTTACTAAGGTGTCAAAAATAACCCAAAATTAGCAACACGTATTATGATTCTACACATGAACTTAAAAAGGGAGAAAGTAAGTGGTGATTACCGAAGTTTAGTACCATCATAAATCATACGGTGAAGGCTACCTCAAGGTGTGGTCTTTCTTAATATATCTGACGTCTCCATTAGATTTCATGCCAAAAGCCCCATGAGGAAGGTTTTTGACTTGATGTCTTCGCGCGAAATTGTTAATCGCATAAATTCACCCTTTCCATAAAGAAGGGTCAGACATTCTTCCAGAGGGGTATAAAAATGCAACTTTTAATTTAACAGTATTAGAAAGGCGGCACTAATTATGAAAAAGGTTGAAATTCATAAAATTCTTTAAAAACAACAAATCAAATTAACGCACCTAGAACATTTTCAGAGCAATTTTTTGAATTTTTTTGACCTAGTTTATTCTCCGAATCTAAAAGCATCTTTTGAATATTGTGAATATTTTTGAATATTGTGATCCACTCAATTTCCACTCAAATTGACCACTGTTTCGGAGTCTTGCCATAAAGTTTCACGAATAATGGATACTATAAAACATATAGTAACATAATGATAAGTAACATAAGTAATGATATAGTAACATAACGATGTCATATAACAATATGACATATAGCAAAAATATGACATATAGCAGTCTTTCAAAAGCTTGAATTATTGATACTATTTTCTATGAATGTGAGAAATATAGATATTGAGTATTGTTTAGTGCTATAATTTTATAAAAAGTTTTGATAACTTAAAAACTTTATGTGCAAGTTCAATCAATTGAGGAGAAATCTAACATTATTTATCATCGATAATCTGAAAAAATTCAGAAGATACTTGATGAAAATCTAAATACATAATTCAAATAAAACTAAGTAGTTTTTCGATTTTCACTATAATTAATCAAACATGACAATATCGTTTCGCCAAACAGTGGCTTCATCGGATGTTGATGATAAACTAAGCTATTACACCTTGCTATTACACATTGTAATAGCTTAGTTTATCATTAACATCTGATGAAGCCACTGTGTTGGCGAAACGATATTGTCATGTTTTGATTTAATTATAGTGAAAATCGAAAAACTACTTAGTTTTATTCAAATTATAACTCAATTCCATTTGAATTCATCAGAATTATTCTACTTTATAATATATTCAACAAGGAATTTCTGATATTGAAAAAATATTTTAGGATAGTGTATCACCTAAATTTAACATTGAATATCTAGATAAAGAGAAAGAATCTTCATCAGAAAAAATCAGAATGAAAATAAAGAGGAACTCAATCTGTAAAATACAATAACACAGTCACTGGAACGTTTTTCAAATAAGTGTCTTGTCAGAACGCAAAAATAGCTACTAATTTAAATAAAACTAAGTAGTTTTTCGATTTTCGCTTTAATTAATTCAAAAACATGAGAAGATCGTTTCGCCAACACAGTGACTTCATCAGATGTTGAGGATAAACTAATGAAGCCACTGTGTTGTCGAAACGATATTGTCAATTTTTCGAATTAATTATAGTGAAAATCGAAAAAACACTTAGTTTTGTTTAAATTATGTATTTAGATTTTGATCAAGTATCGGCCTAATCGATTAATTAATAGCTCCTAATTTGAAGACCTTTAAAAGACCACAGTATTTGAATTATTCTCTTGAAGCTACGATTTTCGTTCTCCACATTTCGCTCATTCAACAATTCTACCGTTACTCCATGATGAGAAATAACCAGCTCGAAATGCAACATATAAAAGCATGACATTATCAAAAATAAGTTAGATAAGTTTTTTGGTAGGAGTGAAATGGGGCCTAAAACGTTTCGGTTTCGACAAAAGATTTGATGAAAGGTTGAACCTAACTTGTATATTTCCAAAAATACACAAGGTTTTATCTGCGACTTCTTCTTGGCAACTAAATGATCGCCTATAAAATACGGTAACATTTCTTTCCGGTAGTCGATTGTAACAAAATCACCGTTCATTCACAGCTTCAGCTTAGTCGACTCGTAAAACTGCATCAATATCTTATATTTTTTGAGATTCAGTAGGGAGTTTCTATAAAACAGTGGAATCTGTGTAGCATTGACTTCTGAAAAATGAAAATAAAATTTTATCTCTAATTAAATTGAGCCTATTTTTTACTTATATCGTGTATTCGTTGTATAGATATAGAAAATAAATCGAGGAAATCTAATTAAATGAAGCTTTGGACTAATTGAATCATCTGTTTTTTATTGTTAACTGAAAAAATTGTCTGCCAAACCTCTCAATTAATTTTAATCCATCTCGTATAAAACCTTGGATAAAATAAACATTCATCTTCTACTCATAGTTGAAATTTAGCAACCTCTCTGGTGATCTCGGGATGGGTATGGTGATTGATGTCTTATTTGACAATCCAGCCTAAGTTTTTATACATAGTACAAACATTCATTGGACGATCTGACTAACATCATTATTTCTGCCTAATTATGGGGTAGGTCATCAGAAAATTGATTGAAGTTGTTTTTAATTGACTCTTTGGCATTAGTTCAACAATCTGCCATTATGAACAGAAGCGATTTCTTCCTAAATAAAATATAAAAAAATCAAAATTTTGTTAATTAGAAGTATGTCTGCACATAAACTATTGCGCAAATGATTGGAGAAATTTCAGTGCAAAATACAAATTGAAATTCTTGTGTCATATAAATCTTAGTTTAATTCGAAGGTGACATTTTGCAGGTACATTCTCTCTGTTATTGAATCAACTTGATATGAAAATATATTGGAGCGCATTACTTTATGTAAATCCAATTTAACGTAATTGGTGGTCAGAAAACATTGTTATAGGTTCCTCCTACACTTTTATTTGAAATTAAACCACGTTGCTCTTAACAATAGCTCCTTTTTCGGTCCTAAATTATTCTTCACGATTTTGAAATTGTATTTTCAGAAACTTCAGTTTTTTCATATTTATGGATATCAAGTCATTAACTTCTGAATTAATTGAGGAAAATTTTCGTTAATATGAACCTTATAATTATAACAACAGTTGAATATCACAACTGAGATACAGGAACATCATTCACATCCTAATCAGAAACGACTATTAACAGAAATTTATGATAATTTACAATAATTCCGAAATAATTACGAGAAGCATAATCAAAACAGAGGTAGAACTCGTTAGCAAAGGGTTGGAAAGTCAATTTTCAGTTGACGAACGTAGTGGGTGGTCAACCTCAGAGTTCCGCATATATGCCACGCCTATCGGCAAATATTCTAGTGATTAATGGAATTATTGGGACTTGATTGTTATTTATTTCATCCCAAGATCGAGATTAGCTCCTGAATTCGACACACTTTGATAAAAATATGTGCTTCTACCAGCTTTGAAGAACAGCAGTAGAGAGCAATGTTAAATTAAAAAAATGTGGCTGAAAATTGCATATATATATATATATATATATATATATATATATATATATATATATATATATATATATATATATATATATATATATATATATATATATATATATATATATATATATATATATATATATATATATATATATATATATATATATATATATATATATATATATATATATATATATATAAATATATATATATATATATATATATATATATATATATATATATATATATATATATATATATATATATATATATATATATATATATATATATATATATATATATATATATATATATATATATATATTATTTTGAAAGTTTTTAGCAATAACAGGCTTTTTTTGATATGAAAAAGTTTATTTTTGTTGACGTTACGTTGTTATATTACAACTTTGTCAAAACTAATGAATTAATTCATTAATAAATAATAATAATTCATTAGTTTTGACAAAGTTGTAATATACCAATGTAACGACAACAAAAATAAACTTTTTCATATCAAGAAAAGCCTGTTATTGCTAAAAACTTTTAAAATGAAATATCTTAAACAGGCAATAAATCAATTTCAAGATATATATATATATATATATATATATATATATATATATATATATATATATATATATATAATATATATATATATATATATATATATATATATATATATATATATATAAATTTATATATATAATTTATTCATTATAAATAAATTTATAATGAAATTTGAAAAATACGGTTATCAGTATACCTACTATTGATACTGAAATAAAAATGATTTTTAGTGTTTTTTTTAGAGTGGTTTTTTTTTGAACCAATAACTTTCAGTATTCTTGTTTTAAATTTTAAATTATTTGTCACCGATGTATTTTCACTTATATATATATATATATATATATATATATATATATATATATATATATATATATATATATATATATATATATATATAGTAAATACTGAGACTCTTAATCGAAATATCGAAATATTTCAAACAAAACTCTCAGGGAGCTGTCTACACAAATGCTGTCAACGAGAACGAACCCATCACTTTCGAGAGTGAATATTAAGAGCGTTTCGAAAAATTAATATATATATATATATATATATATATATATATATATATATATATATATATATATATATATATGTATGTTGAATAATCTTGGGAAGGAAGCAATAATACAACACAAAACGAAATAATATAAGTACTCTCTTTATTTATTTATCTCTTTATCATGAGCCAAAAAACATGGCACATTTAGGTAAGTCCAACACTCTAAGTAAAATTCACCTACACAAAGTGAGGTTAAAAGACAGGTTCATAAAGGATACATAAAAATGGATGGAGCTCTCTCTCAATTGTTTTCAGCGAAATTCCTAATGACATTTACAAAATTTTAGTTCTCACGTATTAGGTCAGCTTTTTACATAAATTCGTTCTCAATTAACTCTATATCTATATAGAGATCACATTGTTCATGTTCCACAAAGCCAGCGCTGCTATAATATCTTATTGAATAATTCGTTAAAAATTATCGAAAAAAAGTTGAAGTATAATTTCAAAAATATAAATGCGATTTTACATATACAAGTACGACGATATGAGCAGGATAACTATAAAATTCATTTTTTTTTAGTAGATTTCTCCATGTTTTCAGTATTCCTTCATGGTAACCTCTAGAAAGATAAAACCGAGCGTTTTTACTGTTGCAACCTAGATGGCATTAGTTCATCAAATTAGATGAAATTGTTCATAAACTAGAGTTGTAAAATGTAGTATCTGAATTGATAAGTACGTTTGAAGCTTTCAATGTTCTTTGTATTCATGTTTGTCCTATTGATTCATAAGGTTTGAGATTTAAATTATTTCATGCATTCGGCCCTACAATATATTTCTCTCTTCTGATTCATAAGAGGATTTTTAAGAGTTTCAAGAATTGAAGTCGAGCAATATCTTTTGTTGGACGTGACGCAACTGAAGAGTGTCTTGCAGTACGAAACAGTGACTGTCTTCCGTTTCCAATAATTGTGGCACAATATCCATATTCTCTAACACTTATTCCTTGAAAGTTAATGGAGGCACAACACTGTTCATGTCTCACATAGCCAACTCTGCTATAATATTCTTTCAAATATTTCGTGAAAATTATCGAAGGAAAGTTATAGTATACTTTTAATATTTTATACATATATAAACAAATGCATTCATTCAAAAGCTGGTTCATTCTTTTGATAATGATTTTGAATTATCTTGGTTTAGTGAAAAACTGAATTACTTCTTTACTTGTATAAACTCATACTTTTCTATTACTTTCATAGCCAAAATAAAATTATTGTGGCTAATTGAGATATTTCAAAATATATTACAAACGGTTGTGAAGAAAACGTTTATATCCTGAAAGAATAAATAGTGAAAAAGTATCATTTATTTCAGACCATCTCATGAAATATCAGCTCAAACTCAATAAAAGTGTGTCTGAACTCGGGGTTTGAAAAGATTGAAAACTAAAAGCAACTATTTATTAATATGAAAGCACGTGTTGACATATTGATAAATAACATTCTCAATACAAATGAAAACTCCATTTTGTATTTGGTTACCATTACACAAAATTTCAATCATGAAAATTTGATACATAACCTCAAAAAGAAATGTCAAATTTTTCCTTACTCAATCAGTATTTTACTTCTTCAAATTTGATTGCACCTATTTTTCATGTGTTCCAGTTACTTCACGCTTTTGTAAATATTGATAGGGTATTGGACTGTCATGTGCATTCCACCCTTGATAGTCCTGTACTCCTGATACCAAAATTCCTTTGTCGTGGCGTGTGTACGCAGAATCATCCTCAGGATTTCCAGTACTCCCAATAAACGATGATGAGGACTCACCATGAGGATGAACAATTTTCACACCAATTGTAGATTGAATTTCATTGGGTTTGTATACTGAATTAACATGTTCCTGGATAGGTTCTTGAATATATGCGGGATACTGGTATTGAATAGGTTGTTTATTAGCTTCAACAATAGCTTCTTGAGATGGGAAAGAACCATAGCTGTAATGGATTGGCTGATGTTCGGATTGAATTCTTGGATTAGTGGATGATAAGAAATAGGTTCAGCAATATGTAAAGATTCTTGTTGAGTTGGAACGTGATGATCGTTCTGGTTAGGTAAAAATTCATGACTATATGTTTCTTGATTCTGAGTGATACTTTCAACTTCATATGATGGATAGCTATGGTGACCAGCGACGTTACCAGATACAGAATGTGGTAAAGTGATAGGTTCTTGAATATGAGTAGTAGGTGCAGCGTTTTCCAGTATCTGATGATTATCGCCGAGTAGTGATATCAAATTCGAATCATCAAGAGCATTGACATAGTTTTCTGCATTGCCATCATACGATTTGAAGTAAGATTGTTCTAATTTATCACCATGTATTTCTGGGATGATTATTGGTGTGTTATGTAAATCTAACTGATGTTGTGATGGATGAACAGCATGTCCAAGTTTTTTCACGACAGCTCTGAACCCATGGTCATCAGCGGTATATTGAACAACTCTGGTCGTACCATCAGGTTCTAATAAACTGTATTCTCCCCGGACTACCCCATTTTCCCTCACTTCCCAGTGGGACTTATGATCGCCGGTATGAGGGTCAGATACTCCATATTCGAATTTGTAGTCTCTAGGTTTCTGAAAAAGTCAATGAATTCGAATGGAAATTGAGTATAAAAAAGTCTCGAGTTCGAATTTGATTTGAAAGATAATACGTACATTCATTCTCAACAGATATACATCCAATTACAAGGAAAAAATAACAAATTGTACACAAATAATTATAAATAAGAAAAAATTAAAGAAAGAACAAAAAGCAGAGTATAAGCGAAAATAAAATTGAAATAGTTATCTATTAATATTAATAAAATATTATCAATTAGAAAGCAACATATTGCATAAAGAATTAGTAATAAAAATTGAGAGGTTATACAAAAATACAAAAGAATATGGGTCATAGAGATAATAGAGAGATCTATCACACAGAGACACCTCTCACAGAAACAATTTCCGGAGAATCTCAACATTTCTAAACACATATAAGAGTAGTTACGGGCCTTTGGAAAACAAAATGCATAATACAAACACAATTCGTTTCATTTCATTACAAGATCGCAAATATATTGATATGAATTGAAACATTCAATCGAAATTTCAAAGGTTTCTCGGAGAAAAAAATTTCGTCAGATTCGCAAATATGATGGCAAATGGGATATACATTCTTGTTTTATTTCTGAAAATTTTGTACTAAACCCTTAATTATTTATTTCCCTTTTTCTGTACAATAATTGAAGAATATTGAAAGTTGAAAATTAATGGTCACAAATTGGAGTAAATTTTGTCACCAGACTATTATTTCTATGTCATTCCGTATAAGTGTTACAGATTAGTGCCAAAAAATCAACCAAACGATTTAGTGAAAGTTCAATATTACTGAATACGTACTTATACTGGAAGTAGAACAACCTTAATTTGAATATTTGTAATTCGGATAATGTAGTTCATTGCAAAATAGATCGTAATTGGTGCTAAAATTCAAGAATTTCATTGTTATAGATTTATGGAAATAAGACCATAAAGAGCATATTTATATACAATATTTAAAGTATACTATAACTTTATTTCGATAATTTTCTAAAAGATTTTTTTTTTCAAAAGAATAATATAGGAGAACTGGCTGTATAAAATATGAAAAATGTGATGTCTCCATTATCCTTCGAGGGTAAATGTTAGAGAATATTGATATACATTCATTGAGTAAATTCAGTGGAAACGCAGGACAGTCACTCTTATGTGGTACAAGGCATTCTTCAGTGGCGTCATGTCCAACAAACGAAAGGCATAAGTCAGAGGACAGAAATATTTTGTCGTATCCATGTATAATGCATAGATTACTACACATCTCAAACCTTAGGAATCGATAGAAAAAACGTTAAAGTATCTTATTGAAAGTTTCACAGTCCTTGTCAATTCAGCTATTACATTTTACAACTCCAGTTTATTTTTACATGCATACGACTCCATCATATATTTCTGTATTCTCAGTCATAAGAGGATTTTTGAGAACTGAAGGCGATGCCTTTCCTTTGTTGGACGTAACGCAACTGAAGAGACATTGTAGCACGAAACAGTCTTTCGTTTCCAATTGATGTAGGCAACGATTTCAATATTCTCTAACATTTATCCCTTGAAGAATAACGGAGACATCAAATTGTTCATGTTTCACATAGCCAGCTCTGCTATAATATTCTTTCGAATAATTCGTAATAAATTATCGATAGAAAGTTATAGTATACACTTTTAATATTGAACTTTCATTTTCGTTTATTAGATATATATATATATATATATATATATATATATATATATATATATATATATATATATATATATATATATATATATATATATCGCCTTTGCAGACGATATTGCTATCATCACAGACAACAGAACCGAAGCCATTCTCGCCGTTGAAAAACTACATGAAATTGCGCAGAAAACCGGGTTACAAATTTAAATTTCTATTAATAAAACCAAATACATAGAAAGAAAACCAAAAAATGAATCTTCTCCCATCGCAAGACATGGTGAAGTTCTACAAGTCGTCCATTTTAAATATTTCGCAGAAGTTATACAGTCCTCAGGTTCAAACCGAATCGCTAATAAACAGAGAATCACCGAGCTCCAAGCTCCAAGGTCCTACAAGCTAACTTAGGCTTAATATAACAAAAAGTGCATTTCGAGAGGCTCTAAATTGACGCATTACAACACAACGATTCTTCCAGAAGCAATCTACGCATCTGAAACGATGGTCATTGAAGGTCATTCAAGAATTCGAGAAATGGAAGAAAAAACCGAAAAATTCTTAAAAAGATTTACGGACCAATCAATAGAAACAGCATTTGGATGAAAAGACTTCAGAATGAACTTTATCAAAGGACAAATACGATAACGGTAGAAATCAGAAAACGACGAGCTAAGTTCTATGCATATGTCTACAGAATGAAACAGTCCAGAATACCGAACGAACTACTCGATATAATTATGAAGAATAAATGTGGAATAGAGTGGCTAAAAAAGACCAAAAGGATCTACAACAAATCAATATAAAAATCTCGAAGATCGCACTGACTGTCGCTAAAATCGCACATGTGAAGTTTGAGCAAAAATCAAATCGTCAACCTGGAATAAAATGGAAAGATGAACAAAAGAAAGAGCATTCACAGAGGATGAAGCGTTTTTGGGGGCAAAAACGATGAAAAAATATTGCAAATTCAAGTTCCATCGCTATATATATATATATATATATCAACCATATGAATATATATATATATATAGTCAAAACGCATCCTCAAAAAACAAAAGCCAATTTGAAAAAGTGAGTTATTTTGCTCTTTACCCTTCAATTACCCTTGTAATTTTCTATTTCATTGTTGAATTTGTCATGAGCCAGAAACGACCAAATATAGTTGATGGTCCCCAAGTTGAAATCTTCTGTTGGTAATGGTAAACAACGGCTTGCAAAAACGATTAAAAACCACAGAATCTTACAGTGTGCCAAGTTTTGAATGTTTATATTACTTGAAAACTGGACTATCATCAATATCTCAAAAGGTTGATATTGATAGTTGATTGCCTCAATATATAAATATATATGACACATAACATTAATATTGTTAGAAATGAGGGACTAAAGTGCACGAATTCAATTCTTTTCGTTAACCGTGAAAATTGACGTTAAAAATTGTAAACTTGTAGCAAAATATTTAACCTAAATGATCTTTATCTCAAAGTTCATTATTTGTAACAACAGCAAAGATATAAAGTTTTTTACTTTCACAGTTTGTTGCTGAAAATATCAATTTCAATTTGCATTATTGACAGTCAAGAAAACTGTTAAAAAAAAAGAATATTTCTCTGAAATTATAATTATATGAATTTTTTACTCACATAATCTTCGTATGATGAGGCATATTCTCCATCAACATTAAAGTGTAATCCTTCCGGATGACCTAGGTTCAAGGAACTTGCCACGCCAAATCCCAGAATTAACACCTAAACACAAAACACAAAAAATGAGGACATTCCACAACCTGTTACAGTTCGATTCAAAATTAAGTATCTTACTAACCAAAAACATTGTCATGGAGAAACTTGAATGATTACTGATAAATATTTCAACTTATGTAACTCAACACTAATTCAATAGTTCGTTCTGTCTACCTTTTATAGATTATATGCGGCAATTGGGAAAATTAGAACGTATTTATAAGTCTGCTAATTATGTTCAAATCAATTCACAATCACATATTTAGAATATTCATATTGTAATGAAATGACTATTGCGTAGTATTCATATGAAATATTGATGAAAGGATGATATGCTTCATATATTAAGGAAAATACATTTTTTCCAATGTTCTTAGCGACGTGAATTGAAAATTTTTTTCAATGAGTTTCAGTTTGAACCTTCAACAAAATTTTAAATTGCCTTGTAATATACCCAAATTCTGAAGATATCCAACTATATCTCAGTTAATTCATTATTTTCGCATTAGAGTGTTATATCTATTTACTCCAGAGATGTTTAGCTGAGAACAGTTTTGCAGAACTGTTTATCATTTCAATTCTCTATATTGATTCAAAGTTCCAATTAGATATGATATTTGCATTACAATAAATCATCCACTAGGTTAGGTTAGGTTAGGTTAGATGAGAATAAAATAAATACCATAATTAATATTATGGTAATTATGTTACCTACTCACTCCTCTTGTATGAGGATGCGTTTCCTGAGAAGGTCATTGCCGATTTTAACGTCACTGTAGGAGTTCATGCGGGATGGTACACAGAGGAGCTAGCGAGTATGCGTGACGATCTTAAATTGTTGTCGAGTATGTATGACGGATATGGATCTGAGCATCTCCGTTATGTTATGTTATGTTATGTTATGTTATGTTATGTTATGTTATGTTATGTTATGTTATGTTATGTTATGTTATGTTATGTTATGTTATGTTATGTTATGTATATTATGTTATGTTATGTTATGTTATGTTATGTTATGTTATGTTATGTTATGTTATGTTATGTTATGTTATGTTATGTTATGTTATGTTATGTTATGTTATGTTATGTTATGTTATGTTATATTATGTTATGTTATGTTATGTTATATTATATTATGTTATGTTATGTTATGTTATGTTATGTTATATTATGTTATGTTATGTTATGTTATATTATGTTATATTATGTTATGTTATATTATGTTATATTATATTATGTTATATTATGTTATGTTATATTATATGTTATGTTATGTTATGTTATGTTATATTATATTATATTATGTTATATTATATTATGTTATGTTATAATATGTTATGTTATGTTATGTTATGTTATGTTAT
The DNA here is from genome assembly GCA_030704895.1 of Henosepilachna vigintioctopunctata. NCBI lineage: Eukaryota > Metazoa > Arthropoda > Insecta > Coleoptera > Coccinellidae > Henosepilachna > Henosepilachna vigintioctopunctata. The sequence goes on from JARQZJ010000067.1 coordinate 3,191,466, forward strand.
GTTATGTTATGTTATGTTATATTATGTTATGTTATGTTATGTTATGTTATGTTATGTTATGTTATGTTATGTTATATTATGTTATGTTATGTTATATTATGTTATGTTATGTTATGTTATGTTATGTTATGTTATGTTATGTTATGTTATGTTATAATATGTTATTTTTTGTTATGTTATGTTATGTTGAGTTATGTTAAGGTATAATATGTTACGTTATGTTATATGATGTTACGTTACGTTATGTTATAATATGTTATGTTATGTTATGCTATGTTATGTTATGTTATGTTATGTTATGTTATGTTATATAATATGTTATGTTATGTTATGTTATGTTATGTTATGTTATGTTATGTTATGTTATGTTATGTTATGTTATGTTATGTTATGTTATGTTATGTTATGTTTTGTTATGTTATGTTGAAAACGAAATATAAATTGGCTATAAAAACCGCTAAAATAGAGGCAAATGACGTTGCAATTATGAAATCGGTTAATGAAACCTAATGTAGTATGATCAACTAGAAAAGAAATATTTCGAAGTTTAAGCAGAAGATTCCAATCGATGCGGATGAGTTTAGTAGTTATTTTTCATCTGTTCCACAAACAATTTTGGATTCACTTCCCGTGCAAGATGACAGTGCAGAGGAGTTATTTTTCAAAAAGTTGCCCAACAACCTTCAACACTCATTAAGTGAAGTAATCTTACATCGAATTGGGGATTTGTTATGTCGCTGAAAAACAGTAGGTCTTTATGGTCTCTCGATTGCTTTTATAAAAAAAATATTTATATTATTGTGTATCCGCTGACCACACTTGTTAATAGATGTATCAATGACGGAATTTTCCCTGATTGCTCGAAATTATCCAAAACAATACCACTTTATGAAAAAGGGGATGCTAAGGAAGTTTTGAGTTATAGGCCTATCTCGTTGGTGCCGGTATTTTCAAAGATCGTTGAAAAATTCCTGGGTAATCAGATTTCGAAATAGTTCGAAGAAAACAATTTTTTTCCGATTGTCAGTTTGGATTTAGAAGAGGAAAGTCTATATGTGATGCTGTGGTTGAGTTTATCAATCATATAACGCAGTGTTTCGAGTATGGGACTTGTTCGCTATCGTTATTCCTTGACTTGACTAAGTCATTCGATTGTGTGCACCATGATACTCTCCTATGGAAGCTTGGTCAGTATGGTTCAAATTGCAGTAGTGCCAATATAATGAGATCTTTTCTAAGTGATAGAAAACAATCAGTTTTCTGTGAATAATAATTTGTCAAAGTTTTCAAGTGTTGGTGTTGGTGTTCCTCAGGGTCGATTCTGGGTCCACTTCTTTTTTTGATATTTATGAATTACCTTCCAGATTACTTGATTTGGTGGGTTAATATGTTTTTTGCTGATGATGCGACCATATGGGTGGCTTGTAAGGACCTCTCGGAGACTGATCATTTGTTTGAGGATATAAATTTGAGTGCTATGAGGTCGTGTACGGGAAATGAGCTGTGTATGAATGATGAGAAGACAAAGAAGGTTATTTTCTCCCTGAAGCGCATTGAAACAAAAAACTGCAAGTTCCTTGGATCTCACCTGGACTCCAGACTCAACTGGAATGTACATGTTGACTATTTGTGCTCGGAACTGGGAAAGAGCATATATATGTTTTGCGAAGTTTATCATCTTCTGTTTTCCAGGATGTGCTGAAAACGGTATATTATGCACTTTGTGAATCGCATCTAAGGTACGGAATTTTGGTGTGGGGAAGCAAGCTGTGGATGCTTCCGAAGAATATTCAGGTTGCAGAGACGAGCGGTTCGGATAATTGATAATGTCAATTATCGAGATTGCTGCAAAATTTCCTTCAGCAAATTGAACATCCTCACTCTTCCTGCCATACCTCTCGAGGCCCTACATATGCACATACAAAATTAGCTGTCTGGAGGTTGAATAACGATATACATTCGTTTAATACTAGAATAAGTAGGAATGTCCATATTCCTTTCTCTAGATTAGAGAAATCGCATGGTGCTCGAGATTTTATATCACCCAGATTGTATAATGAAGTAGGTATCTCTTGAATTTCGTCAAAATTCTCTCAAAGATTTCAAACATAAATGGGAAAAAATTCTGTTATGTAATGTGATATAGTACCAATCATTTTTTTGTGAAATCAGTACCAATGATTTTTGAAATTGGATCGCTATGTGTTTTTAGGTGATCTTTAAATTTTGTTTATACATAATTTATCTGTTGTTTGTGGTTATTTCTGTTTCATCGAAATGTTGACTTGTGCATATACAAATGTGTCAGACTCCAATAAATGCTTACTTACTTACTCAATAGGTGGTGTAAAGCGATACCCCCGTATATCCTTTTTTGAGTTTTTCTATTTCCTCAAGGTGTTTCTCCTCTCTCCACGATACATGTATTTGGTTTCCTTCGTCCACACTTTTCCTTGGTTTAAGCATTTAGAGTTATCCAACGTCAGTTTGCTCCTCCGTTAGAAATATTTCTTCCTTTCAAAAAGCGAAACGAGTAGGTCAAAAATACTGTAGTTCTATGCGGGACAAATATCTAAATACTATGGAATGTGTCACAATTTATTTGTTGCGATTTTGGTTTCGCCATATCAACTAATTCAATTAGAACTCATGTATCTTTTCAATAACTTTTCTTAACGAAAACTGCTCTCAGAAATATCGAAAAAATCTTTCAAAAATATTGATTATATTTAAATTGCATATTGACACTTAATAACCGTCCGTCACTTTATAACTGTAGTAAGCAAAAATGATTATAGTTTACGTATTTGGGAAATACTTCATACTTAAACATACCATGACCATAAATAATTTAATTCAATATTTTTATTTCTATCAACAAAAATAATCGACATTAATTTCATCACCTAACGTTTCTATTAGTTGTCAACGCTGCCACCCAGAAGTTGAATTCGGTACTACATATTACTTCTCTCAGAATTTTAACAATGAAAAAGATAAGAATTACAAGGCATTGCAGGTTCTAGGTGAAAAACGTATTAATTCATCAACATGATGAATAAATATGTAAAGACTGAGATTGAATTCTCGCTTAACTCTTGTTGAAACATAATAAAGTATTAAATTAAACTGTTGGCTAATTTTTTACGATTATATTTAACAATATGAATTTGTCAACATGTTTCGAGCGTGAGCTCATTTTCAGGATTAAAATACAGTAAGGAACGAACAACAAATTTATATCTATACAATGGATGTGAGGAGGGAGGAAAATTGAAAATCTAAGCGTTCATTTACGATGTCTTCTTTTTCTTCCATAAACTGCATATTTCAATTGCCTCTAAAAGGTCTAAACGTTTGCTTTTATTACCTGCGTGTAAGCACTTGGTTTTCTCAAAGTCTATAAAGTGATTAGAGTTAATACAATGTTCTGAGAATCCAGTTTTATTAACATTGTACAAAATCGACCTTTTATGTTCGTCAACCAGAGTTTTTATTCTTCTTCCTGTTTGGCCGATATAAAACGCTGGACATTCATTACAAAAAATTTTATAAATCCCGCTTTTGTCTTCAACATTTATCTTTTCTTTATTACTCACTAAAAGTGACTTAATATTCCTTTTGTTAGTACAAATTGTTTTTATCTCTTTTTTCTTTAATCTTTCGCAAATTTTTTCGCATGGAAACTTAAAGATAATCTTATAAGAAAAAAGCAACGGAAAATTCTTTTAAATGCAATTTATCCATCCCAAATTATAAAAGCGAACAAAATTATCATTTTATTAATTTCATTCCTCAATTCAGAACCCGGATTTCTGCGCAATTTGATGTCGTTTTTCTACTTCGAAAATGACATCATTGCGCATTCATCAGTTTCGTTGTCTGTGATGATAGCAATATCGTCTGCAAAGGCGAGACATTTGACATTTATTCGATTATCGCTTTTGATACCTTTCGTATGCCCTTCACATGGAGATCCCATTCCCTAATGATTTTTTCCAAAACAATATTGAAAAGGATTGTCAAAAGTCCGCCCCCCTGCACCACGACAGTTTTGATTACAAAGAGATCTCATTGTTCGCCCAAGAATTTTACTTTGGAAGTTGTACCTGTGTATGTCTAATTTTCCGGGTTTTTCGATCGATCCCAAATTCTTTCATGATTTCAAAAAGGGTTTTGCGATCTACAGTATCATATACTTTCTTGAGTTACGAATGCTTTAAACTTCATTTCAACAGGGGCTATTCTTAGAATAGGACGATTTCAAACCTAAGAAACAGATTTATATGTATCTAGTCATATACCTCGATGAAAATTCTGTGGTAATATTCCTATATTGTTATTTTTTTGACTAGCACACTTGATAACTGGGTGATAAATAAACTAAAACAGTCAATAATTTTTCCAATTCCCTCGGATGAGGAGCATAGGAGCATATGTATAAAATTTAGCTCAATATTGATTATTGTGAATTGAACACTTCCTTTTGATTTGTCTAGATTATAAGTTGATTATAGAATTATTCATTTACCAACTGAATTCTCAGCAATAATTGGAACTGAATAATAGTTCAACAAATACCTACAATACCGAACTATTTTCAAACGAAGAAAGTATTGTTATCTACAAAATACAATGATATACATAATACTTTAAGCAGACTAATTCAAACTAGTTAGTTACAATTGATTGATCACAGGCATTTCATCAAATCAATTTATGACGAAACAATCGATTGAGTTGTGTTCTGTCAACATTACATTCGGTCAGCATTTTGTTTTTAAACCGCAAAATATTATCGAAATCATTTCATGTTGCATTTTCCTACCTAACCTACAAAAGTGCAATGAGTTAGTATATAAGTGGATTTAATTTTTGGTTTTACATCAGTCGTGAGTTTACACAAGTACCATGAGAACTTTTATTGTAAGTGAATTATTTTCAATATCTGCACTTTAGTATTGACGAATAGGATAAATGCCCGTGTTGTCTTAACAGTATATCTATGTATGTGACTACTGAAGACAGCTTGGTTTAGAATCGAAAATAATAACAAATATTTATCAAGTTCTTGGAATTCATATTTAAATAAATCGTGAGCTGTTGTAGTTTCTTCTTTTCTTTCTGTCGATCAGGTTGAAGAGGTTACAAGACAGTTCAGTCTTATCGTATCGAAAAGATGAAAACATAAAAGACTATAACATACAATTTTTCCATTGCAGGTTTTGTTGGTGGTTTCTTGCCTTGCATTAGCACTTGCCAAACATGAGGAAGGTCATGTAAGTACTTAAATACTATCATTTTAGCAAGTTTCATTTTCTAAAAGACGAAATTTGGCTTGTTTGATCAATACATACATATGAGTATATATATATATATATATATATATATATATATATATATATATATATATATATATATATATATATATATATATATATATATATATATATATATATATATTTATATATATATATATATATATATATATATATATATCTATAGATATATAATTATATATGTGTGAAATTGTGTAAGTTTTAAACATTTGACGCATCTAAACAAAAGACGGAAAGGAAAGTTTCCTTCACATTCATCAAATTCTTTTTACAATTTCATATCTACTCAATTTTCAAGTACATAAATAACATATTCTCAGGAAATGCATAATTTAACATACCTACATAAGAAAACACCATTATTTTTCATTCGTCTATATATTTTGATGAGCTAGGAATCTCGTGACAAAACGTCTACTCAAAAGAGTGTAATATAAAAGCCTGCAAAATTACTATAATGTTCGCTATAGTAATCACCGAATACAGAATACTATTACTGCATGTTTTATATTTATCTGTTATAAAATAGCAAAGTCAGTATTTTGAGATATTTATTTTCTAATATACCCGTTATTTTGTCCCAGATGCTTAAAAATTTTGGAACTGTGTATTGAAGTAGAACCATCTTGCTACCCTCTTGAGATGATACTATATGAAAAAATTGTACACACTCGTATGATTTGATGACTTTAAAGAGATTGATAGGTCAAAAATATTTCATTGTTTTCATTCAATTATCCTCATATAGTATAGGAGGTATTATAATTATGTAACCGAATAAGTTCAGAGTAAGTTTTTGAAACCCTAATTGCGAAAAACTCATAAAATAATCCTCTTTCCTATTTTGCAATTGGCAATATCCTCATGTATGATTTTCAAGCGTAATTTCTTCAAAATATTGTAACAAATTTCACAAGAAATATCGACTGATTACTAATTCAACAAATTCAAACTTATACATTATATCTCCGATTGATATTTACTAAAAAATCTTCGTTCAAGGCACCAGCTCACTATAAGTTCGAGTACGGTGTTCACGATCCCCACACTCATGACGTCAAATCCCAATGGGAACATAGAGACGGACACCATTTAACAGGCGCCTATAAAATGAAGGAGGCTGATGGAACCGTTAGAGTAGTCGAATACGTTTCTGATCCTCATGGAGGGTTCCAAGCTGTAGTGAAAAGAATTGGCTACGCGAAGCATCCAGCCCATTACGGTCACCATAAAGGTCATGGAGGAGAAGGTGGAGAAAGTTACGTAGGTGTTACTCACTGGGGCCAAAAACATTAAGACTTGATAACAGAAAACCAAAGAATTGTTACGAATTTTGTGTTATATTTTAAATATATATTTTCAAATTATAATTTCGAGTATTGTTCTTTACCTATATATAGTACTATAATTTTGAAACAATTTGAGAAATTTACTCATCAGAAAAATTATTTATTAAATCAATATATGTTTTGAACTGAAAACGCATCGAAAAAATTTATAGATCCATATTTCAAGAGCTACTAAAACAACCAAAGAGAAGGTTTGAAAATTAAGATTGCATTGGAACATATTCTCAAATTATATCTGCCAAAACCACTTCCATTTGGGAGAACATTTTATATACTGTTCTAGGACACCTCAGGGTTTTATTCTTGTATCGATATTTTCTCTGATTATCATAATAGTTCATCTATTTGAAGTAATTTAGTTAAGGATCTTTTAAGTTAACTTCATCTTGTAGCAAAGTTTATGGTTCCATCGTCCGCAATTCAAGACTGTTCTCAAATTTCTCAACACTCTTCCGTTTATTTAGTGCCCTAGTGAAAAGCAAACTTGAGTATGGCTGTCTTGATTGGCGACCAATATAAAATTGTCACATAAACTGCCTGGAGGCACTACTGAGAGGTTCCTGCAATATATTCTTGTATCGGAGATCCAATATCAAAAAAGTTGCAGACACTTTCAAAAATTTGAGAAAAAAAGGAACAGAAAAAGAAAAGAAATCCAAATAATTCAGAACATTTCGTTCGTGTTATTTTAGGGAGAGATTATAATCCGTAAAGGCCAATTTGGTGTGGATGGTTGAATTTTTTATTTGAATACTCGAAAATGAATTCTATGTTGACATGAAGTTGAGATGAATTTAAGATCTTCTGCCATTTACTGACCGACGACATGCACATCGTTGACAAGAAAACGTTAGATTCCAGGTTTTTGTGATTTAATTGAATGATCTTGTTCGTATTAAATTAATATTGAAACTAATACTACAATTCGACAAGTTACTTTTGGTAGCCACATTTCTGGTGAGTTTTCCCAATCTGCATTAACGCAGAAAATATGTCAAATATATGGTATACATAAATACATAGTTTTATTATTATTTTTAAGATTGTTCCCCATGCAGAAAGCGATTGAACTTGAATTCACAATTATTAGGACCTTTGCTTCATGATTTTTGCTTCCCAAAAACGCTTCATCCTATCTGAATGCTCTATCTTCCGTTCATCTGTCCATTTTATTCCAGATTGTCGATTTGATTTATGCTCAAACTTCACATGTGCGATTTTATAGCAAAATTCAGTGCGATCTTCGAGATTTTTTATATTTATCTGTTGTAGATCTTTTTTGATCTCTCTTAGCCACTCTGTTCCGCATTTACTCTTCATAATTATATTGAGTAGTTTCTCCGATATTCTAGTCTGTTTCACTCTGCAGACACGTGCATAGAGCTTTGCTCGTCGTTTTCTGATTTCTTCCGTTATTGTATTTGTGTTTTGATAAAGTTCATTCTGAGGTCTTTTCATCCAAATACCGTTTTTATTGATTTTCCAGTCAATCTTTCTAGGAATTTTTCGTTCTCGTTTTTCTATTTCTCTAATTCTTGAATGACCGTCAATAACCATTGTTCCAGATGCGTAGATTGCTTCTAGAAAAATCGTGTTATAATGCCTCAATTTGGCACCTCTCGAAATGCACTTTTTGTTCTAGTATGCCTATGTTAGCTTGTAGGTTCTTTGCAGCTTTGGTAATTCCCTGTACATTAGCGATTCAGTTTAAACCTGAGGACTGTATAACTTCTCCAAGGTATTTAAAATGGCCGACTTGCAGAATTTCACCATGTTTTGTGATAAGAGAAGATTCAATTCCTAGTTTTCTTTCCACGTAATTGGTTTTATCATAAGAAATTTGTAAACCGGTTTTCTGCGCACTTCATGTAGTTTTTCTACGGCGAGAATGGCTTCAGTTTTGTTGTCGGTGATGATAGCAATATCGTCTGCAAATATATATATATATATATATATATATATATATATATATATATATATATATATATATATATATATATATATATATATATCGAATGTTTTTAGCAATAACAGGCTTCTTTTAAGATGAAAAACTTCATTGTTGTAGACGTTTTTCATATTAAAAGAAGCCTGTTATAAAAACAATCGAAATGAACTATATATTTTAAATATATATATATATATATATATATATATATATATATATATATATATATATATATATATATATATTCCTTCATATAAATATGATTGTTCGATGTCTGCTTTATGTTTCGATGGATAATTTGAAGAACGGTAAGAAGTAATTGTTTCGCAATTCAAAGTAGAAGTAGAGTAAAAAATTTATTGAGATAAAAAAGTTGATTGCGTATATTAATGTTGGAATCCCCAATGCGTGACACCTACGAAACTGTCACCTCCATGGCCTCCTTTATGATGCCCGTAGTGAGCTGGATGATGAGCATGACCTATCATTTTAACAACAGCGTTGAACCCAGAGTGAGGACCGGCAGTGTATTCCACCAATCTGATCGTACCGTCAGCTTCTTTCAGAGTATAAGCTCCCTTCACGTCTTTGCCGTCTCTGTGTTCCCATTGCGATTTGACATCATGAGTATGGGGTCATGTACACCGTAGTCAAATTTGTAATGAGCTGGTGCCTGAGAACAAACATTTCATATAACATATAAAGGTTGTTTTTTTTAGAGGTATACAACTTTAAATTGCAGTAAAACATCGATGGAGCATTCGATTGATAAGAATTTTTTTTTATTCGAAAGATCATCTTGTGGCATTACATTTTCAATATGATTTCTGGAATACGACCGCTACGGCTGGCTCGGATGTAGTCCAATCTGGACTTCCAATTTTCGAAGACTTTTTCCAACATTCGTGGCTGAATATCGGCAATAACACGGCGAATATTGTCTTCCAAATGGTCAAGCGTTTGTGGCTTATCGGCATAAACCAATGACTTTACATAGTCCCACGGAAAGTAGTCTAGCGGTGTTAGACTAGCGGAGGCCAATTCATATGTCCAAAACGTGAAATTAGGCTCTATACCGATCACCATTGACTGTAACGATCTGGCCATCATCGTTTTTGAAGAAGTACGGACCAATGATTCCACCAGCCTATAAAGCGCACCAAATAGTTAGTTTTTCTGGATGTGTTTTGACATACACTTGAACGGTGTTTTGACATACACTTGAGTTATCTTCACTCCAAATGCGGCAGTTTTGTTCGTTGACGTAGCCATTCATGGACGATTTTGTCGACGATAAAATGGACGTAGTGCGCGATACGTATTCCTCACAGAACCACTATTTCCGGAATAAAATTCCACTATTTGCAAGCGTTGTTCATGCGTGAGTCTATTCATGATGAATTGCTAAACCAAACTGAGAAAAAATCACTTCTCAGCTGTTAAATCGGTCGCCATCTTCAACAGTAAAGCCAACTTGAATTTCTATACCTCTAAAAACAAACAACCGTTATGAGCGTCTATCTATTGGCCGAATAGTCATCTGCTTTGTTAAGCAGTACCAGTTATATCTGATGGAGGGTAGGAATTACATATGAAACAAATAATTTTTTCCCACAAAAAACCAATGAGTCAAGAATATTATGAGAAAAAAATTTTGCGGAACATAAAAGCAAATAAGTTGAGTAACGCATGTAAAATATAACATTTTGGTTGAACGAAAATGAAAAAAAAAATTAATAACGGCGAACAAAACCTTTTAACCCACAAAAGGATAGTATCAGAATAATATTTGCCCGAAAGTCAAAAAACATAATAGGGATATCAAAATTATATAAAAAATAAATGTGATGTTTTCAGGGGAAAAAAATGTATCAGTATGAGAGATAAAAGAACAACTATAATTAAGTATCAAGTGGCAATGAGAGAAAAACGAAGAAAGTAACACCGGAAAAAGCACGAAGCAAATAAGAAAAATCAATACAAAACGGAAAAAGAGCCGAAGCAGTTGGCTTGAAAGTTGGTACACACCAACACTCCGAAAACATCTCCAGAAAAATCTAATAAGAAAAGCGAAAAATCAACTTATAACTTACATGATGAGCCTCGTTGGCAAATACTGCGACCGTCACGGCACAAAGTACAATCTGAAAAAACGTTTGAACAATTAGAAATAACTCCGAATAATATGTATACGCACTTCATTTGTCATAAATAATTGTCTGCAAAATTGTACTGGTACTTACATAAAGACTGAACATGATGCTGAATTAACTATCAAGATTTAATCTCAGAATGATAACGAAAATATTTTCAATTATATTTATACACCCAATTCTTGAAAAAAACTTATGAATGTTAGTGAATTACTCAATATATTCGCAGACCAAATCAATCTATCTCCACGAAATTGAGTTGCTTTCACAATATCGAATCACTTTTGATTATGTTTAGACTATATCTACTCTATTCAAAGTATTTTTGGGAAAAGAAGAAATATTATCACAAATTTGGATACTCTTCAATTGATTTCATTTCAATAATTCTAATGATTTTTCTGTTGTATTTCTTGAAAAAGTATCTGAGTGGTTTGTTCCATTTGTTTGATGAACTACCCATGTCATTGATGGGTTGTATATCAAATTAATCATATTTATTCATTATATATATTCATGTCATTAGAGAAAATAATCAATTTTTTCAATATACCAGAATATGATGAAGTAAAATTGTAGCTATACCTAGAGATCCAACATAATAAAACTTGAATTATATCAAATTGACTCATATTTTCGTATTTCATTGAAAAACGTGTTTGAGATATTATACGAATTCTGAAAAATTAAGTGAATTATTCCTTCATAACATAAATAAAATTTTTCGTAATTGAAATGTTAAGTGAATGTTCGATGTGATGAAAAATTTCAAACTAAAGTGATATAATTGTTGAATAATTTCTTGGCTAGAAGCCCCCTTGAAGGATAATAGTCGCCTCACAGGCGAAGTACTTTTTTCAAATCTTCCAACCCGGAGAGTAAAAACGCAGGTTCGTACAACTTGAACTTGGCTACGCCGTTCTGAGGAGAGCCAATTAGCTCGAAACACGTGTCAACGGCTGCTACTAATTGCGGGATATGCTGACCTTGTCTACTTTTGATTGAAATTTTCCCCTGCGTTGAACATTATTCATAATGGGTGTTTTTTTTGAGGTATAGAATTTAAATTGCAATAAAACAATGATGGATCATTCGATTGACAAAAATTTTTTCAATCGAAAAATCATCTTGTGGCATTACATTTCAAATATGATTTCTGGCATATGACCGCCACGGCTGGCTCGGATGTAGTCCAATCTGGACGTCCAATTTTCGATGACTTTTTCCAACATTTGTGGCCGTATATGGGCAATAACACGGCGAATATTGTCTTCCAAAAGGTCAAGCGTTTGTGGCTTATCAACATAGACTTCACATAGCCCCACAGAAAGTAGTCTAGCGGTGTTAAATCACAAGATCTTGAGGCCAATTCACAGGTGCAAAACGTGAAATTAGGACGGTCACCAAATGTGTCTTTCAATGAATCGATTGTGGGACAAGCTGTGTGACATCTTGCGCCGTCTTGTTGAAACCACATCTCCTGGACATCATGGTTGTTCAATTCAGAAATGAAAAAGTTAGTAATCATGGCTCTATACCGATCACCATTGACTGTAACGTTCTGGCCATCATCGTTTTTGAAGAATTACGGAGCAATGATTCCACCAGCCCATAAAGCGCACCAAATAGTCAGTTTTACTGGATGTAACGGTGTTTTGACATACACTTGAGGATTATCTTCATTCCAAATGCGGCAGTTTTGTTTGTTGACGTAGCCATTCAACCAGAAGTGCGCTTAATCGCAAAACAAAATTAGTACGCGATACGTATTCTGCACAGAATCATCATTTTCGAAATGAAATTGCACTATTTGCAAGCGTTGTTCAGGCGTGAGTCTATTTATGATGAATTGCCAAACCAAACTGAGAATAAATCACTTCTCAGCTGTTAAATCGGTCGCCATTTTCAACAGTTGTGCCAACTTGAAGTTCAATTTTTCTAAAAAAAAACACCATTTATATTGTATAATTTCTCGGCTAGAGGCATCCTTGAAGGATAAATAGTCGCCTCACGGGCGAAGTAGTTTCTTCAAATTTTTCAACCCGGAAAGTAGAAAGCAGTAGCCTAAAATATGTCGTCTTCTTTCAGTGGAGAGTCTGTTAAGACTGGATAGAAGTCGAAATAAAATAGGTAATTGATTATCCAGTATTGAATATATGAAAAATTCATCACATGAGTGTAGCTCTCTTGCAATAAAAACCCTTCAATAAGTCTCTTGAATTATTGAATAAGGATTTCTAACATGAAGAGGTAACTTGTTATAAAATTTAAAACAATCGGAATTCTGACCATTCTGTGATTTGCCCAGTCTGCACCATCTTGCACGTAGATCGTGTTTGTTTCTTCTGTCATATATGTGAAAATCTGCATTTGACCTCACACGTTTTTTTTTCAGTTTGACAATGAATTTGGCATTCGTAAATATAAAGACAAAGTAAAGTCAGGATTTCCAGGATTTCCAGCTGTGCATTTTAATAAGGTTCATCGATTATACTCATCGATAGTCCAGATTTCCTGTTGACGCAATGCACTTTCTTTGGAGTCCAAAAATACTCATTGCTCCAGAAGAGGAGTCATAGAGAAGTACCTATTCCATATACTATGTGTGACTCGAATAACCGAACGAAGTACCCGTTTAGAATCTCAGTAACCAAGAAATTATTTTTTTTGTCGGTCTCCGTGGCTCAGTCGGGAAAACACCCGACTATGGTGCAGTAGAACTCGGGTTCGAGTCCCGCTGAAGGCATGGGTATTTGTGTTTGCCTATGATTTAACTAGTTTGAATAATTATATGCTGGGTAAAGTACATTGATTACAAGCCCAATGGTTTGGAATTGGCTTTAAACTTTAGTTAACTGTCCGCTGAATTGAAGAAAAAATTTAATTTTTTTGTGCTTTTTTCTCAATAAATTTCATAAAAATTCCGAAACACGTAAAATGAGGTGAACTATACTGTAATAGAAAATTATTTTCTGAAGCGAATTTTCGATTTCGTTCATTATAATTTATTCAATTATAATCAATAAACTGTGATTTCTAAAACAATTAGGGTTGTAATATGATATGCACAAACGTTCATTCCTAAACCCGAGATTCAAACCCATCACATTTGCTTAATTTTTGTTATCCTGATATACAATCATACGGTCCACATAAGAATCCAAGTTATCTCTGAAACATGATTGTTTTCATGTTTATACCAGTGTCTTATACACTATTTATCTTCTACTATAAATCAAATCTTCATATTAATGCAAAATAATTATCATAAAAAGAAACAATATTCGAAACTGAAACCAGTGGTTATTCTATATGTGTTATGTAAATCTGTCCAAATAAACGAAATGTTATAATCAATTCACATTAAGTAACCTATCTGTCTCAATTCTAATTTCATACACATTGGCAATGTTTTTTGAAGTAATGGAATATATAAATTAACTTGATAATAAATCTATTATCATTGTGAGAGTATCTTTTGCAAACAAAACATCATGATCAGTTTGTATGTAAGTAACTTAAGAATAGTTGCATTGGTTAATTGGGAAAATTTATAAAATTTTATATTTTTACAGCTTCTAGTATTGACCGTCACAGCAGTCACCTTTGGGCATGAACATCATTACGTGAGTTGACAAGTTTTTTTCTATCTACACCGATATCATACAGAAATAGTTTTATATTGTTTAGAAAACACATTTCTGAAAGAGAAAACATTTTATCCATTTTTCAGTGACATATAGGAGTTAGGTACTCCTGGGGAGAATTTCAATTGAAAATTATTTGCGAATAGACATTTTTGATATTTTTTCATGAACAGATAATTTTTTTTAATTCAGTGGACCTACAGTTTAACGCCGGTTCCGAACGGCCAATGGGCTTGTAATCAATGTACATTACCCAGCATATATCATCATTTAAATTTCTCAAATCATAGACAAACACAAACACCATAGTCGGGTGTTCTACCCACTAAGCTACGGAGACCGACATGAACATATAATTATAATAACTAATTATATCTTCTCAGAAAATTTTAATTGAATGGGTTCAAAACAAGGTGATTCGATTATTATTTGAACACCTTCAGGATTCAGAAAAACTTGACAAATTTTAATTGATATTGTATCGTTTCAAATAATTTGTTTATTGTGGATCCAGATATGATTAGCGTTATATTAAATAGTTGTTATAGTTTTCATTTGGTACAAATCCGTTTGAATAAACTATAAGATGAATTCGAACATTTAAACACAAATACAAACTTGCCTTGAAGATACCAGTAACCCGACGCGTTTCGTAGGGTTACTGGCATCTTCAGACACTTACCTAATATAAATTTTACGAATTTATTCACAATTTACAAATTTTTTATATCAATGTCATAATAATTTATAGCATTTGAAATACTTCGTTGAGTAGGTACTTGTCATAATCAGAACTTCTCTGAATTTTTTTTTCATTCTCTAAATGTTTGTTCATGAATATTTCCAGAATACTCTTCGTTCAATGACATTGAGATTGTGGATCTCAATCTCACTACTACCTTAATGGCATTGAACCAAGAGCATTCGTCATAATCCTGCATGTAGATCTCAATAAAACAAAATCTTTTGCCACAAAAAATTGTCGAAATATTTCAACCCTGAAAGTGACAATATAAATTGTCCAAACGTCGGAAGGAATTAATTAAGTTAATTCTTTGATGACCCACAAATGAAACAGTATATAGGTATAATATAAAGTGTTGCTTTTCAGGCGCCCGCTCATTACAAATTCGACTATGGTGTACATGATCCTCATACTCATGATGTCAAATCCCAATGGGAACACAGAGACGGCAAAGAAGTGAAAGGAGCTTATACTCTGAAAGAAGCTGATGGTACCACCAGATTAGTGGAATACACCGCAGGTCCTCACTCTGGATTCAACGCCGTTGTAAAGAGAATTGGACATGCACATCACCCAGCTCATTATGGTCATCACCATGGAGGACACGGAGGTGACAGTTTCGTAGGTGTCACCCACTGGGGATTCCAGCATTAATAAGCTGATAGACAATAAGTTTTTTTATTCCAATAAAATTCGATTATTGTACTTCGATTTTTTATTTTTATAATAAATCATTGAGACCCATTTTTAATCTTTTCACAAATATGGGATATGATAACTATGATATAATATGATATGATATAATTGCTCAAGTTGTATATATTTCATCAATATACAATTGATGGAATATTATCATTTTTTATCATTATAAATTTGCTGTTTTTCGTCACATCATAATATAAAAAAGCTCAATTGAAGCTTATTAAAAATGAAGACAATTTCTTCAAGAAAATTCATTATCACAATCATAATAACATAGAATTTTCCAGTTCCTAGCCCATTTATTAGGCCACATAATTTTTTTTCCGCGCGTCTCGTTTACACAAGTTTGTACCTTTACTCAACACGACAAAGCTATAAGTAAAGTAACTAGTGAAATTATTAGTGAAATACGATAGAAAATTAAAATGTATATATAAGTGGAAAGGCATATTTATCGTAACTCTAACAATTGAGCCTCAAAAATTAGTTTTTCCTACATTATTTCCACTACTATTATTTCTTTAACTAATGATATTGATCTGGGAACATAGGTTTCCACTAATGAAGTTGACTGGATGTTCACTGATCTTTTGGCTAAAAATTAATTGATACTGAATAAAAAACACTTGGCATAGTTCCAAAAAACTATATCAATTGCTTGACAATGAAGTCTGTTGTCATACTGACTCCAAAAAAATGAGTTCATTAGTATATAATCTCATAAAAATATATTTTTCATTGGAAATTAGGATAATCAATGAATTAGTTATCATTTAATGTTTTCTCATTTTTGGAGAAGAATAATTTCTATTTGTGTATTTTTTTTAATGAGCCTGCCGTTTGAGCAATTCATTTCCAGTTTCACCAAATTTGACTTCATTTCGCGAAATGATTTGGCTTGAAAACTTTTGGTTCCAAGCACAGATTTCGAAGCAGAATATATAAATTAGAAGTCTAATTATTTAATAGTAGTGTTGGCGTTCACTTGATGTAAATCCATTGTAATTGAATATAAACTCAAATTCAAACACTTGAACCTATAATTTAAACTTTATTCACTCCATAGCATGACGCGTTTCGTCGTTACAAACGACTTCTTCAGATGCTAACAGAATAATCAGATTATTCTGTTCTGTGACAGAAACAGATTATTCTGTTATCACCTGAAGAAGTCGTTTGCAACGACGAAACGCGTCATTCTATGTAGTCAATGAAGTGTAAATCATAAGTTCAAGTGTTTGAATTTATGTTTATATTTGAGAAGTCTAATTGTATCGCCAAAAATAAGAAAAAACTGAACATATTATTTTTAAGGCAGTTTAACATTGAAAGCTTTGTTTCGATTCAATTTTTTCATCGGCTCCTTTCTGTAGGGTCAGAATTACAAAAGCTTAACTTTTTGAAAATGGGGTAATACACTGCAAAATTGTCAAGCATTTGATTCAATTCTGTGAAACTGAACCAAGTGTTTCAATTCAGTGTATAAAATTCCACTATTGGAAACAAAATCATAATATTTATTTCTTTTTGCAGCAACACTTACGGATGAATGAATTTTACTGGTTCAACGATTCATATTGAAGTAATATTGTTTTGAATATCATTAGAATATAGTAAATATTTCCTCTAATTGCCATCTTGCAAGTCTTACGATAATCAAACAGTTCGCAAGATTGAATGAAGTTTCAACAAAACTGTCCAGATGATTTCAATTTCAATTTTATGTGCGGTCTGCAATCATAGCTAATATTTTTCTACGCCTATATAAATAACTATTTCACCTTAACTTCAGTGTCATTTATCAAAGTGTATTCATCTACTGTTCATCATGTTTCTTACCTTTGTGAGTATTCGAAATCTCAAGTTTATAATTCGTTGACGCATTCATTAAATTTATTTAAAGAATGCGTCAATTTAATTAGATGTATTTTGAAATCATCTAATCATCTAACACATAATAGTGTTTCATAGGTCTTTGTGGACAAGCAAAAGAGATTATAACAAAAATAAATAGCTTTCAAAAATTTTACGTGTTTAGAAATGCTGTAAAAACCAGCTTAGAACCATTTCTGTGCATTAAATTCGGATTCTTGCTCGAATTATCCTCAAATCTATTGTGACATGATTTGAGAAGATGAATAAAGAAGGTACTGGTCAAGAAATATAAGAAGTGCCCGTAGGCAAACATAAGTCCTCAACCATGAAAAAGATTGCTTCACCAATTATTTAGAACAATAGTTGATTCACAACTTCATTTATACCTAATGAAACAAGAATCAATTAAATTTGTATGTTTCGATGAAAAGTTATCAAATTTTCTAAGATATTCAGCATAACTCTCATTGTCATTGTTTAATTCAGGTTTTTCTTGGATACTTTGCAGTATTAGGAATTGCATCCTCACATCATGAAAATCATGTAAGTTTAAACCATGTAACTGTTAAATATCAAACGTATCTTATAATTAAACACTCAGGTAAATGAATGAGATTAAATTCTCGCTTAACTCTTGGTGTAACATAATTGAATATTAAAATAAATTAAACTCTTGGCTTAATGTTTCATGATTTATTTAACAATATGTATAGTCAACATGTTTCGCTCGACAATATGTATAGTCAACGCTCGAAACATGTTGACTATACATATTGTTAAATAAATCGTGAAACATTAAGCCAAGAGTTTAATTTATTTTAATACTCAGGTAAATTCTACAAAGTCTTTGAACCACTCGTAATATATATTAAGCTTCCAATCTATTGTCAAAATCTTTCAATTGAGAGATCTATTAAACCATCATAAAGAGTTAAATGAAACTCTTCATAATGGGTTGATTTGATAGTCTGAAGCATTTCTTAAGTGTGTTGAGAAGTTTGTGGACTTAGACAAGTGTTTTCAATTATAAGATTTCGAAATATTCTCAACTAAACGTTATGAAAAATAACTAAGGAAATTATTTATGTATATATATTGAACTTTCATCATATTTATTCTTCGATATAACTGACAATTGTGCTGTAAATGTTTTTTCAATATAAATTTGGATAAAAACCTCCAAGTAATGGTTTTTCGTGTTTGATTAATCAAATATTTTCTGTACATGAAGTTGAAACGGTTGTTGTAGAAAGAAAAGTATTCTTAATAGATCATACACGTTGAAAAATTCAATTTTTTGATACATCATTGTATTCACTGAATGAGAAAACACTAGTTGAAGATCATTGTGAAGATTCAGTGAAGTTGAACTATGAACTGTTGAATATTGTTATCGGAGTAAGATTTCATTAACCAAAACATTGAAAGGAATATTAAACATGCATAATTCCACTTTTCAAAAGTTCAAATTCTTAAAATTATAGGTCCCATCCCATTACAAGTTCAGCTATGGTGTTCATGATCCTCACACTCACGATATGAAGTCTCACTGGGAAGAACGCGATGGTCACCATGTCAAAGGAGCTTATACACTCAAAGAAGCTGATGGGACTATAAGGATAGTTGAGTACACTGTTGGTCCACATTCTGGGTTTCAAGCTGTTGTCAAAAGGATAGGACATGCTAATCATCCAGCTCATGATCATCATAAAAATGGACAAGGTGGACATAGTTTTGTGGGTCCTACCCATTGGGGATTCCAACATGGATAAAAATATTTATCAATATCCTTAATTGTTTAAACTTTAATTGAATAAACCACTTTCTCAAATTGTTGTTGGAATGAATCGAAAATTTACAATTGAGATCCTTATACTATCAGTTCTTTATAATATCAATTGCTTTCAGGAACTGAACTACTCCTGGAATTAACTTAACTTCCAGAATTGGGAGAGAATATTCAGTAAGAAAAAAACATTTCCTCAGATATTACTTTCCTTAGAATTATTGTGATCAACGTGTATATATATATTTTTTGATCTAACAACAGAATAACCAACATAATTTTTATGAAAACAAGTTGAGTTGGCATATATACACAAAACCAATTCTCTCTAATATTAGTATTCTATAGAATCAATTGAAAGACTTTAACATATACCTACATAAACAAGGCATTAAGCAGTTGAACTTTCAAGGTATGATATATTGGTCAATTGGCCAATGAACTTTGGCCAATGTCTTTGTGAATTCACAAAGTATGTCTTTTAATAATTTTAGCATAACTCCTTTGATTCAAAGAATCAATGGGGCTGAATATGAGGACTAATATTACCCTATGTTGGATATTTGTGGGAATTTATATTAGCCGGCTTGTACATGTTGTTCTGAATTCAAACCTGAACATCCATTACCAGTTCTTCTTCAATGTTTTTGTTGTGATTTTGGATCTTTATTTATCTGGACCAAAATTTCTACCACAAATCGTTGCTGCTGAATTTCTGGTGAAGTATATGGGACAATAATTGCAATGTGGTTTATGCAGGACAGTTCACGATTATATTTCAGTTGCATTCCTGAGTTTTAAAGAAGACAAAGATTGATCACTGTATTGGACGAGTATAGCCACACTTATGGCCCACTCTATAACCAGATTTGAATACCATGCATTATTCTTTTGTGAATATCTGAAGTCCTTAATTTATGGAACCTCAAAATGGAACTTTGACAATTTGCGATATCGAATAATTTCGTGGTGTAACTCAATAAAAAACAACTCGGTAGTGATTGAAGCGGTTCAACAGTCAATGGTGAGAAGGAATTTCACATATATGTAATAATGATAAAACTTTGTTGATGTGGCAAATGTTTTGTGAGTTAAATGCATTCTTGTTGAAATAGCGAAAGAACTGTTAATTGATCTGTTGAAAATAAACAATGTTCAACAATTCATCAGAATTGTCGAAGTATAATGTTGTCTCTTTCAAAAGAAAAAGAGACCGAATTGACTGTGATTTTAGCGTCGATGGTCAGGTGCTTTCTCGTTCTCGTGAGAGATCTTGGTGTAGCCTTCGACGAGAAGCTTTCCTTTGTCCCAACCACACATCACCCAACTTACTTCATTTGACTCGAAAATATATGGATTCGTTATAGGTACGCAATAGCAAATATTTTAATAATTCCTCAACATTCATAGGACTATTTAATGCGCTAATCCGTAGCAAGTTGGAGTATGGCAGCATGATCTGGCATCCCATTTACACTTGCCATCAGCGCCATCTTGAGGCTATTCAGAGAAAATTTCTTGAAATACTTAGTTTGGAGGGACGATAAAATTTATCCACAGAGAGGAGTCAGTCATAACGAGACTCCAAGGACCAACTCCCTAATAAAGAGGTATAAATAATGAGTTACTTACTACAAGATTTAATGTTTCATCGCTTGAAACACGTGGGAAATATTTGGGAATAACATTTCTATATAAGCTGATAAAGTTTATGTTGATTGTTCTTTTCTTCTTTTCCTCATAAATTTCTGTGTTCCGAGAATATCTTGTAGAAATTTGAACATTTTTATCCACCTCTGGCTTGTACTAATGTTCTGGCTTTTTCACAACTTCATAAAATTTGTAGTGACTTTGAGCATTTTCATGACGTCATCGACATATTTGCATGCCTACCTGGTGATATCAGACGAGCTCTCGCCTCACTGTTTTTCAGTTATAAGTTTTTTTTAGATATTAGTTTTTCCAGTATCTTGTGGGTGAGCTTTAATATGAGCTTGCCCACAGAGCTTTTATTGATACTATTATTGATAGTAATTCTAATTTTATTTTTTTTTAAGTTGTAAACAATATTGTATGTTCCCAATCAGTAATTGGCCCAAGCTGTTTGACTTCATGACTTTGACTTTGACTTCATAGAAGTTATTATTAGGAGTAATGTGAACTGAAAAAATTTACTAAAATGAATTGATTCAGATTACGTTCTTTGTAATATTTCATTGAATGCTATAATGTAGTTAGTTATTAGTTACTATTTTTTAGGTTAGATTGAGCTCTCTCATATCTTTTTCATTTTAATTATTTCGTTAGCATTTGACATTGTGTTATTTTTTTCTGTAATTGGGTATTATTCCTGTTGAGAATAAAGAACTTATTATTATTATCATTATTTTTATTATTATTATTATTATTATTATTATTATTATTATTATTATTATTATTATTATTATTATTATTATTATTATTATTATTACTATTATTATTATTATTATTATTATTATAATTATTATTATTATTATTATTATTAGAACATAGGGGCTAGTGTTGAAAATATGACAAGATGTTGCTATATCAACAAATTGTTGACACATTGTGGATTGTACAGCATTCCAAGCATAAATATAAACAACGCATAAGTACAATATTTCAAGATAAATGTCGATATTTCGAGCGAGTCTTTTGTGGTTTTTCTGCTTCGTTATTTCGTTGTCCGTGCATTACTAAAAGAAATCGATTACAGTTGCATATTAGGTATAAAGCAATACGTAGAATAGCCTGTCATAATTCTGAAATAATTCACATGTTATTGGCTATAGCTTTTTGTCTAATATTTCGGCGATATCGTCACCGACTGTGAAATGATCGAATATTTACAGCTATATAAACCTGCACTCGAAAACACTCAACATCACTTCTTTTTCGTATTTTCATTACAAACTACCATTTCTAATCATGAAAATTATCCTTGTGAGTAAAGATCAATTCTGATTTACATTTAGGTTTAAATTCTTCAAAAATCATAAGAATTATGACAATTTTTCTCATAAAATTTAAGAAGCACACATTTATTATTATATCGAAATATTTATTCTTCTGAAAAATAAACCTTCTAAAGTATACTAAAAATCATAAGTTGTTCAATTTTTTCTCATAAAATTTAAGAGTTAAACATCTAATTATTACATGAAAAAATTTATTCTTCTGAATGATACGTAATAATTTTTTTAGTATTTCGTGAATATAATCAATTATTTCAATAAGAATAGCTTTATATAATTTTTTTGATATGATAAGTACACTTAGTGTTTATTATTCAATTTCCGTTTCATATTATTTTTATTCTTTTTAAAAATTTCTGTATTTTTCGGTAGGTAACCCTAGCTGTTTGCGCTGCTGCTGCTTTTGCATCTGCACACGATGTAAGTATTTTTTTTTGACAAAATAACCACTTTTTTCCATTACATTGTATACATATAAAATTAAAATCAATATTCTAGCCAATAGATATATAAATATTTTTCAAATTATTTAATATAGATATATATTCATATTCATCAAAATTCACGTTGATTACAGGCTCCTGCCCATTATAAATTTGACTATGGTGTTCATGATCCCCACACCCATGACGTGAAATCTCAATGGGAGCACAGAGATGGCCACGATGTCAAAGGAGCCTACACTCTGAAAGAAGCTGATGGAACTATAAGATTAGTAGAGTACACCGCTGGACCACACTCTGGATTTAATGCTGTTGTCAAAAGAATAGGACATGCTCACCACCCAGCTCATTATGGTCATCATAAAGGAGGTCATGGTGGTGACAGTTATGTTGGACCAACTCACTGGGGATTTCAACATTAATTGATGGCATTAAATGAGAATAGATAATAAAAATCTACTGCAAATTTTGGAATTTCACTTGAACATTTTAATAAATTCCCTGCCTTCCTTAATATAAACACTTAGTCTCTACTCAGATATTGAGTACTGATATTTCAAATTGTAATCTCAACAATTTTATATTGCACATAGGTCGGGAAATACAAACAAAATAAGTAACTACATTCACTCGGAACTGAAGAAAATTGATTAAGATATGACTTTGATGATCGCATATCGGTTCTAATAGGTTCAAAAAAATAACAAAGTCAAAACAATACGAATAATGAAGTGAAACAGTGTGCTGATCAGCAGACAGTTATCTATCATTTGAAGCTAGCACAAAATGCCAGAAATATGTTATAACTTACGTATCGTAAAAAACAATAAATACAACGTTTAATACAAATTTTCCTGATAGAGCCTGCGGTGCAATAATAATTGATAACACTTGAATGTCATGAAATGTAATGTGGTGAGTTTTACTAGCAAGAGAAATGTGAGAACTTTTCATTACAACATGGAAGGTGTTAATCTGACTCGACTTCTGGAGGTTAAGGATCATGGCCTATTATTTGATCAAAAATTCTCATTCATACTTCATAATAACCAATCAATTTTATCATGTAGCAAAGTTTATGAATTCATCGTTCTCAATGCAAGATTGTTTTCGAATTCCTCAACACTAGTCCTTCTATTTAATACCCTAATGAGAAGCAAACTTGAGTGTGGCTGTCTTGTTTGGCGACCAATATATAATTGTCACATAAACCGCCTGGAGGTAAGAACCGCCTACAGAAGAGGTTTTTGAAATGGTTCTTATTTCGATAGGATGGTGACGATGCTGTATATCCACCTAGGGGTTGTGATCACGCTTGTTTGCTGTCGAGGTTTTATACTAGGACCCACCTCTCCAAGAGAAGTTTGAATGCATTGAAATTTTTATTCAATTTGCTTGATGATAATCTCGACTCTCCTGAGATTCTGAGTAAACTTTATTTCTCTGTTTCTCAGAGGTGAACTAGAATAAGTCAGACATCTTACTCAAAAACCCACAGAACCAATTTTCTCTCGCAATCACCGCTTAGCTTTACATGTTCTACTGCAACCAAGATATCAAGCTCCTGTGATTTGCACAGAGACTCACTTTCCACCATTAATGTGTATTTAAATCTTAAGTATTGAGGTATCTTGACTTCTTCCGGTTCGTTTTCTTGATTAGTTGTTACTCATTGTTCAGAGATTCATTTGAAAAATTGAATATTTAGATATCGATACTATAAATTGAGATTATTATATTTTTTAGTGCTTTTTATTATCAAAATTATTTTTCAATATTGTATATCTATGTTGTTATTGATATTTATAGTCACCTTATTTTGTATACTCATTATTCATTATGTATTTTCTGTAATTGGTTAGTTACCTGTTTGAAATATATGCTTATTATTATTATTACTATTATTATCATTATAGAATCAGTTGCCTTGAATATATGTCGAGATATTCAACAATTTAAATATTGAGTTAGAATAAATGAAAATCGTCTGATTTGTATCTAAGTTTATATTGTAAATTTATAACAGCATATCGCAAGAAACAGAACAATATAATCGAATATGCCAATACATCCCAAAAACCAAAATCAAAATGTTTCAAATAACTGTTTACCTTTTTTGAATATTGGTTGATATTTTTTTAGGAACTAGCATTAACAACATACGGTAATTCATTGAGTAAAGTGATGACACACATTATGATTTCGCTCAACAAATTCTTTGAAATAAGAGTTCCTTTATTTTACAGACTTTCCAAATTTTGAAGACCCTAAGGAAATGCCATTATTACATGATGAAGCCTTTGTTCAACAGTTAGTCAACGCAATGATTCAACCAAAAATTTTATAGTCGTATATCTACTACAACTCCAGAAAATGCCTATGGCATGATTCTGAAGTTTCTGAAGGTGACTCGCTTCACCATTTTTCAAAAGATAAAAAATCCATGGACAAGATTCAAAATGAGGTACAGGTTAAAGTAAAATATACTTCAATTTTCACTTCAATGTCTGACATCATTCATCTATACCATATACACTAATAGGCACATAGAACTCCAATTTTGCTTCTAAACATCGGAACGTTATTGAACACTTGACCTACATCTCTGTAAAGGAATATTAGAACACGATTTTGAGATTTAAATACATTGGATTGAGTTGAAACTTAACCTCTTATGAACTAACATCACTATAGTTTCACTTTTTCTTCCTACTATCTTGACTAGGATCACCAAGACATCAAAGAAATAAAAACAGTTAAGAGTAATCTATAAGACATGTGAAACGTGAAAAAATATTATTAAATCAAGAACCCAAAAACACGTTCTTTAATGTTTTCTGTAAAAACTCTACTTTCACCAATATATATGGATACATTAATCATATCAATTGATATATTAAGGAATGTGGGAGTTTTTACAGTAATTTGAATTATTTTAATAATCACATTGTACCTTATTTACACTGAAGATGGATATTATTTTTCACCTTAAAATTGATTTGTCTACTTGGTTTTTTCATTTCCATAAGTGTCGTTAATTTAGAGTACTGAATTTATTAAGCTAGTATACATTATTGAATCCTCAAAGTAACAGAGAATTCTATTATATTTTCAATTAGCGATTCGGTACAGGATTGTTTACTTGTGGTTTTGATGGATCATTGACTTGATCAACCGTGCCTAACCAAAGAAACATATCGATCAGAACATTTCGTTTGAAATCAATATGTCTATCAGAATAACACAACACTGGACATATTACACATTTATTTCGTGAAATTATGTTTTTTGCTAATTACAATCGTGATTGAATATGCGAGTTTTAAGAATGAGCCAATCCACAAATTATAATCTGTATACCTATATAAGCTAGAGTAAGAATAAGAGCAGTATCAGTTGAATAAGTTTCATTCCAATTCTTTAATCATGAATGCAATTCTTGTGAGTAAAAGGCGTTGAGTACTTGCACAATCTTGAAATATTTAAATCGATGTAATTGAAGTTTTTTCCAACATCTCAAAATTAACCACCTCGTATTGTTTAATTACTTCAATATTCGCTAAAATTCCAATGCAGTCAAGTTGAAACCTCGGCTTTTGTATATGAAAATCATAGCAAACTCGCCTTTTTAGTGAGGTTGTTTTCTGTGGACATTTCACTGAAAGCTACTCCTAAACTCATTTTCAAAAATCAGTAGACTTGTTATCTTACACATAACTCATTCTGTTTTCCTTTAATATATATTCAATCAACTCATAGGCATTGCCTGAGATTGAAACACAGAAAATTTGCGCCATAGCACGCACGTTACCTATTTAAATTTGTACACCACATATATGTGTAGCTCTTGCTTCTCAATTAGCTATAAGAAAGACGTACGTTCCTATCTAATATTTTTTTACAGGTCATCGTTGCCATTTGTGCTGCAGCTACTGTTTCATTGGCTCATCATGTAAGTTCTTACTGGATAGATTGATAGATGAATGTATATACATATGTATAACTTATTCATTATATATATATATATATATATATATATATATATATATATATTTATATAGACAATAGGGTAGTAAAACTGTTTGTCTCTGAGCTTTTTTTATGCTCGAACTCTCGAAATATTAAATTGTTTATAAAAAGTCTCCAAATGAGGTTATATCTTTCTGTAGTAACCTTAAACGGGAACACTAAATTATCTTAGCTTAAATATATACATTCAAGAGGGAGATTGAGCAGATTGAAAAATAGTTCAACTAATATGTTGCCATTTTCCCAGGAAACAACGTTTTCTTTTGTAACGTCATGGGTGAAATTGACTACATGATTTAGCATTTCAAGATTTCTTGGAGACGAAGTAAAAAGGTATATAAGAACGTATATAGAATTCAATTTCAATAAAACTATGGTATTCTTATATATTCTTTATGAGGTTTCATAAACCTCATCGCTTCGTTCAAGTAACATTGTTTCAGATAGAGAGAATCATGATCCAAAAAGCCCACTAATAATAAATAAAGAACGAGAAAAAATCAATTTGTTAATTTCGTCGTTGTACGTTTGCTACTCTCCTTCTGCTTTGAAAGTATATGGAAGAACGAAGATTGAAATTTATTTTCCCAGGCACCAGCTCATTACAAATTTGATTATGGAGTGCATGATCCTCACACTCATGATGTTAAGTCCCAGTGGGAACACAGAGATGGTCATCAAGTTAAGGGAGCTTACACTTTGAAAGAAGCTGATGGTACTACAAGGTTAGTTGAGTACACTGCAGGACCTCATTCGGGATTCAATGCCGTCGTGAAGAGAATAGGACATGCTCATCATCCTGCGCATTATGGCCATCACAGTGGAGGACATGGAGGAGATAGTTATGTTGGAGCTACCCACTGGGGTTTCCAGCATTAACAAACTAATTAAATTTGCGTTAATTACATGGTTGGTAATATTAATAAAATAATCATGAAATATACCCATGTTTTTTCATTACTTCAGGATGTAGAAACAATAATGCATACTTGAATACCACAGGAACTTATTGTCGTTGAATAAACTATAAAATAATAGAGATTCCTATAATGCTCAACATATAGAAGCATTATATAAAGAGATTATTGCTTTATAATATTGAATATATGGTTAAAGCATTTTCAACTTTCAGTTTCAGCAATATATTCATTTTTCTTGTCGAAACTGTTCAAATTCTCAGAAAAAAAGTATATATATATATATATATATATATATATATATATATATATATATATATAGGGGGTGTTTAATCAATGAATGGAAAAAAGTCAAAGGATGAAAAGGTGAATATAAACTTATATTCAAACAATTGAACTTATGATTTACACTTTATTGACAACATAGCATAACGCGTTTCGTCGTTACAAACGACTTCTTCAGATCTTTACAGAATAATAACTCTGTTATTAAGTTCAAGTGTTTGAATTTAAGTTTATGTTCAGTTATAATGGTTTTACATCAAGAAAACACCAACACTACACTATTAAATGAAAAAAATGGATGAAAAAGTGTTATCAATGAGATTCTATAGAATATCTTTATTGTAGAGAAAACAAATTTCTTACAAATGGTAGGAGTTTGACGAATCATTCTTCCACTCCTCCACAAATACAATGAACATACATTAGATAATAATACAAAAATATTAGATAAATATAAAAAATTAAACCAAGATGAAAATAATGATTGAAATCTAATAAGTGTAGACTTCGTAAACTTAGTGATTAATTATCCATAAGACTGAAAAAAAAACTTTGCATAATGCACAAAATAATAAAAATTAACACATAAAAGGATGTGGTGAGCATGTTCATATTAATGACTTTGCCTTGAAGTGCTGCGAATACTCGCTGACAGAATAAAAGCAAAATCTCAGAAGATATTTCTTGATGTTTATTTTGAATTTATTGAGAGAAAGCTCTTTGAAATGGGAAGGTAAGGCATTGTATAAATTATAATCTATCGAGTTTTTTTTTGACTTATTTAGACGATACTTATTTATTCGGATATTATTTGCGCCTCTTGTATTATAATTATGTAGATCAGACTGTTTTATCAATGTATCTGCATCCTTATGTATTTCTAGAAGAACGTTATATATCCACAATGTAGGCAAAGGCATTATTCCATATTTTATAAATAATGGTCTGCATGAATCCAAGTAACCAACGCCTGCCATTATTCGAATTGCCTTTTTCCGTAACCTGAAAACTATTAAGGCGTTGAAACAATTTCCCCACAGAACAACGCCATAACTCAAAAATGAGTGAAATAGAGAGAAATATGTAATTCTCAATGTGGTATTGCTCGTTATAGTTCTCATTCGTCTAAGCAAAAATAGAGTACCGGAAAGTTTTCCTTTCAGTTGTTCAGTATGGCCTTTCCAAGTAAGTTTGCTATCTAGTGTTACGCCAAGCAGCTTTGCAGTATTTTTACCGCAGGATTGTCGAAGTGATTAGATGAAAATACTAAATTTTGAGTTTTGTCATCGTTCAATTTGAGTTTGTTTGCCGTGAACCATAATTGAGACTTGGTTTTTACGTACGTGGTTTTTTCCTCCAAGCCTGAACGATTTCTATCACAGTAATATATACGAGTATATTCGAATTAATGGGTCTGAAGATCTTAGTAACCAAGATACATAGTGTTTTATTATTTTCCCTAATTTCTTCTTGGGATAAACGATAACTTACTGCGCATTTTTCGTAGTTTAGCAGTTATGTGTCTTATACAGATACCCGTCAAGCCATTTTGTGATAAGTTATCACAAAATAATCCACATCCGGATTAATAAAAATAAAGAAATTATTTGAAATCATTCATAGAAATTTCAAGGTCAATAAAGTGGTTATAAAGAAGTATTGAATATTTCTCAAGTGTGGCACAGAATTTTCAGAGCATTCATTCATAACGATAAAAAAAAATGAGTTGTTGTTGAATCGAGAATGAAAGATTACAAAAAAAAAGTAAATGAAAGAGGTCTGAATGATTAGAAGTCAATTTAACTTTTGTAGGTACTTATTATATAGAGGTATTTGAAAAACAAATATTTTCTTGGTGGTTTCTTCAGCGACTCGTCAAATGATACAAAGAATCATTTTGAAGAGACAATACTCAAACCAGTGAAGAAGAATTAAATACTCTAATAATTCTGCAAAGAGAAAAACGCATAGCATTTCTACTGTGCCGAAATATTAAACTAAAAATATTTTCAGCTCTCAGTAGAATGGAGGACATTTAAAGAATTTTCACAAAATAAATCACTTTGAAATTAACATTCTTTCTATGATTCTCATTGATTTTTCATAGTTTCAAATTCCAAAATATAATCTAACATATAAGTAGCCATTGTGAGATTGACTTCTAAAAAAGTAACATCTTGATAACTTTTTGAACTCATTAAATTCTAATATGGTAGCGTGCATTGAGCTTTTTAATTTGAGTTGAATATGAAATCGAATTATGATATTTTGTCTATTAATTGAGTCCAACATTCATAAACTCTTCATCACTAACTCATCGTTCATATACGCTATATATATATATATATATATATATATATATATATATATATATATATATATATATATATATATATAAATTAATTTATTCATTGCCTTTTTAAGAATGTTTTTAGCAAAAACAGACTTATTTTAATGTTAAAAACTCTATTTTCGTTGACGTTTCAGTTGTATATCACAACTTTGTCAAAACCTGTTATTGCTAAAAACACTGAAAAAAAAATATATATATATATACCGAATCGCTAATGTTCAAGAGCGTACTATAATAAAAACTGCATTTCGAGAAGCGTCAAATTGAGGCATTATGACATGACGGTTCTTCCAAAAACAATCTAAAAATCTGAAACAATGGTTAGTGTAAGAATTAGAAAAATAGCAAAACAAGAACGGAAATTCTTAGAAAAATTTACGGGCCAATCAATACAAACTTCAAAAATCAATTCAGAAAATTTGGATGAAAAGACCTCAGAAAGAACTTTTTCAAAAGACAAATACTATTAGGGAAGAAATCAGAAAACGACGAGCGAAGTTCGATCTACGTGACTACAGAATGAAACAGTCCAGAATACCGAAGAAACTACTCGATATAATTATAATGAGTAAATGCCTAAAGTGGCTAAAAGAGGCCCATAAAGATCTACAGGAGGTAATTATAAAAAATCTCGAAGATCACACCGATTTTCGCTATAAAATCGCACATGTGAAGCTTGGGCAAAAATCAGAAAGCCAACCAGGAAAAAAGAGACAGATGAACAGAAAGAAGAGCATTTTTGAAAGGCTTATGAATTGCGAATTCAAGTCCAATCGCCCTTATTATTATGTTGAATGTCCACTAATAGTGATAGATCTTAGAAATTTCGAGTTATGACAATCACCACACACCTCATTGATTAAAAAACATATATCTAATGACTGATTATGTCAGATAATTAGTTTTAGGTGTACCCGCCTTAACCACAAACGAATTGACTGATTCGAAATGAAATAAACTGATAACACTTTATGCATTATACGATTAAACATAAATATGAATTGTTGCAAAATGTTGTTTCTAATTTGCGTACAGGGTATGCAATCAATTGAGATATTAAATAATACGAAATTTCGGCAATGTTTTTCACCTAGCAATTTTTTTGATGGAACTTTCGAATATTTTTCACTGATATAAAGAGCAACTCATACATAGAGTGACAGTTATACACTGAATCTCAATCTGAACCGATGAACATCATGAAGACTTTCATTGTAGTAAGATAAATTTCAATGCATTTATTCAATATTGGAGCCTAATTTATATTAGCAAAATAGCTATTTTAGTTCACATTTGTAACCGGTGTGATTTTTGAGTTGTTCCAGAAATCATTACAATGTTGTAAAACTACATAATTAACTCATCATAATTAAAAAGTATCGTGACATAATAATTATCATAATAACTCATCATAAATTTTGAATTAATTTTATTACAAGAGGTCACATATATTGAGACATTATCTATCTTTTCAGATTTCTGTCTTTGTAGCTATTGCAGTAGCTTTCCTCACCATGAGGAACATGTGAGTATGCCTAACCTATTTCAAAAATCTTGTATTTCTTGTAGTCTTTGAGAATAATTCCTTAGCAAATTTATTGAAATCAGCTTTCAAGATAATAAAATTGATACAGATATGAATTTTCACAACAACTAAAACTATATCGATAACTCAAGTCTTCAGTAACTATAACAACCAAAGAAGTGACTTTTTATTGAAAGATATAATTGATTCCCTTTGAATCTGATGTGAAATTTGTGAAAAATGATTCATTATTAGAAATTTTTTGTTTCGAATACACACCATTGTTGATGTGTTACAGGCACCAGCCCATTATAAATTTGACTACGGCGTTCATGATCCCCACACCCATGACGTTAAATCTCAATGGGAGCACAGAGATGGTCACCATATTAAGGGAGCTTACACTCTGAAAGAAGCTGATGGAACCACCAGATTAGTAGAATACACTGCTGGTCCTCACTCTGGATTCAACGCTGTTGTAAAAAGGATAGGCCATGCTCATCATCCAGGTCATTATGGACATCATAAAGGAGGTCATGGAGGTGACAGTTTTGTTGGCGTTACCCATTGGGGATTTCCATACTGAACACCACAACAAAGATATCGTTCATGAATAAATAAATTTGAAAGCAAAAAACTCTATTGTTTTGATTTTCATTATGAGGAACTCTCCTCGAATTGATAGGAATCATATAAGAGAAATTATTTCATTATCAGTCCACAATTTCATAAATAATTATATATATTATTTAAATAATGTTCGATGCGGAAGAAAATTTAAATGAAAGTGAAAACGGTCGGCATATCCTGCAGATTGGTTGCAGCTGTTCACACGTGTTTCGAGCTTATTGGCTGTCTTCAGAACGGCGTAGCCAAGTTCATGTTGTACGAACTTAGAGATGGAAACACAAAAAAAATTGGGGGTTTTTTTTGTGTCACGTGTCAACGACTGATACCAATCTGACGGATATGGCGACAATTTTCACTTTCATTCAATATATATATATATATATATATATATATATATATATATATATATATATATATATATATATATATATAGATTATACTGGTAGCCAATTCTACCAATAAATCTAAAGCAACATGGACATTGATAAGAGAACTGAGAGGCAAACAAGATAGACGGTCTGGGATACCCACTGGGGACCTTGTTGCGGTGGCGAACAGGTTTAATGAGTTTTTCATTAATACGGGTGAAGGTACGCCTTCATCACTCTGCAATTTTACCAAAGAATCAAAAGTCCATAAATCTTTTTTTATGTTTAAACTTTTACCATCTGAATTAATATAAATTGTTGCTAAAATGAAAAATTCAACATCATACGGTCATGATGGAATTCCTATGATGGTGCTGAAGAAATGTATTCATGTAATTGCAAAACCCTTGAGTTTCATCATTAATAGGTCATTTATTGAAGGAATATTTTCGGAATCTCTAAAAATAGCAGTTGTTAAGCCCCTTTTTAAAAAGGGTTCCTATGAGGAAATGGAAAATTATCGCCCAATTAGTCTCTTGTCATCTTTTTCTAAAATTTTTGAAAGAGTTCTCTCTATCCGTTTAATTTCTTTCTTCAGAAAGTTTAATGTTTTCAGCAAATATCAACATGGTTTTATAGCACAAAAATCCACCGAAACCGCTATATTTCAACTCTTGAGTAAGATTTTGGGGGCCTTAGAGGATGGAAGCATTGCACTTGGTATATTTCTAGACTTGTCTAAGGCGTTTGACAGTGTAAATCATGAAAAATTGTTGGAAAAATTGTGGACATATGGCATTAGAGATAATCAACTTATATTAATTAGAAGTTATCTCAGTAATCGCAAACAAAGAGTTGAATTGGTTCGAGACGGAGCGACTTGTATATCCGATGATGTTACTGTTGTCAGAGGTGTCCCTCAGGGGAGTGTCCTTGGGCCACTTTTGTTCCTGATTTACATTAACAATTTGCCGGAGGTGATTGGTGATCTGGCTTGTGGGTTCTCTATGTACGCTGACGATACTAATATCATAATTTCCGACGATAATTTGGCCACCGTTATCAATAGGGCCGAAGATGCTTTTGAGTCTATAACTTCCTGGTGTGGCGTTAACAGTTTAAGGTTAAACATTGCCAAGACTGACTTTGTCTTTTTCCATACTGATCGCTCTCGTCGTTCATTTCCATTGTCAGTAAATATTATTGATAATGATATAACATGTAGTGAGTCTATCAAGTTTTTGGGTATCCATGTTGATGCTACCTTGAAGTGGCCTCAGCATGTTGATTACTTGAATGGGAGACTGCTGTCTGTCTTATATTCGATTAACGTTTTGAAGCATCAAGTTAGCATAAATGTATTGAAGACAATTTACTCTGCAAATTTTGAGTCGTTGTTGTCATATGGAATAATATTCTGGGGCAACAGCCCACATACTAATACCCTATTTGTTACTCAGAAAATGACGTTGAGGTCGATGTTAGGACTACCTTTTCGGGAATCGTGTAGAGGTTTATTCAGAAAGCATAATATTTTAACTGTACCTGGCTTGTTTGTTTTTAGATCGTTGCTATTCATTTATAAACACAAAGAACTGTTTTCTGGCTTCAAAAATCTAAATAATACACGTAAAATGATTCCTTATCAACTACCAAAGCTATCACTCACACTTGCTCAAAAAAGCACAATGTACACTTGTATGAAACTATATAACGCTCTCCCAAAACATTTCTGGGCTATTGATGGTGTGAGTCTCTATGTGGCAGGAGTTCGTAAGTTTATCCTGGATGCGGAGCCTTATCATCTAAATGATTATTATAATTACTGTTCTGGCCAGCATTGAGATGTGGTTTCGTCTGACATATTTCAACTTTATCATTTGTACCTGATCTGTGATAATCTTTGAAATAAATGTTATTATTATTATTATTATATATATATATTTATACGATTCCACTCCATAATGTGTCTTTATAGTATTTATATGGGGACGGGAAATGTTCGAGCGTATATCAAACTTTTGAATAATTGAATACAAAATAGTATTTGAAAATTTTATATATGATGTAGAGAAACTAAATCAGAAGTAATCAAATGGTAAAGTTGAGAAAAGTAGTGAAGTACTAACGGGTGATTTTTTAAGAGTTAAGTTTTTCAGGTTGGCGGCACTGGTTGGTAATGGCATCCAAACGTCATCTGTCAAAGTGAAAAGTTTTCAGTATACTCTGCTATTTCATCACAGAAAGACTTACAAACGAGCAACGATTGTAAATTGTTGAAATTTACTATCAAAATACGTGCTCTGTGAAAAATGTGTATCGTTTGTTACGACCATATTATGGTCGTCTTAATCGACCTGATGAATCAACAGTTCGTGCTGTTATCACCAAATTTCGCACCAAGTTTACTTTGTTGGTCATTAAACCATTGTTTCACATGCGTACAGTGCGTATTGAAGAGAATATTGCAGCCGTAGCGTACAGTGTTAATGAGGATCGTTAAATGTCAATTCGTCGCCGTTCTCAGCAATTGGGCATGTGTTACTCATCCACATGAAAAATTTTACGTGTTGATTTGGGTTTGAAAGCCTATAGAATTCAACTTCTGCAAGAATTGAAGCCGAATGACCTACCACAACGTCTAATTTCTGGTGAATGTGTCTTAGAACATCTCAATGAAAATCCGCTGTTTCATCGAAAAATTGTGTTCAGCGATGAGGCTCATTTCTGGCATCTTTTGATTGATTTCGCATAACTTCACATTGAAATCCCAAGTAAAGAAGAGAATTAATATATTTTTTAATCCTTGATGAGAAAATTCATTTCTGGTGATGGTTTCATAAAAAATAATAGCTTTGTTTAATCTTCGAAATAAATATTTATAACTGAAAAGGAGAATTTTCTCTTTGAAAATTATACCAAAGTTTTGACCAAGCTACAAATTTCAGCACAACAGATATAAATTTCTCCATTTCACTCGGTATTATTTTCTAGAAATACGAAGAAATGTGTATATTATTTCTATAGATAAAATTGAGAGTCGAAGTCACATCTAAAAGTTCTTGAACTCGACTGGGATTCGAAACCAGGTCTACTGCTTTCGACAACTAAGCTACCGAGGTCTCCACCTTAAGATGCAACTTCAATTCATATCCAACACACTTTCATTCGTCAAGATAGTTTACAACGCTCGGATTGTCGTCTTTGAAACGGCATGCGAAAGTGAGTGAACTACACCCGTCCTCCCAGTGAGGGACATTTCCACTATATACTTTAGGCAACTGTAGATTGAATATGTAAACGATGCGTGGTATTGGGTAATAAATGGAACCAAAAATTAACATAAATGCATTTTTATTCAATGAAAATCTTCAATAATTCATTTAATATTTTGGAAAACCCCAGTGTGTAACACCAACATAACTGTCACCTCCATGGCCACCTTGATGATGACCATAATGAGCTGGGTGATGAGCATGACCTATCCTTTTGACAACAGCGTTGAATCCAGAGTGGGGACCAGCAGTGTATTCTACTAATCTGGTGGTTCCATCAGCTTCTTTCAAAGTGTAAGCTCCCTTAACATGATGACCGTCTCTGTGCTCCCATTGCGATTTAACGTCATGGGTGTGGGGATCATGAACGCCGTAGTCATATTTGTAATGAGCTGGTTCCTATAAAATATCAATAATACGACGTGTAAAGAACCAAATAGGGACCAAATAAGCAATAGAACCAAATTCTATTGCTAATGAGCAATAATGAGTTTTGCAAATGTGCAAGCAAAGCAAACTAAAGACATGAGCATACGGTATGCCAATGTTTCAAAGCGATGCAGTCTAAAATTTCGAAATCGAGGAATATCGAAGTGCGACCCTTTTTAAGCATATCTCTACTTCTTATTGAAAAGGATGACCTAAAAACAACCATAACAAACCTACTTCTAAAGTCGAAATACGGTCGATATTACTTTCAAGGGCATATATTCACATATTATTGAAAATTTTTGGATTTTTTTGAAGTTTAAGTTGAGATAGATGTAATCAATTTTTTGTTTTGGAATATTTTTGAAACATCTAACTCATTCGTCCAAATTTTATAATAATTTGATAGATGAAAACGAATAAAAATATTTGAGAAAGTTTCCATTTGAATTCAGTATTAAGGCTAAAATATTCAAAGCTAAAATATGTTCAAATAGCATATAACAATACGCACAGTATGATAAGATTTATGACGAATCCCGACAAAATGAATATTAATGAAAATTTTTCATTAACTGTAATGAATTTGATGAACATCAAACGATTCAATATTCACTATATTTATCCTTATAACAAAACTAATATGTAATTTTCATTGCGGTTTTTATTTTTGTCGAGTGTCTTCATCTTCTGGTAATTTGAGTTGAAAACGGAATATAGAGTACC
Organism: Henosepilachna vigintioctopunctata; assembly: GCA_030704895.1. Taxonomy (NCBI): domain Eukaryota; kingdom Metazoa; phylum Arthropoda; class Insecta; order Coleoptera; family Coccinellidae; genus Henosepilachna; species Henosepilachna vigintioctopunctata. The sequence goes on from JARQZJ010000067.1 coordinate 3,228,986, forward strand.
TATATGAACTCCTAGAAGTCATTTTCTCGTTATTATACACAGAACACAATTATGGTCTTCTTCTTCTCTCTCGAGTCTACACTTATCATGAATATTTCGGTTCGACAGAATAACATTTATTACAAAAAGAAAAAAAATGATCTTTATCACACTATTCTTGAGAATATACACAACAAAATAGGATACTGAATAATTACCGAGATTGAATTCTCGCTTAACTCTTGATGGAACATAATTAAATATTAAATTAAATTAAACTCTTGGCTTAATGTTTCACGATTATATTTAACAATATGAATTGTCAACATGTTTCGAGCGTGAGCTCATTTTCTTCTTCAACATGTTGACAATTCATATTGTTAAATATACCTTATCGTGAAACATTCAGCTTTTTTTTAATAGTTTAATTTAATTTAATATTTAATAGGATACTAATTGTTGATAATTTAATTTCATTTCATTTTGTTAAGATTCAATAATATCAAATGACGCAAAGACTAGGCAAGACAAAACAGTCCTTCGGCAAGTCAACAGCATTTCTTAAAATAGAAAAATTGTAAATTCTAATAATTTTGAAAATTGAGTTTCGATCCTTGCGAAATCAGGCAGATAGACTTTATTTTTGAAGAATATATCTCTTGAAAGTATCTCTCTTATATCCAATTTTCAATACAAATTTACAGTACACATATATATATCATTATGAGTCATCACGTAGTAATGACGTCCTTATATAAAATTAATTTTTAGAAAAGAATCCAAACATATATCATTATCGAAGGTTAATGAATATTTTTATCAAATTCTAAATTAAAATTATACTCACATTATGCTCATGATGAGGAAAAGCTACAGCAACTGCTACAAATAGAGCAATCTGTGAAAATAAATCAGTATTTGTATATTAAAAGGGTGGTGATATTTGTAATTTTTCGAATAGAACACTGAATCATATCATGAGTTATTGTGATATTTCAATTTCTATGGTTAAATATCAATTTTTACAGCAGCAAACAGAACAATCTGTGAAAATAAACCGTATATAACCAGTGGTGATATTTTTGATTACTTGAATAGAACACTGAATGAGATATCGTGTGATATGGTGGTATATCAATTTCTGTGATTGAATTTCACTTTCAGAGTAAATGAACATTATTTGTATAAGAGAACACTGAAATATATCATGGTTTGTGATACATCAATTTCTATGGTTAAATTTCAATTTTACAGCAATTTGTAACAATAAATTATTAATTGTGAATTATACTAGACATGATATTAATAATTTTGCAATGAAAAATTGAATCATATCATGAGATATTATGATATATCAATTTCTATGGTTATGTTTCAAAAATATTGTTCTATGAGAAAATAACCTATTAAAATTATAAATTGATTTTACACTCACAGCGATTATGGGTTTCATGATTTATTTAGTTGTTTGATTGACGTTCTGTGATTTACTATCTACAATTCAGACAGCCAAATATTTATATACCGAAACATTTTCAATATACTAAATGAAAAAAAAACATTATATTGCAATGAAAATTCTTGGTAACAACCCAATTTTTGATGAAGTAACTAAATCTGAACCTCTTGTCCGATTGCAATGACTATTTGGTACACGTAATTGACGCAACTTATATTGTCCAGTTATTATGCATGAATTGATTGGCTACTACCTTTCCTCATATTGTGGTTGTCCGAATGCATGATCGATATGAGGTAATTGAGAAACTTATATCATAATAATATTTCTGTGGACAATAAACTATAATGGCCTAAGTATAGTAGTTTTCTTTGAAGTAAATCGATTCTTTGTCCTCAATTTTCAGTTTTTCTGGTGAAAATTGATAATAGTATATTGACTAGAATTCTTCACTTTCTTAACTGTTTCAACTTGAGATATACAGTTTATTTCTCGACAACTGAGCATTTGTGATGGTTAATTATTATCATTGAATGGAAGCTTTTTCATTAGAAACAATGAATAATGTACTGCTATTTACCTCAAAACAGTTCACAGTGAAATTTCAACAATTTTGAATCGAAAAACATATATTAGCTTCGGAGTTCTTACTAGGTCAAAAATGTTCGTGAAATTACGAATGTTTTACAAGACAAGTTTGAGTAAAGTTAAAAATCTGTATTTAATAGTTTTGGCGTTTACTTCACGTATGTAAATCCATTATAATGGAATATAAACTAAAATTCAAACACTTAAACTTTTGATTTACACTTTCATTGATAACATAGCACGACGTGTTCCGTCGTTACAAATCTCAAGTTACAAGTCGGTATTCTGTAAGCATCTGAAGAAGTCGTTTGTAACGACGATGCGCGTCATGCTATGCTGTCAATAAAGTGTTGTTAATCGAAAGTTCAAATTTGAATTTTATTTTATATTCAATTAAAACTATGTGCTGAAAACTAAGACAAAACTATTATAATGTTCTATTTTAGAGACATTTCAGGAAGCTTACTGCGTTGTATTTTTACGATCCTTATTAATAAATCCTAAACGCATTATAATTTTTACGACAATGTTCTTCCATTTCTATCGAAAATATCTTGGATTCACAAACATTTTTGTAATTTTGTATAATTTCTATATTTTTATTCATTGCTACAATTTCGTAGAAAATTACTAAACGAAATTGTGATTGATATTAGATTGTAATGTGGAAAATTCAATAATTTTTTTTCATTTTCAAAATATAGATTTAAAATTAGATTCACACTCATACATGAATCTAAATTTCTATTTTGGGTTTCTACTTCAGGTACTTAACAGATTTCAGGTAATTACAGTGTTAGGAGTACCTACATCTGTTGTTTTGGGAGAATTCCTTTCTTTGAATCTCATAGACATACTTCTGTTCTTTGAATAAAAAAGGAGGAAACGGAAATACTTTTTAGTTGAAACAGAAACCAGAATTGTGAGAAGAAAAACTTAATTCCATCAAACGATTGAAAGGGAATTGATTAAGATAAATAAAAATTAGATATATAAAAATGAATTTCCCAGAATAGAGCCATTAATCTAATGCCATTCTGAATATTGACGCACAAATGAAACAAAAATCTGGATTGCAAGAAAGTTTATATTGAAAAGAATCTTATCGCAAAACAACGTAGTCAATATAATCACTTAATCCTATTTATTTAGAAGAAAATTGATTTTGTCAAAGTCACGAGTAAATAAACCAAAAGCTTGCTGATTTTAATTTTATTCAAACAAATTGTTTGAACAGTTCATGATGACAGGCCAATGTTGCTAAGCTTCATTATAAAAATATAATTTGTTGAATTTTCGACAATACTGGAAATTCCTAGAGGTGTAAATTTCAGTTGAAATTTCTGTTTAACATTCGTTTTCTGTTTCCTCAGAATTGCTAAAAATCCTTCATCTCTCTATCTGCATGGCATGAAATGTTGAGAAATTTGTACTTGGGCTGCGTATACCGAAGAAATATTGCCAGTGGGAGAAATATTTAGATCTCTCTTACTCTTATAATTTCATCAGGATACTACCGTGAATTCGGTTTGTAATATTTTTTTTTATACTGAATACTAGTCGCAATGAAAAGCGTTTTCACTATAAATATATGCATATCGAAAATGGTAGACAGTGTGCTTCTACGCTTCATTCCAACAACTGACAATCATGAAAATCTTCATTGCTGTAAGTTACATTTATACAAATAATAATACTTATTTAGTAATAGCCATTACAAAATTCATATTTACATTCACGTTCAAAATATATTGTTAACAATTATTTATTTAAAACAAACTTAGCTAATTTATGCTCAAATACATTAAGTTCACTAACTTATGGGGCTAGGCAGTTCATTAAATGCATTGAATCCTTCATAAAATATACTATTTCTAGATTTAGAGCACTTATAAACTTGCATGTAGAAATTGTCGGCATTTCTTTTATTATAAGCATGCTCATCAGTGACTTATGTTACATTTTATTTATTTATATAGAAACAATTTTTTTTTATTTCAAATATAAATATACATGTAGCATAAATTATTCTATGTTTAACTGACATGAGTTCCAAAAAATATTTAACATGATTTCGATTGGAGTATATCGATTACATTTAAAAATTGTTCTCATAAGTTCGTACTGTAATATTTGTAGCTACTGAGTTTTGGTTGGTTTCTATTCTGAGTTGTTATCAAAATAACAGAGTGAAACAATATTCAAAGTGTGGCATTATTATTGACTGAAAGAGCAGTAACTTTACATCTTTGATCTTTTCCAATTTTTTGTGAAAGTTGATTTTCTTTGAGTTTTTAGACGATTGAACTCGACGTGATCATTGAAATGCAATTTCTCATCAAACATAATGCCTGAATATTCAACAAATTTTACCCCTCCAATATTCTAGTTTCAAATTTCAATAACTATGTTTTCGTTACTATTTACCTTAACAATATTACTTGTGCCCAAAACTATCAATTCTGACTATTCGGTGATAAACTGTTATGTTATGTATAAATATGACAAAAAATTCTCTTATTTCTTCACAGATTGCTCTTTTTGTGGCATCAACTGTTGCCTTACCGCATCATGAGGATCATGTGAGTACATATTACCTATTTCAATTGTGGGAAATGATAATGGGAAAAAGGGTTGTCTACTCAAACCATTTTGTAGTTTTATAAACATTTTTGCTATTAAGTGAAATATGATCACTTATTATAACCAACTATTATAGATAATAACCAACTATGATAAATATCTCAAAGATGAAAAATATATTACCTGAAATCATAGAATTTGAATATTCTAGGGTCCAGCGCATTACAAATTCGAATATGGAGTTCATGATCCCCATACCCATGATGTAAAATCCCAATGGGAGCACAGAGATGGACACCATGTTAAAGGAGCTTACACATTGAAAGAAGCTGATGGAACCACCAGATTAGTTGAATATACTGCAGGTCCTCACTCTGGATTCAACGCTGTTGTCAAAAGGATAGGTCACGCTCATCATCCAGGTCACTATGGACATCATCAGGGTGGTCATCATCAAGGTGGTCATGGAGGTGACAGTTATGTTGGTGTTACCCATTGGGGATTTCCAAAATATTGAATGAACCCTCCTTATTTTATATCGAGTTTTTTATTGAATAAAAAGGCATAGAAATTAACATTTTGAAGAATGATTTACTCCTAGTCCAATACTCTGAACTAAGTTTTCGTTATAAAAAGTAGCCATCAATTATTTCGAGAAAATCTTCAAGAAACAATATAATAATTGAAGAAAAACTGTTCGGTCAATTAGTGAAAACTAACAACATATACCTCATACTCAAATGGAAACAACTTCAGTAGGTAGTATTCTTATTCGAAACAGTTGACAGAAACAAAGGCAAAATCTAAACATAGGTACATAAAGTGCATTCCAACTATGTACAGTTCATCAATTGGTGGTATATATCTCTCGGTTGAAAATTACATGTAAAGGTAATCAAATCTTTTTGAGGAAAGGCTTCTTCAAACTATCAAATCACATTTTTTTGTTTTAGAGGCATTATATTAATATAGGTTTTGACATTTTTTCCTGCAACTTTCCTGACCCGTTTATTCATTTCAGAAAACAAACATCTGAATTTTTTGTTTATAACTGAAGATTTGAATCGAGAATATGACAAGAAGACTCTGTTGAAATAAAATTTCACATTCAAGTGATAACAAGGAAAATATTTATTACAACACCTATTAAAAATTTTGAATGGTATTGGCATTCACTTGATGTAAATCCATTATAGTTAAATAGTATAAAATTCAAATTTTTTTGATTTACGCTCTTATTGAAAACATAGCATCGCGCGTTTCGTCGTTATAAACGACTCCTTCATCTATATAGCATCGTCACATAGCATCTGAAGAAGTCGTTTATAACGACGAAACGCCTCATGCTATGTTTACAATAAAAGTGTAACTCGAAAGCTCAAGTGTTTGAATTTTATCTTATATTTAATTATTGAAAATTCTCTTATCTTCGTAATAGAATCTTCATTCAGAATCTTCTTATGATAGCAATGAAAATAATAATCCTCATTAACACTCAATAAACAATATACAATATAAATGATATACAAACTTTGAAATGAATGCAAAAAAGACTGAAAACAATTTGAAAATGTTCAAGTTCAGTTATAAGATAAAAAAGAATTTGTCCACAGAAATTAACCTATTCCCTCAACAAATTCGGAAGCAATATAAAAAAAATTATTTCTAAATAATCAGAAATGAAATAAAAATTAATAAGTAAGCCTTGCTTAACCACATCCATGAATCTTTCCTTCAACTTCTTTTTGAACACAGGGAAACAAACTAGATGTTTTAATCAGGTATTTCACTGTATAATCCATAAACGTTGATGCAAACGTTAAAATAACTATTGTAATGTCAAGTTTAAATTGTGCTCAGTTTTGTTTGTTCAGAACGGTGTAATTTCTTAAGATTAATCTTAAAGAATATAACCAGGTAGTGAAGTGTCTTTTTTTTCATCGACATCCATTCAAAATCCGAAGTCCGTTCAATCTTCCTTATTCCTCACACAAACAAAACTTCTGAATCAGTTTAATTCTCCTCTTTAAAATCATACATGGTATAGAGAAATAGTGCGTAAACATCGTCACACAAATTAAAACGGCTTAACCAAAGAATTAGTTGGAGTATTTTTTCCACTTTAGCTGGGAAAGTAGGTAAATATCGAGGTGGATAGAGTTATTTAATTGACACATATGATTTTGGCATACATTTCCCAACGTGTGTTTTGAAACGCAAATCTGTATCAGTATAGAACCCCAAATTCCTGGCATCCTACCCACAAGCCAAAAATGCAATAATATTGACGAATCTATCGTTGAACTTATAGAATATGACCCACAACTGAAGTGGGACATTCAAATGAAGTTCTTGCAAGACATTCAAGATACATCAAGCGTGACTAAGTGTATGGCAACTTAGTTATTTTGTCTGTTTGTTTAGCACATTCTTTGTGGTTTACCTATACCATTGACTTATTACTACCGCTACTGATTGAGTTAATGAGATATTATTGCTTGAATTTTTCGTCATCTTTTGTTGAAATGCGTTGATTTGATTTGATTGAATATCATTATATTTATTCATAATGATGAATATAGGGCGTGCTGTATCAACCCGCAACACCCAAATATTTCGTCTGAAATAGGAAATTTCGAAATTGTGTTTTGTATGTTAATATGAGGGCCACGTGAGCTTGCTCTTCATTTTTAGCAATGGTATAGACTATTCAGTCTCAACACCTCTTTCGTTTAGTCGACGGATCCAATTGTCATTATCTCAAACTGTTTCTCAAATGAAATACTTCATTTGAATTGAGTTCATTTTGACTTCAATTCTCATAGTGTCATCATAAACTAAAAACTTTATAACAAGATAATTTACTACGAAAATATGAAATGAGTTAGAATTATTGAAAGACATGAGTTCATAAAGTTTATAGTTTTCCATATATTTAATAGAATTTCAGTTATTTGTAGATCTCAGTAATTTTCTATAAATTCAGTTTTCAATAAGAATTTCGTTTACAATTGAGTATCTTCTTGAAATTTTTCTCTCCTCGCATTTTGATCAATACCACCGTTTTAGTGCTATTTATTTGATCTTGTATCCTTAATCCATTATATTTGTATATAATACATCAGATATTCTTATTTTTCTTATTTTGTTTTTTTATTGATTGTTTTTATTTTTTATTTCATTTTGTATGTTAGGCATTTCTCTAAACATAACCAAATTATCTTTATTTCAAGGTTCAATGAAAGAGCAATTTATTTGAATTGCGCCTTGTGATTGTTCTCTAGCTTTTTTTTTTTATTTTAATGAATATTTTCTGTTTTCTTCCTGTAAACTTATTTTCATTTTTCTCTCATTTTCGATGTAATCTGTATCGCCGCTTGAGAACAATAGCAATAAAGACTTATTTCAGGTAGAAACTTTTATTATTATTTTCTGTTTATCAAAGGGATTTTAGATTATTTTACGAATGTTTTTAGCAATAAATTAAATAAATCCATTTTGAAATATATATATATATATATATATATATATATATATATATATATATATATATATATATATATATAACAGCTATTTATATATAGTTGCCACATAAACTGACTGGCAGCACTGCAGTGGAAGTTCTTGAAATGGCTCTCTTTTCGAGAGGATGATTTATATCCACCTAGGAGTTTTGATCACGCTTGTTTGCTGTCGATGTTTGACATTAGGAGCCTCCACACCAGGAGAAGTTTGAATGCACTGAAATTTTTATTCAATTAGTTCAATGATAACCTCGACTGTCCTGGGCTTCTGGGTAAACACAACGTCTTTGTTTCTCAGAGGTGTACTAGAATAAGAGAGAGATATTACTCAAAAATCCATACAACCAATCTTCTCTCACAATCGCCGCTTAGTTTTGTATGTTCTATTGCAAACCAGGTATCCACTATATATAATATGCTGTGATTTCCACTGGGACTCACTTATTTCCATCATTAATATGTATTTAAATCTTAACCATTGAGGTATCTTGATGTCCTCCCGTTTGAGTTCTGAGAGAGTGGCTTTCTTGTTTAGTAAATACTCATTGTTTGGAGATTCAGTTAACTAATTGAATAATTGGATGTTGATATTATGTTTTTATAAGAATGTATGGATTTAGATTATTATATTTGATAATGTTTTTTATTATTGTAATCATTTTATAATATTGTATATCTATGTTATTATTGATTTTTTTAATCACATTTCCTATTCCATTTTTCATTACGTACTTTCCTGAAATGGAGTAGTTACCTGTTGGAAATATATGCTTATTAGTATTTTTATTGTATTACTGTTTATGTTGAAATAACTGGAAACGTTGAACATATTGCATCTCTAATATAATTGAGATTGAATTCTCGCTTAACTCTTGGTGAAAGACGATTAAATAAATTTTTTAAATCAACTCAAGAGTTTGATTCAGTTTTACATAATTTAATACATAGCAAGGTACCTATGTATTTATAGAAACTTTTATCCCCATTTGAAAGTCAACTGTTTATGAGCACTCGAATGTACAAGGCTCTAATTTAAAAATACTATTTCAAAATCCATTTTAACGCTTTCTTCAAAAGTTATGTACCTCTGGTAAAGTACTGATACACTTATTCAAGAAATAGATACACTTCTCTAGATATTCTTTCATTAGACTATTCAATTTCAAGTATAACAACAAGAAAACGCAAATGTTCTGATTGGACAAAAAACACACCAAGATAAATAATAAAATCGTTAATCTACTCATAACTTGTTGCTTAGTCACAAGGTGTGACATTTTGAAACTCTTAAACGAAGCCATTTTGACTTTGAAATAATATTTTTTCAAACTGATACGATAGGTATTCAAGGAGTAAATTTGAGATGAATTACAAAACTGAATTTTGAAGTGAATATATATGTATTTATTAAGATTAATTTTTGAGGAATAACAAATTTCGTTTAATATTTTTTATAATATCTAAAAAGGAACTGTCCCATGAAACAATTAATTCTACCATTTTTTTAACCAGTCCTGAAATATGAACCTTTTCATTAATGATACAGTATTTATTTTAGAAAGAGCAGAATTGCGTTTTCATTAATATAAACATTTACCGAAATTAACATCATTCATTTCTTTTACATATATATATATATATATATATATATATATATATATATATATATATATATTCTATTCGTCATTCCTCAAAATACTATACCACTAGGGTAAATTTCACAGTATCGTAGCTACGTCATATTTTGAATTTTACACAGAAAGAATGAAACAATAATTTCACATGAAATCTTTATTTCATATCATTTATCAACAGCAGTAAGTAACTAGTCTTGGTAGGAATTACTTTGGAAATCCCCAGTGTGTTACACCCACATAACTGTCACCTCCATGCCCTCCATTATGATGTCCATAGTGAGCTGGATGATGAGCGTGACCTATCCTTTTGACAACAGCGTTGAATCCAGAGTGAGGACCTGCAGTATATTCAACTAATCTGGTGGTTCCATCAGCTTCTTTCAATGTGTAAGCTCCTTTAACATGGTGTCCATCTCTGTGCTCCCATTGAGATTTTACATCATGAGTGTGAGGATCATGAACCCCATATTCGAATTTATAATGAGCTGGCGCCTGTAAAATTAATCCAAATATAAAAAAAAAATCGAAAAAATGGAAAATAGCCTACACTTTATTATTATGTGATATATCGCAGGAAGATAGAAATTTTTGAAAAATAATGAAATGAAGATAGTTGATTTGAATCAAGAACATATTGAATAACTTTTTGAGAAATAATTTGAACCTACCTATATAAAACATAGTTCCAAACGCACATCTCAATTGAATTAGCATACGAAAAAGATGAATTGTTTCGAAAAGTATATGGAAAATACCATTTAATACCGTGTGTATGTATTAGTTATTTAGTAAATGTATGTTTATTCAGAAACATAAGTATGCAGGCTTCTGGTGAATTGAAGTTGAAAGAAAATCTAGCCGATTAATAATCAATTTAACTCTTTAATTTCATTTATGAAACCAAAAAGATTTATGTTTAACTTAATCGGTTATTGCAACGGATCCTAGGTGACAAAGTTTTGATTAAATACATCCTAGGAAAAATATTTCATCAAATATATAGATAGATAGATCACACTTCAGATTCGAATTTTCTTCGCTCTAAATAAAATAATACTCACGTGATGTTCATGGTGTGGTAATGCAAGACAGGCTGTTACAAAGACAGCAATCTGTGAAAACATCGAAAGAATTTATAAAAGAAATATTAATATATATATATATATATATATATATATATATATATATATATATATATATATATATATATATATATATATATATATATATATATATATATATATATATATATATATATATATATATATATATATATATATATATATATATATATATATATATTATATATATATATATATATATATATATATATATATATATTGGATGGCTATGTGAACATATACAATGTAATGTCTCGATTATTCTTTGAGGAATAAATGTTATCTAATGTTAAAATAGATGTCAACACTTGATTGAAACATAAGGCACTGTTTCGATCTGAAAGGAACTCATCAGTTGTGCCGCGTTCATAGTCAAGTGAGACAACGCCTTCAACTCTCAAACACCTTCTTAACACTACGAAGTACAGAACTAAGAAGTAATGAATGGATAAATTCATAAGTTTCATTTACAAGAATCAAACATGGACATATCAAGCATCAAATGTTTCACACGTCCGTCCGTACCTAACTACTGAAGCTATCTAATAAATTTGCAACATCTTTTCTAACAATTACATCTTATCCGATGAACATTATAGCAGAGCTGACTATGTGAAACACAAAAAATGCGATGTCTCCATTGTTCTTCTAGGGATCTTTATTAGAAAATCTTGAAATCGATGGCTACATTTATTGAAAGCGTGAGACAGTCAATATTTCGTACTACAAGGTACTCATCAGTCACGCCACGTTCAACAAATGGAAGGCAACGATTTCAATCCTCACATACCATCTCAGTGATTGTAAGACAGAAATATAGAGTAAGTCGTATGCATAATAATGCATAGATTAATGTACATCACAAATCTTAGATCAATGCAAAGCACATGAATACATCTACTATCTAGTAAAATGAGTAAAATATTAATTCACAGTGTCAAAACAAGAAAACTTACAGCAATGAAGATTCTCATGATTGTAAGTTGCTAGAATGAAGTCAAGAAACACACTATCATCTCAATTTGGCTACCATAAATTTATACTATCGTAAACTATCTAATGCGACTAGTTAACAACAAAAAAAATATATTGCAAATCGAATTCACGGTACTAGGTACCCAATAAACACCTTATGAAATTACCAGTGTAAACTATCTATCTTTCTCCGATTGGCAATGTTTCTTTGGTATACGCAGCTCAATTGAAATTTTCGTCATATTCAGTATCTATAATTTGGCTACTTGATCTATCTTGGTTACAGCGATATTAAAGTAAAAGTACAAGGAGCAAAAATTATGAAACTCCCAAAAAAGGGTTGAAATAAATTTGTGTATAAATATCCAAGTTTTACATGCAGTCATATATAAAAACCTTCTTTTCATATAAATATTATTGATTCATTTAAAAATTTGGAAAGGGATCCAAATCACCTTCAAATCACCAATTTTAAGATCCTCTGCTGTTTCCCTTAGGTAGATATATATTTGTAACAAATGGAACTAAATAATGTTACCTATTGAATCTGAGACCCATTATATCGCAATAATTATAGATTTTCTTCATCCTATGATGCCCTGTTGAACAGGTAGAGTTGGAGAACTCATAGGATCTAAACACTTAGAATGAATTTCGAGTGGAAGGTTAAGAATGTAATTCCGGTTTCCGGAGAATTGTATAAAATATAGGTGAATGTGGGAGGATCATGTGTGTGTGTGTGTGAAATCAAAGGAACTGCAGGTACTTACTTACTTTTCACTATTCCAAAAAATCTATAGAAATGTTGAACTGCTGATTTTTTTAGCCTTCTTTTTTTGCACGTAAATAACCTATATTTTCAGTATTCACACTCACATTATTTATCATATTCAACCAAAATCTTACAATCATTATAATATACATCACAGTCACCACAGATATGTATAAAAATAAAATTTTTAAAAATATAGTACATATATATAGTATATTTCATAAAGATAAACTTAGAACAGGTATTGTAATTAAGACATGACAAAATTTTATATTAATTTTCATATACCTCGAAAACAAATTTTGTTATAAAGTAGTCATCTACTTGTTTGTTTCATGATCAAATTCAAATATTTGATATTTTATCAGGGTAATATATTTCTCTGTTTCACTTGTGAAATGTACTTATAAAAACATTTAACTTCGAGGAATGTCCGAATTCTATATGGGTTATATATTTTATAAAGTATGTACTTCAAATTAAAACTAGATATATATTTTTCAAGTATTTATTGAAAATAAAAAAATCTTATATAACATCAGTTGGCACAATTTTCACAAATTTGGTATTCACAGCTTATTACAATATTTCAAATACTGGTATGGCGAAATGTTTTATGGACAAGAAACTTAAAATTAATCAACAATTATTTACACTACAATATATACAAATTCCTCTAAGAGAATTGAGACATAAACTGAGAAGTATATTCGACAGTACTCCTGAAAAATATAAATTTCCCATGTTGATATGGAACAATTATTCTAATTTCTACAAATATTAAATCTATTAATTGTAACTTTAGTAACAGTTTCATTAAATTCTAAATAAACTTTGGCATCAAGAACTGGCAACGATAAAGTTGGTAAATATATAATAAAAACCTGGATTACTGTTGTCTCTGGTCCAGTAGGTCATAGAGGGCGGAAATGTAAGTTTGTGCCATCTGAAGTGTTTCGTACTTCGACAACTGCCTATCTTGACCCAATTGTGGAAGGAAAGTTCTCAGTCTATCAAAAGCCTGATTGAGATTTTGCATCCTTCTCCTCTCTCTAGCATTAGCAGCCAATCTTCGTTTTCTTAAAATAACTGGGGTTACTCGACTTTTATTACGCTCCGACGGGGTTGGTGAAGTACTTTGGTAACCCTCTTCATGGTAACTGTCGTAACTTGAAGTAGACGATGTTGTCCAGTCCGTAATATTCTGTTGCGGACCGAGCATATATAAATAACTGAAAGCTTCTGCAGATTCCATGGCCAATGTGATATGTTTAAATACGCGCACGTAAAACAGCAGTTTGGGAACTAGTTTCACTGACAATCTTCGAACAAGAAATGCAGTCCGAACTACCTGTTGTCCCTTTTATGGTGCACCGTGCATCCCTCGTCGCCCCTCGGGGGTCCTTTGCGGTGTAGTTCCGCCCCTGTAGCGCGTGCCTTCTGTCCAATGGACGAACGGGATTAGGGTCACTAAATTTGTTTATCCCAATTACTCTCATGCCACATGACGACCAATTGGAAAACCTTATTACCCCAACAGAATGGGGTGATTGTAATACGCACGAGAGTATTTTTTGTCGGGTGTTCTGTTATTGATGCTACATTTATTTAAGTGAGTGTGTAATTTATTCCAGTTTATGTATGTGTAATGGTAAGAATTTCTTTCGATGTTTCTTTCTTTTTGAAGATTACGAATGATTGGACAGTTATTTTTGAAATATTAATTCGAATCCGTCAACTAACTTAATATATAAATATATACGAAATTGAATACGAAAATTGACAATATTTTTAAAAAATTTGAATTTGAATCCCTCCTATCATGGCATACCTAGTATAAATTATTCATTTGTTATCTCTGCTGTATTACTCTTGATAATGGGGTAATTACCCGAAGCAAGTTGACAATTTTTTTCAATATATTTGTGAAATATACAAAGTGATATTTCACCTGATTTTAATCTGAACTTAGTAAGAAAAATGTGAGAATTCTGTTTCAGTTATTTTTGACTGGTGTTTATCAGCTTGAATAAGTTAGGAAATTTCAATTAAAATTGGAAATATCAGTTCGTATTTCAAGAAATTTCATCATTGAGTGTTACTTTGAAGTGAAAATGTCTACATTGATTTTCTGAGATGAAAATTTACATCGGTACTTCTGAACCAATGAAAATCTATGGAATTCACATGTGACATTTGTGAATTGATGAGTTAAATATTTTTGCAACCTTCCAGAACCAGAATTGCAAGTCTAGAATTATGCCAAGAATTAGCATTTTGAAATATAACCAATCGAATCGGAAAATTGTTGTGTTATCTCCACAATATTTGTGTTATATCTTTATGTTAGTGAAATTAAGTATGTGGTTATATATCAATAATACTAATAATAATGTATTTATTTAGCAGAATTGCTACATCATATTACAAAATATAGTGATAACAAGTTAATTAAAATTTAATATAATGAAAAGAAAAATACTGTAAATTAAGTAAAGTATCAGTATATGTAAATAGCATAATAAAGTAGAAAAACAAGAGCGTTATACTTAGCACCTAACTAATATATTACATGATAAACATCAATTAGAGTACTAGCAGAAACAAAGCCCAATTGAATTAGAGTAACTTTAAACTGTATTGCATTTGGTTGAGATGAACGTTCTCTAGAGTCTTTTAAATAACTTCTAATCATTCATAGTTTTTATATGTGCAGGAAGTCCATTAAATTCAATTAAACCTTTATACAAAATAGATTTTAGCTTTCGTGTAGTGTTACATTTTCCAAGGATAAAGTCTGTTTTGAATCTCGTATTATAATTATGTACATCTTTAAATAATCGAACTCTATCACTAATGTAGGTTTTTAACATATTTCTTTTCAGTTTAAAAATGAACACTTGTACATTAAACACAACTCTTTGGCTAACAGATAACATATTTAACACATTGAGCATGTATTTGACAGGTGTATATCTATTTCATTTTAATATAGATCTCATAGCCCTATTTTGTATTTTTTCTAATCGACTTATTTGATATTGAGGACAATTAAACAATAAGGAACAACAGAATTGTAAATGAGGAAGTGCAATGGCTTTATAGAGTGACAACTTTGTACTCATAGACAAAGATTTGCCGATTCGTGATAAGAATCCTACTTTTTTCGAAAATTTTCTCGTTATATAATCTGCGTGTGCGTGAAAGTTTAAATTCGAATCCAAACTTGTACCCAAGTATTTGTATTGTAGTAACATTTTCAAAATCTATTTTTCAATATCGTCAAAGATATTGTATAAAGTTTTAAATTGGTTTTGTTATCTCATATCTATATACTCATGGAAATTTTTTGTCTTTTTTTCGATTTCAAATATCTATCAAAATATACTGATTTCAATTAAAATTGCATGTTTTAAATTTAGTCTCAGTTATGTATCTTTTTTGAAATGATATTTCAAAAGTCTTATTGTAAGTTGTTTGATAGTTTTTACATATTGAAATTGATCATTTTAGTCATTACTTTGAAGCTTGTTTTTTCTCCTGAAGAAGACACAAAGAAAGTGTCGAAATATCGAAAAGTAATGAATAAATGAGTATTTAAACACTTCACTAGACCGATTATTACCGTTACCTAATATATATATATATATATATATATATATATATATATATATATATATATATATATATATATATATATATATATATATATATATTATCAAAAGTATATTTACCATAGCTTCCTTTCGATTATTTTTCACCAATTATTCAGAAGAATATTATAACAGAGCTTCCTGTGTGAAACATGAACAAGTTAATGTCTCCATTGTATTTCGAAGGATAAATGTTACAGAATGTTGAAATCGGGGCAATTTTTCGAAACGCAATATTCTCTAACATTCATCCCTTGAAGTATGGGATGAATGACTTTAAGGTCATTCATTCAAATTCATATTCATATTCATCCTAAATTTCATTCATATTGAAATATGGCATCGAATTCAATATTCTCTTTTTCCCTTGAAGGAGGATGGAAGAAAGCATTGCTTCGTACAAGTTAGTATATTTATAAGCCATCCCAAGTATGACATTATTTTGATATATTTTCATATTTCTCTTTCAATTATATTAATATTCTGGCATTGTGTTGACCTTAATTTGAAGGTTTAAATCTCATTCACGTTTGAAGTATTTTGTTAAAGATGCTACAAATGATACGTTCTCAATTGTTTCCTCAAGTTCTTTGAAATTTAACTTGGCCAAGTTGACCGAATTAAAACTAGAAGAAACAAGTGCTATAACAATTTCAAAATGTATAAGGTATGTGATAAGTGTAATCAGTACATTTTTATTCGTATAAGATTGAATAGTTACATCAATAATACACTTTCTTGCTATTATACACGTACATTACTTTGTTGGGGTGCTTGTATCTAGATATTCATAAGATAGTAACATAATATTTCTATTTTATTCTGAAAGTAATTTTTTATACATTCTTCGATCCTAAATAATTGAATATATAGGCAGAAAGGGAATCTCTAATTTTAAACAAGCTATAGTACACGTGCATAAAGCTAAACCAGCTATCATAAAGAAAAGCAGAGTCATGCAATGTCCCCTAATTTCAAAAGATTCGATTTATAGGGTAGGTAAATTGCAATGCGATTAGAAATGAATTGTGGCTACCCTTAATTTTGTGGTAGATTTTGTTCAACAGGTCATAATATGAAAGCGCAAACACAATTAACGATGTTACGAGGAGCCGACATATGGTAGCAATGATCAAAAGGCACCCTGAATTTCATTAATTATAGTGCATTTCAGATAGACCGAGGAATTAATTATTATATTTGAAATATTGAATAAGCTTTGAATCTCGAAATATTGGAAATTTTCAAGAAATAAATTTTTGTTATTTGAAAAAAGATACTCAATTATCTTGAATCAATTCTCATTTTTATGTAACAGAAACTTGATGAATGTGAAATTGAAAAATTTGTTCGTAATAAAATTTGAAAAAATCGCGAAATAGTTCATTTCAAACATTTTATACAGAGTTCGATATTTTCACATGAATATTTTTGCATTACAGAAAAAAAATAATCTGCCTGTTAGTAGTAGAATTTTCAATATTTTATATTTTCTACAATAAATGTTATTGTGTCTTTTATCTAAGTGAAAGAATTGTTGTGAAACGAGAGGATCAACTCAACAATGTGTCGAATGATTATTTATGATTATGATATTATTAAATGAGAGGTTACTATACCTCTTATTCAAATATTTTTCTGATCTGGTTATAGAATTCTTGAACGCCTTATTTTGATTTTTGGAATTCATCGTTCAAAAATGAATAATATCATAATGAAAAATGTTTGTGTTATTTCTCCAATCTTTGTGATATATCTTTGAGTTAGTGAACTTAAATATGTGATTATATATTTTAGTAAAATTTCTGTTTTTCAATATCGTCAAAGATTTTATCTATATTTCTGAAAATTGTATTTTTTTCGATTTCAAATATCGATCAAAATTTACTGATTTCAATTTCAAATTGCATATCTTGAATTTAGTCTCAGTTATGTGTCTTTTTTAAATTACATTTCAATTTTATTCATATAAATTTCAAGAATTTATGCGTTTATTTGTTCATAAGAAGAAATAATATAAAATATAATTTATTAAATATTTTAAATATGTGTAAGGTCTGGTAGATAATTCGTAGTAATAAGTAAACTACTAAATAGTAGTTTTTTCGATTGAATTGTAATTTTTACTATTAAAATTTTGTAGCGCAGCAGTTTTTGCATGTCTTTATCATCTGTACAAATAAATATATTCTTCTCAAAAAAATATATTCAACATATTAAAAGAGTTTATGAAATGAACTTATAAATTTTTCATTTATTCATTTAAATGAAAAATTTTTTTATTTAAATTATTCATTTATTCATCATTTTCCGCAATACGGCCAAAATTCAAAGTTAGAAAATACAGTTGAATCGTACACCTAATTTTTCTCTCTTTGAAAAAAGCAAACATGTTGAAGCTGGTATCCACCATATTCTCGTCTAATACTATGAGACACATGACCTCCGATGGTCCGCGTTCTATCCACACCTATTATGAATAATAAACGTTTTCTTATTGAAGAAACTTTTATCGTTAGTGTTTTGTCCCATTATCCTTGAAATGGTTCATCAATATAATATCTCCATTTCAAAAGATATTTAGGCTTGAAATTGAATCGAGACCAAATATAGAAGAAAATATTCTTTGAAGATTAGTTTGATATAGATTGAAGTGTTTCAAAAGAATTCATTCGATGAAATATTGCAAAGTGTCCTTAATTTCCCAAACAAAATTATCGAATTAAAGAGTAGTTGGCGCATCCACCATTTAACAAAAAGTGTAATATTGCTTTTCTACAATACACAATTATGCAAATACAAAATACATTCAATATAATATAGCAAATGCTTTTTCATACATATTATTATGAGATGAAAATTGATACTGAATTATCAATATACTCACAATGAAAATATCAAAAGTTATATTTTTCATAATGGCAAATTTTTCGGATTCATATCAATTGCTCAAACTTTTGATTTGATTTTTTGCTCTATTATACATTGTCAGAACTCCATAAACTGAATTTCTCACAGTTCGTGTTGTGGTATTCATTCTGATTCAGAGAAGGTACCATATAGCACCGGTTCCGAATGGCCAATTGGCTTGTAGTCTATGTACGTACGTTACCCATAATTTGACCTCTCGAGTCGAAGACAAACACAAACACCCAAGCCTTCACCAGGACTCGAACCCAAATCCTACTGCACTTCAGTTGGGTGTTGTCCCGACCAAGCTACAGAGGCACATTCGGCTATGATACATGAATCATGTCAAAATTTTGAATATTTCTGCATTCACTTATCGAATGTTTTCATGCAAGAATAAAGGAACATGCTTTAACTTGGTTTTGAATATAAACTCAAGTGTTTGGTACTTAATTCTTAGTATTAGATATTCTACGTCAATAAAGTTTAAATTCTCAATCTGATACAATATGTTTTCTTTGTAGGGAGTAGCACACCATACCAAAACATATTCAGAGTTACATACGTTATTTAATTTCGAAAATGATCAAAAGTATTTCCTCGTTCAGCCGACATAAGAATGATTATGTTTTCAAATTGTTGAATATGGTATAAATTGATTAATATGATAATCTCAAATGATGAAAATGATGACATCTTGCCGAATTTCAGAGGCACAAATTACATTATATATGTATTCGAATGATATTGAAATACAAATATAATTTCAACAAAGATTCAATGTGATCAGAAAAAATAACAGATAATTGACCATGTAATAATGAAACAAAAACTGAATAAATTCACTTTAGATATGGATATTGAGTTATTTATCAGACCATGAACAAATTTGTCTAAAATTACAAAAAGATATATTAAATAAAAATTCTAATACAGAAAAAGTGTACAAAATGTTAGATAATCAAAAATTTCGATCTGAATTTCTTCCAAATATTCAGAACAAAGAAATAACCAATTCTGAGCAATTAACTTCAATATTAATTAATTCGAAACAAAAGGCAACAGAAAAAGTAATTAAAGTTGAAAACAATAATCCATGGATGACTCAGAGTCAACCGAAGATTTTTTAAAAACGAAATGCAGAAAGCAAGGTCAGATACTAGGAAGGATTGGCAAACGATAAGAAATATAATTCCAAACTTAAATGTTAGAAATAAGACTTGTTCTCTGTCAAAAAGGAATAAACGAGACATTAAAACAACAAGAGAAATAGTTGAAGAATTTAGCAAATATTTTTCGGAAATTGGTGGAGAAATTGTTGAAACCAGAGACCTCAATTCTCCTAGATCCTCAGTTTGAAGAGGTTTACAACAAAGAAACTATTTATCTAGCTAGACTCTATAAATTAAAGAGAACTTCGAAAAATATTTTCAGAAATAAAAAAGATTCCTCAGCAGGCATAGATGGTGTAAAATTTACAGACATTTTAGTTATAGTTGAAGAACTTTTTCCCATCTTATGTAATATTATAAATAACATGTTGAAACTGCCATATTTCCGGATATCTTGAAAATATAATTTATAAAAACCTTCGATGTAATTGATCATCAAAAAATTGAGCAGTCTAACTGCATAGTTTAGGAATTCGATGGAATATGTTTCGTTTGCTGAAATCAGTACTGAAGGCAACATTACATATGGAGTGCCACAGGGATCTGTTCTGGGTCCGTTACTGTATATATAGTTCGTTTTGAGTTTGAAGAAAGTGGAGTTGAAAGCTTACTATTTCTTGTTCGCTGATGATTCTATTCTAATATATACTGGAGAAGATTTACAGGGGATGGAAGAGGAAATAAATCATGATCTGCAAAAATACAACTCATCGTAACAGAAGATAAATTGAAACTCAGTAACAACAAAACTAAATATATGTTTTCCAAACAAAAAATAAGAAAGAAGATATCATTCGCTTAGATTAGGATGCAGTATTTTAACGAAAACAGATCAAGCTAAATATTTGGGAATCATTTGCACAACAAGTTGATCTGGCAAGCACATTATCAGAATTTGAGCAGTAAAATTATTCCGATTATATGTATGGTATATAAATGTCACAGTTATTTGAATATCAATTCTTAATATAAGTTATACAACGCTTTCTCTGCTTCGAAAATAAGATACCTGATATGCATCTGGGGGACATATTCTGAAACTCTGTTAACAAAATTTCAGAGGCTACAAAATTGGTTAAACTTTTATTCCACATTGATTATATTGACCAACTTCAGAGGTGACACGACACTAAAGATAGGACCCACAAAAACACTATTAGGTACTAATAGAAAAATGTAAAGTAATTTATAAAAAAATATATGAAGGATATAAACTCTGAACTGACTGATATAGGCAAAAGGAATGAATCCGATAAGGAAATGCTCTGAAAAATTTGATAGATTAACTAAAAAAATACAGAATAAACATTTCCTAAATTTGTGATATCAATAAAAACTTTTTTGTTCTGCAAACATCAACTGAATATTAACTTTCGAAGAACGATTGTACTCCTGGAACAGCAATACACTAATTTGAAGTGAATTTACCTGAATTATGAATTGTAATTTCAAGATTCCATACTTTATTGTATGTTTAGGTAAAAAAATAGATATATATATATTTGGAAGAATAGTTTATCGATTTGATTATATTGTTTGTTGATGTATTTAAGAAAGAATATTGGACGAATTTGTTATTTAGTTGAATTTCAACAATTCTGCTGTCCTACACTGTACCGAAGAAAGTCTTTTGCTTCTCGTGTGAAAAAAATGGGCGCCATCCAAAGAGCCGGAGTAGCTTCTGGTATCTCAGAACGTTTAGCGCTCTTACTGGGATCGAAAGCGAGAATTATTAGATTATAATCACATTTGATGGCACCCACTGAACTGTTATGACATCATCAATCCAACATTAACACTTCGACAAAATGACCCACATTTTTTGCCCAAAGCACAAAAAGATATTTTGCCGACACCTCACCCGACCACAATTTTCGGCCGTTTCTCGTATGTCGATGTTTTTCTCTTGAATTATCTGATTATATTACAATTAGTAACCGAAAATGACACCTAGTAGAGAAAAATAAATAATATATTATTTTAGTTTTTGTGGTCTAGTTATGTAAAAGTTGATATCTTTCTCCACTCCCATTATTGAATTTATTTCTGTGTTTATTGAAGCACGTAAAATACGGATATCCCATAAAAAATGATTATTGGTAGTTTCAGGAACAGCCAATAGAATTGAAAAGTTTGGTACCTACTGAAAAATTTTGGATTTCTTAATGTCTAAATAGAAATTATTAATAGCAATTTGGTTTTTACATCGATTGATACTTCGAGTAAAAATTATATGCATGTTTTTGTGGTTTTTTATTATTCCAATAAATTACTTACTCTACATGATTCTGACAAAATAAAATACATTCCAATTGAAAAAACATTAATATTCTTGAAGTACTGAAAACATTAGTATTCTTGAAAGTACTGAAAGCTCATTTGTTTAAGAGGAGAGTTAAATCTCTGTTTTTAACAAAGGCATACTATAGTGTGTCAGAGTACTTCAATGATTCGGATGTAGGCAATAATGTATGAATCAATTTTTTGTATCATATATTTGTATATTTTTTTTAACACAAATGTTCTTCACCATGTGGAATTGTCTCAAATGTTTAATATCTCTGAGAAAATTTTTATTTTCTCTTCTTTTCAATCAAAACTGTATATTATTGTAAATATGAATTTAATCAAGATTTTTGTTTGAACCAATTTTTTTTGCTCGAGGGCTGAATGGAAGATCAGACTCCAAACTGAATTCGGTCCTTTTGAGAGCATTTCTCTTAGTTGTAATTATTGTATCAATTGAAATTATGTAATTTTACTATGTAAGGAATGTTTCTCAATAAAATTTTATTATTATTATTATTATTCAATCATATTATTTATGGCTAGTCTTGGTATTTATACAAATTTTAATGTACTTGATTTTTAACAATACGTTCATTGTTTGCATTATTGTCGTCATTAATTACAACAACAATTCTTAGACTTTTTACTTTCAATTATTTCATTGTGTTTTGACAAGTATGCAATAGGTTTATGGTAATTAAAGTAAGGAATGGAACTGTTTGATTGAATTTATCTGAGTACTTCTACTCGTATACGTCAAGTGTGTAGTTATAAATATACTGCTATAAGCATGTCGGTTATGCAAAAACACGAGAATCATGCGCACACCATGTCGGGGACGCGAACTTATAAAATTTTGCCCTACCAAAAGTGCTCAAAGGGAGTAAAACAACATTTCCTCATATTACCACCATGGTAATCATATTTAAAAATGATAAAGTTGTTTTAAAAACGTAATATGCTTCCCAACGAACAAAAAACAAATAAGTATATCGCATTCGATTTATTCTTCCATTTGTAATTCATTGTTGAAAATATGGTCCTTTCGAATATTATATCCTTTTTTGTAGAAAAATTCACGGTATTTTGAAGTTTTTCAAAGCCGAACTATATCAGACACAACGAAGCCATCAAAGTAAGATTTGGAATTTTTAGTTGGAATCGACGAAATTGAAACGAATTGAAACAAATATTAGGGGTGACCAAATAAGGGTGTGAATTTTACTTGGGTATAAAAGGGATATCTGGTCCATTTTGTTGAAACTACTTATATTTTTCAGGTGAGAAACTACATGCTGTTCCAGTTTGACGTAGCGCCTCCTATCTAGTAAAATATCTGGAATAATATAATCATTTCAAGTAAGAGATATAAAAAAGAACCATCAGCATCAAATGAACAGATGAAATTTTGAGTTCATTTACTGATAAAAACTTAGAAGTGGTAATTATCTACTAATTCATGGAAAATCGATACATATTGAAACAAAATCGAAAGATTATAAATTACTGAAAATTTCATCTGAAATTTGAAGGAATTCAGGATTATGCAGAACCTTGTTGTCGGTTTTCGAAAATTTCTAAATTCGATGATCAAACGTTCATTTTGACTATGAATAAGGGGTAAGCTCAAATCACTCAATAAAAATTGTATAAACAAGGGAACATCGTGTTTCTCTTTGAAAATTTGAAAAAACAAATAAGTCCAGAGTATTGAAATATAATTTGTGTAATAAAATATGCTAATTTTAATTGATAATTAATATGACTATAAGAAAAAATTTTTAAATTCAAAGATTGTTTCTCCTTGTTATTCTATGTTTTGGCACTCTAGAAGATATATAAACATCTGTAGTTATAAAATAAACTAGTTTTATATAAGCATCTGATAGAGCGATAATCTGATTTATTTTTTATTTAATATATGAAAGAGAATGAAATTTTTGTTTCATTATTTATAAAATGTTCAATGACATTTGTTTTTAAATGATTCATGAAAGTGTTTAAATCTAGAAAGAGTGTTTTTAGTTGACATTTTAATATTGAATAAAATTCATTATTATTCTCCGAAAACTTTCGTGAGTTTAAATAGACAAATGATCGAATATTTTGATTGAGAAAGTCGAATTGGTCTGAATTCACAAAACGTAAAAATTCAATTTCATACTTGAATAGAGTATCATTCAAAATCAATCGCCGAAATGAATCCTCTATTTTTGTTTGAACGACACGCAAAATTTGGCCTGCAGGAGATGTAAGTCCTCTTCAAATTCCTCATAAATGTTATCCTGAAGCTATATTGAAATTTGAGTTTTGCATCAAAAACTCGCATGTCAGGTAGCATAGGAATTTTTACTATTGAAATAATAAACACTTTTGAGATTTGCAGATATTCCGACCAATTTGTCTTTTCAGGTTTAATAACCCTAATTTTGTCGGAGAAGAGTCTAGTCTTCTTGGTTCATGCTCCTTTCAAATTCAGTTTGTTCTTTTGAACAAACGTTTGAGTTTCAGTGTTTTATTTAAAAATTATATAAGTCTGGAATAGTCTAGATCTAGTTCTAACTCAATGGCTGATAATAATAATACTCTCTCATCACTTTTTACGTACATATCCTACTGCTTCATATCGAAAAAGTCACTACTTTTACAAATATTGTGAGTTTTGCATGAAGCTAGACTTTTATTTCTATTTCAAAAAAGAATACAGTACTTTAAATTCTTTTTAATCGATGGAAAACATAGTTTTCTGAAGTTGAATGAATATTTGCATATCTTTTGGTGAAACATGCTTTAATATAAATTGATAAAAAAACACTTTGCTTATATTCACAGAATTATATAAATCGCTTGACAATTGTTTCGTGATGTGACCTCCATTTTCAACAATTAATATTATTCTGTGTAACTAGAATTATATTAATTGGTGTCTTTATGGTGTCGTTTATTTAATTTATAGAGCATCTTCTGTAATAATTTTCAATTTTTCGTGGTGCTAATAGTAATAATAATACATTTATTCTCAATAGATACGCATCCGATTGCTGGGGAAAATAAAAAGTTGAATACAAATAACATAATAAAAAATAGAATAATAAGATAAGCAAGTATATACCTAAGCGAACATATATATACAACGAAAATAAATTTAGAATAAAAATAAAGTCAAATACTAAAACTCAATGAAAAAGTTAATAAAATATTGTCGTAAAAGTCAAAAAAAATTAAATTAAAATCAATTTCAATAATAAATTACATTAACCAAATGGAACAAAGTAAAATTAAAATATTATCGATTACCAAGTCACGGTAGTCAATAGAAGTTCGTGAACATATCATGACATCCCATTACGCTGTTCTGAGTGGTATGCCAAAATCACTGATAGCTGATCAAAATAGAATCACATCGACCGCTAATGAGTACTTATATTAGAGTTACTTGATACAAACCTTTTTTTTATTTGAATTAACGTGTCTCGACTTCTTGGTCATTGACACATTGTACAATTTTCACAGTTTCATGTAATAACATTGTTAATACTACAGATACTTAAATATAATTAACAATTCAACTGTAGTGAAATTAGATGGAACTGTACTATTTCTAGATGTGTAAAGTACACAAGGTTGTATTCCACATTTACCGATAAATATCAGTGTAACTTCAATTTGCGCCGTTGTACTCAGAATGTATTTGATATTGTGTTTTAGTCCTAGTCGGTTACGAACTGCCTCATTTTTTGGACATCAGAATGAGTGCATGATACAGACAACACTGGATTTTGACATTAAACAATAAGTGTTTGATAAGGAGTAGTTTTCTCTGACTGTTCAATTTTCTTAATTTTTGAGTAGAGCATCTTGTTCCCCTGTTAAACCTTCATAGTTTGAACTGAATAATAATATCACATATAGAAGTTCAGAATAAACTTCTAAATGTGATATATTTCTAATTAGTGATAAAACACTTGTACCTTGAGTGTGTATCTTGAGTGCGTGTGTGTCACTGAACTCATCCTAAACTGCTGGACTGACTGTGTTGAATTTTTTGTTTTCAAATGGATTAGAGGAGAGGATAGTTTAGATTTACAAATGGACTCGGACGGTCGGGCTCCGATCGAGTTCTGGAATTTTTATTTTTCGCATATCAGAACATAATAACAAAATTTCAAAGAGTTCATTTCTTTTGTTCAGAAGAAGGCTTCAGCTTATTTGAAGAATTTTGAAATTGAAGGCGTGTATACAGGACTACGTCATATATGGAGTTCATTTGTATTTTAGTTACTACGTTATCAACATTTCACACGCATTAGAAATGAATGTGTATTATATAAAGATATAGGAAAATTTTGAAACAAAATTTTATACAGTTTCAACTAGAATCCATAGTAATATCGCACCGAGTTTCGCAATAAAACCGAGCATGTGAAGTTTGAGCGTAAATTATCGCGCCAACCTGGAACAAAATGGACAGATGAACGGAAAAAAAAACAATTATGAGATGCCAGATAACTACGAAGAATTTATATTCTGCAATATCTAAAATACTCATACATATCATCCTGGGTATCTATTTCAATAATTATAGAAAAAACTTATCAATATGAGAATTTGATAACACAAAATTGTGGTGAAGCGAATAACAATATTATAGAAATGTGTAACACTATTATATATAAGTATATATATATATTTATATATATATATATATATATATATATATATATATATATATATATATATATATATATATATATATATATATATATATATATATATATATATATATATATTAATATAAATTCTGTGATATCTGTGACAAATTTCAAATAAAAATATTCTATGAAGATTAAGATCCATTTGTCAAGAATTTCATTATAGAAATATGGATCTGATAAAAAATTTCAGTTATTTATTAAAGTCTTAAACACTTTTATAAATTGAGAATCAAAAAATTCGGTTCTTTCTGTCTTCAATTCGAATATCGGTATAAACAGTGAAATATGAATAACGGTCAAAATTGGACGAAAATTACAAAACAATCTAAATATCATCAAACGAGCACAAAAACATGGTCCCCTCACGCATCTCACACCTCTAAAATGGTATCACTGTTATTTGAATCTACTTAGCCTTGTTATCCCGGCGTCATGTCATTTTTTACGCATTAAAGGGTTGACCGTTGAAAAAATTCCCATCCAAATGGTCTCGGCTTTTCGGTAGCGAATTCTTTGGTCAATATTTTTTAGGTCCATTAGACACGAATTCCCAAATTATAAGGAAACAATTGAATACCGACGTGAAAGGATGAGTAACTGCTATACCTGCTCCCTAGATCCATCAAAGGTTTTTTGTATGGCGTGCATTTTTATCAATAAACCACTGTTATTAACATTACCTACACCTCTTGTTAGTTTCAAGGTTTGCGTTTTCATTTTGATACACTTCGATGAAGTTTGTGTAGAATTTTAGTAGGTAGTCCTCCCAAATCTTTGAAAAACTCATTTTATATGCATATCAAATATATATATATATATATATATATATATATATATATATATATATATATATATATATATATATATATATATATATATATACATATATATATTTGACAAACTATCTGATTCGTGAACCATTTTATTTATATTGTATAAATTTGAATCTTGGGTTTTTTGGTTCAATTGAAACAAAATGATATTAGTTTATTTCCAAAATTACGTTTCGGTTATTATTTTAACCTTTATCAAACTGGTATATATGTTGAATATTACTTAAATTCAAACACTTGAACTTATGATTTACACTTTATTGACTACATAGCATGACGCGTTTCGTCGTTACAAACGACTTCTTCAGATGCTTACAGAATAATAAAGTGTAAATCATAAGTTCAAGTGTTTGAATTTAAGTTATATTCAGTTATAATGGCTTTACATCAAGTAAACGCCAACACTATTAAATATGGTATATATGTCATATGCTCGCACAATATAAATACTAACAAAAGTTCATAGGTGACAAACAAACATCTATATTGACAATTATACTTAAATATTCAAAATTTTTCTAAAAAACAATTCACGTCCGTCTCTCAAAGCGTATTACAAATATATTTGTCCATGTTTTATTATATATTTATATCCATGTTGTATATACCTTCAAAATATCACTGTAGATACCTCTAAATAAATATACGTGTATTTCTAGAAAGCGAAATAAGTGAAAATTGTAAATTTCCACTTGTTTTATTTAGTTGATGAAATACTTAATTTAAATTACATTTTGGTATCGTATATTGAATGTATTTCATTTTAAATTATTTTTACAATTGACAGACATAAAGCACATCATAAAATAACAAAAGAAAACCAGTTACTAATAAGCTATCATAAAAGATAATGTAATAATTTCAGAGAAAGTTACATTAGATCATTTTCACCGGATGCGGATTTCAAAATTATAGATAAAAGATGGATTTTATCAAATATTTTTGTTTGTAATAAACTAGGCACTAGTCGCGTTGTTTGCCTTATTTTAATTTTTACCTTTCAATATCTCCAATGAACACATTAATAAGATTACTTCTACTTCTACAATATAATCCTATACCACTTATCGTTTTTTTAGTAGAGACAGATGATTATTTTTGAATGATATTCTCAAATATCTACCAACATATCACAAAAAATTTTATCTTTATGCGCTATTTACGGGCATGAGTTCAAATCAAAATCAGATATATCTATTGCAAATAGGTTTCCAAGTAATCATAAAATGGCTGAGCAAATTTCACATTTTTCACCGAAAATAGATGAGTACCAAAATATTCCATTTGTTTGTAATTCGATAATCTAAAAAATTCTTTTCATACCTCTAGATACATAACCAATACATCATAAAGACAAAAACTTACAGAGAATGAGAAAATCCAAATATTTAATTAAATACAATAAATTAAAAATTAACACACTTGACTTAAGTTTCACAATATATTAAAAACTCTAAATATGTTTCGGGTGGTTAACACATTATCGAAAGTATAGATAAAATATTACTGAAATAACAGTTTATATAATGATATACTGATTACCAGTAATATTGTTTACAATCGATAATAATACTCCGTGTCATTTATTTAATTAAACACTTACACTTTTCGACATCTATCATTTTCAATATTCAAACAATAATTTTACATTCAAAGTCGCTTCTAAAATATAAAACACTTTCTTATGGGCATACCTACATGAAAAAATAGCAACTTATTGCTCATTCTACAAGAAGATATCTCGAATTTGAAGCGGTTGTGTGGAAAAACCTTCTGACTCTGAATTCAAAATTAACTTTTGCATTTCTTCACTTGCAGAAAAATAGTTTCACTTTCTTAGAAAAAGTCCCAAATGGCTGTCTCAATCTGAATAAACAATGCTTCTATACTATACTTACCTCACCACGGTCAAAACTAGAATATGCTAGTATTGTTTAGAATCCATAATCTTATATATGTTAAAAGAAATCTTGAATCCGATCAAAGAGGTTTACTAAAATATTTATTGTTTTGCTCTGATGGAGTTAATCCAAAACTGGGTATACTTCACGAGTTACTTATTACCAGATTTGATGTTTTATTACTTGAAACACGTGAAAAATCCTTCAAAACAAGATTGCTGTGAATGAAAATTCACCTTATGGGTTCTAAAAGGATTAATTTTGCGACAATGGAAAATAAACCATAGCCCAAAAGCTACTACAAATTTGTTTGAAGATATCCAAGAAATTGAATAAGCGACAATAATATCAATGTACAGAAATGATAAAAAGAAAATAATAACAGAGATTGAATTGTTTCCCTTGGTGATACATGATTGAATAAATATTTAAATCAAACTCGTGACTTAATGTTTCACAAATATATTGAATAATAACATAATATTACAACGATGAGTCGACATGTTTCGAGCGGTTAGGTCATTATTAAGATACCTACGAAATTTTTTTGAAAAGACAATAGTTGCTGAAAAGCAATTTTAAAAGCAGGAAATTGTAAAAAATCCATAATAAAAGTGTATACATGTTGAATAATAAAAATAATAAAATTTTAAATAGCATAAAAACGGAAAAAATGTAGGAGAAAGAAAGCATCTGATATGCTTGGCAAACTAAACAAACGGAAGATTTGAGAGAAAGTGGTGGTTCAGATTTGAGAGAAAGTAGTGGTTCTCTTTCGTGATATCACGAAAAATCTTTTTGATTCACTAATAACAATACAGAAAAATTCTTATGTTCAGAATGTAACCAAGAGGCTACAGGGTTATGAAGCCTTGAATATAAGATAAAATTCAAACAGTTGAACTTTTGATTTATACCTTTATAAAATTGTAGTACAAATCAAAAGTTTGAATTTTATCTTATATTCAATTATAATGGATTTAAATCATGTCAACGCCATTCAATATTATGAAGTCTTGTTCTCATGTATTGTGTTTTATCATTAAGAAGCTACATAGGTAATAATTTTTTTATCTATTCCGTCAATTCTTTTCAAATAAATTTTGGAGAAAAATTAATTTTCATTATTTCACTAAGAAATGTTTTTTGTGAAATATTTCTGTTTCAACTTGTGAAAATTATAAGAATATGAACAGTTTATGCATTTTTCATAGTTTTTATATCTTTTTTTTTTGTTTTATAGATAGATTGCGTCTAATTCTCAACATTTTGAATTTAAAATATGAATGTGATTTTTGTTTCGATAGCGTTCAAATATTTATTAAAATCGAGTCATGATGTAAATTACTAGAAATTATTAGGAAGATATTTAAAATTATTTCCTCAAAAAATTTAATTTAATTTCTCTCTATTCTTATGACTTTTTCACAAGTTAAAAATATTCTAATGATATTTGATGTCAAAAATTAAAAAGCTCTTTATGTGAATATTTGCGAAAAATAGGCTTTACAAGTCGCATGTGTGAAAATTGAATCCTCAGTTTTTCATCCTTTAAGTATTAGTGTATCAATTTTTCAAATTTTATGTTGTAATTGAATGTATTTATGCATACTAACAAATGATAAATGAAAATAATGCGCTTTTATGCAACACGTCACTATTGATGATAAAATCTACTCATTGTTCAATTAATTGCGAAAAAAAATTTTATCGATAACAAATTTCAGTAGGTATATAAAGGTTGATGCTGACACGTAACTGAAATTTACTTCGAGAAGCTGTTTTATAGTTGAAAGTTAAGTTTGAAATTACTCAATTGAAATGGCCACAAAAATAAAATATAATAAGGTAAGAATCCAAAAGATATTTCAACTTAAAAATCTTACTACTAAGAAATTTTCTTATTTTGTTTCAGATCTTCATTAATAACGAATTTGTTGATGGAGTAAACAAGAAGTACTTTGCTACTATAAACCCTGCAACAGAAGAAAAAATATGTGATATTGCTGAAGGAGAAAAAGTAATATTCTTCTTAAGGTTTTTATTTAATAACTTATTTGTATATATCAATTATAGGAAGATATTGATGTTGCTGTTGAAGCTGCCAGAGCGGCTTTTTCACGAAAATCTGAATGGAGGCAACTCAGTGCTTCAGAAAGAGGAAAATTGATTTACAAAGTAAGTAAATTAAAAATAGTTCACACTTAAATGAATAAATTATCAAAATATTCTATGGTTTCCAAGTTGGCAGATCTCATTGATCAACATAAGACTGAAATAGCTACTTTAGAATCATTGGATAATGGTAAACCATACTTAGTTTCTTTGAATGAGGATATTCCATTTGCTGTATCTGTATTGAGGTACTTCGCTGGACTTGCTGACAAATATCATGGAAAAACTTTACCTGCTGGTAAGTTCATTTTGGAATTTCATTCAATTTTCTTAGTGAGTTGTGTTAAATAGCTAAAAAGCAAATAAATGATACTATTGTAGGTATATAAGATATGTCTGTATGTTCACATGATTCTGCTGTAAACGAAGCTATTCCAGATAACTACTCCTGTTTATATAAATTGAAAATTTGTATTATACAATAGAACACAGAATTCAGTAAATACGGAGTTTCAAATTTTAGATATAGCGGACTGTTGTGCATAACATTCACATATGCCTTCGTAAGATATGTGTAGAATTTCTAACTAGAAATTCAGATGCCAAAATAATTTTGCAAATGGAAAATTAGTTTTAAGCTAAATTGTAATTAAGCTCTTGCACCAAAACAATTGCCTAATATCATTTAAAAGGAATAATCTTTGAGTCCACTTGTTTCAAAATAAACTGAGGGTTTCTAAATTCTGAAAATCATGAAAATTTCGGAATTCAATATATTCTGTCAATTTTTACGATTTGTAAAGAAAGTAAGCCAGTTAGCCCAGTAAATCAGGAACTTTTAGTAACCACAAAAGTTTTGTTTCAAAACTAGATATGATAATTACCGATCGAAAATTGAAGAACCTATTGTACTTTTTTGAAGAAATATTATTATCTGAAAACATTTGGTATTTATTATATTTTAATTTCGTTTTCAAACTTAGAATAAATAGATTATTGAAAATTGATTTTATAAATTTTGAGATTCTTATATGAAAATAGTCTTTATGTGATCCTTTCAGATGGTGAAGTATTTTCACTAACCAGAAAAGAACCTGTTGGAGTAGTTGGGCAGATAATTCCATGGAATTATCCACTGGTAATGGCTGCATGGAAATTAGGACCTGCTTTAGCTACAGGCTGTACTATAGTTTTAAAACCTGCTGAACAAACGCCATTGTCCGCACTCTATACGGCTGCCTTATCCAAACAGGCAGGATTTCCAAAAGGAGTCATTAATGTAGTTCCTGGATATGGTCATACAGCTGGAGCAGCTCTTGCTCTCCATCCACATGTTGAAAAAGTAGCTTTTACAGGCTCTACAGAGGTAAACGAATAATTTGTACTTTATAATGAATGCATTGCTGGGGGAAATTTATTCTAGCACTATGATTCCACTCAATAGCTTTACAAGAATTTCTTTAATTTTGTAAAATTCATATTATCACGTTTTCTCTTCAACAACTTTTATATCTAAGTAATTAACCCAACCAATTCAGTGAATACGATATACAGCACTAATATGTGATAATACTTTTTATAACATTTTCCACGGTTTACAATTTATTCAACTAGTGTCATTCAGAGTAAAAAAGGATAAGTAATGATGTAAATTAATGAGTTTTCCTTCTATTGAATGAAATGTTTGAATAAGGGCTGTTACTTTCATGTACATATTGATTGTTAAATGTTTTGAAATGATAGTTTAGTAAATATAATTATTACACCTTTGAATATTCTTCATAATTCATATATAATTTGTGAACCATTATTGCAATATTAGATATTAAATTTCATATTTGTATTTCATTAACTTGAGTGCTCATTATGAGATTATATGGCAAGATCTATATCTAGGTCTATATATCTGCAGAAATAATTGAGAATCAAAAACAGTTATCTTATCTGTATATACTCATATTTATTTACATCATTGAGACATCTTAAAAAATTCTGATTTCTAAATTGGCTGGTGTTATGCTTTGTAGATTTTTAGTAGAAATTTCAATAAAAACAATAATCCAAAAATCATATTTTTCAGGTAGGAAAAAAAATTCTACAATATTCGGGTCAGTCAAATTTGAAAAATGTTTCTCTGGAACTTGGAGGAAAGAGCCCACTGGTTATATTCGACGATGTGAACGGTAATTTAATTCAAAATAATTTTTTCCTATATTGAGCTAATTTTAATTCATTTTTTCATCCAGTAAATGAAGCCGTACAGATAGCTCACGATGCTATATTCGCTAATCATGGTCAAAACTGCTGTGCAGGATCTAGAACCTTTGTTCACGCTAAGATTTATGATGAATTTGTTAAAAAATCCACTGAATTAGCAAAAGCCAGAAAAGTTGGAGATCCATTTAGAGAATGTACCCAGCAAGGGCCTCAGGTAACTTATTACACTAGAATAAAATTATTTGTCTCAAACAGACATGCTAATCATGAAAGACAAACACTGAATACATTCACAAAATGTCTGAATATTTTGGTTGATTTTACCTGTAAAAAAAATGTTTACTAAAACATACTTATTACACCTACAAGTCATATTAAGAAGTCTACATAATTAAATAACCGAAAAATTAAAATAACAGAACTTGCTACTGCACCTGTGAAATACCATACTCTTCTCAAAATTCCTTGTAAGGGTGGAACTAAGTTGTATATATCAATCCCATTTGATAGATATATTAGATTAGATAACTTTGCTCCAGAGATCAAAGTATAGATACATATTCCTCCCATCACTTGGAACTCCCTCCCTACAATATTCCAGAAATCTTCTAGCAGGTATCCATGATTAATGTTACCATAATGACTAAGGAACTGATATAACTAATAAAAGGATGCAGAAGTTTATTTTGATATTTGCCTTAAAATTTAATTTTATATAATATAAGTTGTATGGTTTGATTATTTCTGTGAGTTCCAAATTGTTGCCTTAAGAAAAAACAGTCACTCAATGCTGATATTTGGCAATATTTGTGTACAGCAGTATTGGTTCTAATAGACACAAAAAAACTTATTAAACTGGTTTACACTGTCAAAGATTCAAGAAGAACCAACTTCTCTTTAGACTTTGACCATTACTTATCACCTTGCCATCATTGATTGATTTAATAGTTTCCTACATTAATCCACTGTCTAAATCCTTTCATATACTCATATAACATATTGTCCTATAGTTATCCAAGTTTTTCTTTTTTTTTATTAAAATTGTTTATTCAGACTTTTTTGTATTAATTATAAATTTCTGCCTGATAGTTTGTTCCTATTTGAAATTTTTGCATTAACTGACGTCAAATATATCATAAGACCTAAGCAAACAACAATTTGATATAATACTTTTTTGTTGAATACAAGATTGTGAGATATATTATGATACAAGAATTTTAATAGCATTTCATTTATAATTACAATTATATAATGTAGATATATTCCATCTAGTAACAGAAACCATAACTGTTGTAAAACCATGCTCACACGTTAGCCCCAAATATTGAAATTCTATATCATTTTCTGATGGAAAATTTTTAGACGATTTAGTTATCATGATAATCATCCAACTTCTACTATGTGGCCTATTGTTTTTGTAATGCCAATAGATATAAATATCAAAGAATGTAAAATTGATGCAAACTTTACTCAGGTGGATAAACCTTCCATTACCAAAATAATGGATCTTATTGATTCAGGAATTAAAGAAGGCGCACAATTGCAAGCTGGGGGTAAGAGAATTGGCAATGTAGGATATTTTGTAGAACCAACAGTATTTTCTGATGTGAAAGATAACATGAGGATTGCCAAAGAAGAGGTGCATATTATCATACCATACTACACAAAATATAACTGAACTAATTATTTTGTTCAATAGATTTTTGGCCCAGTTCAATCTATACTGAAATTTGAAACAATGGATGAAGTTATCGAAAGAGCAAACAACACAGAATACGGACTAGCTGCTGGAATTCTCACAAAAGATATAAACAAAGCTTTAGAATTTGCACAAGCTGTCCGAGCAGGTAGTATCTGGTAAGTAACACGGAATATTCAAAATATGAAACATTTGAGACTTTCAATAACAAGTATAGATATATTTCTAATGTAATATGGGAAACAGTTAGAACAATTTGAAATTGTAAGTGAGCAATCTCACTTCAAGAAAAAAGATTTGTAGAAAGATAACCTAAGACATTGAAGTTAAATAATTCGAACTTTAGCAAACATCCTAATACAAACATCAATTTGGACTTCTTCCCCCTTTTTGGCTATACTTTGAAGAAAACTTTTTTCCTTATGCAAGTTTTTTGATATATTCTGAAATAAAATTAATATTACTACATGATTACTATATAATTTCTGTATTAAGAGCAAATTATGATTTTAATATGGGCTACAATGAAATTTTTTCCACTACAATACCACCTTTCTAAGCACCACACTCAGTTCATAGTTATTCATTTGTAACTCTGCTCTTGTTTTTACCTCCTTAGGTTTTAGGTATTTTACCAAACATTATTTTAATATTAACAAGGTACAAGACTCATTTGTTTTGCCGAAAAGTTTTTTTTCAAGTATTCTCTCTTTATAAAAGTATTCTTTGAAATTAAGGTAAACCGAAATAAAAACATCTTAGTGTTATACATTTCAATAATCCATACTTCTCATTAAATTTATAACATACCCAAATATGTTTCCATAGAACTTGCAGAACATTTGGAAATTGAGTAGTTTTGGTAGTATAATTTTGTATATCAACACTTCTATTAATATTAAATATGTATGTTTCCCTCTAAATATTTGAATTTGGAAGGGATGAAATGAATCTGACAGCAGTAATTATTTCATATCATAGTTCTTACCACAGAATTTGAAGCTTCTTTTTTTTCTTCTTACTTCCTTTTTCTTCTTCTAACTATTCTAACACAGCGTAACTCTACTTACGTAAGTAGAGTTAAGTCTAGTATCCTAATCCCCTCACTTTATTTTCTCTTTCAAATTAGAATGTCTGAACCAATTAATATATTTTACAGGGTCAATGCTTATGACATGCTAGCCCCACAAACCCCGTTTGGAGGATTCAAAGGTTCCGGAATGGGTAGAGAACTGTGAGTATATGAAAGTTTCTTTGTTTTTTTTTTCACAATGATTTGGTTCACAAAAAATATATTGTCTCACTTTTCAGTGGTCCCGATGCTTTGAATGAATATTTGGAGAACAAAACGATAACAATAAAAGTACCATCCACTCACTAAACTCATTTTGTTTTTCATCTGCTGCGAATTGTTAAACATAAAGAGTTTCTTTGTGAAAGAATACAAATAAAAACAATTGAGTAAAACTTGTTATTGTTGTTTGTTATCAAATCCTTTCATTATTCTGGTTGCATTGCAATGTTGGAAGAATCAGTTATATCAATGTATCAAAATCAGTGTATCAAATCATACAATCACAGAAACCATGATAATCTTAGTTATTCAAAGAAAAGTCATATGTTGAAAAAAGAAAATATTAAATAATTTTGAGTAGTAGAAATGTCTGGACAAAAATATATTCAAAAAAGATCTACTAAAATTATTTAAATATTTTTATATATGGCGTGTTTGTTTCTTGATAAAGTGTTTATATCGAAAACCGTCCTGGAATTATTTTCTCTCAAATTTAAATTTATTTATCCTAATCATTCCTATCCTAAGATTCTAATCCTAAGATTCAGAATATTCTAATAAAATTAGTCATGTCATCATGTATTTCTATCTCTCCTAACTCTCATACTACCGAACTATACATAACCTTACGAACTTTACTTTACGTTAGTAAAGTTAGTTTTTGTCCCATATAAACATAGCCAAAGTTTACTTACGTAAGTAGAGTTAGGCTGAGATGCATGTAAACTAAAGTGTAATCAGCCTATATATATATATATATATATATATATATATATATATATATATATATATATATATATATATATATATATATATATATATATATATATATATATATATATATATATATATATATATATATATATATATATATATATATATATATATATATATATATATATATATATATATATATATATATATATATATATATATATATATATATATATATATATATATATATATATATATATATATATATATATATATATATATATATATATATATATATATATATATATATATATATATATATAGTGTTACAGATTTGCCCCCAATGGTTTATGGATGTTTGAAGAAATGATGACGCTGTGGAGAACCGTCCTAGGCACGACCACAGGGCCCATCTAGAGTTGCATTGTCGATGTTCAGGACATCGAACTGCCTCTGGCACTCCCGTTAGAGATCGTTAGAGAAGAACAAGAGTAGCAACCACGTGTCGGCATAGTTCGTTCTTTGCAAATAAGGTTAGACATAAGTGACTTTGACATTTTTGTTGTTAATAAAGGATATTTATTGATTGTTAAAAGTTATTGGAATTTATCCGTCGAAACCTATAATTCGTAACAATATATATATAATCTCAAAAAAATAAAGCAGATTTCTGTACCTGCATGACACATTATGTATGTTCACTGACATAACTTCACATATCTTAACTTCTTAACCTTTGAGTCAGTTCTATGATTGGTATGTTTTGTACGTCGATGCACAGAACATACAAATGAAAATTAAGGGTCTGTTCTGTGGGTTGGTTATACCACAGCCTAACTCTACTTAGTAAGAGAGTAAGTAGAGTTAGGCTGTGGTTATACTAATGTTCTGTGCTTGATTAATTATTCTTTCACTCATCCTAGAATTTTGTTTTTAGTGAAAGTATTGTTTGAATTATAAGATGATTATATCAAAAGGACTTTCCTCTTTGAGAATGGCAAGATTGTTGCAGACATCGAAAAGTTGGAAAAATCCAATTCAACAAACATTACGACAAGCACATCAGTAATTAAATAGAAACATTACACTTATTTTGTTATATAATCCTCTCTTTTTAGAGCTTATTATCGTGTATCTGCCCCACCAAATGAAAAAATGTTATTTCTAGCTAATTGTACTCAAGGACTTGCTTGGTGGTGGATTTTGTGGCATATATGGACTGAACCTGGGCATATCACAGTAAGACAGTTTTCTGAATTTTGTTCTTCAATATAAATCAGTGGCAGGATTTGTTAAAAGCTTGACAGAGATTCAATTAATATTAAAAAATATTAGAAGTCATGTGTGTAGAAGTTCCACTTTATGCTATTAACAATGCGAGTTTATTCCAACTTGAAATGGAGAGTAGGTACTTGATAAAAATTGTTTTACTTACAATGTTTATTTTATCATTTTAAATTCAATTAATTTGATCATTTTGTTTATATTGGCTTCCAATAAAAAAGCATAGCAGTATTAAGGGAATATTTTTAAATTCACTCGAAGAACAATTTTCTGGATGAATAAGGTATATTTAAAAATAAAATACCATTAGAATTTA
This sequence comes from Henosepilachna vigintioctopunctata, assembly GCA_030704895.1. Lineage (NCBI taxonomy): Eukaryota > Metazoa > Arthropoda > Insecta > Coleoptera > Coccinellidae > Henosepilachna > Henosepilachna vigintioctopunctata. Next base: position 3,268,736 of record JARQZJ010000067.1, read on the forward strand.
TTACTACTTGAAGTACAGCATTTTTAGTATTCATATAGAAATCAAGTTTCAGTTCGATTTACCTGTTAATGTAAATGTTTTTACACTGAAAAAACATGTTAAACTGACAAATGTTTTTTTTTCTTACATGTCCAGAAAATAATTCGTTAAAATTTATGTCTATTTATATCTAGGTTGTTAAAAATTGTTATTTCCATTTTCACAAAATTCTACTTACAAGTATAGGGAACATATTTTCTTATATCTTTGACCTAAAGTTTCTTTGTTTGCTCATTTTTAGTCCATAATTGCTTTGATATAAACATTTTTAAAATATTTAAAATTCATATTACACCATACACAAAAATAGTATTTCACTTTAGTATTCATCAAGCTTTGTTCAAGATGCACTTAAAATTAACTATATGTCATTAATTTCTTACTATTTACTGGTACTTTATCACAAATGTCATCAATTTTATACATAAACTTTGCAGATTTTCAGTAGATGTTATTTTTTCAAGAATGTTTACAAAACATTTTTTTTCAACATTTGTAGTTATTGAATTTGAAATTTGATTACTGTTGAATTTGTTCTATAAAAATTTGTTGATGTTTCTTACTGTAATACCGGAATTATATACATTATAATGTTTTCTCGTTATAGGGGGAATTTGAATATCCAGATCCTAGCAAATGGACTGACGAGGAGCTGGGAATTCCTTCTTAATGTCTTGCTTAGGAGGGCATAGGACTTTGAATATAATACATAGTGAATTGTTGATTTATGGTAATAAATAGCTGTCCATTTCTAAAACTAAATTTACTAGATAGTACTAAGATATTACTTTACACTGAAGATGACATAAACCAGCCACATCCAAAAATTCTCTGTGGTATCATTAAATTATATCTGAACTAACAAGATTATTACTCATTCAACTTGGAATAGAGAAAAATTAAAATTCTATGTAAAAATAAAGTTGATTTAATTTTAGCATTTTTTAAAATTTATTTTTTCAGGCATAGATTTGTGATGAAAATGGCTTCTCATACACTATAAGAAGTATATTATATTTCTTATACTTATGTATAAGTACTCAATTAGTATCTTAATGAAGAAGTTTCCACATATGTGGATGACTTTGACACCTTCAAAGCAATACATTTTGAAGCTGAACTATTTCAAAATTCTAATTCTATTGTAACTTTAATTCATTCTTGTTGTATGAGGGTTTACAACTAGATATTTCTGCGAGATCACGTAAACTGAGGGTAGAATATTACGATAATCATTAAATTCTATTGGACAATTCAATCCAATATGAATTCTTTAATGAAAGATTTCATGGTTTAATGAAAGAGACAGCTAATATTTTATTTCATATGCGTTTTAAATTAGTCTTAAAATAATTTGGTTTCAGCTTAAAAACTGTTTATCAAATATATGTCTAAATATTTCCGTCAGAAATCAATTTGAAAATATAGGACGTGTTCTAACTTCTTTTTATTTTTGTTAATCAAAACAATATTTTGCTTATGTTATTAAGATAAATATTCATTGTAAATTAAAAAATATTTAGTATTCATTACACAAAAGCTCAATTTATATGTTATTTGAATATTATCAAATGAGATGAGTTTAAAATGGACTTCTATACAGAAAACAAGATCATGAGCTCTTTTGTTGCTGCAACTTCAGTTCAATTATTTCAACTATAGCATCTCGAATTTTGCTTTTTTCAAAACCCAATACTTGTACTTTTTCCATTTGTTCAGTCAGAAATTGCGTTTTTCTTTTGAAGTAATCTTTAGCTGCATCTAAATCCTGCAAGAAATTATTTATTATACATCTCAAGAAATCCTCTCAAAAAATTATACATATGCATGAATATACTTATATATAGAAGCTGTGACGAATTATACAGAATGGAGGCTTCTTTTCAGGAGCCATTTCCCAATTTGTACACCTTAAACCCATTTACGTTTTGATGAAAACCAACAAGCTCAAAACTTGTGTCAACAGTTGCTTCCAAGTGTGGTTATATATAAAAATGTTGGACAGAAACACCAATATAAACTATTTTATAAAAGCAGTTCATGATAACTTGAAACCCTAACAAAACATACTGTAAATCGTTCTTCTAATTTTTCTAATTCAAGTAAACATTTCATTATTTTATGTGAAATTAAATGAAAGAGTGGTTTGCATGATTCTATTTCTGGCATAGGAAGAGCTCAAAAAAATAGTGAAAATTTTATGAAATGAATAAGCAACCTCTTGTAATGAAAAATAAATATAAAATAAGTGTTTTATACTGACCTTCTCAACATAATACCTAGTTCCTATATCAATTAAGACATTGTTTGTATCATATAGTTTGCCTGGTACATACATCTAGCAATGTGTTAAAGAAGTCATAATTTTCTAATTTCTATTATAAAAAAGATTAGCTTTTATTAATGATTTTAAAATTGGTTCACCAATATAAACTGAAATTGATGTTCTGATAAGTCGTACGTAAATATTAGTGGACTTTTTACTAAATTAATGACACTGGAACCACAAAATTATTCTCTAATTTCAAGTCTAGAAACCCATATCATGTTGTTTTTCACAGACTCCAATATTATGAGAATTTGAAATTTTATATACGAGTTTAGATTGGTGGAGTTATTTGGGAAACATGAAATTGTTAAAAAAATATTTACAGTGCAATGAAGTCATTCACCACAATATTTCAAGCAGCAAAAATTTTAGGAACAAAAAAGTTTACAAAATATTTTCCATATATTCGTAAATCATTCCTTGTAGTAAAATTCAGTTTTAAATTGAGTGCTGAAATCCTCATCATGAATTTTTCATTATATGGATAGTTTAAATAAATAATATATATATATATATATATATATATATATATATATATATATATATATATATATATATATATATATATATACACATATATATGAAATAATGTAAGTTGAGTGAAGGATACTGATCCAGTCAATGGAACAAGAATTTCTTTCCCCTCACTTTCAGAATTTATTTGTCCTAATGTTTCTCCAGAATTTTGAAATTTAGTCTGAGCTATCTTCAGAGAACTTAGAGATTCCTGGAATAAATTGAGCTCCTGGAATTAAAATTCAGTCATTGCAGTTTCGTTAAGGTTAGAAAGGTTTGCTCACATTATCCAACTGAGATTTTAATGTAGATAACTGTTGAATATTTAAAGTGGTAAGGTCTATTTGTTGCATATGAGGCTGTGCAACTGATGAAATTTGCGCCATTGCTTCTTTATCAGTTGTGAATTTTATTAGCTGAAATGGTATGAAATGAAATAGAATAATGTATTAAATTATTATTCTCTTCTTAACTGGGAACACAGAACACAAAATATATTAGTTTGTTCTGTAAAGAACCAATGACAATTAATGGCATCGAAGAGCAACTCTTCTCTTTTTTTTCTTATATTTATATATTTATGACATTATAAAAATTCAATAACCAGTTCATTCATGCCAGTCTTCATATTCTTTAAATTCAATATATTTAATACCTTTTACCTGCAAATACATGTTCTCTTGCTATTCGAGATCCACTCTGTAGAGTAGAGCTGGTACTTATAGCTTATACTACACTTTAGCAACCACTCCATAGGAAAGAGTTCTTGTTACCTCTATCTACCAGAGAATGGACTATCTCCCATAATAATGAGATTAGATGCATGGCTTTTAAGCATTCTGAGGGCAATGGGCGATGTTCTCACAAATGTGAATAGCAGCTATCGTGTAGCATGAAAATAATGAATAATTTAGAATTTTTAGTGCGGTTCTTCAATAGAAGCATATATTTCGTAAAATTATCTATCGTGTGAATGAAACCACTGGTATAAATTCTACAAAATTGTTCGATACATTCGACATATATTTTGAGCTACTAACCTATTATCACGAGTGAGATTTGCGACGTTCAAATTTAGCAGACATTTTTATCAGAAATGAAATCTATATTTGGTCAAGAAGATTAATTTTCTCAGAACTTCGTTAGTTAAATAAAAATGGTAGTGGATGATTCGTCTCTCAGGTCATACTTAAATGCTAAATGAATGGTGAATACATGGAGTAATTAGTAACTATATATTTCATTCCCCCTTGTAGTTATAACGGAAAACTTCTCTTAATTCAGACGTATTTACTCTGAATTGCTAAGGATTTTCAGTGCCCATTAATTCCTTTGAATTATCCAAGCAATACGTTTGTATCAATTGTTCTTTGGAATTGAAACCTACGATGAATGAATGAGCCGCAATTCAATGAGGAAAGCTGAGGATTAAAATGGCAAAAAAACTATTTTTGATTTAATTAGTCTATATATTTTACCTAACTTTATACATTTATACAGTCTTTTCGTGTTTAATATTCCATTGAAGGTAACTGATTCTGTATTATTCATTTATTTATTCAGATTCAGATATTAATTAGTTTTTTGTTCAACACTTCTGTGTGATGAATAGGAAATTTGCACCTTGTTCGCTAATATTTTTTGTTGAAATGTTGAATAACTGTTTGATTTGATTAAAAGTATTTGAGTGTTCCATGAGAAATGATATGTAACTTTATTCTTACATGATCTGTATTTCATCAGATTCAGTCACTTCAATGAAATATTGATAGAATTGAGGAGTTTCAACAAAAAATAGAGTAGGAATGTACAAAAATTTTTTTCAAACATTTATTGCTTCCACACATCCTCCTTACAGCCATATCATGGTACTGACGATAAGGAACCACAAATTGATTTCTGAAATGAAAATAATTTCTATTAGTATTTGTGACTATGTAGGCCAAAGGGGAAAGAATGAAACGTTACCTTTTAACGTTTATTGAAATTTCAGTATTGTTGTAATAAATAATGTGGTAGAACAAAACATCAAAACACACTTTGCAACAGACAACATACCAGATTTAGGGTATATTCTATGATTTGCAGTAACATGGAGAGTCACGGAGTAATCGCCATAGAAAACTATTGATAAAATATTGATAAACAAGCAATGGCCAAGGCTGAGAGGAAAAAATAAGCATTTTCCATGGTGTCAGGCTTGACGTTTACTATCTATATATTAAAGTGCTGGTGATTATATTATTAGAGTTACTAGAACAATAAATGATTGAGGAGGGAGATACGTGTTGAATATCCATGTCAATGGCAACTTATTAATAAATTAAACGTACTTTAAAAATTTTTTAAAATATTTCATATATTGTCCATCACAATATTGTTTCGGTATACAATACCTTTACCAGCTGGATGAAGACTGAGTACAGAAATGAATTAGCTTAAACTAATTTCAAAAAAGTTCGAATAATTGAATTTTTGTACTCAGTTTCCATTCACTTGATGAAGTTAATGTATACCGAAAGAATATTGTAGTTGACAATAAATGAAATATTTTTAAAATGTTTAAAAATGTGTTTAATTGATTCATAAGTATACTGTGTTTCATTTTATACACTATGTTGTGCACAATGCAAAACGTTTGGATTTCATCAAAATTACATTTCTCAATCGCGGACTTTCATTTGTAAATGTGGCGGAAACCATGTTGTGATGCTAGAAAGAAGTTATCCCTCTTTCATCTGATTAATGTTGATCAATCACTTTCAGAAAATGAACCATATTTCTGTGTCCTATGTCTATGACATTTTACCTCAACCCGTAAGAGAAATCAGGATTGAAGAGGATTCAAGATTAATTTTTTATGGAGAACATTATAATTGCGCATGGACTTCAATTGTTTTCAAGGAACACGAAAAACTTGCGAGTATCGTAATTACTCTCAGTCGTAGGGATCCCTCAGTTTTTACTGCCTTAGAGTCGTAAAGTGGGAACCTTTAAGTTTCGAAGCGAAATTAAAGGAATTCAGGCCTTGTCAAAGTTTTGTACACAAGAATTCAGTAACACTTACACCGATGAAATATTATTCATAAACAATTTCAATTTAATGGACATTACCACGACCAACTTCGAAAAGACTAGATTATAAAGGAAATAGTTTGATTGGTGGCGCTTGTAATAACCATTCATTAGCCACAACAACAATAATAAGCTAATCAGAAATATAAAATTCATTTTATACATCGTTTTTCTCAAGGTTCCTTTTCTCTCAAATAATTGAATAAATTTGGTTAGGCAACTTTTTATGTGAATAAGTCTCACTCAGTAATAGAAGTATTTTTACCCAGTAGGGCTTTATCGAAAGCATCGTTGTTTTCTTGCTAATGTTTTATATTATTCTGTTATAGAAATTTGTGCTCACAATACCCAATATAATATTCAATATCTTATAAATACGTATGCTATTCCTTATCCGTTCGCAATATACAAGAAGAGTTGAAATAATGCTGAAAACTTTGGGAACAACCGACTAGGAGAGTAGACCACCGGCTGGATTTTGGCAACACCGCCGGACTACACACTTCATGGCCTGCTTAAAGTCGCCCGTTGCATATTTGCTTCATGTATTTGGTTCACTTTTTTCTGATAACTCAATAGATACAAGCAACACCCAAGACAAACAAATTTTGAATATATATTTTTAAATGAGAGGGAATAAGAAACAATTGTCTAAAACTCACCAACTGAACAATTCTTTATTCGACTGGTTTCGCCTTTTATGGCATTAACATTCTTGATAATGCCGTAAAAGGCGAGGGCGTCCATTGAATTTATATATATTTTTGTTTTAGTTTAGTACCATTTTTAATGATCAAAATATGAGTTAAGTTGAATAATTTTCAGTTCATTTATCACATATCTGCATAAAAATGTAATGGTGGTATAATGAGAATTTGGAAAAAACAAAGAATAGTTTTTCTCAGAATATAATCATCGATTTGTTGTGGTGAAAGGTGAATTAAATTTGTAATTAATCTAATATACCATAAATAAATATACGTATTTATATGATTTTCACTAATTGACAGTATTCGGAGGGTCAGAAATACAATCATATAGAATTGCATTGACTCTCTGAAATTGTTGATGAATGAAAAGAAAATAGTTTTTCAGGATTCGTATTGGCAATGTATTTTTTTATTTATCCTGAGAAGAGCTCATGAGATAAAACTCAACGAGAAAGTCATGATAATCCAGGAAATATTCAATAAGAACAATTTTCTGTTCTACATGAGTTGAAATATTATATTTTGTGTGGACGTTTGTAATTTATGTTTGCTATACCTAACGAGAATTTATGCGCCCCCAGCGATGTAGATGGTTTCTTTGTGTAGGTCTCCACTTCATTCAAAAAATGATAGGTGGCATTAAAGCCCGTGCCATCCAGACGATCATTTGAACGAAATGTCACCCTGAAGAATTTTCTGTCCGATTCTACATCAAATTCTTTGAGCTGGCCGCAATGCCTCGAGTATTTTCTGTCTCGTGCCATGAAGTTGGAAAATTCGACATAATCACTTGCGGACACTGCCTCGCATCTGAAAATGTTGAGATTACAGTAGCATTTTGATATTTCAAACATTATCTGATAAACATATTCTAGTGATAGTTTTTAATAATACACTAATTATATATATATATAAGAAAATGAAAACTAGAACATTCATTTGAAAAATTCAAATTAATCAACAGAATGTTATAGTAGAGCTAGATATGTGAACGTGTACGATGTGATGTCTCCATTATCCTTCAAGGGATAAATGTTAGAGAAATATTGAAATCGATGTCACACTTGATGGAAGTCGAGACATATATGTTTCGTTCTGCAAGGAACTCGTCAGCCGCACCACGTCCATCGAAGTGAGGCAACGATTTCAACCCCCAAGCATCTTCTTGTGACTATAAGTGGAAGACCGTAGAGTAATGAATACTCCACAATTCCATCTATAGGAATCAGTAGAAAACACCTCTTAGATTATAAACACACCAAGCATCGAAGTTTCACATATCTTCTATATATGTTGGTATCTAGTATAATAGTAGAGTACTTGGATGATTTGAATGTAGGCAATAATGCATCAATCAATTTTTTGTATCATAAGTTTATTTTTTCACCACGAATGTCTTTCACCATGTGAAATTGTCTCAAATTTTCAATATATCTGAGGTAATTTTTTTTCAAATATAGTTGTATATCATTGTGAATATGAAGTGAACTAATATATTCGTTCGAGGTCTGAATGGACGATCAGACTCAAAATTGAATTAAGAACTTTTGTGAGCATTCTTCTTAGTTGTAATTATTGTATCAATTGAACGAATGTAATTTTACAATGTAAGGAATGTTTCTCAATAAGTTTTATTATTGTTATTATTATATTATCATTAATTCCTACATGAATTGGACTGCTTCCTCACTTTTATATATAGTACACCTGATACCGTACATTCTAAACGTAGATTATTATATCTACGTTTAGAATATACGGTATCAGGTGTTATAATATTATTTATAAAATTCAAAGGACTATGATAATAAAGGAAATATCATGAATTCGAAAAATTCGATGATTCAACAAATTGGAAACAATAATTTTTTTGATGAATCAAAAAGAAGGAATATATACTTCATGTCAAGGAGTAGATAGGAAAGAACTGTTTCTGAAATTTTGTATTAATAAAATTGAAGTCAATTGATGAACAGAGAAGGAAATATTTTATTCATCGTTACTTAGTCATTTATACATACCATCCTAAAGTCAATTTTGTTTTAGCTTTCATTCAATTTTTTAATTGTCTAATTCAATTCAATTTTGAAATAACTAGATTGTAGAAATCAAATATCCGACAAACATATTCTTTCATTCCATAAAATGAAAATATATTTCACAGGGAATGTTTATTTGTGTAATAACATAAAAATGTTCAGGTATGTAGGCTGAATGTGCTTCTATCTAGTATCTGACCAGCCGTGAAAAGCCTTCTTTAAGCTTCAGTGATAAGTAAAATCCAGGATTTCAGCGTTTTTGGTTCACACGATTTCCTGGAACATCTTTTCAATTGCTCTATATATTATGGAACTAATCTAGGAAATCGATTTTATCTTTTCTCGGGATGTAGTCGTTAGCGCTCTCCATTTTTCTCTCGAAAATTAACACGGTTCTTAAAGAACAGACATTCGAGCTTAAATGAATGGAAAAGAATAATTTTGGATGATAGAAAAATGTTTGCGTTAATTGAATTTTATCGATGGATTCTAGTTTTTATGTGGCCAACTCTGTTAAGATTTGCTTCTAAATTCTTACAGGTTATGAATTTGCTCATCTTGTAGATTTTAGCACAACTTGAAGAAGAAAGGGACACCTACTATGCAGTTAGAATTAATTGGGACAAACAATTTTTTTTTCGTTTGAGTTACTGTAGTAAGTATGTGAGTACCAGGGTGGCCCAAACAACCTCACATGTGCTTGTTTACTACCTGAGGTGACGTGAGAGTTCGACTTTGACCATCATTTACATTCTTACCGGTTTTACCTCGCCAACAATTCAGTTGTGAGCCTACCGGTGAGGCAGTTGGTGGTTTCAATTTTGATACGTGCTGTATTGTCTGGTCCAAAGATGGATATCACTCTGAGGAAGCGTTCCCAAATTATCGCGCTTAATGAACACACATCAATGACTGTAAGAGATATAGCTGAAGCTGTTGGCGTGAGAAAGTCCAGCGTTTCGAGAATTTTAAAAACATTTGAAGAAAGTGGCTCATCGTCCTCAAAAAAAAAGGAAACTGTGGCCGCAAACGAAAAACTACTCCAAGAACAGACAAATTTTTGATAAGAAATAGCAAAATGAATCCGAGAAAGACAAGCACTGATCTTCTGTGCGAAAACGACTGCTGGAAGTTGGTCGTATGGCAAGAAGACCAAGAAGAAAGCTACTGCTTACCCAGAAAATGATGAAGAAACGTTTGGCATTGGCCAAAAATTACCGTGCGTGGACTGTGGACGACTGGAAGAAGGTGATTTTTAGTGATGAGACACATTTGTTTGTTCAAGGGTACAAATCAAGTGTTGTTAGACGGAGTGATTGGGAAACTTTGCGGCCTGATCACATCCCGATAACAGTAAAACATCCTTCGAAACAAATGTTTTGGAGTTTTTTCGCAACCAATGGCACTGTACGATTAGCTCCTATAACAGGGATGATGAATTCAGTGAAATTTATGGAAATATTACGCACCAGGATTGTCCCATTCATGGAAACGTTTGATGGAACATTTCAGCACGACTTGAAACAAGTGCAGGCCTTTATGCGTGAGAATGAAATAAAAGTACTCGATTGGCCTGGGAATTCACTTGATCTCAATGCCATTGAGAATTTATGGAATATTTTGAAGAAAGGCCTGGCAAAAATGAATTGAACTACAAAAAAATAATTATAAGTGCAATTCAGGTGTGGTTCCATGATGACGAATTGAAGAAAATCTGCGCTACGCTAGTGGAATCGATGCCAAGACGAGTTCAAGGAGTTATTTCTGCGAAAGGAGGACATTATTCATATTAATATGAAGAATTTACGCTATTCTGTATGTTTTTACTTCCTCAAAAGGTAATATTTAAAGAAAACAATGTTTTTTATCCTTTGTACCAATTAATTCGAACAGCATAGTATACGAATAGCCTACATTAGTAGTAATTTCAAAATAATAAATAGGAAAACGTAAAATAGATCTCTAAATTTTTTCGTCTTTACGTCAAATGATTTTCTCTCTGTTCAACATTTCATCCCTCTTTTGTCTGTTGAAGTTATGCTAGGTAAGTTTTTACTCCTCTATTTACTTTGTATCGTTGTTGTTACATCAAAATTCAAGAAAAACAATCTCTCTACTTTGGTTCTTCGGCTCATTGTGGCGCTTTGGAAGTAAATAAATAATCTGTGTTTCAACTTTATATTTTGTGAAATGATTTATTTCTTGTACTCAGTTGATTATTTACGTAGGTTCCCAGTTGTTCAAGATCAAGAAAAACAGATTCGAAAAATAAAGATTGTTCAGTGAAAGAGACTTCTAATTGAGGTAATTTCCTTGCATGTATTTGCATTTCTACATTCTTTATTTACTAAGACAGTTTCTGACTATTTTGATCAGCGAAACTTTTCTCCAGATTGGAATATTTTTCGAAAATCTGGATATTGAACAAACACATTCCATTAATTTTCTACAATTCTCAATTGAAGGTTATTTTTCGAAACTACATATTCCATTGCCCTATAAGAACATATTATGCCAAATTATGGGTACCTTGTTATAATAATTCGAGTATATATCTAGAACTCCTATTCATCAATTAGTGTTTTGAAGTTTACGATGATTTATTAGTCCCTCCAGAACACCGTGCTTGTTGCAAAATGAAATAACATAATGTAGATTTAATTCAACACTTCCTATCAGAATATAATTTATGTCATATGGGATATATCCATAGATACATTTATTCAATTAGTTAAAAGTTTAATCTCGAACATACCCTTTCAAAAAGACAGTTATTTCAAATATATTATGGGCATTTCATTGTGTAGGGGTATGTGGTAGAGTGGGGAAGAACTTATTAATGTAGGAATTTTTGGGACCTATGATACGAGGCAGTACTTGAAGATATGCAGATTGCATAGTAGGAATATAAATATTTATATGTTTTTAATATTTTACCCCACTGTGTAGTTCTTACTCAGCAAGAAAAGGAGTTAGTCTTCTTTGGAATGTTCTATACGAAAGTCATAAGAACGTATTGAATTGTATGTTATGTAAATATAGTATTCAATTGTAAGAAGACGTGTTCAATCAATTATATTTACAATATTAAATTCTTTAGAAAGACTGCAAAAACAAATGTTGAAAATAGTAATAATAATAATAATTTTGATAAGCCTTTATTTTCCTACAGGTAAAAACTACCAGTTACAGGAAATATTCAAAAATATATATACATTATTAACACGGAATGATATGATAAAAATATTTGAAAATAATTATAAATAAAAAAGTGATTATAATAAATAATAGACAATGAAATTATGGCTTACTTCATAATTTATGGCTTACTACATGAAAAGAGTCCAAGACCCAACTAATGAAAGCAAATGAGTCACTGTTGATATCGAATTCGTCAGACACATCTTCGAAAAGCGAACACATATCTAATGGGTGATTGAACGACGGAATTAGTTTTCGGAGTACCCAATGAAAAAAATTGATTTGAACGTGAACATTGTTTAGGAATATGAAAATCAATAGAGCCAATAAGAATAGGACAGTCTATATAACCATGTAAGAGGTGTGATATCTTTCGATTACAACATTGAAGGTGTTAATCTGACTCGACTTCAGGAGGTTAAGGATCTCGGCTTAGTATTTGATCAAAAACTCTCATTCATACCTCATATCAATCAATTAATTTTATCATGTAGCAAAGTTTATGGTTTTATCGTCCGCAATGCTAGATTGTTTTCGAGTTCGTCAACACTGGTCCATTTATTTAATGCCCTAGTGAGAAGCAAACTTGAGTATGGCTGTCTTGTTTGGCGACCAATATATAATTGTCACATAAACCGCCTGGAGGCACTGCAGAGGAAGTTCTTGAAATGGCTCGCATTTCGAGAGGATGGTTTATATCCACCTAGGGGTTGTGATCACGCTTGTTTGCTATCGAGGTTTGACACTAGAAGCCTCCACACCAGGAGAAGTTTGAATGCATTGAAATTTTTATTCAATTTGCTCAATGATAATCTCGACTGTCCTGAGCTTCTGGGCAAACTTAATTTCTTCGTTCCTCCTAGGTGTACTAGAATAAACCAGACATTTTACTTAAAAACCCACAGAACCAATCTTCTCTCGCAATCGCCGCTTAGCTTTGTATGTTCTACTGCAAACCAGATATCAAGCTGCTGTGATTTGCACTGGGACTCACTTGTTTCTATCGTAAATAAGTACTTAAATCTTAACAGTGAGGTATCTTGATTTCTTCCAATGGAGTTCTGAGTGATTTGTTTCCTATATTATTGTTATAATTGAACATTTAGATATTGACATTTTAGTTTTAGATCATCATATTTGATATGGTTTTTTTATTATTATAATTATTTCATAATGTTGTATATCTATGTGGTTATTGATATTTTCAGTGACCAAATTTATTCATTATGTATTTTCCTGTAATTGGGTAGTTACCTGCTGGAAATAAACGCTTATTATTATTATTATTATATACAGAAACTTCAGAAACAACAAGTCCCTTCCAACTTCGAGTGATTTAGCTCCAAACCTATTTAACAGATCAGTTTGGCTATATCCTCTGACCGGAAAAACGTGATCTTTCCTCCAAATTAGATATTTGAGAAATTTTCGTTGTATGTACTCTAAATGATTTTTGTGAGAATTATAAATGGGACTCCAAATCATACATCCGAACCGAAATATAATATACTCTTTACAAGTGCATTAAATAATTGTATAAGTGTTTTTGTAATCGAAAAGTGTCCAGCCTTACGCTTAATAAATCCATAAGATTTGATTGAAATTGAAATTGTTTTATTGATATCAGGAACAAAAGGTGAATTTCTGATCAAATATACCGAGGTCTCGAATTTGGAGACCTTGTTCAGAGTGGTTTCGTTAATTGTGTAATCAAATTGTATAGGCCGTTTTTTAGTGAATGTGCAAACGTTACATTTAGTTACATTAATATTGAGTTTATTGTGGTAAAACCAATCAGAAACGGCGGTGAGGCCATCCTGTAAGTTTATGCAGTCCTCATATGTTTCGATTTTGCGATACATTTTTAAATCATCAGCATACATGAGACTATGAACTGATAGACAATCTATTAGATCGTTTACAAGAGGAAGATACAATAGTGGGCCTAAATTAGAGCCGTGTATCACACTAGAAAAAGCTGTATATACATGCGAAATTAGATCTTTGGAGAAATCTGACTTGGCTTTCAGTTTGTTCAAATTAACTTCATGATTCATTTGATCAAATGCTTTCATTAAATCGGTATATATAACATCTACCTGACTTCTTTCATCAAGTTTAGTTATCACAAATTGTGAGAATGTTACATGGTTCACTTTGTAACATGTTACTTTTGGGATGGATATAATTAAATACTATGATCTCAAATAATTTTGAAAAGTTGGAAAGCATAGATATAGGTCAATAATTGCTGATAACCGTTGAATCATCATTTTTCAGTGCAGGTACTATTTTTGCATAATATAATAGTTGTCAACGAATTGGATCCGGACAGATCACTAGATATAAGATTAGTTTTTACTTTAGAATTGGTAGTAGGTTCATCAGTATGATAAACTCAAAGAAGAATATACTAATAAGCCAATCCAATACAAGAGTCTGAAGTGTGGATTACCAAAGCAATATTTAATTGCCAAAGCTACACCGTGTTGAGTATTATCACAGAATAGTAGATATATGTTCTATAAGTTATTGAAGAAATTGTTTATGAAGGAAGAGAAGAAAAGCATTAAAGGAAATTGTTAATTGTATGACGTATAAAATGACACGGAGGTTTCGCTCATCTCTATGTGAAACATTATGTTGAAAACAATGAATTAAAATGAACACACTTGGCTTAAGTCTCACTAAATATATTCAAAACTCTACATATGGTATACAATATCAGTAATATTATATACTCTTGATAATAGGTTAACCACCCGAAACACATGTAGAGTTTTCAATATATTTAGTGAAACTCAAGTCAAGTATGTTGATTTATGTTATTATTTTGTATGATGTATTGTTGTATGATGATATATCATTATACTTTTTGTATTTTGTTTACTGTATGAGTATGGAAATGTTATAAATTTATAGAATATATTAATTGGGAATAATGCTTTGTTTTTTCTATTAATTTTTTTCTTTTTATCTTTTTCATTCTTCTTTCTTTGCATTGTAGAGGTAAGTTCAAGGACCAACCTATATACGGGGTTCCATATAATGCTTCTTATAGATCGATCTCATATTTTTCAATTTTATATTGAAATTATATTTTGGAAGAACAATAATATAAAAACCGAAATTATATACCTACGCATATTCATAGAAATAATTTTAATTCAAGTACTTACGGAAGAACTCCCTCAATATCAAAATAATTGAAATGTAAATGGACTTTTTCATCGTGATTACCATGAAAAAAATAATGGCATTCGGTGTCCCGGGGATAGAATCCCGGGTAATTGGGACTGTAGAACACACCGTTTCTAGACTCATTGCTATTGAAAACGAAGGCACATGGGTAGTCTGGCAGCTGGGTGCCAGTCCTTATTCCGAAATCTGAAAGAAAATATTATGATTCGAATGGGCAAAATCGTTATCCTTAATTTAAACAAATGAAAATACGGATGCCTACTGCAGTGTTTCTTTCAAATGGTGTTTTGAATATTGAGCGAAAAAATAATGAGTTCATAACATAGAATCTATGTTATGAACTCATTATTTTTGCCCAGTGATGGGCAAACTTTTTAAAAGGGGGGCCAGATGAAATTTAAAAATTTACAGGCGGGCCAAAAAAACAAAAAAAATACAAGTTAAAGGCCTAAACCTTTTTATTGTTTAATTTTACATCATACACAACTTATATATTAAAATGGTAAAAACTTCCAAACAAGTCACAAAAAATGATTAATATTCAGAAGAGCATGAAGGCGTATGAGACAGATGAAACTGTGACTGAGATTCTAAAAGTTGATCATAATCTGGTAGAAACTGAGATGAGCTGATTCGAAGTAGTGAAGCTGAATTATGGTCAGTCAATCGGTTTCTAACACTGTTTTTGCGGAGCTTCATAGTAGAAAACACCTGTTCACAGATGTAGGAAGAGGAATACATCGAAATTATCTTCTGAGCGTGAAATTTCAAAAGTTTGGAAAAGTTGTTTCTGACAGGGCCTTATAGAACTCAATCTTCGAAAAATTGAGAAATAGTTGTTTCAATTCAGTGTTACATTGCAACTCAATTAGTTCGAGCTGCAGTTCTGGTTTAACTGATTCAAAATCCAAATTAAATGGCATGCTAAAAATCTTCAGGTCCTGTTCGATAACTTTGAAGTCTTGGAATCTTCGTTTATATTCTTCATGAAGGTATTTTACGTTTTTCTCATAGCTCTTAACTTTGTCTTCTGTAACTGCAATGGATTTTAACCTTGGAAAATGAGTGAAGACTTTCTTGAGTAGTTGTTTGGAAAATAGATTTAACTGCAGTTTGAAACCCCTGATATGACCCCAAGTATCATGAATCAATTGATTTCTTCCCTGGAGTTTAAGGTTCAATTTATTGATGTGGCTAAAAAGATCTGTAAAAAATGCAAAGTCTGAAGGCCATAACATATCTTTCAAATGATCACACTCGTCCATTCCTTTTTCTTCCATAAAAGAGATAATTTCGTCTTTTAGATCCCAAACTCGTTCAAAAACCCGCCATGCACTGAGCCACCTTACTGTGTAGTGAAGTACGTCAGAATATTCTGACTGCAATGAGTAAAGAAACTCTTGAATTGCCTATGGTTGAGTGCTCGCGAACGAATGCTATTAACAATTTTAATAACAACATCAATCACATGTTTCATTTCTAGAGCAGATTTACACAGAGTTTCTTGATGGATGATACAGTGAAGAAACACCACTTTGTTCCCAGAAAATGATTCATTAAATTTGCCTACAAAACCAGATTTTGCCACTGTCATATTTGGTGCTCCGTCAGTAGTAATGTTACAAATAGTGGTCAGAGGTACTTTCAAAGATGTGATAGTTTCTTGAAATTCTTCAAAAATGTCTGATCCTCTTGTCGTTCCTTTTAATGAACGCATGGAGGCTAATTCTTCAGTAACACCAAAGTTGTCATCTATACCTCTTATAAATATCAGTAACTAAGCTGTGTCAGTTATGTCGGTACTTTCATCCAACGCAAAAGAACAGAATTTAAACGTGCTTATCTTTGATTCTAGTTGTGTCACAAACTGCTTGTTAATACCTTAAATTCTAGACATAATTGTTTTTCGGGACAAACTTACTGCTTCAAAATCCCTTGTTTTTTCAGGACACAAAATATCACTTAGTTGAAGTAAACAAGTTTTTACAAATTCGCCATCAGAAAATGTATTGTTACTTTTAGCAATATTGTACGTTACAACATAGCTGCCACGTGTAGTAAGTTTTTGAGAACTGTACTGCTTTTTGAAAATATTCTATGTCATTAAACGTTCTATGTCATAGAACGTTCAGAAAGCTAATGTTATGAGCTTTTTTCGATGATATTATTTTACTTCTTGGTTAACAAAGATTGAATGAAGAGATTTTTAACATATTTTCTCAACAAATAAATGGAAATTCCTTTTTGATTTGATACATCCGTATTTTGATCAATTTCCTTCTGAAAATATATCAGTTATATTAGTTACTAATTAACAAATTATTTGAAAGAAATAAAACTGTATAAATACAAAAATTTCTCACTGAACAGAATAATAATAATAATAATCTTTAGTTAAGGTTAAATACAATTATATAGGTGAAACAATAGTATTCCAATTTTAAATCTATCTTGTCAATTTTTTTGCCTAAACAAAGATAATACATTTCTCACAAAGACCGTAGCCTGTGGTGACTACGAAGAATGTCTATTTATATTCTGCAATATTTGATACCTACATACATACATATCAAGGTATTCTTTCAATAATTTACAATATGAAAATAATTGAAAATATTCAATAAACTTACCAATATGAAAATTTGATAACAATATTGGGGAGAAGCGAATATCAATGTTTTACAAAAATTTTTGCTTTTAAATGTTCATCAATCGAGGAATCATATATCCGTCCTTTGTTTTCATCCAGTTATTTATGGCAGACTTGAATTTTTTAATGTTAATCATCGTTTTTAATACAAATGGTAATTCATTCTGAATTATTGGTGTTAAATAGGAGTAGCTACGAAGACATATGGATTTACTGATCCCGGAATTGATAAACAGTTCCTGCTACATCTGGTATTCACGCTATGTTCAATGAAGTAACAATTGTCTATCTTCTTTTTTTCGTGAAGTTTAGCAGCCATTGAATAAACAGCTGTCTTATATCCAGTATGTTAAGCTTCTTCAAACAGTAAGTGAGTAGATATCTGATATTTTTTTATGAAGGATTTTTAGCAGTCATTTTTGTTGAATTAAGAGCTTTTTTATTGTTGTATCATAGGCACCACCCCGCGCAACAATACCATATCGTATCAGAGACACCGCCAGAGCTTTGTAAATTATTGTTAGATGTTTTACGTCTAGAATAATTGACAGTTCTGTAAATTTGGATATTGATCCTCTAAGCATAACAATTAAGCTTCTGATGTGGGAATCCCATCTAAGGTGCAAATCCAGTATAATTCCTAAGTGATGCTTTAACCAATTATAGATATTCACAAAATCAGATTGAGCTTTGGATTTGATATCGCTCCAGTTTGCTCCTGAGTAAACTATCGCAGTATCGTCTGCAAAACTGATTATTTTCCATAGAGAACCACAAGTGGTGCCTCTGCCATAATTGATTATAACTTCTCAAATTCATTATAAAATACGTTGTGCATTGTTGATGATATAGATTTATTTTTTTTCCAACCACTTGACGAAACATTTTTGAGGCATCGAATAATTGAAAATGCTGTGACAAATTCTACAAAATGTTTAATTTACTTCAAGTAAGTGTTGAGCTGTTAACCAATTATCAAGAATTCAGCACAACTGGACTATTCTATTGAACTTTTTCGTATATCTTTAATTCAACAGTTTACTTGTATTGAAATATTGAGAAATATTGACTGCGTTGATAATCTGAAATAGTTACATGTTGAGTACATAGAACAATTTTATGAATTCAGTTCAGTTCTTTGATGATTAAATACTCTGAAATATCGTTAGTATTATAAAGAAACATATACTTCGTTTATTTTCTATATTTATTTATTATTTGCGACTGCAGTTTCGTAATATAACTACATTTAGATCACATAAATGACGAAATTGGGATTACGAGAAAAGGAGTAAATAGAGGGTGCTCCAGCCATAGAGTTTTGATTTTTCTTTCTCTTCTAAGTATGTCCTACGCCACAGAGTGTTCTTATTCTTCATATAGTGGTGAAATCCTTGTATCTATTTAATCATTCAACACATTGACGGAATTATTTTATTGTGTTTATTACCTGTAGTCTTCTACTATGTACTTCTTTTTAAATAAACCCAATGTGCTTGAAAATGTAGTAATACTACGAAACAGAAGTTTTAGAAATTGAATAAATATAGTGATTAAACCAAAGTGTATTTTTCAACTTTTTACTCGTATGCATTCTCACGAAGTCAAGGACGAGATTCAATATTTTCAATACAGTTTAAAAAAATTTGGAATTCTTTATCAAATTAAACTTCGACTTAAAATTTTCCTCTGAATGTTTATTGAATTTATGAATGAAATTTATAATTTGATTACTGAAATTCTTTAGTAAGTTCTATGGGTACCTTATTCCATAAATCAATGAGCCAAACTGTTTTAATTAATTCGTGATATCAGTCGCTTTTCACCTTGAAATGAATCTGTAGATCCCAATTACACTAATCCGAAAATTATTCGAATATTTCAACCAATTAGCAATGTCTGATTTGGTAAATATAAAGCCTCCCAGTTTGCAAATTTCCACTGAAATACATTACAGCCGATCATCGGTTGCAACACTCAGCGAAATTACATCGTATAAACTTGTTCAGCAATAACACAATAATACGCTACACTGAAAATCACATTGGATGAGCTATTTTAGTTCATGAAAATTTCAAACCGCAGTTAATTGAAGTAGCTGCAGTATGTACATGAAACTCACTTTTGTGCTGTAGGGTGTTGAAAAGTTTAAATCATATGCAAACAGTGATTACTATTAATGAATTCATTATTATCATTTTCTGACCAGATGAACAGAATGAAATATTATATAGAAGAACGCTTTTACATGTTACCATCTAATAGCTTTGAATTATAGTTGCAATAATGAATAAATATGTCCAGGATTCGAAAATTGCTCAATTTCATGGAGAAGAAGAACTTCTCAAACTGAAAAGAGTATTACAGATTTATACTTTTGATATTTTATAGTTCAAAGACCTATAGATCATAGCAATCTTCTACATTTAACTCTGTTTTTCTATAAACTTTTTCAATTTGTGATCTGCTCTTCCGGAACAATTCCAAAATGGTCTTTTTCTATTGTATTTTCTTTTTTAAAATTCGTTTATGAGCATTGTATCTTTTTACTTCATGAGTTGTTAACTATTAACTCCTGAGAATGCTTTACGAGAACCAGTACGGAATATAAATCGAGTGGATTATATAATGGTTATATTTGGATAATTCACCAAATCTTTTTTGATATATTCTTCTGCTTTGAGTTAATTTCTATTTTTGATGAACTCATTCAGAATGCATTCAAAATTTTTGTTATTTCAACTCAATTCAATTTTTTCAGAGGCTGTTCCATTTTTATTCCGTGTCATTTCATTCAAATTTGTCGTGATCTATTTTTAATAAATTTTTCCAGTTTTTCATTGGTCGAGGTTTTGAATTAATTCTGGTAATAATTTCATCATATATCCATTTGCAGCTGACATTTCACTGTTGACATCTCCACATTACCTTTACATTTCATAGATTGACATCTTCGAATTTTTTCATGTCTTCAAACTTCTAGTTAACGCCAAGCTTGAAATCAGTAGGTATAATTAATCGAAACGGAAAATTATAGAACTATACACATGAAAAATAAACTTCTTCATTCTAAATCGATAAGGTTCTTGTATATATTACTACGTTCTTTCATTTTCTGAATATGATTTACACTGAAATATGATACTCATATTTTTCAGTCAATAAATTATATAGATGAAGAGAAGTACCTTCTCGAAACAACAAATTCCCTTTCTGTTAGAATTTTTGTCAACATTTGTCATCAGCTAACGACAACTCCCTCGGGTATTACTTGGAGTATCATGAAGACAACGAACAAGTTTAGGGAGGTTTAATTGACATATGTCGCTGGGTGTTCGAAGAAAAATCCATAGTGAAAGTTTGAGAAAATGTGCTATGAGAAGATTACACATTTTTATGAATATTATATGATACTTTTGCGATCATTATATCGCTACTTCATTCGTGACTTCATTGTCAAGACGTTTAGAATCAGTTCTTTGGAATGAGGATTATAAAAACAATTGTCAGATGATCAGCATCCAATCACTATTCAAATATTCAACTGATATTCCGCCAGACTGTTGTCAAGAGTTGTTGTAATTGATTTCAAATATGCAGCAATATAAAATAATATGAAAAATTGAAAAGTTTGTAATCGTTGCTCAGTTTAACTCCTGTCTTTATTGCTCTCTCGATGTCAGTATTGTCCACCAGGGAAATCCTTCTCCTATTGTTCAAGAATTTCAAGACTTTCTACGTTTCTGAAGTACTATACTCCACCGGTCAAGTAGATGTGATCTACACAGATTTTCAGAAAGCATTTGATAAAGTTGCTCATGCGCTCCTGGCACAGAAATTACGCAACAAATTTCGATTCTCTGATAGCCTCACCAACATGTTTCATTCTTACCTGGTTGAACGACGTCAATTCGTACTGCTGAAGGGTATATAGTCGTCTGAGTTCATACCTACCTCTGGAATACCTCAAGGGTCAAATCTTGGACCACTGCATAATATTCATTAATCATATAAGATGCATAATATTCATTCTCCACATTTGATGTTCGCAGACGATTTGAAACTATATCATGAAGTTAGATCACAGGACAACTATTTTCAACTTCAGCTCGCGCTTGACTAGAAGCTTTCCTTTGTCCCACACCTCACCCAACTTATTTCATCTGCTGCGAATATATATGGATTCGTTATACGTGATAGAGACCGAACTGACTGTGATTACAGCGTCGGTGGTCTGGTTCTTTCTCGTTCTGATAAGTTCAGAGATCTTGGTGTAGTCTTGAACCAGAAGCTTTCCTTTGTTCCACACAGCACCCAACTTATTTCACCTGCTACGAAAATATATGGATTCGTTATTCGTAATGGCAAATATTTTAATAATTCTTCAAAATTCATAGGACTAATTAGTACCCTAATCCGTAGCAAGTTGGAGTATGGCAGCACGATCTGGCATCCCATTTACACTTGCCATCAACGCTATATTGAGGCTATTCAGAAAAGGTTCTTGAAATTCTTAGTTTGGAGGGAAGATGAAGTTTATCCACAGAGAGGAGTCAATCATAACGAATTATTGGGTCGATTTAGTTTTATCCCATTGCAGAGCAGGAGAGAAACTTCATCACTCAAATTTTTGTACAAATTATTGCAATAGTATTGATTGTCCTCCTCTCTTGTCCGCTTTGAAATTTAGTGTGTCTAAATTCAATAGAGTTGCCAATAATTGTGACATTCAATTTGACTCCATAGAATTTATTATCAGGAGTTATGTGAACAACGAAAATTGACTAAAATTAATTGATTTAGATTGAATTATTTGTAATATTTCATTGAATGCTATAATGTAGTTTTAAGTTACTATTTTTTTCTTGATTAGATTGAGCTTTTTGTTGAATCTTTTCTTAAAATTCAGTTAAATCTTTTTTCTAATTATTCAGTTATGTATTCAACATTGTTATTATTTTCTCTAATTGGGTTTTCTGTAATTGTACCTGTTGAGAATAAAGAAAGTCTTATTATCATTATTATTATAAGACTTCAGGTTCATTCAGACTGATAAAGAGTTATTTTTAAAAGTGATCTCAGATATTCTACTCTTGTTTTGTGAAATGGTTCATTTTTGTTGATTCTTTTCTATCCCTCTGTTTTATTTTAGTCTTTTTAGTCGTACTTTTATAACACTTATTTTTCAAAGACAGCTTTTTTTTTACTAGTTATTAACAAATCCGATATTCAAATTATTAGAACTGATAGTGAGTATGAAAATACAAATGAAATAGATTGATAGAGAACGTTTAGATCAGTTCAACTACAGCTAGAAAATTTCAAAAACAACGTGTGAAATTACGTTGTCCATTAATCCTTAGAAAAAGTCGAGAAATATTGACAAGGACGCTTTCGATTTTTCAATAAGCGCAGTAAAATTGTGACACTCAATTAAAAAGTTGTTTGGATATGTGAATTTGAATGGGTTATGTTGTTACAATAAAACTTCAATCTGGTGAAGGTGCACAAGAATTAAGTAGAAACTATCTAGTCTAACTAGACTTGCCTAAATTAATGTGTGATAATATATGGTCTAACATTTTTGGTATAAAAAGTAGTTTCTACCTTATTTGAAGCCTCTAAAATGAACACGAATGAAATCAAAAAAGTTATCAAATGGATAAAAGAGTGTGTTAGGTAAAAACTGCGGCAAAATTTCAAGGTTATACTTTGGCTTATTCTAAGAATATTTTGTTCCGTGATGATTTTGGAAATTATGCTTATTCCTAAGATACAAGGTAAACGACATTTGCTTTTACTATATTTGATATTTGTCATCAACATAAGAACTTTGTATTGGCAGAGAGTAATGCTCAGAGGTATATTGAGATCGTTTTCGAAATCAGTTCTCTTGAATGTTTGGGGTGGAATTATGGTTGATTATCTAATTTGTCCTTTATATCTACTAGGAATATTTTGTATTGCAACTTCCTGGGCAAACGTTGCCTGAGCTTTCTTGAGGTTGAACCATACTCGAAAATTTCAATGTCCTTCATGTGCTATTGTGTTCCACCATATTTCAGTCTGGTTGTTTGTAATTTTTACCAGAATTCTGAGGATTTCGGAAAATAGTCGAAGTAGGACACATGCAGGCATGATTCATTCTCAGTTTTGAAACAACTAGATTACTCCTTCTGAGGATTTCTGATGCTCTTCACAAGTCAATTCCATGCTCGTATATAGGCATTCGGAGTTCATTTCGAACAGTTCTTCAAGATTTATTCATTTATTTATTTATTTATTCACGGGTAATCCCTTTCATAACAAAAATAAGAAATAACTGAAGTTGAGAAGGTTACAAAGTTAATCCTTAACCTAATAAAACAAATACAACTTCCTTCCTTATATGACTAAGTGAAAAATGAATAACATCCACACCAGCAGCCCAAGCCACATTTCTTAGGATTAGAGGTAAAGGCGAATTTCTTATACAATTGTATCTAGTGAATGCAACATGAAAAAGGTTGGACTGCCTCGTGGATCTTGCAGAAACATGTATATCAATACTACGAAGCTAATCTGAACAGTTGATGTAACCCCTGATGATTCTAGACAAAAACACCACATCCATTTGATTTCTGCGAGCCACAAGAGTGGGTAAATCAAGTTTGGATCGCATCGCTTTAGCTGAGAAACTTTCACGTTTATATCCAAGTCTGTAGGAGATACATAGAAGAAATTTGTTTTGCACTGATACCAATTTTTTGTAATCCTCAAATGTATATAGGGACCAAATAGTCGGGGCGAACTCTAGTACAGATCTAACAAGAGTAGTAAAAAGATACTTCACAGTGCAAATATCTGAGAAATCAGATGAGTGCCTGAATATGAAGCCCAAAACTCTAAAAGCTCTGCCAGTAATCATGTCCAAGTGCGACCTGAAACTCAGGTGGTTATCACACATGACTCCGAGGTCCTTGACTAACGAGATATGATCAAGAAGAATGTTATTTAGTAGGAAAACAGAATCAAAATTAGCATGAAGTCTAAACATCCTCATATGCTTACATTTTGAGATATTCAGAGTAAGCTCATCCCGCCACCAATTTTCAAGTCAATCCAAGTCCGATTGGCATTGAATGATATCGTTGGAGCAATTTATGGAGTGGAAGATCTTCAAGTCATCAGCAAAGACAAGGAAATCGCGAAATTTGGAGCAACAAGCAATATCATTTATATAAATTGAAGATAGAAGTGGCCCCAAGTGACTGTCCTGAGGAACACCAGAAGTAACAAAAATACTTTTCGATTCAACTTCACGAACTTTAACAACCTGATTCAGCAACTGTACATGCCACAATGTATTCAAGCTTAAAAAAACCATTAAGGAGGTCAAACATGATATTCCACTAAAAATACAAGATCAAAATATCTGAACCATATTGTTGCATATTTCGTTGAATAAATAGTTACTGTCGCAATGTTATTTCGCATATATCTTCGAGACAAAGAGGTTTCTCGCCTCTTTTTAACATACACTCATACATTAGTGTTAAATGCTCATGAATACGACTTACTACGAAAACCCTTTTTGTATTAAATTGCATATACTGATCACATATACAAATGTGGACAATATTTTCGAGATTTCCTCTGCATCCCAGGGTTAAAGAACTGGATAGCAGCTAATAGAAATACTTACTTTCTGTAAAACTATAAATTGCCTTGAATCCTCTTGGATATCGGGCAGCGAATAGGCTCTGGAATTCCAGTTTCAGACGAGGACCGTTGGACATGACCGGCTTAGGGGAGGCGTTTCCACAAAATGAGTCGATCTTCTCCATGCGACCGTCAATATGAACGTAGGCTATCAGAGAGTCTTGTCCATCACATCTGCGAAAAATTGATATAACGAAACTACAAATAGGTCATGCCAAATATCAAAAAAGGCAGTTATAGGACCTGCCGATAGAAAAAAAAAGTTTGAATTTTTAGTTATATATTTCAATGAACTTGATTTTTAACATTATCTTCATTGTCATCACTTTTTTCAACAATACTTAGAGTGTTTGTACTTTCAATTATCTCTGTTTTCAATTAGCCTGTTTTATAAAAGAAAAATGGGCTAATGTAGACTAGAGTAAGAAATGAGAATGTTTGATTAAGATTCACGTCGGTGTCGCAAACGTTCGAGAGTTCATTCAGCCAAAAAGATGCACCATATTGGTGACGTGAACGCATAAGATTTTCCCCTACCAAAAGGTGCCCAACGAGCCTAAAGAAGATTCAACTCGGAGAAATCTTCACAGAAAGGAGATGATAGTATTAAAATGGAATGCCACATTTGTTTATCAGTCAGTTTTGTATAATTGTACCCGTCAGTTAGATGGTACATTAAACTGATTTTATAAGCTTTCTATAATAAAAATTGATTTTCTGAACGAAAAAAATCACAACAAAGCTTCAGAAGGCCCAAAACAGAATGTTGTCAGTAGATTGTTTTGATTTATCTAATTTGAAGAAAGGAATTAGAGGAGAATATTTCATTAAATTTATATTAAATGACAAACAATGGAACCAATATTGAAAACCAATATGTTCGAATAATGAAAAGCTAAATGAAAAAATCTGCACAAGTTTTGCCATTATTTACAAAGTATTTTCGAGGCAAAATGACTGCGAAAGAAAAAAGTATGAGGGACATCAAATAACCAATCTAAGTTTTTGAGTGGGTTTCCAAAATAATGCGAATTCTATTTTCATTTTATATTTGCATTTGGTCTTGCGCCTCGTCAAACTCTTCGAGAAACTGATAAATTTGTTTTCCCATGATGTCAAATTTGATATAAGATTTGTAGTCCTTAATAACAAAGGCAGTGTACTATGTTCAACTATTATTAACTTGATACACTCATAATTCTCTTAAATTAATTTGAGATGCCACTTATTAGGGTTGAAGACAATCAATGACAGTAAGCTGCACGTATTTTGAGTCACCTTTCTTAGATTTTAGTGGATGTGGACGGCGGTTGGAATTCAACTTCTCTTTCTGGAAAAATTTCACACAAAGTTAGCGGAGGTGTCTGGTTGAAAAAAAATCTGTTTTCATCACTCCGAACATTGTATTAGTTTCACTTGTTTGTCTATTTCTATGAAGGTTGTTCTCGACCGCATGTGAACTTTTTGCCCTACAGTATTTCGAAACACTCGCATTCTTAAAAAAAGCATTGCTTTGTTGAGTAGTAAGTACTATATTTTGAGCTTACTTAGAGACCTCAAATTGACTTATAGCTCAAATAAACCATATAAACTCACTGTTCTAGTTAACGGTAAGTCATGTTTCTTGAAAAGTTCAGATATACGGAATATTGAGCTGGCAGGTTATTTGCAGCATTGTGATTGTGTTTGTATAAGTGTTCATTGAATTTATTGAAATAAATTAATATTTTTAGGAGTTCTAAAAGGAATCTCATATCCAGAAAAAAGTACCTACTATTCATTGAAAAAAGAAGAACAACTTTTCGAACACTTTCATATCAACTGTGTCTCCCGAATTGAATGTTTTAATTTCTGAAATGTTACTGGGCTAAAATTATTGAATGCGGTGTAATATGTATTATGACAAAAAATGAAGGAACTTCATCTATATTCAAATTTCTGCAAACGAACATTTCTTATTGAATTTTTAAAAGTGAATTGAATGATGACCCTACAGAAAGTTTGATCAAATAAGTTCTCGATTATCTTCAAGAGACAGAACAACCGTAACTTCCGAATGTTTTAGTCATAAAAACAATACATTTTGTATGTTTAAATCTTCATGTATAACAATGACTGCAATGAGAATGTTTCTCGTTTCTTTCCGTTGGAGAAGAGTTTTTCAACTGAAATAATTACACGAGAATATATTTGCCCTCTAAGAAAAGAGAATAAGATAAATACTTTGGGATATGCCACTCAACCCTGGGGTAGAACAATTCAAGTTTCTTCATCTCACATTCTTTTTGTTCATGTAAGGGATAGGAAGCTGAATATGTTCATATACCAAAGACATTTCACAGGCAAAGTATTCCTCGTTTTTCATTTTTGTTATATATATATATATATATATATATATATATATTTTGAAAGTTTTTAGCAATAACAGGCTTTTTTTGATATGAAAAACTTTATTTTTGTTGACGTTTCGTTGTTATATTACAACTTCGTCAAAACTGATTCAATTAGTTTTTGAAACTTTCAAAACAAAATATCTTAAACAGGCAATAAATCAATTTCAAGAAATATATATATATATATATATATATATATATATATATATATATATATATATATATATATATATATATATATATATATCATAGAAAACTGAAATAAATTAGTTAATGAAAGTAACCTTCATGTTACTATTTGTCAATGAAGTGGTCAGAGTGGAGTGTGTTTTGATGAGTGCTTTGAACATAATTGACCCCTGTTCTTTCTGAAATTTGTATATTTCCTGTTTCCCGAAGATTCAAATTTCTAGTTTTTACTGAAGAAACTGAATCAATTTGAATAAAACTCAGTAGTCTTGTAATTTCCAATTCAATTCAGTCTAACATGACAATATTGTTTCGCCAAAACAGTGACATCATCAGATGTAGATAATAAACTACATTTGGCCAAACTATATTTTCATGTTTGAATGAATTAAAGTAAACATTGCAAATGACTTGATTTTATTCAAATTATGTCTTTAAATTTTCATCAAGTATAGGCCCAATCAATTAAAAAAACTGAATATTCAGTCGAAACGTTCAACATAAATGAAAATATGCTAGATGGAGTATGATCTTCCATTTTGAACCAATAATCCCAAGAGAGTTCAATACTAGAATATGTTTGAAACGGTTCATTTTGTCTTTTTGATAGCAACGACTTTCTTTGTTAATTTCTCGGTTTAAGTATTCGGGGTAAATCTGGAGAGTTCACGTGGAGGTCTAGCTTTGGAGACTTTCTTTACAGATGTTGATTCGATCTTCAGGTTCATAAAACTTGAATTTGGCTACGCCGTTCTGAGGAGACCCAACAATAAGCTCGAAACACGTGTCAACGGCTGCTTCCAATTGAGTTGCGGGCTATGCCAAGAATTTTATTTTTGCTGTTTTTATATTATATATATATATATATATATATATATATATATATATATATATATATATATATATATATATTATTATTATTATCATTATTTCGATTGTTCCCCATGAGGAGAGCGCCTGAACTTGAATTCGCAATCATTAGGAATTTTGCTTCATCTTTTTTGCCTCCCAAAAACGCTTCATCCTCTCTGAATGCTCTTTCTTCCGTTCATCTGTCCACTTTACTCCAGGTTGACGATTTAATTTTTTGCTCAAACTTTACATGTGCGATTTTATAGCGACATTCAGTGCGATCTTCGAGATTTTTTATATTGATCTGTTGTAGACCCTTTTGGACCTCTTTTAGCCACTCTGTTCCGCATTTACTATTCATAATTATATTGAGTAGTTTCTTCGGTATTCTGGACTGTTTCATTCTGTAGACATGTGCATAGAACTTTGCTCGTCGTTTTCTGATTTCTTCCGTTATCGTATTTGTCCTTTGATACAGTTCATTTTGAGGTCTTTTCATCCAAATACCGTTTCTATTGATTGGCCCGTAAATCTTTCTGAGAATTTTTCGTTCTTGTTTTTCTATTTCTCTAATTCTTGAATGGCCGCCCATAACCATTGTTTCAGCTGCGTAGATTGCTTCTGGAAGAATCGTTGTGTTATAAAGCCTCAATTTGGCGCCTCTCGAAATGCACTTTTTGTTATAGTGAGCCCATGTTAGTTTGTAGGCCCTTTGGAGCTTGGTTATTCTCTGTTCATTAGCGATTCGGTTTAAACCTTAGGACTGTATAACTTCCCCGAGGTATTTAAAATGGCCTACTTGCAGAATTTCACCATGTTTTGTCATAAGAGAAGATTTATCTTTTGGTTTTCTTTCCATGTATTTGGTTTTATCATAAGAAATTTGTTACCCGGTTTTCTGCGCAATTTCATGTAGTTTTTCCACGGCGCGAATGGCTTCAGTTCTGTTGTCTGTGATGATAGTAATATCGTCTGTATATTATATATATATATATATATATATATATATATATATATATATATATATATATATATATATATATATATATATATATATATATATATATATATATATATATATATATATATATATATATATATATATATATATATATATATATATATATATATATATATATATATATATATATATATATATATATATATATATATATATATATATATATATATATATATATATATATATATATATATATATATATATATATATATATATATATATATATAGATGAGATATTACATTTCAATAATATCTTATGGTGTATTTTTGGTGTTATCATGTATATACACAATTGAAATCATTTTATTTGGTCTATTGTCAGTTTAAACTTTCCTTTTGTATTTGAAGTGTCAAAAAATTTCAGATTCAGAATCAAAAGTCTTCATGTTTTTTGAGAGTATTGAAATTTCTGAACGTCTCGTTCTATGAAAATTCACAGGGACATGAAAACAATTAATATTATAAGCTGCTTAACTCATTAAAAAATCACAGAATATTCGCCTCACTTGTGTAAATTGAAATTCACCTAGTATTTTTATCACTAGTTTTACCTACCGTAAAGAAATGTATATCCTCTAAGTTCCACTCTGCTTTTATATAATTGCGATATTGCAATAATTCAATTTTTTCGAATAAAATCTACCGCAAAAGTAACATGGAAATAATTTCAGATTTTCTGCCACTGGCAGTAATTTATAAACTTTTACAAGTGCATGTTTCTTTGCGAAAAGTTAAATTCAATAACCATTTCATATTCAGGAAATGACATTTGAATGAAGTTGGAAAACGAAATCTGAGTCAGATTCTGACAGCTGAATATAAATCATACAACTAATTTAAACTTCGGAACATAGCAGATTATACTGATTAAAATCATAGCTACAATGTTTTTTAAAATTATCTTCTAGTCACAAGCACATATAGCCCTTTTCCCTTTATATATATATATATATATATATATATATATATATATATATATATATATATATATATATATATATATATATATATATGTATATGAATATATGTATATATATATATTTTATTTCGAAAGTTTTTAGCAATAATAGGCTTTTTTTGGTATGAAAAAGTTTATTTTTGTTGACGTTTCGTTGTTATATTACAACTTTGTCAAAACTAATGAATAATTGAATTTATGAGTTACTATAGATATCAAATGTCAAACTCATTTTCTAGAAAAATCAAATTAGTTTTTTTGTATCTTCACTTATTGATTTTCATTATCAGAGGAAAATTTCTCTAAAAAAAATGTTAAAATGCTAAGCCAGAAATTTTCCTCTGATAATGAAAATCAATAAATGAAGATACAAAAAAACTAATTTAATTTTTCTAGAAAATGAGTTTGATATTTGATATCTATAGTAACTCATAAATTCAATTATTCATTAGTTTTGACAAAGTTGTAATATAACAACGAAACGTCAACAAAAATAAACTTTTTCATATCAAAAAAAGCCTGTTATTGCTAAAAACTTTCGAAATAAAATATCTTAAACAGGCAATAAATCAATTTCAAGATGTGTATATATATATATATATATATATATATATATATATATATATATATATATATATATATATATATATATATATATATATAAGAACAGTAATTTAGTCGTGTTAACCTCACCACGTGCGGACATGAATAATTGTATTAATATTTTTACAGTGAAAATTGAGAATTGAAATAACATTTCAAAAGTTTTGAACTCGACTGGGATTCGAACCCAGGTTCTTTGGGTTCGTTAGATATGAATTGAAGTTGCATCTCAGAGTGTAGACCTCGGTAGCTTAGCGGTCAAAAGCAGTGGGGCGTAAACCCAAAGAACCTGGGTTCGAATCCCAGTCGAGTTCAAAAACTTTTGAAATGTAATTTCAATTCTCAATTTTCACTGTAAAAATATTAATACAATTATATATATATATATATATATATATATATATATATATATATATATATATATATATATATACGAAGTATGTACGAAAAACTGAAAGAATAGTCTTTGGAGATTTTCTAGGGTTTCATTTTCATGATCAAACATTGAAGTGTCATAATCAAATCATAACATAACATTGAAGTATTAATTCAATCTCACCATGATAACTGCACTACCATTCAATTTGTCATTATTTGGAGGTAGTCGTAGTTTAGGTTATAATTAATAAATGATCTCTTTATTATAACAAAAATTATGAGGAAACTATAGCCACCGATACGATTGAGCTAATGAAATAAAGTATATACAAATAGAGGGTTATTTTTAGCATTTTTAGATTCCAAAATTATTAAGAAAAATCGTATCAGATAAAAAGAAAGTTTGTGAATTAGTACTCACTCTTTGGAACCAGACACTGTATGATATAAATTAAAATCTTGGAAGACTATTTGGACCCTCTCTTTTCCTCGCCCTTGAAATTCATATCTACAGGATGTTTTGGGAGGATATGGAGCCGGATAATTCGGGCTGACTATGGTACCGTTTTTGGTTGTGTCACTAATTATATTTACATCACATTGTGAACCTAAAAATGAAAAAACAGTCAAGCATTTGAGTTGAAACAAATTTAACAAAATTTACAAAATACAGTAGGTATAATTAAAAAGTTATATAAATGAATGTAGGTATTACGAATAAAACTATTTTATATCAATTTGTCTGAATATATTTTCGTAGGAATTCTTTACAATTCTATTCTATTCATATTAGAAAAATTATGATGTATTAGCTGCATATCCCTTCTTAGGAAATAGTTTGAAAGCTAGATAAAGCAACAATTTGTAGTCAAAGGTCAAACTACTGAAAAGGTTAAAATTTCCCATCTTGTTATTGATGAGAGTGAGGACATTTTAAGACAAAAAGACACGAATTTGAAAAGAAACAAAAATTTCATGGGCAAAAATTGATGAAAAGTTAAGTATGAATTTGAACTGAAAAAGTTGAATATTAAACAAATCTTTAGATGAATATAAAAAAGCGGGAAATGAAAAAAATAATGAATCAGTACCGTTAGTAGATCAAAAATTTGAACATGGTGTTTTTGTTAATGAGAAATCTCTAACCGTTTACAATTAAATACTGATGACACATTTTTCATTTCAATTCGTTCATTTCATTGCATTATTAACTTTCCAATTTTCTTCGATTGCTTTCTAGTTTGATATTTCAATAATTTGTTTTATTTCAACTTAATGTTTTCTGTTTCAGTTTTACAACCGTTTGTTTCAAATGTCAAATGAGAATTTGGACAATTGAACTCCTACAGCTCCTTGAAAGAAGACTCTTGCTTAAAATTCTGCAGAAAATGTCGATTGATTACGGTGTCGTAGCAGAAGTTAACAAAATTAAGAAAACTGTTGGGGCAAAGAGAAAATCTCTTTTCTTTCATACATTATAAATTAGGACTAATGAAATCCTTCGTAAACACCCTCAAAGAATGCTGTTTCTCCGAATTGTTTTTAGATATATTTCATGTGCCAAATTACCAGAAACAAACGGCTAATGTAGTGTGTAGTCATCAGATAAAGTGCTTTATAGAAGATACACAGTTGAGAATATTGAAAATTGCGATAGGAGGATATGTTCAATACGCATGACATTTTGGAAGGTATTATCGTTGACTACTGAACTGGTTGAAATGTTCAAAATATTGAAATTTCTTCTGGTTCATATTAGAATTCAATATCATCTGAGGAAGCTCGGTACAAGAATCCTCGTAGTAATTTATAAAACACAACTGAAACAATATTTGAAGCTATTGGACTCAAATCTAACACAACCGAAAACATATGAAAACCTAGAAAGATTTTCTACCTTTGCATTTTTCTGCCAACTTGATTTCGCACCAAGAAATCGTACATTTATAATAACTGTTTTATTTAAATGAACGAACACAGTTTGTGCAATTTGAGGGCCATAAGTCATATGTATATACAGCCTTTTCGGGGGTACCACAAGATCCTAATTTAGGCCAACTGTTGTTTCTTCTTTTTGTAGAAGATCTACTAAAGATTCTAGCAGTTCATAGTTTCATGTATGCTGATGATTTAAGAATATATCGCAAAATCGAAACATATGAGGACTGCATAAGCTTACAGGATGGCCTTACCGCTGTTTCTGATTGGTGTTACCACAATAAACTC
Source organism: Henosepilachna vigintioctopunctata (assembly GCA_030704895.1). NCBI lineage: Eukaryota > Metazoa > Arthropoda > Insecta > Coleoptera > Coccinellidae > Henosepilachna > Henosepilachna vigintioctopunctata. Next base: position 3,302,817 of record JARQZJ010000067.1, read on the forward strand.
AATATTAATGTAACTAAATGTAACGTTGTCACATTCACTGAAAATGAACGGCCTATACAATTTGACTACACAATTAATGAAACCACTTTGACCAGGGTCTACGAAATTCAAGACCTCGGTATAATATTTCATCAGAAATTCACTTTTGTATCTCATATAAATAAAACAATTTCAATAGCATTCAAATCTTATGGATTTATTGTGAGTAATGATGGAAACTTTTCGAATTCAAAAACATTTATACAAATATTTAATGCGCCTGTAAAGTGTAAATTAGATTTCGGATTTATGATTTGGCGTCCCATTTACAATTCCCATAAAAATCATTTAGAGTTGATACAACAAAAATGCCTCAAATATCTAATTTGGAAATAAGATCACGTTTTTCCGGCCAGAGGATATAGCCAAACTGATCTGTCAAACAGGTTTCGAGCTAAATCACTCGAAGTTGGCAGGGACTTGTTGTCTCTGAAGTTTCTGTATAACCTCTTACATGGTTATACAGACTGTCCTATTCTTATTGGCTCTATTGATTTTCATGTTCTAGACAATGTTCACGTTCAAATCAATTTTTTTCATTGGGTACTCCGAAAACTAATTCCCTCGTATATGTGTTAGATATATGTGTTCGCTATTCGAGGATGTGTCCGACAAATGCTATATCAACATTGGCTCATTTGCTTTCATTAGTCGGGTTTACTTGAACTCTTTTCATGTAGAGTTTATTATGAAGTAAACAATAATCTCATTCTCTATTATTTATTATAATTACTTTTTTTATTGATAATCATTTTTGAAACATTTTTATTATATCATTAGGTGTTATACTGTATATATTTTTTAAAATATTTCTTATAACTGGGTGTTTTTACCTGTAGGAAAATAAAGACTTATTATTATTTTTATAACGTGGACAAAATATTGACGCCACAAAAAAATAATAATATATTATGCTAGGCAATGATAACTATTAAAGCACGACAATGAAAATTACGACATGAGCCGAAGATATCTTAAAAGTTATTGATTTAGAGTTGAATATTCTCTTTTTTCTAGAAACTATTAGAAGTAAAATAAACGTTTTGTCACAACTAACAAGCAAACAGTTTAGTCCTGTCAAAATGAATTAATTTTAGATCTATCAGAAACTTTGATATTCATCCAATACTATGGTGATGTTGCATTTCAATTTGTTATAAACATGAATGTCATTGAACAATCTGTAGCTTGATGAGTATCATTAGAGTCAACGTTGTTCAACTCCAAATGATAAATTGAAATATAGAAGTAGAATATAATATAATGAACATAGATTGTTACTGAAACTTTATAATTCAGGTTATCCCTTTTCTAGCCTGTCAATGTCTCAAATTGATCAAAAGTACCAAATTGAACCTAATTTACTCTTCAACAATACGGCCAACAAAATAACAAATGTGGGTATAAACATGAATGATATCCGAACATATTTAATGAGTTTACTCTCACTATAACCTTTATATTCTGATTAGCATCTGATGACTTTGTATATATGAATAATTATTCTGATACATTTGATACATGATCGCAGCACGGTACGATTATAATGAAAACTAGGAATATTGTGGAAGTCTAATCAAATATTTACCTAGATGAAGTTATAAAAACACGTTCTTAGTAAAGGGCCAACAATACATAATTTGTTCGTGCTTTTAGAAATATTATACAAAGGACAAACAGTGGGAAGCTTCAAAAAGTAGGTTAATTCTCTGGCATAATAAAATATTCCACCAGGTGCATCTCTGAGAATTTTAGAGCAGTTTACAGACTACAGGATACGAAACATAAAGCTTAAAAGTAGAAAATGAGGAATTAGGAGAAATAATGAATGCGTATACTTTCGTAAACACTGCGCTCAATACTTAGGTTATTGGGGGGGAAACTTCATGTTTTATGAAATGTTTCATGCACTCCTATTTACTTATCAGTGGAATTTTTCACAAATTTATCGGATAATATCCATTGTTGATTTTTCGTCTTGAATATATAAACAATTATGTCTTCTTGTGGATTCACAGGCGAGAATGATTACAGTAATGCCTCGATAATAGAAACCACCATTAAAAAAAGCATCTATATTCCTAAGGAGCCCCCTCTGTTCAGACATGATGTTATTTCATAGTCTAAAGCGAAAAATAAAGTGCTGTTAAAATTTTTGATGGGTGAACAAGAATCAGCATATTATTTGAAAATCTTTGAGAAAGACTTTGAAAAATGCTGTATGCTATGGCCAAATGATTGTTACAATTTTGACTAAATCATTGACCCTTCGAAAGATAATTTATTAAACATTTTCTGCGGCTAAAGACTTTCAGAATAGAAATGAATGAGGCCCTTCTGTAATAGGAATACATTTTTGCAAATTGTTCTTGAATTTTTTAATTTTTACGTAACGTTTTTCAAATTTCTCTGATTTTTTGTTATTTTTAGTTTGTGAATCTCTATATTTTTTCGATTGAAGTTATTTTTATATTTCATTGATGCAGATGTCTCTATTTTTCAACTGAGAATTTGTTGACAAACTTAACTTGTTTGTTGGAAGCGTGAATTTTTTTCTAATATATGCTCTAATATATATATATATATATATATATATATATATATATATATATATATATATATATATATATATATATATATATATATATATATATATATATATATATATATATATATATATATATATATATATATATATATATATATATATATATATATATATAATCGACAAATTGCACAAAATGACTCAGTTTCATCATAGTTGATGTTGCTTCTTTCTGAAGATATATTCCGTTAGCCAAGAACTGATATTCCCAGAAAATACCAGACTGTAAACATGGAAAATTTCCAGATTCACTACCTAATTAATTATTATTTATTATTTTCGATTCATATGAATGATTCATTTCATAGTTTTGACTAAAACTAAAATTCCAGTGAACTATTGACAAGAAATGATTTTCATTCTTTTCAATGTCTTTAATTGTTCGAACAAACGATTTTGAGCGGAGGTTTCTTCAGTTAAGGTAGATATCGAAACGAGAGTAATTCGGAGTTTTCCTAGTGACATGAAAGAGAGAATTCTTATAACAACCAACAATGGTGTAATCTATCGAAAGAAAAGGAGGTTAAGATCGGTGTTCCTCAGGGCAACATACTGAGTCCTCTGTTGTTTTTATACATAAAATCACTTTCACAAATCATGTCTCTGGAAGAAGGCGAACCAATGATGTACGCCGATGACACCAATTTTCTAGTAAAACCCTCAGATAAATGAGAGGTAATAATAAAAACTTGTCTAAAAATCACTGACTGAACAATTCTTTATTCGACTAGTTTCGCCTTTTACTGCATTTTCAAGAATCTTCTTGATAATGCTGTAAAAAGCGAAACTAGTCGAATAAAGAATTGTTCAGTCAGTGATTTTTAGACAAGTTTTTATTATTACGTTTACTTGTAGAGATATTCTTTGAATAAATGAATATTTTCATTATCATTACTACTATATAATGCTTCTGTTTTATTATATATCCTCCATGTATCTGAAACAAAGACCAGTATATGCTGTCAAAATACTGGCAGTATTTATGTTCCTCGTATATTATTCCATAAATTCGAATTCTCTTGTGAAAAACAGTAATAAATTCCTCTCATTTTAAATCATTTACCACCAGATGGAGAAAATACCATGAAATTTATACCGTACTACATCGAAAACGAAGCGAAGTTTCTGCACAATTCCAAAGAAGCATCTAAATCAATCTGCAATTCGGAAAGTCAAGTTGGGACACCTAACGGCGAGGTTTGCTCCAACCTTGTAAATCTTTAATAAACTGCATGAACTCCTGGAGGATTTCTATTTTATAAATAACTGAGACAACCTCGTACATACCTCAATAAATCTACTCCTAATATTACTTTCTCGAAACGGAGACAAAATGGGTAGTAAAGAAATATTTCATATTATCCAGTGGTTAGAATCTGGAAAACGTATGTAAGTTTTTGATGGAACACTTCAAAAATTAACGAAATTCCATTAAACTAAGCATTGGTTGGGTTTCTTGAGACAGCAAGCACATAGGAGAATATTAATGATGATAATATCAAATTACAATAAGCTTATTGTAGGGTGTTACTCCAACTGTTTACTTAACTGAAATAATTGATGAGAAATGCAGAGGATTAGAATAATTTTTGAATGATTTGTGGACCCAATACTGCGTATTTTTTAACCGCACTGGCCGTTGCCCTTGCATTAAGCTCCTAACAGCCAGAGCTTGCGTGTTGTCCGCCCTCTATCTCAAAAGTCTTTCGTGTATGAAAAAGTGTTTCGAACGAAAAATGTAGAGAATTTTATCTTCTACATTATTCACAGTAGATGCAAATAGCATCTAATTCGTAGAAAGCGGGATCTTTGTAAAAAAAACAGATATTTTGGAGATTTGACATTTGATATCTAAGTATGCAGAGACGAGGTTATATGAGACTTTCGAGATAACTTTAAGAATCACAAAGGGAAAAATTATACGAGTTAACAGCTTAAACTCATTCATTTTGCGGTGGACAGACTGAAATGACTGCATTAACTTGCATATAATATGATGAATAATGTCACATACGTCAGTGGCGTGCATGTTTATGATTCCAGAAATACTTATAGTTTTTATACAATTTTGAAGTTGAGGATACCATTAGAGCCTTAAAAAATAAAAAAGTGTCGTTGTTGATTCCATATCGGCCAAAGTTTTGAAGGGAATTAGTGGAATTATTGGCGAGCACTTTGCATATCTCATCAATGTTTCCATTATTACTGCAAAGTTCCCCAATATCCTCAAGCAATCCATAGTAATTCCAGTACTTGAGAATGGAACCGTAGGTGAAATTACTAATTATCGCCTAATATCCATTTTGAGCGTCTTTTCCAAGGTAATAGAGAAAATTTTTTTAATTTTCGCGAAAATGATGAGTTATCTCACTAGATTCAAAATAATTGACTCCGCGCAACATGGATTCAGAAGCGGCCACTCAACTCAACTCAACTCAATCAGCTGCAGTTAAGTTTTTCGAATCCGTCTATGAGTCTTTAGATAAACACTTGTTTGTGGCGGGGTTATTTTTCGATTTATCTTCGGCATTTGATTCACTCTTCTTCGAATTTATAACTGATGAATGCTACAATTTAGGTTTTAGAGGTGTTTTTCTGAATTGATTACGTAGTTATCTCGAAGAAAGAACAATGGTAGTGGAAATAGGCGAGAGTTATTCTCAGAGACATGACATTGATCTTGGGGTGCAGCAAGGCTCTGTGCTCGGACCTCTTCTATTCATATTGTTTATGAACGATTTGCCTGCGAAGTTGTCACGATTTTTGGTGAAACTAAATGCGGATGATTCATCGGTGGACGTTTCTGGCGAGAATTCTGAAGAACTTCTGGAGGCATGTGAATGCATTGTGAGGGAGTTAGTAAGTTGCTGTCGACTGAACAATCTGATGATGAACGTTGACAAAACTGTACGTGTTCATTTTTGTCTGAAGGGCAATGGAATTAGTAACTTGGATGTTAAATATGTGGACAACACTATATCATCATCCCAATCAACAAAGTTTCTTGGAATATATGTAGACAGAAGTTTGGGATGGACTTCACACAATGAGGTCTTATGTAAAAAATTGAGTAACTCATTTTTTGAAATCTCTAGAATTAAGAACATCGCACCTAAAAACTGTGTTATGAATGTGTATTACAGTCTTGTATATAGTCATCTAAATTATAATATTCTGCTGTGGGGCTGCTTTACAGATATAAATAGGATGTTTATTACATAGAAGCGAATACTTTGATTAATATGCAATATTCATCAACGAACATCTTGTAAACCTATCTTCATTAATGTATACATACTCACCTTACCGTGTTTAGATATTCATATATGTTTGTTATATGTAAAAGAAAATGAATTATAGGTTTATTGAATTGAATAATAATCATGAGTATTCAACAAGGAACAGGGATGTACTTCTTATTCCTATGCATAGAACAGCTAAATTCGAGCACTCTCTCTACTATCAGAGTATTAAAATTTTCAACCATTTACCATCGAATTTGAAAGTACTGGAAGCTCATTTGTTTAAGAGGAGAGTTAAATCTCTGCTCTTAACAAAGGCATACTATAGTGTGGCAGAGTATTTCGATGATTCGAATGCAGGCAATAATGTATGAAGCAATTTTTGTATCATATGTTTTTATGTTTTTTCAACACAAATCAAATGTTCTCACCATGTGAAATTGTCTCAAATGTTTAATATTACTGAGGTAATATTTTTTTCTCAAATAAAGTTGTGTATTATTGTAAATATAAATTCAACCAATATTTTTGCTCAAGGGATGAATGGAAGATCAGACTCAAAACTAAATTCGGTCCTTTCGAGAGCATTCTCCCTCTTTGTAATTATTGTATGAATTGAAATGAATATAATTCTACAATGTAAAATATGTTTCTCAATAAATTTATTCTATTATTACTATTATTACGCAAGTTTTGAAGCTTTCTGAAAAGTGGAATTTGAAGAAGGATTCGATGAGTTCATTGATTCATTCACTTATTTTATAATAGTTGAACAAAAGTCATTTTTATGTTTGAATCTTTATACATAAATTGGATAATTCATGTTCAGTTAGCTGAGCTCAACTGACTTGTTTCATAGAATGAAACAACACCAGTAAAAGCGAAAAGTATTGCTACAACTTTATTTTCTTTCGTTCGCCTCTAAAAATCCTGTTTTATCCGCTCGGAAAATAACGGCATCGGAAATTGAAACCCGGTGGAAACCATCGATTTTACGAATCCGAAAAAATCAGTTGGTCTCTCATTTCTCCTGGAAATTAAGGAAACGGAACAATCTATAACTTTGTTGAGAATTTCTCAACGCGCCCTGAAGCGTCAAAATAAATCATAATAAAAATGTAGTTAATATTGAACGAAACTTCAGTCAGAAAACCACCTGCACCAGTGGTGGATTTATTAGTATTCTGAATAAGCTGATATACAGTTCGCCTGATTTTGGGAGGTCCACATTCGTAGTGAACTTATAAATTAGAAATCCAAATGGGGTTATCATCATCTCATGCAAGGAAACCATAATTTAAATACTAGTTTCTAAACATTACATATGTGAGTTAAGAAGAAAAAGCAGTGCATTACAATTCCTCAGTACTTAGTGTTTAGATATCTCGAGTGAAATATTCTACAGATAATATATAAAAATCTGTAATAACGCTGAGGTAGCTTCTGTTTGCTTTTCCCTCATCTTAGTGGATGATGATATTGAAGTTACTCGCAAACGAATTCAGACTATCATTGAAGCTGCAAACGTGAAGATTGAGCCTTATTGGCTAGGATTATTCGCGGAAGCTTTGGAAGGGGTGAACATAAAAGAACTAGTTACAAGATTAGGATTAGTATTCCTGCTGCTGTTGCAGCTGCTCCTGCTAAAGTTGAGGAGAAAAAGGAAGAAGAATGCGAAGAATCTGATTATGACATTGGTTCTATATCAACTTGACTTCAATTAAGTCTCCGAATCATTTGATAAGAAAATAATGTTGATTGCTACAATAATTTCTTTCACAGTTTCGTTACAGAGTGTAAGATCAACATGTACCAAACTTCAAGGGTTTATTGCTTGACCTATTCTCAGAATATTTTGTCCCAAGGTGTTTTTTGAAACACCATTTCGAGAAGGGAGCCTTCACAAAATTTGCAACAACCGTTATGAAGGCAAAGTGAATTTTAACCTCTTGACAGCAACGCAGCCCGAGTTTTGGAGATTTTATTATACCATGCTACAAGAACTTGAACGTGGTTTATGTACTATGGTAGACCACCAAATTTCAGTTTGGATGGTTATGAATTTTTGAACAGCAATATAATAATCAATCACTGGGCCAGTCGAGGTTGGTTACTTTCATAGAACATCCTGCGTTATCAGTTCTGAAGATCTCTGAAAAGTTTGACAGTCAATGGGTAATTTTGTAAAAAAAAGGTCAGTCCAGGACTTTGAATGCTTTCATGCAGAATGGAGGCGGTATCTTCCAAATTTCATTGTTATAATAAGGCAAAGGTAGATGTTTTATTTATAACAATAATACATTCATTACCAACAGATATACATCCAATTACAGAGATGAAATAACAAATTGTACACAAATATTGATAAATACGAAAAAAAACAAAAAAGAGAGTATAAGCGAATATTTACCATGAAAAAATTAAATTAAAATAAATTGAAATAGTATTGAACAATAACCAGACGAAACAAACTAAAAATAAAATATTCAGTATTACAAAGTTACATAATATGGTCAGCAGGAGTTGACCATATAGTAACAAAATATATTTGATGAATAAAAATGAAATTGAAATCGATTGTTATAGTAATATATAGTAAATAAATGAAACAAACTAAAATTAAAATGTTATTTATAACTAAGTCATATGCAGACAACATAAGTACATGAAAATATCACGACATCCCATTGTACTGTTCTGAGTGGCATGCCAAGACCACTGATAGCCGATCAAAATAGATATCACATCGACCGCAACACCCATCATAAAGATTACATATACAGTTGATGGGAGAACGTGACATAACATTTGATCTGCTGTAAGTGACATAAAAATAATTTTTTGTTAGTAAAATGTTGCTAATAACGCAACATTTTTTCGACATGTAACATCCAAACGAAATTGTCTCTGGAGAGGCTAGGTATTGCTCTTTGAACTTTTGTCGTCTGTTTAACTACATCCTGCTATCCTTCGACAAAGATATAGTGTTAACGAAATGCACTGGGAATTAATAATATTGGTATAATTGAAGATTGGTTTTAATTATATTGAAATAAATTCCACTATGTCTCCTAATTGTCAAAAAGAAGTGAAACTGACAGTCGATCCTGGATTACAACTATATATATATATATATATATATATATATATATATATATATATATATATATATATATATATATAACTGGACATTTATGATGAAACTGCTCGAGAAAAACAATAACCTGCATAGCTCTCGCTATAACTCAGTAACTTCGAGTAAAGACCTCTATAGGAACTCGAAACCAATCTTCCATAAGGTGATTTTCGAATCGTTTTCAAGTTGGATAAATGCGATTAATGCCTTTGGCACCACTTGAACCGCCTCATTCATCGCAGCCAGGAGATCGTAACTCAATTGCAAAGGTTTTGGGGCATATCAGCGACGATTTCAGTGCTACACTATTCCAATTGAAGCTTTATCCTATACAGGTCTATATCAAACAAGATCCTCGAAGAAATTAACTGTATCAGAGACGTAATGGAATCTTTTGTGTTCGTTTACCGTCGCTTTTAAGCTTCTGTTGCGGTATCTTCCTTTACGATGCTGATTTTATTGGTCTATTACAAAATTCACTTCCGTTTTATAATTAGTTCTGTGCCGTCGGTTCTCACAGAGGATGTCTTGAATGATGATGGAATATATATCTACCCGAGCATCATTTATTTTGTAGGCAGAAAGAGAATATTGACTACACGGGCATGTAACTTTATCAACACATAAACACAAAAGGAAAACTCCAGCTATTTCGAAACGTACGTTAGTATGATCATCTATTTCGGAATTATACAATAGAAGAAAGCCTTACTTGATAGTACTGTGCATTCAAATAAGTATAATGATTTCATCGGTATTATCGTTTTTGATGTTTACTTCGGTATAAGATCATTTTGATATATATATATATATATATATATATATATATATATATATATATATATATATATATATATATATAGCCCAATTTAAGTTGGTAGGACTGTATTCAGTACTACCATATGCGAAGGATACTTTGATTTTACCTATAAGAACGACAGGAAATTAGTTTAATCACCTAGAAGATGCTATTTCTTAACATGAGCGAATCCATCGAGTAATAATATTATTGAAAACCACATCCATTTTATCAGAAAAATTATTATTTTAGTCGACACCATTTCAGGGATACTAATCCACTGATATACGTTGAAACAACGTGTTGTAACATGTTGATTTTTTAAGAGTTAAGTTATTCAGGTTGGCGGCACTGGTTGGTAATGGCATCAAACGTCGTTTGTCAAAGTGGAAAGTTTTCAGTATGCTCTGCCATTTCATCATGGAAAGACTTACAAACGAGCAACGATTGCAAATTGTGCTCTATCAAAATTCGTGCTCTGTGAAAAATGTGTATCGTTTGTTACGACCATTTTATGGTCGTCATAATCGACCAGGTGAATCAACAGTTCATGCTGTATCACCAAATTTTGCACCAAGTTCACTTTGTTGGACATTAAACCATTGTCTCGCATGCGTACAGTGCGTACGAAGAGAATATTGCAGCCGTAGCCTACAGTGTTAATGAGCATCGTGAAATATCAATTCGTCGCCGTTCTCAGCAATTGGCATGTGTTACTCAACCATATGAAAAATTTTACGTGTGAATTTGGGTTTGGAAGCCTATAAAATTTAACTTCTGCAAGAATTGAAGCAGAATGACCTACCAAAACTTCTAATTTTTGGCGAATGGGCCTTAGAACAGCTTAATGAAAAAACCTTAAAAAAAAACTTAATGAAATGTTTTATCGAAAAATTGTGTTCAGCGATGAGGCTCATTTCTGGCTTAACGGACACATGTCATACAATAATAACCGATGAATCCCGAAAAAAACGACAGTTTGTTGTGGTGTATGGGCTGGTGACATCATTGGTCTATTTTTCTTCAAAGATGACCGTGGAAGAAACGTTACTGTCAACGGCGAACGATATCGAGTCATGATACGCAATTTTCTTTCCCCAATTTACCGAGTGGAACATGGCACAGCTGTGTGCCACATGGCACACAGCTCGTGAAACAATGGACATGTTGAAGGATGAATTTGGTGAGCAGCTGATCTCTTGAAATGGCCCTGTGAATTGGCCACCAAGATCATGCGATTTGACGCTTCTGGATTATTTCTTGTGGGGTTATGTGAAGTCGATAGTGTATGTGGACAAGCCGAACACGATTCAAGCATTACAAGATAATCTTACACTCGTAATTGGTGGGATACAGGCCTGTATATTCCACCGAAATACAGGTGGGAAATGCTCGAAAAAGTGACGCAAAATTGGACCTTCCAAATGGACCATTTGGTACGAAGCCGCGGACAACATTTACATGAACTTATCTTCAAGATGTAAATGGTAAAAGCCAAGTTATCTATTTCAATGAAAATTTTGATTATATGTGGTAAATTGAGTGCTTTATTCGATTTAAAAAAAACCTACGCTTAAAAAATCACCCATTATGAGCATTTGGCAATGATAAAACTATTAGCAATGTGTTAGTAGGAAAAAAATATGTAAAGTGAATTTAAAAACTGTATATTTTATTCAAATTGGATTTTGTGTCCAGATATATGTAAACTTAAAATATTGTAAATTGAACAAATGGTCTCTTGGTTTCTTTGGTTTGTCATTAGTTTCAGCTTAGATTTTTCTTGAGGCTTCGATTTCCGTTCCAGTTTGTTACTTCAGTTGGGTCACTTCTGGGTTTTAATGTAATTGTATCTACATTTTTGTGAATTTTTCCTATTTTCATAATTATAATTTTATATTGAGGAAACTATTTGAGAAAATTGATCGGTAGATTGCTATGTGATTCTCAGAGCCTTGTCTCGAGTGTTTGACAGTTGATTGACATTTGACATTCATATCTTGAGCAAACAATTCGTACTGAAAGACTAATAATTACTTCATGTTCACTGAGAACAATAAAAATTTCATTTCGAAAGATGCACCCAGTTAGGTTAAATTAGTTGATTTAACGAAGTATAGAAGACTAGAAAATGTGAACGAGCTATTAAAATAGTTTTTGTTTCGCCTGTTGTGTTCCTGTTTGAAGAGCGAATCGCCATGAGAAGCTTTTTGTTCTAGCGAAAGAGCAGCGTACTCTAACCACAACTATGTTTCATACAGATATAATTTACAACACGGGGTTCCGTGATATAAATTAGAACGAATGCCGAGCTAAAAACATCACTGACTGTTATTAATGTTAATTTTACGTGGGTAAAATTCGATATATCTCTCAAAAAAACGGGTACAGTGCCAGAAAATAGTAATTCATTTCCATTCTGATATTTTTTTTGGATGAAAATGGAAGAACATCAGTATTTCAAGACATGGGATTTATATTTGTAGTTCGTAATTATCGGATTAACATGAAATTTTAGGTATTTATATATGCTGAACGACTGAAAAAGCAGTGACTACGAAAAGCCGAGATATTTGCTGTAACATAATAGAAATTAAGATTTTTCCGGTTGTAATGCTCGAAGCGTAAACATAGTTGTAGTGCAGTCCTCAAACTTATTGCAATTAAAAACCATTTACGGACTACAGGATATAGTGAATTTCGAAAAACACAAATATAAGTGCGGTGGATTTATGGAAATATCTGGCGTAATAAACGTGAAAATAGAACAAATCACAACAAAGCAAGAACCAACGGCTACTGATTGAGGTTAGAAATTTTTCACACTGAGTATTTAGAAACGTCATGTGTCATAGTAATACTGTCAGGTTGATATTGTCAGTAACGTTCGTCGAATCGATATTGCCGGTTTAAAAATTACCTCTCTACCGCTGCGTTCCATTTTACGAGAAAAAGTTAAAACTTTAACATGGACGAACAATTTCAAATTTGTTGGATAAAATGAAAATTTAAATGCAGAAACTTACCGTTGAGTTGAAACAGTCTATAACCAATTCAACTATGGAGAAAACGGTAGAAAAAATGAAATCTATCAGACAAGAAAAAAAAATTGAAGATAAAAGCAAATAAACTCGAAAATAAGATTGAGTATTTGTAAAAGGATAAGATGCGAAACAACTTTATGATTTTTGGATTAAAGGAAGGACTAGAATCTACGTCAAGGCAGATACAAGAAGCAAAGGAAATATTCAATAAAGACATAAATATAAACATTGAGTATTTGAAAATGAACAACATTTATTGCATTGGTGAGATAATCCCTGGTGTAAAGCTGGGACCGGTTCTGCTTCCCCTCGTTAATGCATGGAAGAAAAATTAAATAATGAAAGTTCGGAACAATCTCAAAGATTTATATATCACGGAGGATTATACTCAAGAAGTTTTGGAAAAGAGAAAATCGTTACAAACTAGAGTGAAAGAAGAAAGAATAAAAGGAAACTTCGCATATCTGAAATACTACAAGCTTGTGGTAAAGGAGAATAATACAACCAAAGAAAAATGAAAACTAGAAACAATCCTGGACGCCATCACAAAGCAATAGAAGTAACGCTTTTGATGTCATGAGAGGCAGATCTAACTCTGTCTCCCTTCCTGTACGCCGGATAATAATAGGAAATAGTAATTAACTATGGGCAACCGGAAAACACAACACAACTATTTAATATAGAAAAACAATCAATAATACACAAAAAATACAATATAACGATATACATATAGCGACTTTAAACTGTCGATCACTGTGAGGAACCACGGAAAAACTACAAGAACTGGAATTAGCGTTGGGTAGAGGCAGACAAAACAAAGATAGGAAGACGACATGCGGAAAATAGCTGGCCCAGTATAAAACCGATTAGCAAGAGACAGGAATACGTGGAAATCTTTGGAGGAGGTCATTGTCGGCAGACAAGCTGTTCAACAGAAGCAACCAGTTGCCATTCACTTTAATACAAATTAGTATTAGAATGTATATTCAGTTTTTTTAGCAAGTAGGCATATCTCAAGTTATTGTAAAAAGAAAGAGCAATAAAGGCTATTTTATTTTATTTATTATTTATAATTGAAATTAAACTCTGTATAGTAGACCTCCGTAGATAAGTCCAATCAGTTGTCCACTTAGTCCACTTAAGTCCAATATACTTGTCTTCAGAGAAGAAAACTCTATTATGAAGTATACAGCGAAATTTGAATTTGACTTCAAGAAGTTGATACAACCTCGAATGTTGGGATAAATAGAACACTCATCGAAGTAATCGAAGATTCCTAAAATTAATACTCTTTTCTTATTTATCGGCCACTATAAATATACTTTAAATATTTAATGAAGTTGGCGTTTACTTGATGTAAACCCATTATAATTGAATATAAACTTAAATTCAAACACTTGAACTTATGATTTGAACTACATAGCATAGCATAGCATGCTATGTAGACAGTAAAGTGTAAATGATAAGTTCAAGTGTTTGAATTTAAGTTTATATTCAAATATACTTTAATATGGATGAAATATTCCCATCTCAATTTTCTCATTTTTTGGATTGAGACATATTTTTGAAGAAATTGGAGTTTGTTGAAGAGAGTTCTTTTCAAAACTAGGTCAAGAAATGTGATGCATTGTATGATTATGAGAGATGATGTGAGTTCGAACAGAATAAGGTAAATTTGCAATACAAACTAATGAAACTTATCCTGTCGTCACTGATTGATACTAGGTGTTGTAGCTTCAAAGTCGAAATAAGAGCATATGTATAAACTGAAGGTCTCTAAATGAATGCAATTGCAGTTGTTGTGTAACCGTGTTGCAATAAATTCTAATAACATTTATACAATTGCTAGAGGAGTGCTATATCAATGAGCCTTTCAAAAATGAGAAAATTGTTCTCTGTTGGATCAATGCGATTGAGTTTTGTATATTGAAACTAATATTGAAGAATATTATCACCTACAAGGAAACTTCAAATGAATAATTGAAGAAATTTTCTAATACATGAGGACGACAAAGGAATAAAAATGTGAAAGAGAAGGCATTTATATAATATTTTGTATGTATCAAACGTATCACCAAATACCGCCGTATAGTGACAAAACAAATATGCATGCTTCATAAAGAGATTGGGGATGAAGAAAATGCCCCTCAGTAAGTGTGATATATTTACTTCGAAAAATCATTCGAATTAACATTTCACAATCCCAATTAGAAAATTTTAGTCCTGATGAAAATGAATCTATTATATGAAACGAAGATAAAAATGAGAGATATATATTTACTGAGAGATTTTTTTCATCCGTTTATATCCTCATGAATTCTACATATTTAAGAACATTTTTCAACATACAATATATCAGAGATTTTCCTAAAGTTCTATAATTTCCAAGGTACTTTGAAGACGTTGATGAATTAATGAGTACAATCAAACCTCTACTCCTATTGATAAGCAAATCTTTACGATGTCTTGTTTCGTAATTATGAAATTCATTCACAAAATGAGGACTTTCTCTTAAATAATCATGTTTCCCTAATATTATACAAGTCAAATATCGTGGACATTTCAGATTGAGTCTCCTAACTAGATTTAGAATTTTTGCAACCTATCAATACACACTTTTTGCAGATTGAACAAGAGTAGAGAACAATTTTCAACGTGAAGAAAAGCTATATGTATATCTAAAAACGATTCATAGTACTAACAGACAACAAACTCCGAATGCTTTTTCGTCAACATTTCACTACAAATATTTCATTCATTGAAATGTTTGAAGGAATAATTTTCAATAATTGACAGTACAAATTGGAAAATGTAGTTCTCTGGATTTTTCGATATAGGTATCATATGAAAATAAAAGATCAGTATTTGCTCAAAAATATATTATCTTTCTCATGGTAAGCCAGAAAAAAAGAATTTTACGGAAATGAATTATGTATTTATTGCTTGAATGAAATGATCGAATTACCTGAGAAAAATTGTATAACTACGGTACTTGAAATAGTTTCAAATTCTATCAATCTATATATATTTTTTATTTTTTAATTGCTTTCCTATTCAAATCAATTATTTATAGAAGAGATTTCAACGAGAAATTCCGCTGACGAAAGTTCATTTAAATGGAATGAATTTCCAGAAAAGGAATACGAAAAAACAAATTGAGTCCAATGAAGATTAAAAAATATTTAAACCAATAAGTAGAGAAGGAGCACCAGAATATTAATTTGAATAATTAACTTCAATGAACCTGCATTCTGAGTGAGTTCGGTGTATTCATATTTACATAGAAAACTTGATAAATTACTAGGAACTAGGAATCGTAAACCCAACTATTAATACAGGTTGATGTTCCGTTTGCTTTTCTCATATCTCTCATATTTCACCATATTTCATTAATCACAGGGCGCTTTAATGAAACTAGTATGAAAAATTGAGAGAATTATACCCTATTTTAAACATATTACGCTATATTTTGTTCTGGAGTATTTTCAATGTGTTGCATTCTGGTTATTTCCATCTGGTGTACCTTAATATGTATTCCATAGCTTTAGTCGTAAATAAATGATTCTTTCTAATATCAAAACGTAAAGCGGACGTGCTATGAAAGTCAGTATCAATATCTATAGCTTACAGACCATTCTGAGAATGATGTTTCTTATTATTATTGGATGCTTTTATAGCATCCAATATAACGCTTCGAAATTTTTTCGGGTTATTTATATTT
The DNA here is from genome assembly GCA_030704895.1 of Henosepilachna vigintioctopunctata. Lineage (NCBI taxonomy): Eukaryota > Metazoa > Arthropoda > Insecta > Coleoptera > Coccinellidae > Henosepilachna > Henosepilachna vigintioctopunctata. The sequence goes on from JARQZJ010000067.1 coordinate 3,319,403, forward strand.
TTTTCGAACGAATTGAAAACCTGGAAAGAATCTATCTATGCCTTCAAAAAAAAGAACTTGTGAATAGAAACCAAGTTTCTCAAGTCAGACTTTTTACCGTAGAAAGGTGTGAGATCCATGTATAAACAAGTTGGTAAATTTATTCATTCTTTGATGATTGTTGAGGCCGATACTTGGAGAAAATAATATCCATAATGAAACAATATTTAGAATTTTCTCATAATTTAATATAAATACGCATGACGACGTTTCGAAGTACTACTTCTTTATAAAATGCTGAATTAATACTAAGTGTAATTTTATAGCTATTTTCACAGAACATACCACGTATGTTCTATGACTAACTTGGAATGAGGACCGTAGAATACAACTGATAATTAACAAAAAAAGTATCGTATATGGAAATGAACATAGAAAACCAATTTTTTAAGTCAGGTATACCATCTAAATATAGGAAAGTATACAAATATAATACAACTAAGATTTCTAAGAACAAATAAAGGAAAGTTAAAATTTTTGAACATGGAAAACATAAAATTGAAAGTAAATTAACTGAAAACTAGGTAGTCAATCTGATCTGCTAACTCGAATATTCTTATTGAACATATTAAGTAGAAGGATAGTGTTAACTTCTAACTGGTTATTGAGTAAAAGCCCCGAATTTTTGAATTTATTATGAAAGATTCTAGAAGATTAAGCTTGGAACCTTTATTCTATCTATTTAATATTTCAAACTCTGAACTAAATATATGACTTTTCTCTAATAAATGGTTAGCATAATGGGAATTTGTTTTCTGTTTCTCAAAACTATATCTTTCCTCCAAACAAAGAATTTCAAGATCCTTCTCTGAATGTTATCAACAGCCTCAAGATGGCGTTGATAGCAAGTATAAATATATAACTTACTTTTACTATCTAGTTATAGATTGTATACAACTTTGATCTCACACACACAAGGTGTATACCTGAGCTTAACCTCTGGTTCAAAACCTGAGTGACTGCTAAGCGAGAACTGAAAGTTAAATGAATTGTACCACACCACAGTTAGCTACAATGAAGATGGGGTGGGTTAATTATGTAAGAAAAATTGAATGCCAGGCGCCAGAGGTTTGAAAGTTCTCGGTACAATTCAATTGGTTTTCTGGAGGATCAAACAGCAACTCCACCAGATCTAACAGTTCTTAATCTTAGTTCTCCCTAACAGTAATATCCACTTGGTTTGATAAATGATAGTATGATTATGTATATAGATATGTATTGAATATAGAATGAAATTAATAATTTGAAGTACTAAAAAAAAGAAATTGAAACAAATAAAAGATAAATTAATTCTCCCTTAGCTAAGAGGACTTAATCGTCACAATGAAAAAAAAAATATATATAATAAATGTTTAAATAAAAAAAAAAATCTTCAGCATATAAATTGAAAAGTTATTAAATTAATGTAAACTCAAGGTTAATAAAATAAAAATAAAATATAAATTGTCTCTGCAAACTATGTACTGGAATACTCTCACCACACTAAGCGTACTTTTTCTTTTCTTCGAAACAAAATTCCATGAAAAGGAAAAGTATATAATTGATAAACTTTCTCAACACGTCCCTCCTATCTTAATGATAATTCATATCTGATCATTTTTCAGAAAAAAAAATACCAGTCAACTTTTTTTTCAGTCAGGTTAACTTCCATCGTCTTACAAACAACACAATATGACAATCAGACCTACTCAACAGTGGAACGAAAGAGTACCCCTAACCTCACAAAACTGAACACTCACGAAAAGATTACGCTAAACAAAATTATAACGTTATAAATAGGATGCCATATCATGTTGCCATACTCCAACTTGCTACGGATAAGAGTATTAAAAAGTCCTATGAATGTTGAGGAATTATTGAACTATTTGCATTGCGTTTAACTAACTCATCATATATTTTCGGCGCAGATGAAATAAGTTGGGTGATGTGGTGTGGAATGAAGGAGAGATTCTGATCGAACACTACACCAAGATCTCTCACTTTATCAGAACGAGAAAGAATCTGACCACCAACGCTATAATCACACTCAATTCTATCTTTTTTCCTTGTGAAAGAGACAAAATTTGACACATTCTAGCAGCATGGTCCAGCACGAGCAGAGGTTGAACACAGTTGTCCTGTGATCTAATTTCATGATATAGTTTCAAATCGTCAGCGAGCATCAAATGTGGAGAGTGAATATTATCCATCAGATCATTTACGAACAGAAAAGATAACAGTGGTCCAATGTAAGACCCTTGAGGTATTCCAGAGGTAGGTATGAACTCAGACGACTGAACACGCTCTAGCGGTACGAATTGACGTCGGTCAACCAGGTAAGAATTAAACAGGTTGGTGAGGCGATCAGAGAATCCAAATTTGTTGCGTAATTTCTGTATAAGGAGCGCATGAGAAACTTTAGCAAAAACTTTCTGCGAATCTGTGAAATCACATCAACTTGACCGGTGGAGTTGAGTAATTCAGAAACGTACTGGGAAAACAGCATTAGATTGCTTGAACAAGATCTCATTGACATGAATCCATGTTGCTCAATCTTGATGCTGTTTCTGACGGCTGGATATATAGCATTATAGACCACTATTTTGAAAAGTTTGGAAAAGTTTGTTCAACGTTTAATAATTCAAAAAAAAACGTATTCAGTGACCTTCTACTTGAGAATTATTGTTATATGTTTCAGTTGATTTCTTCATAAATTCAGATTCATCTCACAAAAACAGTTGGACGTAAATGACTACTGATAATTGAAAACACAAGTATCACTTCACTTGTTGAATGACTTTATCATATGTCAGCTAATTCAAATGTGCCTGAAAACACATTGAACGGTAGAACATAAATTCCCATTTATAATAAGATCTTGACATCGTCTATAGTGAATGGATACGTACATATTTCTATGGAAACATGGGTAAATTGAAAACAAGTGATCGATCCGTATTATTTGCATAAAGCGATGAAACCTATGAAATTTCACACGGGGGATTAGAACGGTAGCTAAAGCACTACACCTACAATATGAAAGTAAGGATCCAGGAAGCGTCGAAAAGTTATGAGCGAATTTCTACAACTTTGAATGTTGTATCAACCGCATTGCAGTTCACTTCAGTCTCATAACAAACAGTGCTCCATCTTCATGATGGATGTGTAAGCTTCTTAGTTATATTCAAGTATAAGCTTTTATTTCTTAATAGTTTTATTGTTTGCCTATATTCTAACTAAAATTGAAATTTTCAGCAAAAAACAGATTCTTCATTTCACAATTCTGTACGAATTATTTATAAACCTAATAATATTACGAACCTAATAAAAAACGGCTAGTGGTGCTCTACCACTAGCGTGATCGGTCACAAGAGTGGCCTGTGTTTGAGAACTTAGTTTCCTTTTTTCAATTGATTGTGATAATTAATTGATTTGTCATTGATAGTATTGAAAACGTTTCGAATGGAGAAAGATGAATTATTATAATCATCAGTTTTGTATGACTATAGTCAGAAAAAGAGAAGAAAAGAATAGAATAGGGACTTGAATAAGAACAGAAATTTTATTGTGGATCCTTTTCTACTGCATATGTTGTACATGTATCTACATATTTTTGAACGAGATACTTTGCAGCTAAACTATCGTTCCAAGATAAGTTGCAGCTATGAAGTTTATTCACTAGCGATATCTACCGGACAATGGGGACTACTGTATTTTGAACCACCAGTTGGCGCCACTAGCGCCTGAGGTCAAGGAGTGAAGCTGTCAATATTAATATAGTTATTTATTTTGGAATTGCTACGAGTGTGTGCTCCTATTTTACTAAAAAGTATAATTAACTGAAATATCGATAATGCCCCAGTGTTGTGCAGTCCCTTTTTGTTTGGAAAGGAAGGGGGGACATAAATTTCCGAAAGACAAAACTCTTTTAAAACAGTGGTTGGTTGCGATTCGTAGAGACAATTATACAAATGAAATTCACCATTGACAGTTTCTATATGCTTATAATTCTGTGCACTGATGAATTCATCTTTTATTGAGAAAGGACATTTCACCTGTAAAATAGTCTGATCTCCAATTAATCTATCTGGTGAGGCACCAATATGAGGATATTTTGTAGAAACAAAGCATTGACATTCATTGATCCGTATCTTTTATCTTCCATTTTAAATGATTATTCAAAAAATTTTCACTGAAAACACTGATAAATTTACGTTTAAAGCTAGCAATGTGAACATTCACAGTAGTAATATCTGATTGTTGTCATTTCTTAGACTTCAGGCTATACCAGCGCCTCTAGCGGTGAAATCATACGCGGTAGTCCCCATTGAGGAATCTGGACTATCGAAAATACAGGAAACATTTGCTGAAAAACATCTCGTGTGGTCGAGGTGCTACTTTCAAAGTTAGAATAGATATATGGAACACTTATTATTATTCCGCTTCTCCATCCCTTGAACGTTTCAAAGTCTTTCACAATATACCCTTTTTCTGAAGAAGATAGAAGTAAATAGAGAAAAATTCATCGCCAAAAAGTGTCGCTATATATATATATATATATATATATATATATATATATATATATATATATATATATATATATATATATAACAATACAATAGTAATTTGAAAAGAAATACATGCAACAACCTTCCAAATAATTTTTTTGTCAAATGACAGTTCAATAAGTTGAATTTCTATCTATAAATTTAATAACAAGTACCTAAAAACATAAGAGTTTATGATGTTTTTTCAATAAGTGGAATAATTTCAACCTCTAACAATTTTTTATCAATCACTCTTGGCATAAGGAAACTCATAAAGCATTTAAGCGGCTGTCCTGACATTTCATGTTGAATTACTAGACGATCGAGGATTTGGTTTCGAGATTTACCCGTGTCACTTTTCACTGGAATAATTGAAGAAATTGATTTCTTGAAACCATTACATTTATTCGATACGAATCTTTACTGGTTGAATACGAAGGATTACTCGATGAAAATATGAATTTGAGAGTATAATTCTCCACAATCTAACAAAAACCTTGTCGCAAAAGAATGACCTGTTGATGGCTGATGACTTATTGTTAAGGCCAAAAGATCGTTTAGGGTCACATTGAATTATCAAAAAAAACCTCGTCTCATTGAATATTGGTGTTCCCCAGGGGTCAATATTGAGACTAATTATGTTTTTTATATATTTCATTGTTATCATCATCTTTAGGAATTAGTTATCGTAAAAAATTTCAAACTGAATGGAATTCAATTATTTGAGCTGTGAATATAAAATATTTATTTCGTAGAATGAACGAAGTGCTTGGATAACTCCTAATTTTTGAGTAATTGAAACATGATTATGTAATATCATTATTATTTCAATTATATCATTTAGTTAACGAAGATTTCAGCAAATATTTAATTTTTTTCTTTCCAAAAGCCTTTTAAGCTAACTTGAGCATGCCGCTGAAAACTCTGGTATAGATACTTTATGTCAAAAATCGATGTATTGTATGACAAAATGAAAACTGGAGCAGAAATCTGAAAAAATGTAATTTCTTGTTCACCATAAATGAAATAATGTTTCGATTTTCCGACATTCAATCATAGCCTGGCTATTAATAGGTTTTTTCACTTTTTGCTGAAATAGCGATAATCTCGGAGGGATATTGACGTACGCCAAAAACGTCAGGTAGAATTGCAACACGCAAAGATAAACACACCTGAAATATTTCGTTTATCCGGGAGATTGATGCGCTTCAATCATAATTTTATGTTTTCACCAAAACACGAGGCGCATATTTCCGAATATTTGGACATGAAAATTCGTTGTGAGAATCTATAGTTTGGATATAACGTTAATAACCATAAAAATTCGAAGGAACAACCTTGGAAAACGACATATTTTTTTAGTCAAATCTTAGTGGATTCTACTCGACATTTAAATTTATTACTACAAAATATATTTCAATTATTTAGTCAATTGGAAAGTTTGTAGCTGGAAAGGAAAATGATATTGAAATTCATATATATATATTGAGTCCAATATACAAAATGGACTCAATGAAAATATTTACCATACATGCAATATGGTGAAAGTACATGAAGAATTTATAAAACCCTTTGATTTACCTGAAACACACATTTTCAGCCAACAAAGATTCCACTATATACATACATACATACATACATATATATATATATATATATATATATATATATATATATATATATATATATATATATATATATATATGTATATAAATATATTTATATATATATATATATATATATATATATATATGTATATATATATATATATATATATATATATATATATATATATATATATATATATATATATATATATATATATATATATATATATATATATATATATATATATATATATATATATATATATATATATAAATATATATATATATATATATATATATATATATATATGATATATATATATATATATATATATATATATATATAGGTACCTATATATATATAATATATATATATATATATTATATATATATATATATATATATATATATATATATATATATATATATAGGTACCTATATATGATATATCTGAATTGTCTATATAATAATGAATAGGTTCACTATGAAAATGCCAAAAATCACTTTCTACAAATCATTCTCGAAAAGTGCAGATATTATTTTCCAAAAAATCATTGTTAAAAATTTCAACTTCATTTAAGTTCACAGAAGTGGAGATACATTGAGAAATATTTTTCCATTTTACGTTGATTCATCACAATGTTAATAGTTATATTGATAATCCTGTTTCAACCTGAAGAAGCTGAATAGCTGTTTGCAATGAAGCTATTTTTATTTCGCAGAAATACTCTTTTAATTTTATTCCGCAGTCTGTCTTAATGCGAAAAATTCTAGTTTTGAAATTGTTTTTTATAGAATGAATATATAATTTCAATAAAACTGAGTAGTTTATCGATTTTTACTGTCATTCAGTTGAACATAACAATATTGTTAATGTAGATGATCAGATGTAGATGATAAACTCATTAATTTATAAGTCAATGTGTTGGCGAAACAATATTGTTATGTTTAACTGAATTATAGTGAAAATCAAAAAATACTTGGTTTTAATTGAATTATGTATTTGGATTTTCAAAAAGTATCGGCCCAAACAATCGATGATGTAAAATGAATAGTTTTAGAGAGAATAATAAAATTATTGTTTTCTCTGTTTCAATTAAATTATTATTCAGCCTGTTTACAATTAATTGCAAACAGGCTGAATAAAATATTCAGAATTAGTTTCAGTTGAAGAATTTAAATCTGGTTGACTGAAATGATATCGAACAATTGAAGTTCAAACTCCATTTTGGAAATATGAATAGAAATTTTTTTGGAAATTTGAGATCGAACTATTCTTGTAATACGAGAATGAAATGAAAAAAGTTTTACAGAAAATTTCGAAAGGTATTTCAAATACACAAACAAGTCCTTCAATTCTTCTTATTCCTCATATATTCTTTCATATTTTCCAAAAATCGGACAAAGTTAATGAAAATTCGTCCTTATGTAACTTTGTCAAAAGTGCAACTTTTTTGAAAATCATGTTTTGAAAAAACTCTCTTTTCTTCGATGACAGATGATTCCCGAAATCGAAAATGAGGTGTTTCAATATCTTCATTATTGACTTGATTTTCAAGTCAATATATATGATTTAAAATTATCGATCAATCTGATAACTGAAAGAATGATTATAACTTATTTTTATAAGTTTTCAACATTTGCGCTATAATTGCGTTATTGGAACAACTATTTGCGCATTTATAATATCTAGCATTGAAGTCTCAAATTGAGGAGTTAATTTCATTATTAATCTAAGTTGATAATGAAAATTAACTTAATCGAAATGTTTTGAAAATATTCCGAAATGTTATTATTTTTCAATTCAAATTTCAATTTCTTAATTTCTGTATGTATAAGTTTATTCCAGGATTAATCTTTTTATCATTATGGCAACCATTGTTTTGAATTCAGTTTTCATCGAGAGAGTTATTGACATTCTAATGATTTTCCATATTATTTAGTGGTAATATTAAAAATAACCTTTTCCTCGCTCTCGCATCTCAAAACATTGCACGCGACAAATTTCCAAAATCACAAACGACAATCCAATAACACTTGCGGCCACTTTCATTTTCTTTTCGGAACAAAAACCGTATGTTAGCTCAGGAATATTTGTTGGAAACTTTCGACAAAGTTGACGCAGCGCGTTCAGAAACCGTAGCACATCCTTCGTGAAACGAACAGAATGATATACAGAATCCTTTTTGCACGCTGTTAGATACGTCTGATTACGGAAAGTGCATGCGCCGGCCCACTGACGGAGTTTGTTTTATTTAGAAGAATCTTTCTATCAGGGTACGACCGGACTGGGTCACTTGCTGCCGATCCGGCAATTGTCGCATAAAGTGATAGTCCAATCTTTTCTGCTCGTTAAACGATGGTCACTAGATGGTAAAAAAAATGAAAAAGTACGAATAAAAAAATTTATACAGATTAATTAATTATACAGGGGTTGTTATTTAAACTTTCCGCCAACAAACAAGGTTTCGACATTATTCTTTCAGCCTAATGGATGAAGAAAAAATATTAAAATTACGAAATATTATTGAAAGTATTCCGTAATATAATGACAAGATCTTTATTCTCAACAGATATAATATCCAATTACAGAAAATAATAACATAATATTGAATAAAAACTGAATAAATAAAATGAAAGAGCTCAATCTAATATGAAAAAACTAAAATAGTAACAGTAACTGCATAATAGCATCCAATGAAATATTACAAAGAACTCAAACTTAATCAATCCATTTCAGTCAGTTTCTTTTGTTCACATAATTCCTAATAAGAACTTCTAAGGAGTCAAAGTGAATGTCACAATTATTGGCTACTCAATTCAATGTAGACTTCATAAACCGAACGTGGAATTGTATTAGCGAGTTGGTCCTTGGAGTCTCTTGGTGGAATAATTCTGTAGTACGAGAATTTTGCCTAGGAACACGAAATTTCAAAGCGGACAAGAGAGGAGGACAATAAATACTGTTGTGCAGTAATTTGAACAAAAATTTGAGTAATAAAGTTTCTCTCCTGTCCTGCAATGAGATTGAACTAAATCGACTCAATAGTTCGTTATGATTTACTCTTTTGGATAAAGTTTATCCTCCCTCCAAACTAAGAATTTCAAGAACCTTCTCTGAATGGCCTCAAGATGACGTTTTTGGCAAGTGTAAAAAGGATGCCAGATCATGCTGCCTTACTCCAACTTGCTACGGATACAATGCAATTCGCAATACAATTTTGAATGCGAACAAAACTATTCTGGAATCTCTCAGTTCCTTCTGATTGAGGTAACGTATATTTTTGAATGAATAAACTGCTTTTCCGAATGACTGAAATCGTTCATAATGAAAAGGAACGACATTGAGTCATAGAATTACTGTGGGGCTAGTGAACAATCAATTTTAAACAGGTACTGGATACAGATAGCCTTGTTGAAACAAATTTTATTCATTTTGAACCAATATTTTTATATTAGAATTAACTAATTCGATTGAAATATAATTTTCTCTAGTAACTTAAAAATATCTTTACATTGAAAATAATTGAGTGACTGATTATATAATAAGTAAGTAAATATTATTTATTATTATTATATTGAGTAATACTTAATATCATAATAAGGGATAATAGAGAGAAAAAATTACAAAAAATGACAATTTACAAAAAATTACAAAGTGTACACAAATAATAATAAATAAGAAAAAATGAACGAGAAAAAAAAAACAAAAAAAGAGAAAAAACAAAAAAGAGAATATAAGCGAATATATACAACGAAAATATTAATTTAAAATAAATTGAAATAATATTCAACAATAACCAGATAACTAAAAATAAAATAAAATATGGTCTATCACAAAGTTACGTATGGTCAGCAGAAGTTGACCTTATAGTAACGAAATATGTTTGATGAATAAAAATGAAATTAAAATCGATTGCAATAGTACTATCTAGTAAACAAATGACACAACTAAAATTGAAATAATATTTATAACTAAGTCGTATGAAGATAACAGAAGTTCATGAAAATATCACGATATCCCATTGCGCTGTTCTGAGTAGCATGAAAAGATCACTGATAGCCGATCAAAATAGATATCACATCGACCGCAACACCATAAAGACACATAAAGATTACATATTCAGTTGATAGGAGAACGTCACATAACATTGGATCTGCTGTAAGTGACATAAAATGTATTATTCCGCCTCAGACCAGGCCTTGGACGCGAATATTTATTTTGCTGAGAAGAAATGGTGAGTCAATCGAATTGTGCAAAATTTTGAAGAGAAACGTCACGCCTCAACTTCAATAATTCAATTCCCAAACTATCGGTTATGATGGAATGGTCGAAACCTCTAGAAGGATTTTGCCCATAACATCTGAAGTACATATACTTCAAGCATTTCGTCTGAACTGCCTATAAGTCGACAATATAATTAATGTACACAGGGTATTATTATAATAGACGGGTATTATTAAGTGATACTCCTCTTTTTTATATTGATTATTTTGATGTTTTTATGCTGATTTTCTGTTTTGATTTTCGATAATTCTCTGATTCCGTCCGCACAAAAGTGTTTAATATTATCATTTTTATTAATACAGAATTAGAAGGCAGAGGACCAAGGTCCTTTTAAAACTAACTGAATGAACATAATGAAACAATTAAAAAGATAACATAAAAATCCATTAAACTATGAAGAAAACAGCATCCAATCTATGAGATTTTTAAAATTGTTCACTGATAACGCAGCAACAAGCACATCCGAGAAGCCGTTCCAAAGATTGAAATCACTAAAATTCGATAAAAAGTGTTCTCGTTGTTTAGTAATATACCTTTGCTTCTTCAATTTAAGCGAGTGTCCACGCAAAAGAATGTAATTATTCAGTGTGTAAATTTAATTAAGCTTCGCATAGTTGTACTTGAGTATGCGGAACGAGAGAATAACTTAGAAAAAAAAATCCAGAGAGAAAATTCTATCATCATCGTCAATTTTTTGAAATCACTGAACATTCTGACTCATACTTGTACGAAAATTGGTTTTACTTCTTTCTTATTAGAGAAAGATCTTTCTCTCGAACAATTTGTAGCTGAAATACCTAGAAAAATACGTGGAAATGTTCACGTTTTGATAAATACCGTGAAGACATCGTGATTGTAATGCATTGCATATATTGCGTGAAAACTATACCCATATTTTCCACATTTGCTGAGAAAACTTCAAGTTTACGATGTCAAACTACACATTCATTTCCTAACGTCTCGCCCAAAGCGTCAAAATGATTGTTGACAAGTTCATTCGCAAGTTTTTTTAATTCTTTTGTTCTATCACAAATAAATTATCGAAGAATTGCAATTTTCCTAAGGATTTGTATATGCACTTTCACACCTTGACGATTGTATACTGTTGAAAATAAATGTGTTATTCACACATCTAAAAGCATATAGAAAAAATCGATTGTTAATAGATTAGATAGAAAAAATTCCATAAAATATAATCTGGAATGATCGTTAAAGTACACCATTTTCACTTTTTTCTCTTTGAAATTTTTATAGATTGAAGATTTTGTTGCCCCCGAATTGTGCAGAACCGGACTTCACAGGCCTGGGCTCAAACACATAATTCACAAGTTTCACTTGCAACGGGCTTCAATTTTCACTTTCCTGACCTTTCATGTCCAAGAGCATTGTTGATTCGTGACATTCGCAATTCGCAATTCGTGACGCATTTGTGACTCACTTTGATTCCATAGAATTTATTATCAGGAGTTATGTGAACAAAGAATATTTCATTGAATGCTATATAATGTAGTTATAAGTTACTATTTTTTTCAGATTAGATTGAGCTCTTTGTTATATCATTTTCATTTTGAATATTTAGTTATGTATTCAACATTGTTATTATTTTCTGTTATTGGGTTTTCTGTTATACTAGTTCAGAATGAAGAACTTACTATTATTATAATTATATTATTATTGATACCTGAGCAGCAATACTGAAGAGACTATTAACTCCCATTTTCTTCTTCCAGAACTGAACTAGTCCTAAACTTGTTGACAGGTCGTCAACGACTCAAATAAATTTCAATGGCCTTCGCTGTATTTTGTAAAAATTTGCTTGCACTGATAGATTCGTTTTTGACGTTAAACAGATAATGCGAGATCAAATATGAACCAATATACTGCCGAATGATTAACAATATATTCATGATTTTCAATCCTCGGTTCGAGTTTATCAAGCACTAGGTTATATAAGGGTTGTTTTTTGAAACATCAAAGCATTTGGGTTCATATTCGAGGAAATTTTTCTGGAGAAATCTTCGGACATTTAAACACATTACATCAGTTTTCGAGAAAATGTTGAATACTCAAGTTTTCACCTCAAAATTGTTAGATTCTATGACATATCTTGTTCAATCTTCACTTCAATTTACTGCGAAAATCAAATGCTGCGGTCCAATATGAGATTTTGAAAAAGGTTATGTTAAAAATTATAAATTATATACGACAACGTTGGATGGTACCTTGAACATTTATGCTTGTCACGATCAGATATATAAATAACCACCCTCGAACATAATTCAACAATGTTAGAAAAATCAATGAATACTAATAGTGTGAGTGTTTGGTTTCATGAAAATCAAAGGTTCATCAAATTTGAACGCATGAAAAAGATGACAACACAATAATCACTGAATTCAGTTGTGAATTAAAGAAAAATGATCAGTAAAAATTTCTGATTAAAATACTGAATTTCTTTAAGTTAGTGATAGATTATGCTCATAGTTTTCATGATATTAATAAAGATAGAATACAATCCAAGATGAATATCTAGAATTATAGTAATCTCAAGGTTTTCGTGAATAAGAACTTGTGAAACTTTTTTTGATTATCTGAGGATAAAGAGTGTTGTTTAGTTTATCCGACACGTAACAAATTCTTTTTGAATAATTCATATCTGAATTTATTCCCAAGCATGATCTTAGTTTTTGTTATGTAGGGGTAACTTTTTCAGGGCAAAAAGGGGATATTTTATGGACTGCCTTCAGTATGCAGCATGAAATATTTCTGAAATTGTTTGAGGAACCAAAGTGCGAGAAATATTTCATTCGGAAATAGAAGTGTCTTCTATCTGATGATGAATGAATCCAGGAATTGATGATAATAATTCATTGTGCTCCACATATATAGTTTCTCAGCTTTTTAATTAGCAGTAGTAGGAGGGAAAAAACGGGCAATATAATAGAATATATTATATATATTCAATTTCTCTGAAATGAATTTTTCATTTTCGATAATAGTCACTCTTTCGGTCAGTCACGTAGCGACTTTTCATAGTAGGTACCTTTTCCACATAAAAATGGTAGAAGCAGACACACATATAAAGATTTGTGTGTCAAGATAACTGTTTTCAAAGATTTGTGTGTGAGAGATAACTCAAACATGAAAAAACATTTTGAGAGCAGAAAAAGAAAACTTCGGACAAATTTATCATAACATCATTCAGTCAGACAACAGAAACCAAACGACTTAGAAGAGTGTGAGAGATAATTTTAGGATATATTCGTGAATGTTATAGGGTTATAACCTCACAAATAACTTCAATATTTTGAGATTGACTGATATGTCGAAATGCGTAAATATATTTCCTAATTGACTGATATTTATGTCTCATTGTGAATTGACAAGATCTCAATTCCTATATATATATATATATATATATATATATATATATATATATATATATATATATATATATATATATATATATATATATATATATATATATATATATATATATATATATATATATATATATATATATATATTATATATATATATATATATATATATATATATATATATATATATATATATATATATATATAGTAAATACTGAGACTCTTAATCGAAATATCGAAATATTTCAAATAAAACTCTCAGGGAGCTGTCTACACAAATGCTGTCAACGAGAACGAACCCATCACTTTCGAGAGTGAATATTAAGAGCGTTTCGAAAAATTCATCGATCTTGTTGAATGATAATAGGATACAATTGTTTCATCATTATTATGAATCATCAGTCCATATTTAATCTATCAATCAAGAATCGATGACTTTCAAAACGAACATAGGTCCTATACCAAATTAAGAGAAGTTCTAGAGAGTGAAATACTCACGTAGGCGCCCTCTATCGGCGAAAGGACGTATAAACACTCCCTAGCGTTCAAGATTCCTACTCATGACAACAAGAGTGAGTGGAAGGCTTTGTAGATATTTCATTCGAACACAACAGAAAATTGTCTGAAATGTGTACGAATGATCCCATGCCTAATCGCTCCAGATCACGCACAGGCGGGCAAAAGTGTAGCTAGTTCAAAGATTCACAGATAATTCAATACTAGTAAATACTGAGACTCTTAATCGAAATATCGAAATATTTCAAATAAAACTCTCAGGGAGCTGTCTACATAAATGTTGTCAACGAGAATGTGTTGAATCTTTGAACTATATATATATATATATATATATATATATATATATATATATATATATATATATATATATATATATATATAAGACTAATTTCGACGAATGAAATTATCTCTCAACGAATAAATATTAGACAAATATCGAAATCGATGCTATAGCTGACAGAATTGCGGGACAGCAGTTCCGTTTTGCAAGGAACTCGACAGTCGCACCACGTCCATCGAATTGAGCCAACGATTTCCATCCCCAGCCATTTCCTTATGACTCCAGATAGAATACCGTCAAGTAGTAAATACTTCACAATTCCATCTATAGGAATCAATAGAAAATATCTCTCAGATCATAGACACACCAAGCATCGAACGTTCACATCTTTTTTATACCCGTAGGTATAGAAGATGTAAATATATATATAGGTATGACAATTCGATGTTTGGCCTGTCTATGATCTGAGAGATATTTTCTATTGATTCCTATAGATGGAATTGTGAAGTATTCGTTACTTGGCGGTATTCCTCTTGGAGTTTCAAGAAAATGCTTGGGGATTGAAATCGTTGCCTCACTTTGATGGACGTGGTGCCACCAACGCTTTTCTGATGCCATACCTGCATTCATCCCTTGAAGGATAATGGAGGCATCACCTCGTACACGTTCACATAGGAGATAGCTCCTCTATAACATTCTTTTGATTGATTTGAATTTTTCGAATGAATGTTGTAGTATTAATTTTCTCAAATATTTCATTCAGTGCCATCAGCACCAAAATTTCATTTTCTTAAACATTTCATTCAGTGCCATAAGCACAAATAAATTTCATTTCCTTAAAAATATCGCCGAATAGGCCCCTGAAATACGGGAATAAACGCGAGCGTACTACTAACGCAACCTATTGACATTCGAAAACATCGTATGATGATATTTGTCAAATAGACATTGCAATTTAGTAGATACCTACGGGTATAGAAGATATGTGAAATTTCGATGCTTGGTGTGTCTGTAATCTGAGAGGTGTTTTCTACTGATTCCTATAGATGGAATTGTGGAGTATTCATTACTCTATGGTCTTCCACTTGGAGTCACAAGAAGATGCTTGGAGGTTGAAATCGTTGCCTCACTTCGATGGACATGGTGTGACTGATGAGTTCCTTGCAGAACGAAACATATATGTCTCGCACTTCCGTCAGGTGTGACATCGATTTCAATATTTCTCTAACATTTATCCCTTGAAGGATAATGGAGGCATCACATCGTTCACATATCTAGCTCTACTATAACATTCTCTTGGTTAATTTGAATTTTTCAAATGAATGTTCTAGTGTTCATTTTATATATATATATATATATATATATATATAAAATATATATATATATATATATATATATATATATATATATATATATATATATATAAATATGTCATAAATATTTCATAAACAGAGCGTCACTGTTTATGACTGTTCACCCCTGTATTCATATATAATTGAATGTAATCATGAGTTTCAGATGCTGCTCAGAATGCAGCTTTGTTTATGTTCTGCTGCTATGCACGTATCACTAGATAATAAAATAAGGTATGCATATCATGTAATGTCGCTCGATATACTCATTTAAATATAAGTGTATAGCCCTTCATCAGCATTAAATATATTCAAGGGAAGAAGTTCACATCTGGGGATGGATTCAACTATGTTTCTGTAGTAGTTCCTGAAACACATTCAATGATGTATGTTACAGATACGGTAAGACAAGAAAGATGCGAATTAATATTCACAAACGCGCAGAGATGATTTGTTACAACACATTAGTTCCATTTCCAGTTTTTCATTTAAGTATTATGTTTCAGATTGATATTTTTATGCATTGACAAAACATTTGATATATCGAGTGGAAAACACTCTCCTCAGTTTTTTTTTTATTTAGTATTTACTGTGATTTACAATAAATTTTTAAAGTCGATACCTTTATAAGGATATTGAGTAGATGTTGAAAATATAAATGTTGAAACTCTGCTCAGTTTAAACAAAATTTTATTAAAAGCTTGACAAATATTTCGGAGTGAAAGAAAAACTTTTTTTCCCAGCATATGTCTATAGCAACTGAAGATGTGAAGGTTTATGAAAATGTTAGTCGAGAAAACAAGTGTTCATTTTAGCTCTCGAAAATGAACATTTAACCCGATTGCGATGAACACCTTAAGCAACTTGATAATTCAAGCAATCATTGTAATTTCGTGAAATCTTTCGTAGTGAAAAAAAACTCTTTCCTCCCACCATGTATCTTTAGCAAGTAAAGATGTGAAAGTATATGAAAATGTTAGTTAAGAAAATAAG
This sequence comes from Henosepilachna vigintioctopunctata, assembly GCA_030704895.1. Taxonomy (NCBI): domain Eukaryota; kingdom Metazoa; phylum Arthropoda; class Insecta; order Coleoptera; family Coccinellidae; genus Henosepilachna; species Henosepilachna vigintioctopunctata. The sequence goes on from JARQZJ010000067.1 coordinate 3,336,384, forward strand.
TGTTCAGCTTACATTTCGAGAATGGGATAACACCTCGAAGTAATTGTCAAGGAATTATTGTAATTTCGTGAAATTGAGCTAATGTATTGAACAATGTTGATGATCGGTAAAAAAACACCAAGAGATCAACGGAAAATCAATCAAATTTATAAATGATTTGATATTGATGTATATGAAATAACCCGAAGAATCGCTTGGTTAAGTAGTTTTATTTAGGTAACTCTTGATTGCTTTGACAACTGATACTCAAAGAACCGAAATATCTATAGCAAGATTAGTTTATTCTTGTCTAACTCAACACCTTATTAATCCTAGGATTCTCTGTTTGAATGCTTAAATTATATTTTTGTTCACTACTGTAAAATGAATATAAATCCGTTTCACAAAATGACAGTGAACAGGAATATTGGCACTCTTTTTTCACTACTATTTTGTGTTGATGAAATGACTCTTGTTTCTAAAATATCTATAACTCGAAATCGTGAAAACATATATATTACAAATGGAACTAGTCAATCCGTATTGAAATTAAATATTCAGTAGGCGGGATAACGAATCTGTAAGTTTAATATTCGGCGCGGGTTTCAAACTTGAATTGAAATTCAATTAATATTGAAAACTATTGAAAATGTGCTTTATTCCAATCTCGAAATAGAACGTGAAATTACAGTTATATTCCAGTAATTAATTTCTTGAGAAAAAAATTGAATGTTATTGTTTTACATGAAGCTAACAGGAAGATTAAACTTGCCGATTTGCCGTTTCAATATTGAAACATATATATATATATATATATATATATATATATATATATATATATATATATATACGAGGAAATTAAATTTTTTGTGCTTATGGCACTGAATGAAATATTTAAGAAAATGAACACTAGAATATTCATCCGAAAACTTCAAATTAATCAAGAGGTTATAGTAGTAGTAGTAGTAGCTATATATGTGAACGTGTACGATGTGATGTCTCCATTATCCTTGAAGGGATGAATGTTAGAGAAATATTGAAATCGATGCCACACCTGATGGAAGTGCGAGATATATATGTTTCGTTCTGCAAGGAACTCGTCAGTCTCACCACGTCCATCGAAGTGGGGCAACGATTTCAACCCCCAATCATCTTCTTGTGACTCCAAGTGGAAGACCGTAGAGTTATGAATACTCCACAATTCCATCTATGGGAATCAGTAGAAAACACCTCTCAAATTGTAGACCCACCAAGCATCGAAATTTCACATATTTCTATACCCGTAGGAATCTACTAAACTGCAATGTCTATTTGACAAATATCATCGAACGATGTTTTTAAATGTCAATAGGTTGCGTTAGTAGTACGCTCGCGTTTATTCCCGTATTTCAGGCGCCTATTCGGCGATATTTTTAATTTTTAATATAATTATATATTATATATTGCCATTTATTAGGGTTCTTCAACCTGTAGGAAAACAAAGACTAATTTTATTATAATCATCGTTTATGAAACTCTATGATTGTGGATTTCTTTTGGATCTCATATTCAATCATCATAAACTTATTCGTAACGTACAGTGAGTCAAATTACTGCTATGTTTTAAAATATTTATATTTCATTTCGCATCTGCAGTCAGAACCATTATGAGATGATAATTTATTCAGAAAAATGTCTCTCGGGGAATCCATTGTGCAACCCATTGCGTTGTGGATTCCGTTGATGAAGTTTCCCGTCCTCAACATGTAATTCGGGTCTACGTAGAAAAACGAATAATTACTTAAGTTAACATACATGTATAATGAGTTCAACACAACTTTTCACATAAAAAATTGTTGGATTTAATATGCTGAGGGTTGTTCCACAAATTTGGGGGAGAAAGCAAATATAAGATCTCAGTATGCGTAGTACCTACACATGCTTTAACATAATATTGCACGAAGATTTAATTGAACCATAAGTTTCTCGAATATTTTTCTTTCAAATGAAGTTATCATCTCTCAACGTATTAGTACTAACAGGGAGAGAGATAACATTTATTGCACGAAAGCATACATATATATATATATATATATATATATATATATATATATATATATATAAATATATATATATATATATATATATATATATATATATATATATATATATATATATATATACATATATAGAGTGTAAGGGATTGTAAACAGATGGAAGAAGAGGTCACTCAGAGTACTACATTTATTTTCGTCAACGTTTCGGTTAAACAATCGTAGCCATCATCAGGACTCTGCAATATGAGCCTGAGCCGATGTTACAAAAATCACTATTGAAGACCAAGACTAACTAGGTAGTTGAGATTATAAAATAAGCCACATGCCAAGGAACAAAATAAATGAATTATTTCTATATTATTGACAAAACATCTTTCTTGCTCTTCTTGGAGATGAGCTATGTGGGAGAAACATCTCAACAATTAGAAAAAGGGTTGTTACAACACAAAAGTGATGTTAAAAATCCAAAGAAAGTTTGTGCTTCAGCAGAACATGTTAGAAGTACAAATCATGACATGGACTATGAAAATACGTCAATTCTGGAGTACGAGATGAATTATAAAAAAAGATCTTTTTTAGAAAAGTTCCACATTAAAAAAATCCCTCTTTTAATGAATTCTCGTTCCGACATTAATAGTAATAGTGAAATCTATTCTTATTTGATAAGTCACAATAGCAATGAAATAAATCATACATTGTAGCCATTAATAGTATTAGTGTCTTATTAAGTCTTTTTAAGAAAGAAAAAGCATTGACGTTTTGGTCCTTGGACACTCACAGAAAGCAAACAATTTCAGAGCTAACCTTACTTCTCCGCCTTTGACAGACATAATTGTTTGACAATTCAGATGTTTAGAGTTCACGTTCACGCCTCAACTTCAATAATTCAATTCCCAAACTATCGGTTAGGATGAAATGGTCGAAGCCTCAAGAAGGATATTGCCCATAATATCTGAAGTACATATACTTCAAACATTTCCTCTGAACTGCCTCCAAGTCGACAATAGAATTAATGTACACAGGAGACCAAATTATAGACGCATATTCCAGTTTACTGCGAATAAAGGAGTAGTATAGCGTTTTCGTTGTGTCAAGATTAATAAAGCTGCCTCAATTTCTGACCAAATAACCCAGCATCCTAGAAGCAGAAGCCGTAATACAAGTCTATTGCCTGATCCTGTTGTGTTGTAAATACTGATTCAAGATATCGATGGACATTCAGTGCTTCCATGAAGTTGCAAAACATACAAAGGACTAGCTTTCACAATATTATACTTCAATCTCCAAACGTCTCCTTATGACTACGAAATCAAGAACCGTCCAGTAATGAATACTTCACAATTCCATCTGTAGGAATCAATAAAAATTGCCTCTCTGAACACACACAAGTGCCGAATGTTCGCACGTACGTATCCCTAGGTATCTACTTAATTGCAAGGTATATCCGATAAGTATCATATGATGTTTTTACATGTCAATACGTTGCGTTAGAAGTATACGTGCGACATTCGCTTACCTTAAGAGCCAAAATATTCCATTTCTAAGAAAATGAAATATAACCTAACCTATTCATTGTCCTCCAGTCTGTGTGCACATATAACATATTCCTGAGCAGACGTTCAATATATTCTGTACTGGAGATTTGATAACATTTTTGCAATTCTGACTTTTTTCCTTTTTTCGCTCAGTTTCATCTAATTCAAAGTCTTTGTGTTGTTTGGCTACATCATCTACAAAATATGATCGATTGAAGATTAAACGATCAGATTACTGGTATTCAAAATTATGGTATTTGATTTACGCCACTTTTTGAATTCTTCCAATAACAATGAACATTTATCTAAGACTTTTCTAGGACTCTGAGCTGCGATAGCTATCGTCGGCGTCAGCAAAAATAGTCATTTTATCCGCTTCTACATTATCAGGCTCGGATTCGGACAATTTGTTATTAAAGATCATTCTATCCCATCTACTGTGACTTGAAAATCCGAGCCAATGAAGAAGTCTGGAATTTATAGATTAGACTGTGAAGAATGTAAGTCGTCATATGTTGGCCACACCGGAAGATGTTTTGAAACTAGGCTAAAAGAACACGTAAAAAACGGACAATCTGCTTTTCGGGAACATCTAGAGTAGACAGGACATAAGATCTCAAGTTGTTTTAAACCTAAGATACTTCATTACAGTGAAAAAGGGATCAAATTGAACTACCTGGAAGCCATGGAAATAAATAAACTTCAAAAATCCGATAAATACGATCTTCTTAATGACCAGTTAGACCTAAATCATTCCCCGCTGTTAAATCTCTGATAATTTGGAAACCCCCACCTCTATGACGTAATTCAAGGTGGCCCGAACAGGTTTGCAAAATATTTATAGGTTGTCTTTGTAATATGCATTCATTCTTGATAATGCTGTAAAAGGCGAAACTAGTCGAATAAAGAACTGTTCAGTCAGTGATTTTTAGACAAGTTTTTATTATTACCTCTCATTTAAATATGAACTATCAGTAGATTCACCGTCCATTGAATTTAAAAATTTGATTATTCCAATTCGAATGTTACAGGAAATCGAAAAATGTACACTCTTCAAGAACGCAGAGAAGAAGCGTTAAAGATTGCCACTTAGATGAGATGTTTTTAACAAATTATTCAATGTTTGGTGGAAAGTGTAATGAAAAATCTACCCCTAATAAGTGATGCACAAGAACCTGGAAAAATATATGAAAATCCTCATAGTTTTTATAAATGCGTGTTTCAATTGCGCAAATGTATAGCTGTAAATATATTCGATAATCCTACAACCTTTTGAATAAACTTTCAATTTCAAAGATGTGTTCATCATTAAATTCCTGGAAATTGTAAAGTAAATAACCTGTTAAGTGATGTTTTGTATCCAAACACATTCATTCATTACCCTGCACACATAAATAATTTAAAGCAAAATATTTCACAGGAAATCTTTCATAAGTCTATTGTTCAGGAGAGAAAACTGTATAGCGTGTAATCTTTAGTAAAAGCAGCTAAGGGGATGTTCGTATTCACATCCAAATGAAGCTCTATTTGAAAACATAAAGGAAATATTCGTTGAGGAAGAAATGAATACTCAGTGAGAATTTGTAATATATTTCCATGGAAAATACAAGGTTGAGAACTTATAGAATTCATCTCTCACGAAAATATAATGGATATATTTCCCTCTTTGTATATGTTCGTACATTGTGCTTTATCCCTTGAGGATAATTCAATTCGGAGACGAATCTGTGAAAACAATTTGAATTAATGGATTCGTTGTCGTGAAATGAAGACTCTGCTTGGAGAGTGAACTAATTCATTTGAGTGGGTAATACGTCTAATGAATTTTGGTTTTGTAGCAAAAAGATGACTCTACTTGCGACAATTCTATTCGCAAGAAATCGACGAAGGTACTGAACCAAATGATTTTTTACCAATACATTATCGAACAACTTGTGAAATTTGACCCATTCCAGATGACTCCACAATTCAAAACACTTTGAAAAAACCGGAAATCATAGAACACAGGAGAAAATTTGACATATTTTAAAATCACCGTCACTAAAAATACCCTTCCAAAACTGAATTAAATGCATGAATATCTTGTATTTAATAGTGTTGGCGTTTACTTGATGTAAATCCATTATAATTGAATATAAACTGAAATTCAAACACTTGAACTTCTGATTTACACTTTATTGACAACATAGCATGACGTATTTGCAAGATGCTGAAAGAATACTGATACTGACGGACTCAGTAGATCTGAAAAAGTCATTTGTAACGACGAAACGCGTCGTGCTATGTTATCAATAAAAGTATAAATCAAAAGTTCAAGTGTTTGAATTTTAGTTTATATCCGATTAATATCTTATCTATATGGATGAAAATGAATGGTTAGAATGTTTGTAGGCATAAAAATTGAATACAAAATCACCAAATTGATTTTATATTCAATTTTTACTTTTATCGATTGACTTTTTTTGTCGGTTATTATCAGTAAGGTTTGTGAAAAAATATCAAAAACTGAACAGAAATAATTTCAAAATTCCTAAATTTATGAAATGAGGAAGTTAAATGTCCATATATAGACAAAACCTTGAGAGATAAACCCGAGTTTTTGAAGATATAGGTGATATCTTCAAGAATATTTACATTATGAATTGATTGGGATTATAAACAATTTAACAGCAACAGCAAAATAGTTTGCGCCAGGTAAGAAATATCTATCAGAATTAAGTTTTCTCATAGAATTATTTTAGAACTTCAAGGAAGAAGAACCTGCTGCGGTACTACAAACCTGTAACTCAGTGTTTCCCAAACCTTTTTGTGCAATGCCCCACCTTAGCCTTTCTTAGTTTCTTATGCCCCTCGAATATATGGAAAAATTGAAATTGAGAAAGGGTTAATTGCGTGATGAATCCATTTTCGAATTGCCCCCCTGACAATCAAATTATTCACCAGTGGGGCAAGGGCTCCACGTTGTGAGACACTGCTCTAACTTAATAATTGGAAAGTGAATCACTTTCGATACATCAAAACTGTTATTATATGGAATTTTTGATAAATCGACTCATTCAAAATTACTGAAAGTGTAGAATTTCCTTCGTCTTTCGGCCTTTCCCTCGGTTCAACAAGGGATAAATAATAAAAACGTGAATAGTGTAGCACAAATAGTAGAACATGTTTTCCAGGATTTTAGGAAATAATCAGGAAAAGAATATATGGCCGTACTAAACGTGTAGGGACAGCTAGTTTGAAATAAACATGATTTTCTACGGAAATGTGGGCTAATACGTCAATTCAAATGATGGAATTACCTGTTGCAAGGATAATAATCAATTATCGATTACAGGAAATTTCAGTAATGCATATTCTTCATATATTTCAGGACTGAGAATCTAGTTTACAAGGAAATTCTAGAATAGACACTGTTGAATCTCCAGATCGATAAACCTGCTATATTTAGATTTGCTATTTGATATATGTGGACATTCTTGTCAATTTGCTCAATGCGGAGAGAAACATGACTAATGCACAAGAAAATGTTGAGTATTCGAATAATTCAGCATGCCATTATTTGTACCAATACTGTGTTCACATGAATGATTGTAGGGGCTTTGTTTTTGCCTCAAGAACCTGTATAAAAGTTATATTATAATTCGAAATGTACCTTGCTTGATGAAAATATATATATTTATCGAAAATATATAAGTATATAAGTGAGGATGTTTTGCATTTGTATTTTCATCACTACACGACGATATTTTAAACATTTCTTCAATTTATTGATGAAGTAAATAGGTTCATTAACATTTAGCTCCATTTTTTCTGAATTGGTTACTTTTTGTAGGTACTTCCACATATTTGTTTCGATTAATGTTATGCCTTGTCGAAGATTCGAAAGAATGAGTAGTGAATTGGATGAGTCCGGGCATATGTCATATGTCAAATGTCAAGTTACATATGTCATACGTCATCTTATATATGTCATATGTAAGCCATGTACACATAATTTCTCGCTAAAAAAATAAAAAAAAAATAATCATTTCAAAAACTTAATTAATGCTTTCGATGAAGAATTAATGACTATCAATTTTGAAAAACCTCTTTTGTACATTTTAGTTGCTATTCCGACAACAAACCTACATACGATAAATTAAGTATGAACATTGATGATGATACAGTCGAGATCTCATTGAGAGAAAACATCAAATATCTCGGAGTTGTCATCCATAAACACTTATAAGGGTAGCCGCCATTTTCAGAAGCTTACTGTACACGCTTAGGTATTCACGAAATATATTGGATGCGAATCAACTGGAAGTAACTTACTACGCTCTTGTTGAATGCAGACTGATCTATGGGATTTCATCTTGGGATGCAGAAGCCAGTTGGTACACAAATAAACTAGAGGTGTTTCAGAGAAAGTTCTTGAAAATAATTTATCGCAAGCCTAGGCTGTTTCCATCTTACCAGCTGTACAGAGACGCAAAAATATTGGATTTGAGGCAGTTATACTTCTATCGAGGTTTCTTGGAGACATTCAAGAATAGAGAAGACTTAGAGATTATTGATCATCATCATAACACAAGCTCCAAAGCTAACAAATTGATCAAAACTTGCCTTTCTCTTAGGACGAAGACGCAGAGAAAATTCTTGCATCTCTCAAACCAAATGTATAATTCTCTTCCTACAGAAATGAGAGAAATCTCATCATTGATGGTTTAAAAAAATGAGGAATTATCTACGAAACCAACCAAGAGAGAATATGTCGAAAATCTTTGAGGATTCCCTCGGATTCTGATTTATATAAATTCTTGTAGCTCCACCGAGTGGCATCGCCAAAGTGGGCAATAATTTACTTTGTTATGTTTGTGTTATATATGTAACAATTCTTTCACAAATATATATTATTATCATTATATTTATCTGAAAATTGCAGCACTGGTAACACTGTCATACACGTGACCAAATAGTACAAATATGGCTGGAGGTTTCCAGAGTTGTATGCATTTTAGCTGAGAGAATAAGAAATTTGATGACATCACAGAAAAATAAATAGCTATAGTGATGATGTAATTAATACAACCAATGTTTTTTCAGTGGCCAATTACTTTGCTTATGGAATTAAATTTTCTAATTCTTCATTTGCTAATGTACTTTCTATAATTTATTATTCGCATTTTTCAAGATGTTTGTGCTATTATTCATGAAAGCTTGTCTCAAGTTCGTGATTACTTTTCAAATCCTTCGTATTGAGATAAAGTTTCTAGATTTTGCGTTTAATTAACTGGTATGGAATAACTGAACGGAATAAGTCTTTGTTTCATAATTCCCAAAACAAGAAACTTACTAATTCTTATAGATCCATACCCGAAGTTCAATCAATCGATTCCAAATACTTCGGCAAATGAGTCGTTCAGAATGAATTTCTGAAGGAATATTTCTGGACTGTTTTCAAATCAAATGTCGAAGGAGTTTAATCCAACAACAAAAGTGAACCTCGAAGCGAAACCGTGAAAATATTATCAAGTCTATGGAGAACTAATTAAAGAGGACTTCAGGGCATTGGAAATTTCTTTGAAAAAATCCGTCGTCCTGGCCGGCCCTCGATGCGGAATAGAACCAATTGCAAGGCGAGTTGGGACACGGCCCGGCTGAAAACCCGCACTTTAAATAATGCAGAGAGTAACAGCACGTTGCCGTTAATTATGCAAACTTGATTTAGTCTGACACAGGCAGCCCAGGTAATTTGCTACGTGAAGTGCTCCTCGTCGAAAATATTTAAAATACGTCGATAATAATTTGTGGTAGCTTGATTCATCGCGTTTTCAATCAATCGCTAATCTGTTTGTGAATGAATATCGTAAATGCTATTAATCGCATGGAAATTGGAACAATAAAATACAGATCAACTCATGGAAATTGCTCTTTCTATGAGCAAATAATTGAAATAATTTTTTAATTGATTTTTTTATGAATTACGACGACCTTTTGTGTTTAGTCGATTATGTCAATTTTCTCTGAATAATGAAAGTTACCTGGCAAGGCAAATATTAAATCTCCATATTCGGAGAGTTTATGCGGAAAAAGTAAATAGGTTCTTGAAATTCTTTGGGGTTTCCTTTTGTTTTTGGGCTACATTATTCAGAAAACAATTTCGAAATGCGTGTCAATCGACGCTTCTAACTGCAGGTCAATTGAATTTGTTCAATCAATTTTATGATTCCTTCGCGACAAATATTTTGTCTTAACTCCAATACTCGCTTTGAACTTTCGCAAAGGATTGAAACCACCATTGTGAGCGGTAAACAAAAAATTTCCCAATACGGAGAGTTCATGCAGAAGCCGTTAGTGAGCGCTCGTTCTTTGCAAGAGACTTCCTTGACGCCCAGAACGAAAAAACTGGATTTTTCAATCGATTATATATATATATATATATATATATATATATATATATATATATATATATATATATATAATGTATATTTAAAAAGGTTCAATGCAAGAAAAAGCATAAACAAACAAAAGTAAAAGTTATAGGTATAGCCCGCAATTGGAAGTGAGTAGTCATTGACTAGTGTTTCGAGCTTAATGGCTCTCTTCATGCGTTCAGATAGTTCCGAATAGAGCCAATAAGCTCGAAACAGCTATCAATGACTGCTTTCAATTGCGATTGATTATATGAGATGATTTTTCACTTACGTGTTTCGCTTGCACTTGGTTCGTTATCTGAAGTGATTGTTTGTACAGCTGGAGGCCGCTGATGTCGCTGTAGCTCTGAAAATTAAGTCATAACTTTAAATATGCTATTGAAGTATTTTCTTCGTATAGATCTATGTTTATTAATTTATTCAATGAGATGACGTTTCTGTATATGACTTTCGTCAAAAGATGAGTTGTAACAAATTGGTATGTAACGGGTTACGTTATCATCATGTGACTCTCACTTGCAGATCTTGTTCAAACTTTAATGAAAAATTTAAGCACTGATATTCACTTCATCATGTATATACGATTTAATAATTATCAGTTATTAATAAAATAATACATTTGTATCCAATTGCAGTTATTCGATATATAATTGATTTTTATCGGCATGCATTTACTTATATGCAATAATGAATTAATATAATAACCTTTGATTTATGCAAAAATTTCAGTTTTAGTATCGAAGTTATATATATATATATATATATATATATATATATATATATATATATATATATATATATATATATATATATATATTTGGAAATTATGTATTCAGTTGTGGTACAGTAGCCTGCTTGATTACTTATGAAACTACCTACAAGGAAAAGTAGAATCCATAATCAGTTATCTATAAAATAGCTTGTAGATTATTGTGAAAGAGCTCTAGAATGTTCACTTAGCAATATTGAAGATATTGAAAGTGTGTTTGTAGTGACCTCTAGTTTCGATACACAATATCAAAACTTTAACGCTAGAACGGTATTACAGGCCGAAGACAAAAACAGTGTTCTACTTGTCAGATCAATAAGTGTAAATTGTAGGGTGGATAATATTTGGCTACTCCACGATAGATGGCGCACATATCATTTTAGATGGTACAAATGATAGGAAGTAGAACCTAATTAAACTTTCAAATTTTCATTTGACTTACAGAGTGGTCTATCAGGGGAGTTATGTCAGTTAATAAGTGTGAGTTCGTTAAAGGTTGTAATAGCTTTTTTTCACGAAATATTGACGTCATCTTAGCTATTGTTGACGCATTATCATATGAGTGACTTTCTTATCTACACCTTCAGAATTACGTTCAGAAATTTAAATAAATAAAAATGCTTTTTGTTTTTAATTTAGATGGTAATCCATGGAAACTAACTCCCATTGTTTTCATAGAATAACTGAAATCCAAAGAATGAATGATACAATTTTTAAGAATGAAGTATTTGAATATTGAGAAGGGATATGAAAACTATTATTTTCATTTAATATAATGGGTTTCAGCGGTTGGTAACGAAATGAAAAAAAATTTTTAAAATCGAATATTTGGAAGTTGAATTATTTTGCGATGGATATTCCCTATACATATCGAATTGGATGTGGTATCGTAGACAGCAGATTACAGCAAAGTTATCCGATTTTTGTATTTCAAATCGGAATACCTTTTTTGAAGCACAATAAAAATCATCCAAAAGATTGGTTGGATTTGATCCATTGTTTCTGTAAATTTTCTGTCAAATTATATTTCATGTTGATCAACTTGTATTGAAATTGGATTAACTGTATTGAATAGTTTAATTCATTTAAAAATAGCTTCCTCTTTAGGATTAATTATAATGCTATAGGGATGTTAACTTACGTTTTGATGTCTGTTGTTCTTCACATCAAAACATTAGATTTAAGATTTTCAGATTTGAGCTTGAAATGTCTGAAATTTATTTCTAATTGAGATCCCTTTCATAAAGAAACATTTTGCTTGAAAGATACTGTCGTCAGTAAGGTAAGTATACTGACAAATTATTGTGAAAATTTGATATTTTGCGTATTACAAACTTTCATTTCTGAATATGAGCGACTGTACTTGTTGACAACAAGCATATTTTGATGCGTTTTTTTCCTGATTATGTGATTAAACCTTGATATTATTGGTTTTCTATGACTTTCGTTAGGTGATTTTTGAGGTCATCATTAGTTCGACTCTAATATATTATAATTATTAAAGCTGTTTTTCAAATGACAATTCCGACTATTCCAATCAAATCATCGAATTGGTTTGATTATTCATTGAAATATTTCACTGTAGTCTGCATATTTTTTGCATATCTTCACACGATGCAGATTGACCATAATGTTGTTTGCAATGTGGTCATAGATTTTTGTACTGCAATTTCTCTTTCAGTCTGTTCTACGCAACATATTTGGAACATTGAATTCAGCGTTTTTTGAATGCCGCCTTTCATTTAAATCACCATTTTCCACTAGTCCAATCAGCAATTAAAAATTGAAAATTGAATCTCGTGCAAAGCCATTGTGTAAGAATATAACAATACCACCAGCATTGGTGGCCAGTTGAAAATTTATAATGATGTAGGAAAGTTCTGCAATACCTACTTGTAGCTACGATTCGAATAATGTGTGGTATGTTTTTAACTTTCGATTGTAGTCTTTTTATATCATTTTATATGATTGTTTTAGAATTATGTGTGAAGTTTCAGTCTATGAAGGAAAAACATTAATTATTGATCTAATCATAGAAAATATTCGTGCAGCTTCAACGATTTTCATAAAGGAGAAATTGCAGATTCAATATTCTTCAATATTAAGTTATTCTCAACAACAAAAATATATTAGACCTTGTTAAGTAAAAAAAGTCAGATTATTTCTTCATTCAATTATGTTCATATTTCGATACAATGCGGAGGGGCTTCCTGAATGATATTTTCATTTATTGATGGTATAAAAAAGCACAAATAAAAGCTTATCAAGTCAAAGATTGTATCTATATATCTATAAACACTTCATTAGAATTCTGTAAATTCCATCAATGTAACTGTAGCAAATATTCTAATTTCACTTTATCCTAAATTAACTGATATGTTGAGCTTCTTATCATTCTTTTTGATTTCGATACTAAAAAATTAAATCAATGTACAAAAACCAAGTATTTCAACGGCGTATTAGCAATATATATATTTTTGAACCTTAGTGATTTGCTTTATGGTTTATACTTCACATAAACAAATAGCAGAAAACATGAATGAAAAACTAACACTTCAAGGTTTATAGATTAACAGATTTCAATAATGAAATATTTGGAGAATTTCTCATACACTCTGTGTTGCAAATCTAAGTACAGATGACGGGTTGACCGAATAATTTGGAATGATAGACCACAAAACTCATGAATCGAATTCAACTGAAATATATCACTTCATTTATTAATAAACAACGATTGAGTACAATTGGACAAAATTACACTATTCATAACTGAAGAACGGCTGAACCGATTTGTACGCTTTTCAGTATATAAAACAACTGACAATAATTTTGTGTCACTTTCGTGTCTCACAAGTGTCTTTTTCACTTAAATATTTCCGTTTTTTCAAGAGTTATTATACCACACGGAGAATAGCTTTTCCTGAACTGAGAATCAAGAGAATCTGCTCAGATTCATCCAACGTTGAAATATAACTCAAAAAGATGCTCACACTCATCCAACGATAAAAGATAACTATGCACACAACTATACACAAGCTCAATGTCAGTTTTCTTGTTTATGTTGTTAGGAATATCATTAATGTAACACATCTCCAAGAAAAGTCTTTTTTCACAATTGGATTCAATTGAGAGAATTTTAGGTTCGTTAAGACCAAATTGATGATCTGAAGAAGATTCATGATTTACGAGTGCGCATCTTTGTGGTTGTAAATTATGCATCTTCTTTAGATCATCTTTTGATCTTAACGAACCTAAAATTCTCTCATTTAAATCCCATTATAAAAAAAGAACTTTTTTATAATAATAATAATAATAATAATAATAATAATAATAATAATAATAATAATAATAATAATAATAATAATAATAATAATAATAATAATAATAATAATAATAATAATAATAATTATAATGATAATAATAATGATAATAATAATAATATAATAATAATAATAATATAATAAAAATATAATAATATTTATCCCTTAGATATTACAACAATATATATGACATGTCATTGTACAAAATAACTAGTTGAGAAATCAATAAATATCAGTTGAAAAGTATTCTTTTAGATCATTAAAACAAAAAATCGACAATATTCCTTCAATTGCTCTTTTGAAACTCATTCGATTCATGTTCATGATTCGGTTTGGTTAGGTGATTGTAGAGCTTTATACCTACATTCAATTCGAACTTAGCTGTTTTATGTAATGGAATACATATTGTGTTGATGTGACGTGTTCTATAACCATGGAAGCTAGAAATTTTATCAAGGTCTGACAGTTTTCGGCGAACAAAAAGCAAACAATTAAGTATGTAGATGCAAGCTAACGGAAGAATCTTATGTTGTACAAATATCGGTCGACAAGAGTCAAGAGGTCTCAAGATGTGTTATATTAATAATATTCCTAACATAAACAAAAAACTGACATTGAGAGTCTCAGTTGTGTGTATACCTAGTTATCTTTTATCATTGGATGAGTCTGGCCAACTTTCCAATGGCTAAGATCGTCTTTCAGTTGATTGTTTTCTGTGATAATGAAATCTTTACTTTGATATGTCATTCTGATAAAATCAATGACTCAAACCTAACTTTTACGAATTGTTTACATGTCGATATATCATACTGTGTTTAGCACTGACACTTTTACATTGAATTTAGCTATTGGGTGAATTTTGTATAGTTTTTAGTGGTTTATTGACTTATGTCAGATAAAGGTTGCTTTTCTGCAATGTAACTCTTTAAAACCTGGTCTATATTTTAATATTCCTGTAAAAGAACCGAATTTGTATTATATATTATAACGATATATATATATATATATATATATATATATATATATATATATATATATATATATATTACTACACCAAGACACATTTCTTTGAACGCTTGCTTCTCAGAGGTGATCCAAAGTATTCTACGAGTGAAATCATACGAACAATTCAAGGGTCTGAGATCTTTAGCATCGTACGTGCCTTGGTTACCTTAGGATGTGCCTATAAATGAATATATATGCGGAGATTGCTGAAAGGATATCAATTAAATTGAAGATATCTGTATTTGAGAAATATAAGAACACTACATTAAAGATGGCGTAAGAGGATATGCGAGAGAACTTCAAATTTTCAATGAGAATTGTTCATTGATCTACTGATCTTTTCAAAATCTGGGCGTCGAATATACTCGAAGAGAAATATTTTAGAAAGTTTAAAGTTAGATTATTTCATCAAATTTCACTCCCAATATTTTTGTTATTCAGAGTTCGCTACCTAGTTAGATCTAAAACTTTATTATTTCAGATGAAAAGCTACGAATATTATCGCAAAATCATGTAAATATTCAAAAAGGTGCAATTTTAATTGGTCTGCGTGTAGGTTTGATCACCTTCTTTCGCTGAAGGTTGATCAAATCATCATTCGAACACATTTGAATTAGAGTTCGTACAAAAATGGTGATTTTTTTGGAGTTTTGTTTCCAAAAGTTATATTTTATAAGCATATATTTACATAAAGTGCGACTCAAGTTTTTTCTCATTATTTCCATTATGGTTTCTAGAGAATAGCCTTTCATAAGTTATAAATAGGTAAGTATACAAATGGAAATAATTCAAATTCAGAAAAAAAAGACAATATAATTATTTGCGCCCACAGACAGAAATGAACCTTCAGTTTGGCCAAAGAGGAGTTAGAGTATTTATATGTGTCTATGTTGTGTGTTATAGAAAGAGTAGCGTGCATTTTAGTGGATTGAATATAGGTAATGATGCCTTATATATGAAATTTTGAATTTTAACTATGTTGAAACCCAGGTTTATCCGTTAGCCTCACTTACCTCCAGAGTTGTGAGGATATTTTTTAATGTATTAATATATAGATGTCGAAATACGTAAACTGATAGTATTGTGCAAAAGTCCATATCTTACCCGTGATTCAAACCTTGAACATCTGCTTAACAGACTGTTGAACTATTTTTAACCATCATATCACAGAAGCTACTAATCTCATTTCGGAATAAATGTAATCAATGAAGTTGAGTGTACTCCCATCGCAAGAAAATTTATATCTGTATGTTTTATTGAGCAGGACCCTTTTCGTTAATGCAAAATGATCATCTTCCTCTGATGGTGGTCAAACCTCCCGTAAACCAATATTTCATTTCGATAATAAAAATGGATTGCTCCGAAATGACGGAGATACTTGAGGGTTAGTTCTCTTCACAATGCAATGAAATATAGAGGTGAAATGACAAATGTAATTTCTTTGATTTGAAAGGGAACGTTTCGGTTCCAGGCTCATGATATATGAGCGAA
The DNA here is from genome assembly GCA_030704895.1 of Henosepilachna vigintioctopunctata. NCBI lineage: Eukaryota > Metazoa > Arthropoda > Insecta > Coleoptera > Coccinellidae > Henosepilachna > Henosepilachna vigintioctopunctata. The sequence continues at coordinate 3,352,935 of JARQZJ010000067.1, forward strand.
GTTTCCTCTTGAGGATGAGTGAATGTCAAGGTGGTTTTTTCATGGAGGTTAAATGTCATTTGAAAAATAGATACCACTGTGAGAGTGATGGATTTTCGAAAGATATTATATATCTTTCCTCTTGTCATTTATTACTAGAAATGGGCATAAGGTTGTTAGTTTTCCATTCATTATTGATGGTTTTCAATCTTTAACAGTTTTGAGGAAATGCTCATCAATATTTATGTCGACTATATCGCAATATTTCACTCGTTTTCGTTGTTGCCCATATGGAATGATCTATACGAAGGTTTGTCACTTTATTATAGGCATATGTCCGCTTTTTATTGGCAATAAAAGGGTAATAGATATAAGGGTAAGCAATAAATATTGAAACATAACATTTCAATAATTTCAAATATATAAGTCTGAAAAATTTGAGAAATTGGACGAAATCATGTTTGAGGTTACTTTGGAACAGTAAGGTAAATAAACTGTTAAGTTACTCATGGATTTCATTACTTGCGTTATCTGTGGAAATTAGACATAGATATATCTAAATGTTATATTACGGGGCATGTAGGAATGACACAATGTATACTATCCTTGAGAATAATATATATGCTTTATTGAATTTTCTCAACTTTAGACTAGATTATCGAAAAACAAGTATAACATGATTAGACAAACTCTCTACCTATGAAAACATTTACAGAATATTAAAAAATGAACAAATGAGGGCATGATGACCTAATTATATAACAAGATGGTTTCTGGGAATATTGAAAGAAATAACAATTGTGTGAAATATTTATTTGATGTAGGCCAGTTGTTTCCGATTTTGATTGATATTTCGGATTTGCTGCTGAATATATTATCACAACTGAAAAACTGTAACACCAACGACTAAAAAATTTGAGTAACTCACAAGTTTTCATTTTCACATTTACATGTATCACTGCTTGAATCGGTGACTTTTTATGATTTCATATGGAAAATATTGTCCATTATCGGTTCTTCAGTGAAATGAGTTTCTATTCAATCAATTTGACATCTTCAATATCAACCAGTAAGTTAAGAGTAGCTTGTGATTCTGATAAATATAGTCATTATCTCGTTTTCATTCACAATTGAATATGGAATTTGCTGACAAATAATGAGACGAATGTATTATCCAGTGTCAGACTTTAAGAAAACAATAACTATTGAATTGTGTAAGAATCAGGTACTTGAAAGATGTATTTTAATCATTAAAATTTTCCTTCTCAACTTACTGAAATCCGACCCTCTTGTGATTGAACAATTCATCCTTCTGACAAAAAATTTTATTGCACACTTGAACAAAAACGAAATTGAAATTTATTTATAATTTGATTTCGAATTGAAATAATTCGTTTCGAAATTGTAGAAAAGCTACTATTTAGGAGCATTTCTGAATATTCAAAATTTTTGCTGTCTGTTCTTGCTGTAAAGAATGACAAGAGCAGTGCGTACAATATCCATACAGAGATCGTACACCAAGTTACCATATTCGAGAGAGTTTTTTAGTTTATTCGATAGAGGGAGCTCAGGAGAGTAGTTCACTAAATGTTTCGAGTGTTTCGAAGAGATCTGTCTTGCTGCGTTATGAGAGAACATTAAAAATTGATTGTTTGGATGCAAGCCACTGATGACTCCTACAATAGGATGACACGCGCTCTATGGCAATTCCAGAAGCTCGATATATTCTGAATGTCTCAAATACGCAATATGGAAAGTGATGAACCTGTTTTCGTTCACAAAGTTATGTAGACAGCTTCCTGAGAGTTTCAGTTTGAATATCTCTATCGAACATCCTTGTATACACAGACAATGAAGGATTCTTGAAACTATATGTATTATTATTATTATACCGATCGTTCCACATGAGGAGACCGATTAAATTTGAACCCGCACTTCTTAGGACTTTTGCTTCATCCTTTTTGTCCCCAAAAACTCTCCACCCTCTCGGAATGCCCTTTCTTCCGCTCACATGTTCATTACAATTCACGTAGACGTGTTGATTTTTGCCCAAATTTAACATGTGCGATTTTATAGCGACACTCATTGTGAACCTTGAAATATTTTATATTGATCTGTTGTACATCTTTTTGGACCTTTCTTAGCCACACTCTTCCGCATTTACTCTTCATAATAATTCAAGTATTTTCTTCGGAGTTTTGAACTGTTCATTCTGTAGAAAAATTCATAGAACTTTGGTCATCGTTTTCTGATTTTTTCCGTTATTGTATTTGCCTTTGGTAAACTGCAATCTGAGGTCTTTTCATCCAGATGCCGTGTCTACTGATTGCCCCTTAAACTTTCTAAAAGTTTTCCGTTCTTGTTTTTTTATTTCTCTAATTCTTGAATAAACGTCAATAACCATTGTTTCAGCTGCAAAGATTGCTTCTGGAAGAATCGTTGTGTTATATTGCCTCAATTTGGCGCATCTCGAGATACACTTCATTATAGTACGCCCAGATGAGCTTGTTGGCCCTTTGGAGCTTGATAATTTTTTGTTCATTGGCGTTTCGGAAAGATTTGAAATTGCTGACTGGCAGAATTTCACCATGTTTTGTGACTAGAGAAGATTTAGTTTTTGATTTTCTTTCCATGTATTTGGTTTCGTCATATTTCTTGATTTCATGCTTTATTTCTACGGAAAGAATATGATATATATATATATATATATATATATATATATATATATATATATATATATATATATATATATATATATATATATATATATATATATATATATATATATATATATATATATATATATATATATATATATATATATATATATGGAGATATTAAAAATATTTCTCTAACATTCATCCCTTGAAGGATAATGAAGACATCACATCGTACACGTTCACATATCTAGCTCTACTATAACATTCCCTAGATTAATTTCAATTTTTCAAATGAATGTTCTAGTGTTCATTTTCTTGAATATTTCATTCCGTGCCATAAGCACAAAAAATTTCATCTCCTTAAGAATATCGCCGAATAGGCCCCTGAAATACGGGAATGAACGCAAGTGTACTACTAACGCAACCTATTGAAATTTAAAAACATCGTTCGATGATATTTGTCAAATAGACATTGCAATTTAGTAGATACCTACGGGTATAGAAGATATGTGAAATTTCGATGCTTGTTGCGTCTGTAATCTGAGAGAGGTGTTTTCTACTGATTTCTATAGATGGAATTGTAGAGTATTCATTACTCTACGATCTTCCGCTTGAAGTCACAAGAAGATGCTTGGGGGTTGAAATCGTTGCCTCACTTCGATGGATGTGGTGCGGCTGTCGAGTTCCTTGCAGAACGAAACATAAATGTCTATCCATCGGGTGTGGCATCGATTTCAATATTTCTCTAACATTCATATGAAGGATAATGGAGACATATACGTTCACATATCTAGCTCTACTATAATATTCTCTTGATTAATTTCAATTTTTCAAATGAATGTTCTAGTGTTATTTTCATATATATATATATATATATATATATATATATATATATATATATATATATATGTATATATATATATTATATATAAGCATATTTATTTGTTTATTTGATCATTCATTCGTCCCTGATCAACTTTCAGTCAGTTCTAAGGTTTCTTTGAACAAAGCATTGAATTTATCTGCCAAATTTTCAAAATATTCAAACTTCTTTTTCAGGCATCTACTACATTTTGCGACACTTGCAAGAAACCAGTTTGAAAGGAAAATTGATTACGGATTCGGAGAGAAGCTATGCGATTCTCGAAGGAAAATTATGGGGTAGAGCTTCATTGCGGAATGAATAGAATAAATGAGTTCCACTTCTTCATGCTATTGAGAAAACATTGAAATAAATTCTGAGTATACCTCTCCATAATTTGCTATAGAAATAAATGTGAAATGTAGAAAAAGTTTACAAAAATCAGAATGTATTATGTAATCCACTCTTCTGTCTTATGAATAATTTACCTGAGTTAAATGATTCCAACTGATATTTACCTACTGAATTATCGATGGCTTGTTGGAATTGGAAACTGGCTCTGAAGCCCTGACCAGGCAGATCGGAGTTGGCCACAAACTCAACGAAGAGTTCCGGACCGGTGGAAAGTATCTCCGTCTCCGTTCCTTCGTTGCATAGAATGGCAATAGCGGGATCATCGGAGGATTTGCCGTCGTAGACGCGTACGATGTCGGCTCTATTTAGGCAGCTAAAAATGAATAAAATATAAATGAGCAGGGGACACACAGAATTAGGATAATGTAACGAAAAACTTCCCTTCTACAAATCCGAACGGAGATTGAATGAGTTGTTGATAAAAGAACTTCACATCTCGAATTTGAGTGTTATAATAATAATTTTGTTTAATTTACTAAAATATAAAATTAATGAGATACAAAAAATATGTAATAGAGCAATGAGAATTATAATCAAGTGCAATAATTGTACGCCGAAAATATGCTAGAAACTTAAGACTTATTATCAGTGAGCGATAAAATATGTTTTGATGTCTTGGGTTTCGTTAGAAACTCAGAAGATTTCAGGTTACCAAGAAGTAGACCAAAGTTCAGAGATAAATCTATATTACATGGAGGTTTGGTTAAGTTCAATAGTTTGCCAAAAATTTAAAAAACAGTGTAAATACCAAAGAATTCAGGAGAAATTTAAAAAGTGTTTAATGAAATTGTAATGGTTAATATTGAATTGTGTACATAAAAGTTGATATATGGTTCTGCCTGGATTTATTTGCTTTACTTGTTGAAGTTTTTGTAGTAGCGTTAATGCTTAATAAAGACCTATTATTATTATTAATAACGTCGGTTCACAAGTTATGTTAATTATAATACGTTGCTTAGTAGGAAGAGATGTTAGAATGTTAATTATTGATGAAAATGGGCATGTTTTACCCTTACTTTTCTTTCTGAAGTGGTTAGTTTGGTTCCGATCTTTTTACCACTTAAATTTGAGTCAATATGGATGGAAAATATTGTGCAAATGCCTAAAAGTAGACAAAATAATTCAATTTCATTACTTTTTTGAAACAGAAATCCTACGCTGTATATTTGTATGAAAATTGCTACTGGAATTGAAACCAACAAAAAATTGCATTGATTTTTACTCTCCAAATTCAATCAAATCCTGAAATAGTGAATATTTATTTACTTGAAATTAGTGAATCAATTGAGAGTGTTTTCACATAAATATTTCAATTGATTTTTCTCTATACCTAAAGAATTATGGAATGTCATATTTCGTGGACTATTCTTGGATACTTCAAAATAATTCTTCACATTTTTGTCACGTTCACAAAAAATGTTAATTTTGTTTCGAGCTACCAATATTACCATCAACGGTTTTAACAATTGCCGATAAGACGCAAGTAGCTCGAACTAGTGATTCAATCAATTTTTGTAGGAATTGAATTGAAGAATTCGAATTATATAATACCTTTTCAACTCTTGCATTGTGAGGTCATTCAAGAACTGATCATTTTTACTTTATTTGGTGATTTTCATTATGTCAATGTTATTATACCACTTTGTTTCAAAATGAATATTTTTTATCATAGTATATTTTCAATGAAATATATCATTCACAATTCCGTTCGTTTATTAGCAAGGATTTCAGATTGTGCTTAGGTATGAACACAAGTCTTTTCCTGAATGCCTTCAAGACACTGAAGATACGAATCACATTTCACCATAAAATTAGAGAAACAACTAGTATTTCTTTGAATTAGTTATTCAAAAAAAATACCTAATATCGTTTTGAGTATACCCTCAACGAAAATTCAATAGTATGAGTATGAAGGTATATATTATATTGGATGATAAAATATTAAAATAATATCAAAAAATCATTAGAATACTTTTGCACTGCATTGCACCAGTTCTTATGTTATTTTGTCGATTTGTAGGAGAAAATTATTTCAAGAAGACTTTACTTCAAGCAAAAATTTGACACAAATTGACATGACAATTTTCTCTCCCGTTCAATTTTTTAGAATGGCAGAAAAAACGACTTCTTAGATCTGGTTGTTCCATAACTGAAGTAAATTTGAAGTATGTGGAGTTTTGAAGATAAAATTTACTTTTTATACGATTTCAGTTATTTTTGGGAAAATATGTATTTGGTTTTCTAAAGATACATTTTATTCACGGAATCACCGAAGCTAAATATACGGTTGTATTCGAAACAATATCTAGTTTCTAACGTTGGACCATTTTCCTCCGCCATTTTGTAGAGACGACATTTTAAACAAAACTTTTATTTGATGATTCATTACTAATTCATTCTTAATATTCTTTCGTAAACCATATTAACTTGTTGAGGAAAACACCTTATCGATTAATCATAAATGTTCAAAACATGGTTACGAACTATAAAAAAAGTGCATAAAAGAAATCGAATACATTGCTTTGATCTCTTTGGAAGTAATGCAGATCTTATTCATTTAAATTGAAATTTGTACTCCACTGATTGATGTTGAGTGGAAAATGTTGACTAAAAGTAATTCCTTGAATTTTCCACTCTAATTTGACTAACGTAATACGTATCGAGGTATTTACCTTCCCTTTTTAATAAATGACCAAACGGAATGGCCATACCTCTCTTAAAATGGTCGGTTTAATGTCAGTAACTGCCGGACGTTAAATCAAATGAAATGACCAAATTACACGTTTGATCTTTTCATTCCGAAATCTCTACAAAGTGACTATAGAGAACGAGGTGGAAGCGTCGGTCCATTTTAAATATATCACGGAATCTATTGCATCATACATTCATGTCTCCCTCGTGTTGCCCATAAAGAGCTAATTTCAAACTTGTTGGGAGAAACGTGCGAAACAAGGGAACTACGAGATTTCCAGCGATAACTTTCTCCTGAAGTTCACCTTTGTTCTAGCTCTGCGTTTCCATTTCCATTTCCTTTTCCGTTTATTAGTTTCTGAGTTAACCAGTTTGGTACGGAATCACTATGAGTGAATTATGTAATAACAATTATGATGTAACTCAGTTTTTTAGATTCATGTAGATAAGTCTGTAGGCATGAAACTATGAGTATCTGCATACTGACACCGGAGAAACAGATGTAGTGAAACAGAAATTAGTCTTTGTCTGAATGTGCACGACATCGTATCGAGTGAAAAGTACCATAATTCTTTATTAAAAGTGTGTTAATTATTGGACAGCTTTATTCATTCTAATATGGTTTCATATTGAAGTAATGAGTATTGTTTTTGTTTACGTGGTAAGTTTTGATCGTGCAATGTAGTATATATGCCTGACATTTTTTTTCTTGTTAGTTGCTGACAATATATCAATATATTGATAACCCTTAATATGAAAAAGGCCCAAAAAAGAGGACCGAAACGTAATGTGCTGTAGTTTTTTGATGAATAATTTTGAGACTCAAAAAACCAATAATTTCTTTCTGAAAATATAAATAAAATGGTTCAAGATAGCAATGAATATGAATATATATATATATATATATATATATATATATATATATATATATATATATATATATATATATATATATATATATATATATATATTTCTCGAAATTGATTTTTGCTAAAAACTTTCAAAAAATCTATATATATATATATATATATATATATATATATATATATATATGACAAAAGCACAATTATCGGTATAGCTCGCAACTCAATTGGAAACAGCCGTTGACACGTGTTTCGAGCTTATTGGCTCTCCTCAGAACGGCGTAGCCAAGTTCAAGGTGTACGAACCTGGAGATGGAATCCACAACAAAAGAACACATCTGCAAAGGAAGTCTCCACTGCTAGGCTTCCACGTGAACTCTCCGGGTTTGGAGATTTGGTCAACGTATCGCCAATGTGGCGACTATTTATCCGTTACGGAGTCTTGAACCGACTAAGTAAATGAGCAATGAAGAATTTTCTTGCGGTGAAAAGTACAAATGACAAAAGCACAATTATCGGTATAGCCCGCAACTCAATTGGAAGCAGCCGTTGACACGTGTTTCGAGCTTATTGGCTCTCCTCAGAACGGCGTAGCCAAGTTCAATATATACGTTCCGTAGTTACTCTTTTTAATTATATCGAGTAGTTTCATTCTGTATACATGTGCATAGAACTTTGTCGTCGTATTCTGATTTCTTCCGTTATCATATTTGTCTCATGTCACTGAATGAAATTTTCAAGAAAATTAACACTAGAACATTCTTTCGAGAAAGTGCGACTGACGAGTTCCTTGCAGAACGAAACAGCTGTCTCACACTTCCATCAGGTATGACATGGATTTTAAGATATCTATTACATTTAGGCCTTGAAGGATAATGGAGACATCTCATCGTACACGTTCACATACCTAGCTCTACTAAAACATTTTTTTGGTTTAATTTGAATTTTTTGAATGAGTGTTCCATTGTTCTTTTTCTTAAATATTCCATTCAGTGTCATAGGCACAAAAACTTCATTTACTTTAAAATATCGCCGAATAGGCACCTAAAATACAGGATCATCGCAAGCGTACTACTAACGCAACCTATTGACATTGGAAAACGTCATATGATGTCATACGAGTATAAACGTTGCGTTCTAGTGGATACCTACGGGTATAGAAGAAATGTGAACGTTCGATACTTGGTGTGTCTATGACCTGAGATGTTTTCTATTGATTCCTATGGAAGGAATTGTGAAGTATTTATTACTTGACGGTATTCCACTTGGAGTCAAAAGGAAGTGTTTGGGGATTGAAATTGTTGCCGCACTTCGTTGGACGTGGTGCGACTGAAGAGTTCCTTGCAGAATGAAACATTTTTTTCGCACTTCCATCAGATGTGGCATCGATTTCAATATTTCTGTAACTTTTATCCCTTGAAGGATAATGGAGACATCACATCGTACACGTTCACATATCTAGCACTACTATAACATTTTTTTGGTAAATTTGAATATTTCGAATGAATTTTGTAGTGTTCTTTTTCTTATATATATATATATATATATATATATATATATATATATATATATATATATATATATATATATATATATATATATATATATATATATATATATATATATATATATATATATATATATATATATATATGTACAAGAATATACCAAATCAAACTACTGAGAAGTGTGTGAAACATTTTTAAGAATCTATGCTGATATGAAAGTTGATCGAGTGTATTAATTCATTAAACTATATAACTGACGAATTATTCATTTCATCTTATCCCATTTCAAAGTAAATTTAATCCAAAACGTAAGCGTACTCAATCATTTAGTAATTTAGGTATACACGAAATGTTATTACATCACCAACAATGAACTCCAAATTTCAATTTAATCAAATTATATTACTCGTGGCTTCATTTATTCAATGAATCACTCTACGAAATCAGTTTGTTTTAGGAAAAACACGTTATTCGAATTAAACGAGCAATCCCTTGAGGCATTCTATTTCGATTTGATGTATAAATATATGATGAGAATCACGAGAACATACGTTTCAAAGGATTATATTAAGTGATTCGAAAAAAACTATTGGTTTATCACAACCGAGAGTGATAGAACAACAGTTTAAAAAAGGTCGAGTCTCAAAATGAATGAAGTTTTGAAAGTTCCTTCTACAATTTCTTCATGTGACGATTTTTCATTGAGAAAATACTGCGATATTGAATTAATAATGTGGTATTCTACATTGAAAGTTCCAGAAACTGTACTAGCTTCTTTTGTTAGTAGAGTGAAATTGAAAATCAACAAGACATTGATACAATATAAATAATCATTCACTTCATTACTTATAATTTTTATCTTGAAATTCCATGTTTATATATTATGTTGAAATTTCTGTTAGAATTTCATCTCAACGCCCACAATTTACCTTTTATCTTCGATGTTGACTTCTCCAAGGCTTTCGATAGGGTCCACAACCTAACATGCATGGAAATCTCCTTGGTCTTCTCGCTTCATATTTGAACTAACGAAGACAGTATGTGGTTGTGAATGGTTTCAGATCGAATTCCTCACCGGTGACATCAGGTGTACCACAGGGTTCACATCTTTGTCCACTGCTCTTCCGTTTGTTTTTGAATGATATGGGCGATTGCTTCAGATATAGATCTCCATGTAGATGATCTCAAAATATCGAAGCAGATAAAATCCTTCAACAGTTATTTTTTTTACAGTACGATCTTGATGCATTATCTGGCTACTGCAACCTCAATAAGTTGAAGCTAAACTTGAACAAATGCCATCATATTCTTTTCTCCAGAAAAAGAAATCCTCTTGCAACTTGACATTGTCAGGTCAATGTTTGACTGAAGTCAGCTCAGTGAATGATTTGGGTGTTAAGCTTGATAAGAAACTCACCTTTCAATTGCATATTGAGGGAATCGTCCAACACGCTCGCAGAAATCTAGGTTTCATATTACAAATGACTAGGCCTTCTGGTCGAATGAGTGTGTTATTACCTTGTATAATTCTATTGTGAGATCCAAGTACGCGTCGATCGTCTGGAATCCAAATTATGATAAATACACCAATAAATTAGAAAATGTTCAACGGAAGTTCATTAATGCTCTTAATTTCCGTTTTAACAGGTACCGTCATGGATTCTCATATGAGAGTAACGTGAAATTTTATAGGTTGGAATGTTTGAGTTCGACGTGAGTACTTTCACATACGTTTCTCCTACAAATGACTTAATTGGTTAATAGATTTTGCTGCATTTATGGCCCTTATAACCTTCAATTGTTCTCCACATGTAGTAAGAAATCGTACAGTACTGGATGTTGGGCAGAACAAATCAAATTATATGTTGAATTTGCCCATCCATAGAATTTTCAATAGGATAAACTTGTTAAGTATAGAGACCAACTTTGATATATTCTCTGCGAATTCCATAGCTATTAAGAGACATTTGGAAAAGATATTATTTAAAGGTCGATAATAGAATAATTATCAGTTTTTATAGAGTTACTCGTCTTGATGTATTCATCTCATTTTTTTAGTAGAATTAGGTATTTTCTTTGTAAATGATAAGATTCAACTCAATGCATCGAAAACTTCATTTCGATGAGATGTATGAGAAATTTCTAGATATAAGGTATACATATTAGATATATAGTTTATAGAAACTTAGTTTATTGGTAATTAACTTTTGTAATATGTGTTTCTCTATTATAGGACAGTTTTGAACTGTCTGTTGAGTGAGCCCTTGTAAGTAGAAAAATAAAATAAAAACAAAATGTTCTGTATTTAAGCCTCAACATTTCTTCATCTCGTTCATTTTGTTGTTTATATTTTCACGGTTCTATTCTTCAGTGGTAGCTGAAGCACCGAGCTTATCGAATGCATCCAGTACGTTATAAATTACCATTCGTATTTATTTTATCTTATTTTTCCGAGGATATGATGTTATGATATTAAAATTTTTTTTTTTTGAATATTTTTTGTGTGTCTATAAACATTTTGCATAGGCCTGATCATCTTCGAACACATTGGAAGTTATTGGTATTTCCCACTCTAATTTCGGCTCAGGAGTTTTATCTTAATTCTGTCTACATATTTAGAATTCATCACTGATGGCTTGCTGTGATTGTCCTTTATTATAATGTTCATCATGTAAATCATGTAAAAAAGACAATAGTTGTCAGCTGCTCGCTTAGTTAGTGGGTTGTTTTGCTCATTCCCGATGTCGAATGTTCTACAAAACCATTCAATTGAGTTCAAAATCTTTGAAATATGTTCAGATAAGACATCAGACTGACATCTGTATTAGGAGAAGAGCAAGTATTACATTGCTATAATGAGAAACTCAATGGAAATCGGAAGTTTCTTTGGAAATGAATCACTCCTACATACTCGAGCGACTTTGAATACAACTGAATTGATTATTGAGTCTGATTCTGCAACTGAAAAATCGGTGAATAGGGCGGTAAGGCGCTTTGGAAGGTGAAAAATTTGTCACTCGCTCAGTAATGGACTTATTTGGTATTCAGAGGATTTTCGATAAATTCGTTGGGAGGATGAAACGATAGTTGAATAGTAAAATGTGTTTTTAGGTTATCCTGAATACACAGCTTCGAAAAGATGGAATCGAATACCTTACTCGAGTATTGAATGGTTTTCCTCTCATCTTCTCTATGAAAGAAATTTTTGGAGTATGAGAGAATATATTAGATCAAATATTGTGGAATGAATAAACTAAGAAGATTGAAGGGCATCCAGTTAGAATATAATTTTTTCTCATCCTATATGAGAAAACTATATGAGGTTCACTCATCAACATTATATGAGGTTCTTAGTACAGTGTATTTTTCAAATTTTCAATCAATTTTGAGTTATGGATTGATAGTTTGGGAAAATGCATCAGAAGCTGAACAAATTTTCGTTCTTCAAAAGTATGCACTGAGGTGAATTATCGGGATGTGGTTTAAGCAGTGTCGACGTCAAGTTTTAAGGAAAAATGATCTTTTGAATTTTACTGGACTCTACATTTATGAAGTTTTGGTTTTCGTCTTGCAAAATTGGTACTATTTGAAGGAATATAGAAATGTCAATAATACTAGAAACGTTTTGCCATACAACTACTCAAGGCATAATCTAGCTCAAACCGAAAAGGGTGTTTTATATATGGGTATCAAGCTTTATAACAGTTTGCCTAAAAAGCTCAGGAATAAAAATGCTTCCTCTAGTATCAAGACAGATTTATATGAATTGTGAGCCATACAATTTGAGGGAATTGTTTTCATATTGTATGTCTAATAGATAATAATTCAATTAAAATCTGGCCCATCCTCTACTCGTTGTATTTTTTTTTTGGTATGTTTTTTGTGATTGTAAGAAATGCAGTGCTTTTGAGAATAAATACATTATTAATATTATTATTATTATTATTATTTTAATTATTAATATTATTATAATTATCATTATCATTGTTATACAACCATACAGTTAAAAGTAGAGTGAAAATAAATAAATATATTATTAATATTATTATTATTATTATTTTTATTATTAATATTATTATAATTATCATTATCATTGTTATACAACCATACAGTTAAAAGTAGAGTGAAAATAAATAATGGAGAATGAAAAAAGCTCTGGTTTAAATTTACAAAAATTATATTGATTGTCTGAGAATTGTTTCAGGGTGTTAACTTATTTTCTCAAAACTGAGAGAAAGAGGTAAGCGGTTGATATTATTTTTGTGGAAACAAGCCAAATGTTCTTCATTGAATATAGAAAGAATGTTCAATCAAGAGATCAGCCAACATGCAAACTAAACAACTAGAATATTGGTGATCTAATTATTACCTGATACAGTTATATCTATTTGAGTTGAAACAGTGATAAGAAATCAAATATATTCCTTATTTTCAAAATTTATCTTTTAAATGTGGAGGATGATTTTGCGTAAGATTCATTTATTGTTAGAGAAGTTGAAATGGAAAAATTCTGATTTTAATTAAACAGACAAGAGTTATAGAATGACATTAAATATTAAGGTCCTCCGCAACTGATATCAGTTTCACTCTGAAATCAATAATTTCTTGATGAGAAATTTGGAACTTCACAGATTACAATGAGACCTTTTCAGTGCCATCAGCACAAAAAGTGCTTATGTATATTCATATATATTTACTCCTATCTTTATATATTATTCGATTTATTTTCACACCTGAAATCTTGAAGATTTCGAGGGTATCTATAGAAGCATCGATGCGATGAAACTTGACAGAGAAAACGTTGCAATTTCATGTGACTATGATCTGACATATGTTTTTCATTTACTCATGTAGACATAATTATGAAGTATTCATTAGTTAACAGTTTTTCAGATCGGATTCACGGAAAGGAGATTGGAATGTTTACCTCACTTGGTGTAGGACGTAGCACAACTGATGAGTTCCTTATAGAACGAAACAATTTATACTCAGCTCTTATCAATTGTGATATCGATTTCAATATTGTCCAACATTTATACCTTGAGGGTCGACGGAGACTTTACATTTCAATTGTTCACCTAGTCAGCTTTACTGTTTCAATTTTATGATTGGTATTGATTTGTCAGTTTAGCATTGATGCCATAGTATTTTCTCTCTTATAGGTTTATATATTCTCTTATATACATATACATATATATCATGACTGAAAATAAAAATACTTCACGAAAGATAATCAAATAAAAAACATTAATTTCTTGTTGAAGTGCCAATACAAATTGCAGCAGTTTCGAAACATTGAAGAGAATGACTGAGATTGAATTCTCGCTTAACTCTTGGTGAAACATAATTGAATATTAATTAAATTAAACACATGGATTAATGTTTCACGATTATATAGAGTAAAATTCATCTTCAAGACTAAACTACAATAAGGAACGAACAACAAACTTTTATCTATATAATGGATTTAAGTAGGGGGATATTTGAAAATCGACCTGTTCATTTACGATGACTTTTTTCTTCCAAGAACTGCATATTTCAATTGCTTCTGAAAAGTCTTAACATTTTCCTTTATTACCTGCGTGCAAGCAATTTGTTTTATCAAAGTCTATAAAATTGTTTTATTAACATTGTACAAAATCGACCCTTTATGCTCGTCAACACGAGTTTGTATTTTTCTACCTCTTCCGCCGATATAAAACGCTGACATTCGTTACAAACATTTTATAAATCCTGCTTTTGTCTTCAACATTTATCTTTTCTTTATTATTCACTGAAAGTGACTCAATAATTATTTTGTTAGTACAAATGGCTTTTACTTCTTTTTTCTTCAATCTTTCGCAACTTGTTTCGCTGAGATGAGGTATGAAATTAATAAAATAATATTTTTGTTTGCTTTTTATAATTTGAGAGGGATAAATTGAATTTAAAAGATTTTTCCGTTGATTTTTTCTTATAAGGTTATCTATTATATTTCCATCATAACCTCTATTATTTGGTAAAAGTTTCAAAGTTTTCACTTTTTTGTTAAAATAGTAAAATTTGTAAGAATCGTAAAGCGTGATGGACAAAGGTCTATGTATAAAACAATAACAGGAGCTAAGTTTAATATTTAATGGTTGATTACTATCTTGAGGAATTAAGGTATCTGTGCATGACCAAATCCAACTTTAATATTTTTTGGTAATTTTCTATTTCTTTTTTAATTTAATGGACGTATAAACTTTAGTACTGAAGAAGAGCTAACGCTCGAAACATGTTGATGAATTGATATTGTTAAATCTAATTGTGAAACATTAAGCCAATTGTTTAATTTGATATAATATTGAAGAGAATATCAAATATTGTTCTACTCTGAAGAAGAAAATTCATTCGAAATATACGACGAAGCTAGTGTTTCTAGCTGAACGTTACCAAGAAATTAATTTTTACTACGTTTACATTTTGTCATTGCTGAAAATATTTTCTTTTATTTGAAATATTGACAGACAAAGAAGCCACAAAACTTGAAACCTCCAATTCTATGAATTTCTATATGAATAACTGTTTGGAGGATTATATTATCTGTTTTTTTCCTCATGAGTCGGTTTTACCTGACAGTGAACGATTTTTCATCTGAGAACTGTATAGCAAAAAGAAAGTTTTCAATAATAAGCGATTTCATAAACACAATTTTCACCCGAAGATAATTATGGTCAACGTTCATTTTATAAATTGGAAGCATCAACAGATAAAAGAAATTGCGTGAATGGTTTCAATGAACTGTGGATTTCTGTTACTGACAGTTGAATTTCGGGAATTAATTAACGCATGAACAGATTATTTGTTACATTTAACAATCAGATATAAATTCGTTGGTTCAATTATTTCAATACTTCATTTTCACAAGGTATTGATAATAATATATCTATGATAGATCTAATATTCTGAAATATTAGTTCACAGATCATTGGGTTTAGGTGAGTGTAAGTATATAAGAATCTTCACCTTGTGAAAACTTCAGGAATATAAAGTTTCTTATCTGCTATTCATTGATTGATTTGGTATTCTGCAGACACAACCACTATAGAGAGCGAAATGTATGACAAATCACAGGTACTTATAGTCTGTTGAGTTACTTATAATTGATTTGTAAATATATTCCAATGTTTTCTATTTTATATAGAAACGCAGTCGTTGAATTGAGCTAGTTGGAGAATCTTTTGTAGGGAGAATATTTTTTTGTCCTTGACTCAGCTGATTTCAAAGAACACCGAAGAATCTTCGATTAAAAGAAATACCCAATTATCAATTACTTGAGAGTGAGTAAAGAATAAATTCAAAACGCTACCAAACATTTTTAGATTAATTTGTGAAATCTCCAGAAATCTATAAAGTTGAATCAAAGACCTGATACTCAAACAACAGATTATTGAAATGAAAAAAAATTTCTATATCATTGCGAATTGTTTGCTTGGAAAGTTTCCCAACTTCAAGAAATCTTTACAATGAAAGAGAATATCGGAATATTTCGAAAGAATTGATCTTCTTGAGTGAAATTAAGCAAATATCCAATTATTCATGTCAAGTTTCCGCAATTTGTCCCGCCAAAAAATTAACCAAAACTCAACAGAAGAGCACCTATAGATTCATAGGTATCTTTAAGAAAAAATATTGGAAATATATTCTGATGAAAACGTTTTCAAGTCTCAAGAAATTTCCACGAAAGATTACCTCTCTCAACCATACGAACGATAATTGTCATCTATTCAGCCTATTCGTTGAAAAAATCTGCTTTATGTTATCTTACATACCATCGAAAGATCTGGTAATCTATCTCTGACACACATAATAGAGTCTTCTTGCATAATGAACCGAATGACGTTCACAAAGCTCCTTTTTCGCCATGCTCCGTATGACATTAATCACTTTTACAGCCGTAGTCTACATATTCTGGCTGTTCCTTAACTCCATTTAGCCGCTATAAAACTTCCACTGTAATGTTATAAATATTCCTTAGAGAATGAAAAATTATCAGAATTGAGAGGATTTCACTCAATTAAGTGCAAACGTAAGATCGATTATTCCCTGAAACGCTTATTTTTGTCGTTATTCGAATTCTAATGTTTTCATTCGAAATTCCATTGAGAATGTAATCTTAGCATCGTGTTGGTAGTTTTATTTGAATTTTGCGCGTTTACTACTGAATCAACAAAAACTGTATAAATTATTTTTATGACTAAAATCGGACCGCTATGATCATGTATCGTATAATTGAGAACACAAAGCAACATAATAGAGAAAGAAGAAAGATTCATCATTCAGATAAAAAGTAGAATTCCTAAAGAGTAAAAAACTTTCAGATAACCATCCGACCGAGGGAACAAAATGGTGCAGGAACTAGGACAGTCGTCTTTCGGGTTTTCGGTTTCTATTGCTTCTACGCTATATCCTTCTGGTTTTACTCTTCCTTCAGGCAAACACACGAGGAATAATCAGATATTTTAGCAACTTGTTTTTATATCGATAGATTTGGAACATTATGTTATAGGGTATGACACACTGCAATTGATATTTTCCTTCAGTATCTGAAATATTAAATGCGGTTCGACCAATGCGTGGTACACCATTTTTAGTTCATTTATTGTACAAAAATGTTTCAATGTTTTCTGGATCTGGAATGTATAAACGAACGCTTGTTTCTGCTAGAAGTTTTTGTAAGATTCCGTACCCATCCTCATAAGAAATCACGTATAACATTACAAAAGTAACAAACCTAAATTTTGACAACAAATCAAATTTTGTTCAATTGATTGGTTGAATGAATTTATGTATTTCATTATATATTGTATTAATAATGAATGATTTTACTATTCAAAAAGCGAATTTACCTATGACGCAATAGTTGATCTATATTCTTGAGAAATATGGTGATATAATTTTAAGTTATATCATCATATTTTAGAATTTCCTCCATTGAATCCCTGAATTTGCTCTAAGTTGATCCACATTTGCTTCGGTGTACTTATCTACTGTCTATAGTTCATGAAACTGAAATTTTAAGACTCTTGAAAATGCTTGATCTACAAACCTACGACATTTTCATGGAAAACAATCTAGGAGTGTGAATTCTATTATTTTACTTTCCAAAGTACTGACAATGGAAATTTTTCGCTTTCAACGATAGATCAAAAATTTCAGTGAACATAATTTTCACTTCAGGATACTGAAATGTTCTCAAAATGGAAAAGAGTCTGATATTTCAATGTGCGAAAAAATGCCGTTCGGTTCCAACTTGGGATAATTACATTCAATATATTTTCATCAAATTGCAACGTTATTTGTAAATACTGTTCAACCCCTAAATGCCGCGCCTTGGCAGTAAAAATAAGTAATAACGGATGGCAGCTCACAAGACTTGAAAGAAAGGCCCAAATTTAATACCGGTCGACGGTTCATTAAATGAATTCCTCTTCAAAGGGCCTCACCGCACCCAAGAGGTTGATTGATACTGGCCTCAACGGAAAATAATTCTTTGTTTCTGGAAAACGCCCCTATAGCACATCACTTTGGTAACGAGTAATCGCGCATGAAATAACACTGGACCCAACCATAAGTTTTCTTCTAATTGGATTCACGTGAACTTTAGTGTCACTTTATATTCAGGTGAGATATATTGTCTTTCCAGCACAGCAGACTGTTTTTCATTGATATTATCCTTGAGAAAAGTGATCATAAGAAACACACTCATCTGCATATCTAGTTAAGTCGTTTTTATGACCAGTCTTATTGAACACGTTATAGTATCAGAATATCTCTTATTATAGTCCAAGAGCTGGCAACGTTTTTGAGAGAGAATTGCAGGTATGCCAGATTTTAGATATGTATCTCTCTCACTGTCCTGGACGTCATAAGAACGGTCTGGCTGGTGTAAAGGTTGCGTTCATATGTGCGCCTTCTACCTGTACAGGTAAAATATCGATTTTTCAAATCATTTCAAGAAGTTTGGTTTTTTTATCATTTTCACTGAACTATTTCCAACATGCATCTATTATTGCCAGATTTTTTTATTGTTAATTGAACCGTGCCAGAAGCTAAATTGAATTGAAAAAAATTTTTTCTTTAAAATATTTCAGTAAGGTTGAAATTTTATATGATGATATTCTAAAAACCTAAAATTAATTTGCCAAACAATAATTCGATTGTTAAAGCTTCAGCCAGACCAATTTAAAAACTGAAAACTGATTGGGTATATTGGAAGAATACAGACAATCACAAATTCTTTTACAGATAATAACTTATTACAAGACGATAATAATCCAGAATACGACGTTGGTAATGAAAATGACAGCAGTGATGTTGATGATGATAATTATCAATATGTCTCCGTTTTTTGTGATACATATATGAATCAAAAAATAAAATTTTTGTTAATTTTCATATTTTCTTGATAATGTACAACAATGAATAATTATTTTGATACTTTATTAATCCACTCAATAATTCAATAGATTTTTTCTCTCTAGTTTTTTGACAAACATTCCCAGACCAAGCAAAATGATCCCACATCACTTTCCACTTAAATTTGTCTAGATGAAGGTTTAACAATGGAATTATTGTTTGGCAAATCAATTTTAGGTTTATACTTCATATGATACATCATATGAAAATTTCGAAAATTGTGAAATATTTTGAGAAAAGCAATGAAAATATCTGGCAATATTGAATTCATGTTGCACAAAATACAATAAAAATGATAAAAAAAAACAAAATATCTTGAAATGATTCGAAAATACGATATTCAACTTGTACAGGTAGCATGCGCACTGATGAACGCAACCACTAACATCAGCCAGACCACCCTAGTGTGTCCAGTAGAATGAGAGAGATAACATATCTAAAAACTGGCCTACCTGATCTGCTTGTTCTTCCGAGGTTTCTAGTTCTCGTTCTATCATATATGTATAGAAATCAGAATTCAGATGAACCATTGAAATAGTTTGGGTTATATTGGAACATAATTCAGCATAAAATGAATTAAAAACTGCATCTTCGATAATTCATGTATGAAATGTGATGTACCAGAGGATACAATTTCTGGATCCCTAATATTCAAGATGAAAAAACTTGATATAATTTTGTTCTATGACGATAAACTCGGGATGATCGTAGCAGGTGAAGTTAAACGATTAATATTCGGATTATGATGAAGAACTTGATGTATTTATCTAATGTTTGTGAATGAATTAAATTTTAATAAAGGCGAATCAAATTTTTCGAATTCATCATGATATCGAGAACATAATCTGTGACGGTCAAGCTGGCCAGAAATTTATTGATGAAGATCAATGAAGTGCAACTGATTACCAAATGCTTGATGAAAATTCTATAACATGAAAACAACTCTACAAGTTGGAATAATCTATATCATCAGAAACTTTTATGAGGAGATCATAATTTCTCTGAGAAAATCAGAGAACATTCATATTAGAAATCAGCAGTTTTATTTTCTTCATTCAACAACTTATTGAGTGAAGAAACGTATTCAAATTTAAACCCTGATTCATGTTCTTGTATTACTAACACGTATATGTAATATAAACTTTCGATTTTTTAAGAGTTACGTTTTTCAGTTTGACGGCACTGGTTGTTAGTATCATCCAAACGTCATCTCTCAAAGTGAAAGTTTTCAGTATACTCTGGCATTTCATCATGCAAAAACTTACAAACGAGCAACAATTGCAAATTGTTGAAATTTTCTATCAAAATTCGTGCTCTGTGAGAAATGTGTATCGTTTCTTACGACCATATTATGGTCGTCATAATCGACCTGGTGAACCAACAATTCGTGCTGTCATCACCAAATTTCGCACCAAATTCACTTTGCTGGACATTAAACAATTGTCCCGCATGCATACAGTGCGTTCTGAAGAGAATATTGCAGTCTCAGCAATTGGGCATGTGTAACTCAACCACATGGAAAATTTCATTCATTTGATGAATGAGATGAATAGCTTTTTAGGATTGCTGAAATTTATAGATAGAACACGCTACATGGCCACTCTTAGTTGATTTTTTTCAACAGTTTAGGTAAAACTCGATTTATCTGAGGGATATTTATGTGGAGAAGTCTAATGGACTTTCCTCATCGACTCAGATTAGGCAGTAAAACACAAGGATAATCCAAAAATGAAAAACATTCTTGTTTATTTACAAATCAAGTATATATACAAAATGATAATTTAACCAAAAAATATATCCTACTAAAATCGTCTTCCGCGAATAACCGGCAACGGTGCCTTTACGGTACGATTCACATATGATCTCACCTTCCGACTGTTCGAACGCGTCCCTCGCTTCTTCGTCGAACTGCCTACGTGGTGGAACACTCGGCCCACGGGGAAGCTCTTCGGAGTCAAGACATCCAAGAGATAGGACAAGGATTTGAGCTGATCAACACTCGGCCCACGAGGAGTCTTCTGAGTCAACACCTCCGAGAGAACTAGGAAAAGGACCGATCAACATTCGGCCCACGGAGACGCTCTTCGGAGTCAACACCCCTGAGGGAACTAGCAGAGGAAGTGAATCGATCAACACTCGGTCCACGGAGAAGCCTTCCGGAGTCTGCACCTCCAGGAGAACAAGGAAGGAAAGGTAGAGGAAAATGGTCAACACCTAGTTTCCAGGAAAGAGTTCTCCAAAGTCAACACCTTCTGAACCAGCGTTCTGAGCGTCGTGTATATGATTTTATACTCATCGGTCCCTACTCTCTTTACTCCCTCTCTTCGTACGGTGGTCCGGTAGGGATCCGCGCGATGTTCACTTGTTTACCTCTTGTTTCGTGAAGTTCCTATACTATGAAAATACATGATCGAATCGTTATTCAATGTTTTCAACCTAAATTCAACAGATGACCTGAGTTTTCTAGCTTTTATTCGTTCAGATGACTTATTTTGAAGAGAGTATGTTCAAGAGGTTACAACACAAACAACATACGAATGAAATGCTTCTTGAAGGACATTCTGAATTATCGCTCTCACCCTTCATTGGAAGATTTGATTAGCATTACCACCGAAGCAACCTACGTCCTCTTGAATCTCTTGGATTGAAAAGCATATTAATCAACGACGAAATCTCCTTCCACCGATCGGATTCGTTCCGAATGAATCCTGAATAGAATCGGCAAGAAAAAATTCAAAATACGGTGGTAAGTCGGAGCAGATACGGAATCCAATACATCTTCTCTGAACGACAAACACACGAAAATTGAGGAAAGGCACTAAACCACCTTCATTATACGGCACATTGATGAGAATGAATGCGACGTATAAGCTATTCAATTGAAGCGTATTGGCTGCGGGCCAGTCGATTTCTTCTATTTTCACGGCAATGGATGTCAGTCTTACACGTGTCATTGGCTTATACGGTCCTTTTATCGAACTCACTGAATCCCCATTCAACTTTTATTGTACTTCTTTCGAGCATACGGAAAGTTTGGTAGAAACCCTTGAACGCATCCCCCACAGCTTGATTCTTTCTTAAGGAACACATAAACTTTTACAATGTCTTCGGAAAAGAGCGCCATCTTCACTCTCGAAATGTTTATTTTTCTCGATCGGAAATGGAAATGAAGGCATTTGGGTCTACCGAAATGTTCTTTTCCATGTGCAGGCGGACTGAACGCCAATTGATAGAATTTTTGTCTCTCTTAGAATATTGTGGCTTGCAGGAAGGGAGATATTATTGGACGGAATTCAATGGAATCCGATGTGTTTATATTGATATTCTAAGTTTGTTCGTGTGAAACGCATATTGAATGCAAAATAACAATTTTCATACGGAACATTCAGATGAATGTTGTGCAACTCTGCTTATTGCTATGGGTTAGCAATACTTCGGTGCATTCGAAAACTTATTTCATTAGGAAAAAGTTCCAAATCGATTCTGTCGCTTTTGTACTATGTTTTGCGTTTTAAGGAATCTTACAGTGCATATAATGTGACACAAACTATTGAATTGATGAGATAGCTGAATTAAATCGAAAACCGAATCGTAATAGGAATGACAAGTCAAGTTTTTACATTTCAGTATTACGTATTTCATGATTATCTTGAAACTCACACACATGACAAATCATAAATAATCAACACGGAGATTTGAAGTTATAGAACTAACCGCTTGTGTAAAATACATTTTTAGATACCTTAGTGATAAGAAAATATAAGAGCATAATGCTAGACCAGAACCAAAAGAACGCTATTTTTATATTTATTTCCGGACGTAACATAAATTGGCTTCCCTACCATCCATTTGAAGCGAAAAAGAATTTTATACTAGAGTTCGAAAGAATTATAAAACATATTTGCCTTCCCAAATTGTACCAGAAAAATATATCATTATTCGGGATAATTGTCATGATAGTTATCCACTCAAACTGATCAATAAATTATTGAGAGCTTGCAGAAATATAATGGAAATAAACCAGGAAATTATCAGCAACAACAGCTTAGAAAATTCGGTGTTCTACCGCCTATACACAATCTAACACCCTAACTGATCAGATTATTCCATAATAAAAAGAAAATAGCTCAAAAAACATAAGCTATACGATTATTATTTACTCTCAAAAACATCCGCTAGAATTGAAATTTGAATCAAATGTCGTCTATAAAATTTCTTGTCAATACTGCGATTCTGTATATATAGGTCAAACATCCCAAAACCTTCATTCAAGGATCATTTCTCATAAAATTAATTTCCGAAATATCAGCAAGACAAGAGAAATTTTAGATTACGCAAATAATTACAACAAACGCCCTTTCTTAGAAATGGTTCATATAAAAAAGACAAGAAATTATATTAATAAAAAATCTGATACATAAAAGCTGATTGATATGATAAAAACATGTTATATATATATATATATATATATATATATATATATATATATATATATATATATATATATATATATATATATATATATAAATCTGGTTGGTTCTTCTGATTAAAGGTTGAAGATATTCTGATATCTTATTTACCGAAAAATCCATTCCAAATACACAAAATAAATTCAATTTCTTTCGTTAGTGAGAAAACTTCTGCGAAAGTTATGCAGTTTGAGAAACGCCCGGGGCGTTTGAAACACATCTGGAAACAATCCACTTGAAAAGGAGAACTCAAGAATACAGTTAGTGTCGTTGCATCCTTCAACTACTAAACACGTAGAATGCAATAATATTCGAACCCACTGCATTTGGAAATACTCATGCATATTTCCAAAATTCAGGTAACGGATGTTTTTTAGGATTAACTTCACAGTAACGGTAAGAAAAATTTTCGAAAGTGCCTTGTTATATAAACTGTTAATATTGTACTATTTTAGCCCTGAAGAAGAAAATGAACATCGAAAGCTTTGAAAATACTGAAGATGTAACTTATTTTTCTGTCCTGAACTTGCAATCCCAATTAAACACTGAAAAAAAATATATTCATATATATATATATATATATATATATTTATAGAAAGATATTTTGTGTTGAAAATAAAATGGAACATTGCGTTTTATTGGTGATATTAGTTCAAAAAACACCATTTCAATAAAAATTGGATTTTTTGCTAGTTTGGACAAATCATGGCTACAATTTATATGAAATAAATAATTATTAGATTTCAATTGAATTAAAAATTTTGGGAGTTGATTTCTGAAACAAGCAATTCAATGCAAACAAAGGAAACCAAAATGGAAAAACCGTAATAAATTAAAATGATTTGATAAAAAGAGTAGGAGAAGTGGGTGCCTCAATGAAGGAGATAAATATATAGACAAGAATTATGAAACATTTAAGTGCATTTGAAGAAAAATATCAATTATCAAAGTGTAGAGCCTTAAACCCAAAATGAAGATAATGATATAAAATGAAATATGAAAATAAATGAAATCAAATTCAAATTAAATGATTTCCTAACGATAACAAATAGATTAGAAAAAATAACTATAAACCAGGAAAAGATACATTACTAACAGAACTGTCATGTGAATGCATTTTTCTTTGCATTAAAATTGAGATATTATCCAACTCATTTTCATTCAACAAATCAATTATTTTGTTTTATAATTTAAACTCGACACCTTGTGAATTGTTCTCAATTTTCAACACAACTTCAATAATTAGTAACTTTTATCTTATACAAAAAGTTTGAATCCAGTTTTATTTCATTTTAAAACTTGTGTGAACCAAAAGTATTATTCTGATTATGGTGAGAGCAAAAATGAAAATGTTTTTTTCACAAGGAAAAAAAAATATAAAAACAACTTTTCTTCTTCTTCATTCTATTAATTCCATAGAATTTTTGTGATGAATCAGTGAGATGATAAATTGGAGAGAATATGTTTGAAATCCCATGTTTTCTGAGCTTTTGTTCGTACCAAACAAAACATTTCAATTCAATACAAATTCGAAAAAACTTGTTTCAGAAAAAATAATCACCTTGAAGTTGTGAGGCCTCTTCAAGTTGTTGATACAGAGAAAACATAATATTCTACCTACAGTGAACAAATATTAATCCTCCTTCATTCCTGAAGTGATAACTTTATTCGGTTTTTTCGCTCTGCTGCGTTCCAATCATAGCTTTATGAATATTAGAGCTCGCTCATATAAGCGTCATTCGACGTTCTGGAGATTGACAGAATATGCTGCGTTTTCTGATTGAATACGTGAAAGCAAATGGAACTTTATGCAACTACGTCGAGCTCGAAAGCGGTCGCATGCAAAGGATTGGATTCGTTCGACGCTTCAAATAAAATATCTTCTCCAATAAATTTTTAAACAGCTTTTTGAGTGCTATGCAATCAATGACATTGATACCTATTCTGGGTTGTTGTTTTGTTATTGAGTAGGAAATGTTTCGTAACTGGGATAAACGTAAAATTAAGAATGGAGATTTTAACAATCAATACATTTCGATGTGGATTCAATAATATTTGAAGCATCCTTGTCACAAAACAATACGTTTTGAGAAATAGACGTTTATACCCAAACCAATAATATGTGCGTTAGTAACTCTACCAGCTCTTTGAATGCCTTCAACTGTTCATCTGGTTCACTAAAATGGAATGGTTACCCTGCAATGGTGGGTAAACCTTTATTTCACTATTTCTTTGCTTCGAATATAAACTTAAATTCAAACACTTGAACTTATGATTCACACTCTATTGACTACATAGCATGACGCGTTTTGTCGTAACAAACGACTTCTTCAGATGCTTACAGAATAATAATTATTCTTTTGTTTTTCAGTTTTGCGATTAAGCGATAGTGTAAAACATATGGAATAAAGAAACTCATGCTAGTTATTCTTGAAGAGAACTTTCAACGAAGTGAACTTATAAATCATTAAACAATATTCACTGAAACGTTAAATGACTGCTCAATTAGACCCATCTCTTACTTGGAAATTTCGTCTTACATCAAAGTCCCGAAATAATGTTTTGATGTGCCTGGTTGACCCAAACAGAGGATGGTAATTTGTGAATCGACCACTAAGTGACATTCTGATGGAGGACCCTTATTAAGCCAGTGAACATCCGTGAAGCAGAAGCCAAACTAGAATATTCTGCCATTAATTACTCAGTTGAAACATATATTTCTACGGCGGCGAAAATCGAGAAAGGAAATAGATAGGTAAATTTTATGTTGAAATTGCAAACAATGGAGTACTTATTATATAGTTTTGTTTATTTGAATGTATTTCTAATGTACTGCTTGAAATGGTTCGATTTGAAAGTTTGCACGATTTGACTCGATAACATGAAAATATATTCAGTGTCTCAAACATATTACAGGCACCCGAGTTGAGATCATTTCAGAATGTCGTATTTTTATTAGTTTTTTTGACAGTGGTTTGATCAAGTTGTACAAAAATTGAATGATTAAATATATTAAAGAGAATATAATTTCAGTAAAAATGCAATCGAAGAAAAGTATTCTCTGGTCATCCCCCACAATTCAGAAGAAATATGTTCTATAGTCATCCCCCTGTAAAAGAAGAACATTGTTCTATGGTCATTTCCACCCCACGCACTTCAGGATAAATATACGCAGTCCAGAATGTAATAGCCCAGTTTTATCTGAATAATTAAAAATTTAATGAATTATTTTATTTCCGTACAAAAATGTGCTAATATAAAATGAACATTATATGTTATCAACCCAAGAGATTCATACCAACAGCAATATTGAAAACATACAATCATGAGAAAAGAAGCGTTATAGTGAAATGAGATTCCATGAGATTCATGAAAACACAGTACAGTTTCAGGCGATATTCAGCTACATAACTGGTTCATCAAGAGGTGCTCATATAGCCCTCAATAATGAAAACACTACATTCAAATATGTAGAAGGTATAAATTACATCAATTCAAGTGAGACACACGTCGAAAAATAACTACTAGGAAATGGAAGTTCACCACTTTTCATAACGACTGCAGACACAGTGGATATTAAAACCATTAGGCAGTATCTGATGAGTGATCTCATGATTCATTAGAAAATCCCAAATAATCTTTCGAAATAAATTTGAGATTTGGCAACATCTCTACAAGAAATTGATGTGTTATTAGTTCTCATAAACCATACCTTGAGAAAATTTTTGAAATGAGAATAATTGAGACCGCCGCCACGAGACCGATAACTTGAGAAGAGTGAAAACCGTAAGAATTAGTTTTCTAATCGTCAAGGATTCCCCCAAATTCTTTCTGAATACTTTAAAAAAGCAGGAATGTACTCTCCTATCTTCATTCCTTTGGATTGGGAGT
Organism: Henosepilachna vigintioctopunctata; assembly: GCA_030704895.1. Classification (NCBI taxonomy): domain Eukaryota; kingdom Metazoa; phylum Arthropoda; class Insecta; order Coleoptera; family Coccinellidae; genus Henosepilachna; species Henosepilachna vigintioctopunctata. Next base: position 3,380,712 of record JARQZJ010000067.1, read on the forward strand.
TCTTAAATTCAGCTCAAAATTGGAATATAAGCTGTATGAAATGAGAAGCTGTATATGATGCCATATTGTCTGTATTATTATCAGTACGTCACTGGTTATACAGAGTTCATTGTGGGTTATTTAGTTGAGAGTATGTTGAAAAAACTTCTTGGACATGGAAACTTGAATGAAGTTGGAAATATTTGCTAATATAATCGATTTGAAAACATCAAAATAATTACCTTATATCTCCCTTCTGCAATTGCAATTCTTCGAACATCACTGTCACAGTTTCTCCAAACCTGAAAAATATCAAGGAAATACAATTATTAGGATCTTCAAGAATTATGTGTTTTGTATTTTTGCATCGTCTTGCTCAATCTACTCAAGTATGAAAGACTTGCACTGAATTGACAATAATGTGATGCTGGACGAAGTTTGATGCTGGAGGATTTTCATAGAGTCAGTCATTGGTTTTCAGTTGAAGAGAGCATTGAAAGAAATGAGAAATCAAATATGAGTCGAATTAATTTTTTTGGATCAGAATAAAAAATGAATTCATGAAAAAACTGAACTTCATTCTCAGTCTTCATTGTTCAGTGTTCAGTCCACTTTTTACATTTAGTAATTCGTTCTAGCTTGGTTAAGAATATTCAAATTTTTATTCACACTTCTATCATTCAGCAATAAGATTTCGCATTCACTACTTCAGTTCACTTATCATTTTATTGACTATTTTATCCACACTCAAATTGCTGTCCGTTAGATTACTTGCGGGGGTTTTACTTCAAATCAACTGAGATACTACTGACTGATTCATTACACTCAAATTTGATTACATAAATTTCATATAATCGAAAATATTCACCAGTGAAAGAGCTTTCAGCAATTCGTTTCACGATTTATTTAACCGTTTCCGTTTCGAGCGTTAGCTCATTTTCAAGACTAAACTACTATAGGGAACGTACAACAAATTTTCATCTATACAATGGATGTGAATATGATTTTCAGAACATTGCATTAACTCTAATCACTTCATAGACATTGAGAAAACGAAATGTCTACACGCAGGTAATAAAGGGAAACGTTTGGACCTTTTGGAAGCAATTGAAGTAAGCAGTTCTTGGAAGAAAACAAAAGAAATCGTAAATGAACAAGTAGATTTTCAATTACCCTCCCTACTGACATCCATTGTTTAGATATAAATTTGTTGTACGCTCCTTATAGTAGTTTAGTCTTGAAAATGAGGTACCGCTAGAAACATGTTGACTATTCATATTGTTAAATAAATCGTGAAACATTAAGCAAAGAGTTTAATTCAATTTAATATTCAATTATGTTTCACCGAGAGTTAAGTGAGAATTCAATCTCACTCATCTATGTTTTATCTCAGCCTCAGTTCACATTTTTTACGATATCGAGTGATTCCTTATTTGATGATTTTTTTCGTTTTTTCGTTATCATATTCATGTTGTTCCTTGATTCGTCAGATTCTACTTTGATTTTTGTCTGATCAAAAGTCAGTCTCTAAATTTTCCATTCAGATTTCGTTTGAATTAAAATTCAGAAACAGAGTACAACAAAGAATTTCCCTATTCTGTATGTAACTCAATGTACAGTTTTCAGTCTCATATGTCCCTATGTTATGTGAGATGAACGAGAGCGACCTATTTTCAAACAGTTATTATCTGTTTCCAGGTCAAAAATTCAAGCTTTCATTTTACAAAAGGGGACATGACTGCTATATCTAGTTATCTTTTTAATTAGCGTTCCATCTTCTATGAACAGGTATTATCAAATGAGTGTTCATTACGAGTATTGAATTTTGGACAAGAGTTTGAACATTTGCACTCATACTTTTCCTCAATGTCTGACACACAAAGTTTGATTCCTTGAACTACTCAATATTAATTTCATAGTTTAAGTGAAAGATATTCAATTATTCAGACAATGTCTATACTTTTTCAATGAAATTCAATTTCATTAAAAACTTGAGAAAGTATAATTGAAAAAAAGTCAAGAAATTCCCTTCTGACGCACTAACATCAAACTCAGTTAACTTCAGGAACTCTTGTAGAAGTTATAACGAAAATTTCAATTTCTCATGGAATATGATTCGAATCAGCTCATTCATTTATTTATATTTCACACCGAATGTTGAATTGTTGCCTGACAAATGAAGTCAACATAATTTCCAATCATTTTCATTTTGTGAATTTCTGGAAAGTAATTCTATATTCTCCAAAGTTAGATTGTATATTTGAGGAGCAAATCAACTGCAAATGTTACGAAATTGTTATCTCTATATAGTTTCTTTTCATTTTTGCTTGTTTCTCCCATAATTCTCCAACAAATAACCATGATATGATGGTAGAAGTAGAATACGAAGTTCAGAGCTACAATTTTCGAAAAACATAAAAAAATATATGGTTTAGAATATTTCAATTTCCGATAATTGAAATGGTACAGTTCCTATTTTTCGATTAAGCGAATTTTTGTCTTGGATAGAGCTGTGACAGCACTGTCACTGTTTATATCTAATACAAATTACTCAACAAGATGCAACAAGAAGGGTAGTCTTGAATGAGATCTTGTTGAAAATGGAAGACTCGATATTGGGACGAGATTCCATGACCTCAGAAAGTGATAAACTGAGTGAGTTATACAATTCCGCGAAGAGCAAACACAGAAACTGAGTTAATTAAAGGAAAATCGAACTCACCTTGCTCGGAATCTATAAGAACACCTTATATTCCTGGGATAATTGGAGGGATATCTTGGGGAGTAAAATTTTCCATAGCTTGGCTGATGATTCGAACTGAGGAACTGATAATCACACATAGTATTTGGTAGTTTCATTCCATCTGTCCTGTATGATTCTGCAAGGAAACCATTTTCAAAATTTTAAATTCAAAATTTTTTTTTTTTTTTAGTTATATATTTATATTGTTCGATATATGCACGATAATACGAAACTGTTGTTTTCATTAATCTGTTGATTCCAATTTCCCATTTCTTCATTAGAATATTCATCAAATTCCTTTAATTATCGATTGATGGAGAAGATAATGGACGAGAATTTGAAACTATCTTGTGAATGAGTAATTCAATATTTGATTCAGTATATATTACTAGAACAACAATCGTTTCAATGACATTTGTTTCATTCAGAATTATAGAATTTTGAAAATTGAAGACTCTATAGGCAAATATAAATCCATTTCATTTAAATAAAACTAAGAGGTTCTGTGATTTTCGCTATTATTAGTTTCAAACATTACAATATTGTTTTGCCAACACAGTAGCTTCATCAGATGTTGATGATAAACTTAGCTATTACATTGTGGACTGCTTGTATTTATCCTGAAGTGTTTGAAAATGACCATAGAACATTGTTGTTTAGAAGTGGGGAAACGATTATAGAATATATTTCTTTTGAAGTATGGGGGATGACCATAGAATATTTTTCTTCAATTGGCTTTCACTGGAATAAATTTAACAAACATAAATTCAAATCACAAAACTGAAACTACTCAGTTTTATTTAAATTAAGTATTTAGGTTTTCATCAAATACCGGCCCAATCGATTAATGAAAAATCGATTTGTGATACATATCGCAAAGTTAAACTGGCAACAACTGCAATGTATGCAATACGATTTTGAAAGAAAATCACAGTTTCAGCAATAAATTCGAAATATTGATGAGAGTACAGATGAGAAAGCATTGAAAGTCAGAAACACGGAAAAAGTTTTGAAATACCAATCGAATAAAAACAATTCTGCATTACTAAATCTACTCCGATAGTTATATCTCAGTGGACCGAATATTTTCTATGATCGCGAGGTTCAATTAATGCATAGAATAGAGAGAACGTTATGTTCATAGAACATGAGTTGTAATGTATTATGTACGTTGTCTTATCATTCATCACTTCTCTTCGCCATTAAAGTATACTAAGATCCTAAAATCACAGATTCACTTTCGTGTTTCTTCATTTCATTAATTTTTGATGTAAAACATATTTTGCTTCATCTCGTTCTGAATAAGTGTATCATGAAAATCTAACAATTTATAAATTCAATGTACGATGAATCAACTCTTTGGTAGTTCATATTTGAATGAGAGGTATTCAATAGTGTTGGCGTTGACTTGATGTGAATCCATTATATCTCATTGAATATAAACTTGAATTTAAACAATTGAATTTGAACTTATGATTTACACTTTATTGACTACATAGCACGACGAGTTTCGTCGTTACAAACGACTTCTTCAGATGCTTACAGAATAATTCTGTAAGGATTATTCTGTGAGCATCTGAATAATTCTGTGAGGATTATTCTGTAAGCATCTGAAGAAGTCGTTTGTAACGACGAAACGCGTCATGCTGTGCAGTCGTTAAATTAAGTCATTAAGTGTAAATCATAAGTTCAAATGTTTGAATTTAAGTTCACATTTGAATGAGAGGTAATAATAAATACTTGTCTAAAAATTACTGACTGAACAATTCTTTATTCGACTAGTTTCGCCTTCTTACGGCATTATCAAAAAGAAAAGTATCATTCTTGATGATGCCGTAAAAGTCAAAACTAGTAGAATAAAGATTTGTTCAGTCAGTGATTTTTAGACAAGTATTTATTATTACTTCTCATCTAACAGTTCTAATGAAAATGCGAAAAAATTGAAATGTGTCGAAAACAAACAGTGAAAATCATATAACTGAGTTACTCTAATAATTCGAAATCAGGTCTATTGTTATGAACACAGTTCGACCAAATTTCAATATTTCTGAATACAGTTTTTCTTCGAACTGAACTTAAAATGGGCAAATCTAATACCATGTTTGAGAAACTTTTTAACGGATCAAAAGCGCAATTAGTCATGGTCGAGTCATCACAGGTTTAGTTTTTTTTTTTTGAACAATAGAAATATTTCATTTAGTCTCCACCTTCATCAGTTGTGAAGCTTAAAAGGATAAAAATGTACTGGGCCCCAGTAAATTGCTCTGCAAAATAATTTCGTACAAAGCAATGCGCTTTTTTATGTTCCTGAAAAATGCGGTGTAAGTGCTCAGAAGCTTGGTACAATGTGTATACCATACAATGAGAATGAACATTTCCAACAGTCGGGATTATTAACAGGAAGTCGAACATGCAGTGGTCCATGTTTTAACGGCGTCGAAGTTTGGAGTTTGCAAAGAAAATTAACAAAATTTCCTACTTCACTTCGAGTGTTATAGTCGATTGTCCTGGTTCCTCTACTTCATTAAAACTTCCAAATAACATTGAAAATTATATTACCTCACACACAGAAGATAACGTTTTTATATTTGGCAATTATTGAAGCAACTTTCTTCATTATAATACCCTCATAAAAAAGTTGAGTTAAATCAGCATCGAACGATGAAAAACTGCAGTTTCCAAGTGAACTTAATTCGAAGGTTGTATTATTTTTAATCGACTACTTTGGAAAGTTCGGTTGCTATCGTAAAATTGAACTTTGTGGGTCGGAAGCAGTTAGTGAAGACACCTACTATGCATTTAATGAAAAATTAATTGAAATCCTTGGTATTAATGCATCAGTATTCATTTTTCTATTCTTAAACTCATTTTCATGAACTTAGCACACCAAGGAATTTATATACGAAAATTATGAAATCAAAATGGATGTTTTTTCAAATACACATACGCAGACTGAGCAATATTTCTCAATACGTCTAATTTAAGTGTTTCATAAGACAACTTTTTTGCATTTCAAAATTTCTCAAAATGTGAGGGGATCCACAGGACGATATTCTTGGGCCAGTAAAGTTTTGTATTCCGATTGTATGCATTGAACTAGAGCATTCATTCTGTATATGTGTTGATTCACAGTTCAAGTTCATTAATTTTCGATTGTTACAAGCATTTTCTCTGTCTATCTACCACAAGATTTCGAATTTCGAGGCCTAGATTGATAATTATCGATCAGTTCAGCCTCTGCGTTTTCAATGTTATAAGACTCTGTTATGATCAAACTTGTTGATAGGGTAGTGGTTCGAAAGAAACTCCTAAACTGGCACTAAATTATTTCCTTCATACATTATGAAAATAAATTCAAATTTGAATGAATGAAGTACAATTGCTTTTGTATAGAACATCAACTCGTCGAAAAACAACCAAATTATGAAATAGAGTCCTTTAGAGTTTAGAGTAAAGAATAGAGTATTTTAAAATTAGGCGGTAGAATTTCTGGATGTATATTCCACTTATTTGATTACTAGAAATATATATCTTATTTCGTGAACCTAATATAATATTTCATCGTTGACAGAATGGTTAGATTCAATGTCAATTCAATTAGCGCCAAGCTTTTGTCATTTTGAATAATGAAAGAAGAGGAGCCATAGTGAATACATTTTGTCCAAAGACATCTCGTGAACGGATGTAGCATTTCCCATTATTTGTTTCACAATTGTGATATATTTCTTTCCATCCTCATACACGACTTTACTCGACACCAACCGGGGATTTTTCATTGTAGTAACAACAGCAACCAGAGCGCTACATTCACGAAAACTTATTATGGAAGCTGTTGTGCTGCTTGTAAAGAATGAAACGCATTAAAGCGGACAACGCTTCTCTTGTGAGACGTTCAACTTGCCAAGAATGGAAACTTTTCAACTATGAACGACGAATAATCTCCGAAAATTAGCACTTGACTTTTTAATTAGCAAAGTTTCACTGAAATTTTAATAAGGAGTAGGTATGTAGTTTTTTTCTTCGATCTGACTGTTTTCGCTTCAACTAATTTTTATGTCGAAAGATGGAATGAGAAATTTTTGCATAATATCAAGTGAGAAGCGCTTATTTTCATTAATCACTGAGTTTATTGTTGATGAATAGATATACGAAAAAATTTCGGAAATTCTTAGACAAACTTTTTCAACAATACTTTTTTTTTGGAATATAATTGAATTTAAGTACCTATTCAAAATATAATTGTGCTGAGTGAAATTTTCTTCATATTTATTTTCTTTATATTCATTCTAATTTTTTTGTACTCTGTGATTATATGTGTTTTATTATTTTTATTCATCACAGGAGTAAGACAGGTCAGTATTCGACATAGACAAAGTTGGTCGATGATGAAGATCAGTAAAACCAGAGGGCTAAGTACTGAGCCTTGTGGAATTCCGATTTTCACTATCACACAAGCCAAATACTTTCCTTTCGTCTCCATTGAGAAAAATCGGTATGATTGAATCAAACTGAAAGTGCTGTCAGTGAAACCAAACGTCTTAAGCTTTCTCAGTATAATAGACTGGAAGAATTCAGGAAGACATAAGAAGTCTAGACTTCCTATATCGCTATTAAAAACAAATTTCGAACTTTCTCATACATTTTTTCTGTTTTTGTTCTGTGATCTATAAGTATATTGCTCTATAGCGCACTTCACTTGTTTTATGTCTTAATAATAATAATAATAATAATAATAATAAGTTCTTTATTTTCAACAGGTATAACACCCAATTACAGAAAATAATATGTCTTCTTTAGAGTGTTATACAAATTTGCCAAATAGGAATTTGATCTGAAACGGACTCATGTAATATCAAAATAAAGGATTATATTGGTAATATAGCACAAGTTTGTTCGGATATTGTTTAATTTTGATGAAAAAGTGTCTCAATTGATTGATTGTAACAAATAATTTTTTTCATTTCATTCCATAATACATAATAAAATATCGAGAAATATCAAAATTTTTGTGAAATTTTCAATGTCTATGTATTTGGTTTTACAAGACTCTTTCGACAAATATTCATTTCAAAGATGAAATGGTGAAGGAAACACATATTTTCCGATTTATACTTTTTTATCTAAGAATTTTGACGAACATAGGTTTTTGTAGAAATTATTGTTTTGTTCCCTATTTTGATATTGAATTGGATTCAGATTAATTAGCAAATAATAATATTTAAGAACAGAGGTAATTTTTCGAATACTAGTAGTTTCAGTAGTTTCAGGAAAAATTTATCATACATTGATATAGGTCTCTAAGGTCTGTTACAAAACCAATGCCAGAGTTGAATTGAATAGAAAACACAGTTTTTGTCTTTTGATTGTGAGTTTTTCATTGAATATCAAAGCACATAAGTTATTTATGGAATAACACATAAGGAAAATGGCCTTTATGGCTTTGCATATACATATGCATTCGTTTCTCGAAATTTTTCATGACCATTCTGCATAAATATCGCTGAATGTCGTAGATGCAGTGTTTTATCTCCTCCTTAATGCATATGTGACTTGGTGAGTTTGTCCGAGATCGGTGCAACTTTAAAACTACCCCGGATGAATTTCTTTCTTATTTTGACTCTCAATTCTAACTCCTTCTGCCCATGGCATCATACGCATTTCTGTAGTATGTAATTTTTGCGTTCATCTTATTTAAGGTCCCTATTTCGCTACCATAGAGCAAAACTGGTTTGACAGCTGATTTATAGACCTACCCTTTTGTACTTATAGACATTTTTGGATCACATAAGACTCAGGTAAGCTCACGCCATTCATTCCACCCAGCGGTAATCCTGTGGGTTATGTCGCCGGAAATAGACCCATCCTCTGTGATAACCGATCCAAGATATTTAAACTGTTTTACTCTAGGTAAAACCAGACCTTCAAAATTTATTTCTGTGGTTATCAGGCTAGGTTTCTCTGGCACAAAATTGCACACAATGTATTCGGTTTTGGTTCTACCAATGCGAAGACCGTTCGGCTCGAGACATTTCCTCCATTCATTCAAATTGTTTTGAATTTCATTTTGGTTGTTCGTGATCAAGACCACATCGTCCGCGTATAACAGGTAACAAGGAACCGAATTTTGGACTTTCTCCGTCAGGTAGAACAAAACGATATTGAAAAGTAAAGGGCTTAAGGCGCTTCCTTGATGACACCTACGTTCATATCAAAACTCTCCGATAGACACGTTTCTAAATGTAATTATGTAACTCTATAACAAGTCTAATGTAACGCTCGGGGACATTCTGAGATCTAAGAGCTTGCCATATTAGCGTTCTCGGTACATGATCGAAGGCCTTTTCAAGGTCTTCAAAGTTTATCCATATATTATCCTTGTTTTCCCATGCTTTTTCTATCAACAATTGGAGATCATGAATCGGATCTGTTGTTCCCCTGCCCGCTGTGAAACCAAATTGGTTCCCTGTCAATTTGATAATATTTCGAAGACGCTCGCTTAGTACACATTCCCAGATTTTAAGGGTCTGGTTAGTTTTATGCCTCGAAAATTTGCACAATCTCGGACATCTCCCTTTTTCTCATAAAAAGAAACTTAAATACTACTCGTCTAAGCATCCGGTGTTGCTTCTCGTTCTGAAATACTGTTGAATAATTCGGTTAGCCATGCAGCACCGTCTATTTTGAGAAGTTTCCACAGCTCAGAGGGAATATTGTATATTACATTTCATGACTCCAATTGAATGAATAAAATAATTGAAACACCTATTTTTTGAGTTAACACTCTCTTTCAGTTTTCTTCATTATTATAGTTGCACTATATGTAGTTGAATAGGGCATTGCGGAGGCAAACAGAAATTCATATCATTGAAACTTCTGTGTGAAATGGATTAGAGTGCTGGTAAAATTTGCATATTCGTCTACTCTGGAGAGCTTTTGATACTTTTCCATGCAGTTTGCGGTGTACTAGCTTTCTTGGAAAACATTCGCCGGGAAATAAATTGTATAACTCAATGAAATGTAATATGAATAAGAGAGAATGCGAGCACTTTCACGAAAGTAGTAGAATATAACGTTTCCAGATTAATGTGATGAAAGTCGTGTCCTTATTGAAATTATATCACCTCACAAGCAACTCTCGCATAACGTGGAACTCTCCACTTCACTCAATTTGACGACAGATATTCGTATGCGAGAAATAATGAAATATTACTAATGTCAAAAATGTTGCATTTTAAATTGAAATGGTGAATAGATTATGGCAAAAAAACGCCGAACATTGAATTAAAATGAACACAATTGGCTTAAAGTTCACTAAACAAATTGAAAAACTGTACATATGTTTTGGGTGGTTAACCCATTATCAAGAGTATACAATGTTAGTCAACTCTTGATAATGGGTTAACCACCCGAAACATATTTAGAGTTTTCAAATATATTCAGTGAATTTTGAGGCAAGTGTGTTAATTTTAGTTCATTGTTTTCAGCATAATAATCATAATAATAATTCAATTTCAAAAAATAGGTAACATCCTAATATACAAACGTACTTAAAATTTCATGATATATAAATACCTATACTAATTATACTTACATATATATATATATATATATATATATATATATATATATATATATATATATATATATATATATATATATATATATATATATATATATATATATATTTATTTATTTTGAAAGTTTTTAGCATTATATAAATTATAAATAAATTATATATTATTTCATTTATAAATTTTATTATTTTATTTTATTTATTTCTTGATATATAAATTATATATCAAGAAATATATTTATATATATATATATATATATATATATATATATATATATATATATATATATATATCTTGAAATTGATTTATTGCCTTTTTAAGATATTTTATTTTGGAAGTTTTTATCAATAACAGGCATTTTTTGATATGAAAATGTTTATTTTTGTTGACGTTTCGTTTTTATATTACAACTTTGTCAAAACTAATAATTAAATAATTTATAATAATTAGTTTTGACAAAGTTGTAATAGAACAACGAAACGTCAACAAAAATAAACTTTTTCATATCAAAAAAAGCCTGTTATTGCTAAAAACTTCCAAAAATAAAAATATATATATATATATATATATATATATATATATATATATATATATATATATATATATATATATATATATATATATATATATATATATATATATATATATATATATATATATATATATATATACTAATAACAATACTAAAATACAATACAACCAGTTCAACAAAACTTAATATAACGGGTGATCTTTCTTTCAAAAACACGAAGCGATGTTGAATCCCTTACTTCAGTAGGCAATGCATTGAATTTATTTACGGCTTTCAAAATTTAAGAGCTAGACGATGCAATCACCAACATTTGTTCACACATATTTCAAATAGTGTAAAGAGTATTTCAAGTAAAGAGTATGAATCAATCATTAATCTTCACAGTTACATTTTTTCAACCATTACTAAAATATGTCCACAAACATAATGTATTTCGCGACGAAATAGTCCTTAGATTTGTAGCATACAAAGTGGGTAACATTTCGAGTGATTTATCCCATACAACACTGGTTCAATAAAAGTTTCTGCCGGTTTGATTTATTGATGGTAGAATCTACGATCTGCTGCTGTAAACGGCAGGCGACAATGGAAAAGTATTTAGACAAGTCGTTGTTACACTGAAATTATAGCACATATTTCAAATATTTCTCAAAGAACCGAAAAGATGTATCGAATTCCAAATGTTGTGACTTTTTGTGCAGCAAGTAAATCAATAGACATAACGATTGCTTGTTTATTCGCTTTCAATCTTCAAGATATAGTTTTCATAACTGAAAAATACATTAATTTTAATGATCCAATAGATCAATATTGTTTGATAAAACACGCTCAACATTTTTCGGTTTATTTTCTATTGGAAGATTTTGAAAATGAAACGAAATTCTCAATTTCTGACATTGAATTTCTGATCCGGTATTATGAATGTGTAATTTTTTTACCATATCCCATGTTGTAAAACTAATTGATCTTGTATTGTCTGCAAAATATTCTTCTCTAAAACAATTCTAGTTATGGAAATTGTTCTTTCTCTATTCGTTAACAGTTTGAAATTCAAACAGGTGCAATATCAAATGAGTCACCTAGTGAGAAACACTCAAAAACACGATGGAAATCAAACCCACTAGCATAACTAAACCGGAACCTATAGAGAGTCACTTGATCGTTCGGGTACTGAGTCTCTGAGAATGTGAATTTTCTATCGAAAATTCTTCATTTATCGGTTTCAATTCAGTAGGGTGTAGCGTGATATTTTTATTGAAACAATTCCTTGATTAACTGGTTTTTTCCTTCCGTAGATTCAAAATTGTTGAACAATTACATCGTAGTTGAATGTCTTCAACCATGAAATATTGAGCTGAAAATTGCTTACAAATTTATAGAAAAGACCGGTCATTTTATTGGAAATCAGTTTACGATATTATCTGAAAAGATTTTCCTGAATATTAGTCTCTATTCTCATTTCTTGAAATTCCTCAACGTCATCTGGTCCCATTGACTTAATCCTTTACAGAGACCATTTTTGGTATTACTTCGATATCATTTTCAATTCAGTGTTTTTCTGAAGGAGTAGATTCTATCAAATGGACCAACTCTAGGAATTCTCATTGTATAATATAAAAAAATATTTATACCGAATACATCAAACTTTAGGACAAAGGAAACATATTTCTTCCACAATACTGAAATAACAGAAATACACTAAGAAACAATAATTAAGAGAAGAGAAGAATATAAGAGATTGATAATTTTGTTGGTTTCTTCGATTTCTCATATTATCGAATATGAGTTTGAATAAATGAAATTTCTTAACATATAACTCGCAAAACCAGACCAGATTTTTCCAATTATGTTGACAAGGAAGAGAGAGATTTTAGGTTGATTTCATTTTAACTTTCCTTCCATACGTTATCTGAAATAAGAGAGCTCGTTGGCGATAAAAATAAATTATTTATATTCACCACGCGCGTATGATACTGCAGAGACGATATGCTAAATTTCGCTAATATGTGTAGAATGAAATCAGGGACGTTATAATTTCATTACTCATTCAGGACCTGGAAACGTCCAGTGCAATGACTGTCTAGCGCCTGCAGGTTTCTAACCTACGTGCGCTGCAGATTAAAGCAGCTTAAGGAGGGAACACACATATTCTCTCGAGAAACGGCTGGTCTCACTGGAACACGGATTCACACTCGAAGAGTCCGGACTTTAATCAATCTTGCTAACGATACATGGAAAAGTTTGTTGGGAACTGTTACTAATCCGTTTCGGACGACATGGCATATATTAAGAACACAAACGAGCCAATTTGGAGACAGCAGATTATTTTTCATTCAAATCATTAAAACAAAATTATTAATATTTATACAGGGTGTCACATGCATACATGTAAACAGAGAGTTATGCTAACAAGGTTTAGGGGGAACTAGAAGGTATTATTTGCTGGTTTTTTCTGAAGATATTTTGTTCACTGACACGGTTTTTGACATTTTTTTGACGAAGTTCTTGACGTTCACAGAAAACCAACTTAATCAGACATATTAATACACAACTCATATTGTCAGTCGTAAAAAATAAAAATGGGTGCCTTTCATTCATTAGTTCATAGATTGCTTTCGCCTCCGTTATATCTGCTGATTATTTCAGAAAATAAATTAGTATATTAAAAGCAATTGCTATCAACAATGGTTATAAACCCTTCTTCATTGACAGACTGATCGAAAATGAATAGAGAAAGATACTATTACAAAGAATTTTTCCTATTTACTCAGAAAACCAAAAAAAAATTCATTCTATCAATTATATACCTAGCAATAAAATGTGTTGAAGATCACATAAAAATAATGTGAATATAATATACACTAACAAAAAAATTTGGGTTCATTGCTGGTAAATAACAAGGACAAACCGGACATTCTATACAAAAAATAATCGATGAACATAACACTTTTCTGCACTTCACTGCATTAAACATAATCATTTCTTGGATCCCAAGAAGACCGAAATAGAACACTGAGATAGTAAGGGAAAATGATAAGATACTCTTGAAAATTCCGATGGCCTAAAAGAAGAATTTACCTATTTGTTATTATCAGATCAGATGGAAACCAGTGTTAAATTATGTTGTTTGGGATATATAAGTAAAAGCTGTACATTTGGAATTCAGTCATATTGTATACTCTTGATAATGGGTTAATCAACCGAAATATATGTAGAGTTTTTGATATATTCAGTGGAACGTAAATCAAGTGTGTTAATTTTTAATTTTATAATATTTTGTTCTATGACGGTTTGCAAAACTCCTATGTTCCAAAGGAATATGGCTAATAATCGTCTATATTATAATTCTCACAAGAGTCATTTCTATCAAAGCTACACATTTCTATACAAAGCTACACAAAGCTAGCAACTATCGACTGCGAGATTCGTTCCTGAAGTAATATAATTTCAGACATGCTCAG